>CM051239.1:368406786-369069933 GCA_027917425.1 Gastrophryne carolinensis | reverse complement strand
GGATCGCTGTAGGGTAACAGGTAGAGGTATAGGAGCGGGATCGCTGTGGGGTAACAGGTAGAGGTATAGGAACGGGATCGCTGTAGGGTAACAGGTAGAGGTATAGGAGTGGGATCGCTGTAGGGTAACAGGTAGAGGTATAGGAGCGGGATCGCTGTAGGGTAACAGGTAGAGGTATAGGAGCGGGATCGCTGTGGGGTAACAGGTAGAGGTATAGGAGCGGGATCGCTGTGGGGTAACAGGTAGAGGTATAGGAGCGGGATCGCTGTGGGGTAACAGGTAGAGGTATAGGAGCGGGATCGCTGTGGGGTAACAGGTAGAGGTATAGGAGCGGGATCGATGTGGGGTAACAGGTAGAGGTATAGGAGCGGGATCGCTGTGGGGTAACAGGTATAGGAGCGGGATCGCTGTAGGGTAACAGGTAGAGGTATAGGAGCGGGATCGCTGTGGGGTAACAGGTATAGGAGCGGGATCGCTGTGGGGGTAACAGGTAGAGGAGCGGGATCGCTGTGGGGTAACAGGTAGAGATATAGGAGCGGGATCGCTGTAGGGTAACAGGTAGAGGTATAGGAGCGGGATCGCTGTGGGGTAACAGGTAGAGGTATAGGAACGGGATCGCTGTAGGGTAACAGGTAGAGGTATAGGAGTGGGATCGCTGTAGGGTAACAGGTAGAGGTATAGGAGTGGGATCGCTGTAGGGTAACAGGTAGAGGTATAGGAGCGGGATCGCTGTGGGGTAACAGGTAGAGGTATAGGAGCGGGATCGCTGTGGGGTAACAGGTAGAGGTATAGGAGCGGGATCGCTGTGGGGTAACAGGTAGAGGTATAGGAGCGGGATCGCTGTGGGGTAACAGGTAGAGGTATAGGAGCGGGATCGCTGTGGGGTAACAGGTAGAGGTATAGGAGCGGGATCGCTGTGGGGTAACAGGTAGAGTGGGATCGGTGTGGGGTAACAGGTAGAGGAGCGGGATCGCTGTAGGGTAACAGGTAGAGGTATAGGAGCGGGATCGCTGTGGGGTAACAGGTAGAGGTATAGGAGCGGGATCGTGTGGGGTAACAGGTAGAGGTATAGGAGCGGATCGCTGTGGGTAACAGGTAGAGGTATAGGAGCGGGATCGCTGTTGGGTAACAGGTAGAGGTATAGGAGCGGGATCGCTGTGGGGTAACAGGTAGAGGGTATAGGAGCGGGATCGCTGTGGGGTAACAGTAGAGGTATAGGAGTGGGATCACTGTGGGGTAACAGGTAGAGGTATAGGAGCGGGATCGCTGTGGGTAAACAGATAGAGGTATAGGAGCGGGATCGCTGTGGGGTAACAGGTAGAGATATAGGAGCGGGATCGCTGTAGGGTAACAGGTAGAGGTATAGGAGCGGGATCGCTGTGGGGTAACAGGTAGAGATATAGGAGCGGGATCGCTGTAGGGTAACAGGTAGAGGTATAGGAGCGGGATCGCTGTGGGGTAACAGTAGAGGTATAGGAGCGGGATCGCTGTGGGGTAACAGGTATAGGAGCGGGATCGCTGTGGGTAACAGGTAGAGTATTAGGAGCGGGATCGCTGTGGGGTAACAGGTAGAGGAGCGGGATCGCTGTGGGGTAACAGGTAGAGGAGCGGATCGCTGTGGGGTAACAGGTAGAGGTATAGGAGCGGGATCGCTGTGGGGTAACAGGTAGAGGTATAGGAGCAGGATCTCTGTGGGGTAACAGGTAGAGGTATAGGAGCGGATCGCTGTGGGGTAACAGGTAGAGGAGCGGGATCGCTGTGGGGCAACAGATAGAGGAGCGGGATCGCTGTGGGGTAACAGGTAGAGGTATAGGAGCGGGATCGCTGTGGGGTAACAGGTAGAGATATAGGAGCGGGATCGCTGTGGGGTAACAGGTAGAGGTATAGGAGCGGGATCGCTGTGGGGTAACAGGTAGAGGTATAGGAGCGGGATCGCTGTGGGAGGGGTAACAGGTAGAGAGGAGCGGGATCGCTGTGGGGTAACAGGATAGAGGAGCGGGATCGCTGTGGGGTAATAGGTAGAGATGTAGGAGCGGGATCGCTGTGGGGTAACAGGTAGAGGTATAGGATCGGGATCGCTGTGGGGTAACAGGTAGAGGTATAGGAGTGGGATCGCTGTGGGGTAACAGGTATAGGAGCGGGATCGCTGTGGGGTAACAGGTAGAGGTATAGGAGCGGGATCGCTGTAGGGTAACAGGTAGAGGTATAGGAGCGGGGATCACTGTGGGGTAACAGGTAGAGGTATAGGAGCGGGATCGCTGTGGGGTAACAGGTAGAGGTATAGGAGCGGGATCGCTGTGGGGTAACAGGTAGAGGTATAGGAGCGGGATCGCTGTGGGGTAACAGGTAGAGATATAGGAGCGGGATCGCTGTGGCAAACAGGTAGAAGTATAGGAGCGGGATCGCTGTGGGGTAACAGGTAGAGGTATAGGAGCGGGATCGCTGTGGGGTAACAGGTAGAGATA
Organism: Gastrophryne carolinensis; assembly: GCA_027917425.1. NCBI lineage: Eukaryota > Metazoa > Chordata > Amphibia > Anura > Microhylidae > Gastrophryne > Gastrophryne carolinensis. The sequence continues at coordinate 369,067,468 of CM051239.1, read as the reverse complement.
TAGGAGCGGGATCGCTGTGGGGTAACAGGTAGAGGTATAGGAGCGGGATTGCTGTGGGGGTAACAGTAGAGGTATAGGAGCGGGATCGCTGTGGGATAACAGGTAGAGGTATAGGAGTGGGATCGCTGTGGGATAACAGGTAGAGGTATAGGAGCGGGATCGCTGTGGGTAACAGGTAGACGTATAGGAGCGGGATCGCTGTGGGGTAACAGGTAGAGGAGCGGGATCGCTTGTGGGGTAACAGATAGAGGAGCGGGATCGCTGTGGGGTAACAGGTAGAGGTATAGGAGCGGGATCGCTGTGGGGTAACAGGTAGAGGTATAGGAGCGGGATCGCTGTGGGATAACAGGTAGAGGTATATGAGCGGGATCGCTGTGGGATAACAGGTAGAGGTATAGGAGCGGGATCGCTGTGGGTAACAGGTAGACGTATAGGAGCGGGATCGCTGTGAGGTAACAGGTAGAGGAGCGGGATCGCTGTGGGGTAACAGATAGAGGAGCGGGATCGCTGTGGGGTAACAGGTAGAGGTATAGGAGCGGGATCGCTGTGGGGTAACAGGTAGAGGTATAGGAGCGGGACCGCTGTGGGGTAACAGGTAGAGGTATAGGAGCGGGATCGCTGTGGGGTAACAGGTAGAGGTATAGGAGCGGAATCGCTGTGGGGTAACAGGTAGACGTATAGGAGCGGGATCGCTGTGGGGTAACAGGTAGAGGAGCGGGATCGCTGTGGGGTAACAGGTAGAGGTATAGGAGCGGGATCGCTGTAGGGTAACAGGTAGGGTAAGAGGGATGAGGTATAGGAGCGGGATCGCTGTGCGGTTACAGGTAGAGGTATAGGAGCAGGGATCGCTGTGGGGTAACAGGTATAGGAGCGGGATCACTGTGGGGTAACAGGTGGAGGTATAGGAGCGGGATCGCTGTGGGGTAACAGGTAAAGGTATAGGAGCGGGATCGCTGTGGGGTAACAGGTAGAGGTATAGGAGCCGGATCGCTGTGGGGTAACAGGTAGAGTTATAGGAGCGGGATCGCTGTGGGGTAACAGGTAGAGGTATAGGAGCGGGATCGCTGTGGGGTAACAGGTAGAGGTATAGGAGCGGGATCGCTGTGGGGTAACAGGTAGAGATATAGGAGCGGGATCGCTGTAGGGTAACAGGTAGAGATATAGGAGCGGGGATCGCTGTAGGTAACAGGTAGAGGTATAGGAGCGGGATCGCTGTGGGGTAACAGGTAGAGATATAGGAGCGGGATCGCTGTAGGGTAACAGGTAGAGGTATAGGAGCGGGATCGCTGTGGGGTAACAGGTAGAGGTATAGGAACGGGATCGCTGTAGGGTAACAGGTAGAGGTATAGGAGTGGGATCGCTGTAGGGTAACAGGTAGAGGTATAGGAGCGGGATCGCTGTAGGGTAACAGGTAGAGGTATAGGAGCGGGATCGCTGTGGGGTAACAGGTAGAGGTATAGGAGCGGGATCGCTGTGGGTAACAGGTAGAGGTATAGGAGCGGGATCGCTGTGGGTAACAGGTAGAGGTATAGGAGCGGGATCGCTGTGGGGTAACAGGTAGAGGTATAGGAGCGGGATCGATGTGGGGTAACAGGTAGAGGTATAGGAGCGGGATCGCTGTGGGGTAACAGGTATAGGAGCGGGATCGCTGTAGGGTAACAGGTAGAGGTATAGGAGCGGGATCGCTGTGGGGTAACAGGTATAGGAGCGGGATCGCTCTGTGGGGTAACAGGTAGAGGAGCGGATCGCTGTGGGGTAACAGGTAGAGATATAGGAGCGGGATCGCTGTAGGGTAACAGTAGAGGTATAGGAGCGGGATCGCTGTGGGGTAACAGGTAGAGGTATAGGAACGGGATCGCTGTAGGGTAACAGGTAGAGGTATAGGAGTGGGATCGCTGTAGGGTAACAGGTAGAGGTATAGGAGTGGGATCGCTGTAGGGTAACAGGTAGAGGTATAGGAGCGGGATCGCTGTGGGGTAACAGGTAGAGGTATAGGAGCGGGATCGCTGTGGGGTAACAGGTAGAGGTATAGGAGCGGGATCGCTGTGGGGTAACAGGTAGAGGTATAGGAGCGGGATCGCTGTGGGGTAACAGGTAGAGGTATAGGAGCGGGATCGCTGTGGGGTAACAGGTAGAGGTATAGGAGCGGGATCGCTGTGGGGTAACAGGTAGAGGTATAGGAGCGGGATCGGTGTGGGGTAACAGGTAGAGGAGCGGGATCGCTGTAGGGTAACAGGTAGAGGTATAGGAGCGGGATCGCTGTGGGGTAACAGGTAGAGGTATAGGAGCGGGATCGTTGTGGGGTAACAGGTAGAGGTATAGGAGCCGGATCGCTGTGGGGTAACAGGTAGAGGTATAGGAGCGGGATCGCTGTGGGGTAACAGGTAGAGGTATAGGAGCGGGATCGCTGTGGGGTAACAGGTAGAGGTATAGGAGCGGGATCGCTGTGGGGTAACAGGTAGAGGTATAGGAGTGGGATCGCTGTGGGGTAACAGGTAGAGGTATAGGAGCGGGATCGCTGTGGGGTAACAGGTAGAGGTATAGGAGCGGGATCGCTGTGGGGTAACAGGTAGAGATATAGGAGCGGGATCGCTGTAGGGTAACAGGTAGAGGTATAGGAGCGGGATCGCTGTGGGGTAACAGGTAGAGATATAGGAGCGGGATCGCTGTAGGGTAACAGGTAGAGGTATAGGAGCGGGATCGCTGTGGGGTAACAGGTAGAGGTATAGGAGCGGGATCGCTGTGGGGTAACAGGTATAGGAGCGGGATCGCTGTAGGGTAACAGGTAGAGGTATAGGAGCGGGATCGCTGTGGGGTAACAGGTATAGGAGCGGGATCGCTGTGGGGTAACAGGTAGAGGAGCGGGATCGCTGTGGGGTAACAGGTAGAGGTATAGGAGCGGGATCGCTGTGGGGCAACAGGTAGAGGTATAGGAGCAGGATCGCTGTGGGGTAACAGGTAGAGGTATAGGAGCGGGATCGCTGTGGGGTAACAGGTAGAGGAGCGGGATCGCTGTGGGGCAACAGATAGAGGAGCGGGATCGCTGTGGGGTAACAGGTAGAGGTATAGGAGCGGGATCGCTGTGGGGTAACAGGTAGAGATATAGGAGCGGGATCGCTGTGGGGTAACAGGTAGAGGTATAGGAGCGGGATCGCTGTAGGGTAACAGGTAGAGGTATAGGAGCGGGATCGCTGTGGGGTAACAGGTAGAGGAGCGGGATCGCTGTGGGGTAACAGATAGAGGAGCGGGATCGCTGTGGGGTAATAGGTAGAGATGTAGGAGCGGGATCGCTGTGGGGTAACAGGTAGAGGTATAGGATCGGGATCGCTGTGGGGTAACAGGTAGAGGTATAGGAGCGGGATCGCTGTGGGGTAACAGGTAGACGTATAGGAGTGGGATCGCTGTGGGGTAACAGGTATAGGAGCGGGATCGCTGTGGGGTAACAGGTAGAGATATAGGAGCGGGATCGCTGTGGGGTAACAGGTAGAGGTATAGGAGCGGGATCGCTGTAGGGTAACAGGTAGAGGTATAGGAGCGGGATCACTGTGGGGTAACAGGTAGAGGTATAGGAGCGGGATCGCTGTGGGGTAACAGGTAGAGGTATAGGAGCGGGATCGCTGTGGGGTAACAGGTAGAGGTATAGGAGCGGGATCGCTGTGGGGTAACAGGTAGAGATATAGGAGCGGGATCGCTGTGGGGCAACAGGTAGAGGTATAGGAGCGGGATCGCTGTGGGGTAACAGGTAGAGGTATAGGAGCGGGATCGCTGTGGGGTAACAGGTAGAGATATAGGAGCGGGATCGCTGTGGGGTAACAGGTAGAGGTATAGGAGCGGGATTGCTGTGGGGTAACAGGTAGAGGTATAGGAGCGGGATCGCTGTGGGATAACAGGTAGAGGTATAGGAGTGGGATCGCTGTGGGATAACAGGTAGAGGTATAGGAGCGGGATCGCTGTGGGGTAACAGGTAGACGTATAGGAGCGGGATCGCTGTGGGGTAACAGGTAGAGGAGCGGGATCGCTGTGGGGTAACAGATAGAGGAGCGGGATCGCTGTGGGGTAACAGGTAGAGGTATAGGAGCGGGATCGCTGTGGGGTAACAGGTAGAGGTATAGGAGCGGGATCGCTGTGGGATAACAGGTAGAGGTATATGAGCGGGATCGCTGTGGGATAACAGGTAGAGGTATAGGAGCGGGATCGCTGTGGGGTAACAGGTAGACGTATAGGAGCGGGATCGCTGTGAGGTAACAGGTAGAGGAGCGGGATCGCTGTGGGGTAACAGATAGAGGAGCGGGATCGCTGTGGGGTAACAGGTAGAGGTATAGGAGCGGGATCGCTGTGGGGTAACAGGTAGAGGTATAGGAGCGGGACCGCTGTGGGGTAACAGGTAGAGGTATAGGAGCGGGATCGCTGTGGGGTAACAGGTAGAGGTATAGGAGCGGAATCGCTGTGGGGTAACAGGTAGACGTATAGGAGCGGGATCGCTGTGGGGTAACAGGTAGAGGAGCGGGATCGCTGTGGGGTAACAGGTAGAGGTATAGGAGCGGGATCGCTGTGGGGTAAACGGTAGAGGTATAGGAGCGGGATCGCTGTGGGGTAACAGGTAGACATATAGGAGCGGGATCGCTGTGGGGTAACAGGTAGAGGTATAGGAGCGGGATCGCTGTGGGGTAACAGGTAGAGGTATAGGAGCGGGATCGCTGTGGGGTAACAGGTAGAGGTATAGGAGCGGGATCGCTGTGGGGTAACAGGTAGAGGAGCGGGATCGCTGTGGGGTAACAGATAGAGGAGCGGGATCGCTGTGGGGTAATAGGTAGAGATATAGGAGCGGGATCGCTGTGGGGTAACAGGTAGAGGTATAGGAGCGGGATCGCTGTGGGGTAACAGGTAGAGGTATAGGAGCGGGATCGCCGTGGGGTAACAGGTAGACGTATAGGAGTGGGATCGCTGTGGGGTAACAGGTATAGGAGCGGGATCGCTGTGGGGTAACAGGTAGAGATATAGGAGCGGGATCGCTGTGGGGTAACAGGTAGAGGTATAGGAGCGGGATTGCTGTGGGGTAACAGGTAGAGGTATAGGAGCGGGATCGCTGTGGGATAACAGGTAGAGGTATAGGAGCGGGATCGCTGTGGGATAACAGGTAGAGGTATAGGAGCGGGATCACTGTGGGATAACAGGTAGACGTATAGGAGCGGGATCGCTGTGGGGTAACAGGTAGAGGAGCGGGATCGCTGTGGGGTAACAGATAGAGGAGCGGGATCGCTGTGGGGTAACAGGTAGAGGTATAGGAGCGGGATCGCTGTGGGATAACAGGTAGAGGTATAGGAGCGGGATCGCTGTGGGGTAACAGGTAGAGGAGCGGGATCGCTGTGGGGTAACAGATAGAGGAGCGGGATCGCTGTGGGGTAACAGGTAGAGGTATAGGAGCGGGATCGCTGTGGGGTAACAGGTAGAGGTATAGGAGCGGGATCGCTGTGGGGTAACAGGTAGAGGTATAGGAGCGGGATCGCTGTGGGGTAACAGGTAGAGGTATAGGAGCGGAATCGCTGTGGGGTAACAGGTAGACGTATAGGATCGGGATCGCTGTGGGGTAACAGGTAGAGGAGCGGGATCGCTGTGGGGTAACAGGTAGAGGTATAGGAGCAGGATCGCTGTGGGGTAACAGGTAGAGGTATAAGAGCGGGATCACTGTAAGGTAACAGGTAGAGGTATAGGAGCGGGATCGCTGTGGGGTAACAGGTGGAGGTATAGGAGCAGGATCGCTGTGGGGTAACAGGTAGAGGTATAGGAGCGGGATCGCTGTGGGGTAACAGGTAGATATAGGAGCGGGATCGCTGTGGGGTAACAGGTAGAGATATAGGAGCAGGATCGCTGTGGGGTGACAGGTAGAGGTATAGGAGCGGGATCGCTGTGAGGTAACAGGTAGAGGTATAGGAGCGGGATCGCTGTAGGGTAACAGGTAGAGATATAGGAGCGGGATCGCTGTGGGGTAACAGGTAGAGGTATAGGAGCGGGATCGCTGTGGGGTAACAGGTAGAGGTATAGGAGCGGGATCGCTGTGGGGTAACAGGTAGAGGTATAGGAGCGGGATGGCTGTGGGGTAACAGGTATAGGAGCGGGATCGCTGTGGGGTAACAGGTAGAGATATAGGAGCGGGATCTCTGTAGGGTAACAGGTAGAGATATAGGAGCGGGATCGCTGTGGGGTAACAGGTAGAGGTATAGGAGCGGGATCGCTGTAGGGTAACAGGTAGAGGTATGGGAGTGGGATCGCTGTGGGGTAACAGGTAGAGGTATAGGAGAGGGTTCGCTGTGGGGTAACAGGTATAGGAGCGGGATCGCTGTGGGGCAACAGGTAGGGGAGCGGGATCGCTGTGGGGTAACAGGTAGAGATATAGGAGCGGGATCTCTGTAGGGTAACAGGTAGAGATATAGGAGTGGGATCGCTGTGGGATAACAGGTAGAGGTATAGGAGCGGGATCGCTGTAGGGTAACAGGTAGAGGTATGGGAGTGGGATCGCTGTGGGGTAACAGGTAGAGGTATAGGAGAGGGTTCGCTGTGGGGTAACAGGTATAGGAGCGGGATCGCTGTGGGGCAACAGGTAGAGGAGCGGGATCGCTGTGGGGTAACAGGTAGAGATATAGGAGCGGAATCTCTGTAGGGTAACAGGTAGAGATATAGGAGCGGGATTGCTGTGGGATAACAGGTAGAGGTATAGGAGCGGGATCGCTGTAGGGTAACAGGTAGAGGTATAGGAGCGGGATCGCTGTGCGGTTACAGGTAGAGGTATAGGAGCAGGATCGCTGTGGGGTAACAGGTATAGGAGCGGGATCACTGTGGGGTAACAGGTGGAGGTATAGGAGCGGGATCGCTGTGGGGTAACAGGTAAAGGTATAGGAGCGGGATCGCTGTGGGGTAACAGGTAGAGGTATAGGAGCCGGATCGCTGTGGGGTAACAGGTAGAGTTATAGGAGCGGGATCGCTGTGGGGTAACAGGTAGAGGTATAGGAGCGGGATCGCTGTGGGGTAACAGGTAGAGGTATAGGAGCGGGATCGCTGTGGGGTAACAGGTAGAGATATAGGAGCGGGATCGCTGTAGGGTAACAGGTAGAGATATAGGAGCGGGATCGCTGTAGGGTAACAGGTAGAGGTATAGGAGCGGGATCGCTGTGGGGTAACAGGTAGAGATATAGGAGCGGGATCGCTGTAGGGTAACAGGTAGAGGTATAGGAGCGGGATCGCTGTGGGGTAACAGGTAGAGGTATAGGAACGGGATCGCTGTAGGGTAACAGGTAGAGGTATAGGAGTGGGATCGCTGTAGGGTAACAGGTAGAGGTATAGGAGCGGGATCGCTGTGGGGTAACAGGTGGAGGTATAGGAGCAGGATCGCTGTGGGGTAACAGGTAGAGGTATAGGAGCGGGATCGCTGTGGGGTAACAGGTAGATATAGGAGCGGGATCGCTGTGGGGTAACAGGTAGAGATATAGGAGCAGGATCGCTGTGGGGTGACAGGTAGAGGTATAGGAGCGGGATCGCTGTGAGGTAACAGGTAGAGGTATAGGAGCGGGATCGCTGTAGGGTAACAGGTAGAGATATAGGAGCGGGATCGCTGTGGGGTAACAGGTAGAGGTATAGGAGCGGGATCGCTGTGGGGTAACAGGTAGAGGTATAGGAGCGGGATCGCTGTGGGGTAACAGGTAGAGGTATAGGAGCGGGATGGCTGTGGGGTAACAGGTATAGGAGCGGGATCGCTGTGGGGTAACAGGTAGAGATATAGGAGCGGGATCTCTGTAGGGTAACAGGTAGAGATATAGGAGCGGGATCGCTGTGGGGTAACAGGTAGAGGTATAGGAGCGGGATCGCTGTAGGGTAACAGGTAGAGGTATGGGAGTGGGATCGCTGTGGGGTAACAGGTAGAGGTATAGGAGAGGGTTCGCTGTGGGGTAACAGGTATAGGAGCGGGATCGCTGTGGGGCAACAGGTAGGGGAGCGGGATCGCTGTGGGGTAACAGGTAGAGATATAGGAGCGGGATCTCTGTAGGGTAACAGGTAGAGATATAGGAGTGGGATCGCTGTGGGATAACAGGTAGAGGTATAGGAGCGGGATCGCTGTAGGGTAACAGGTAGAGGTATGGGAGTGGGATCGCTGTGGGGTAACAGGTAGAGGTATAGGAGAGGGTTCGCTGTGGGGTAACAGGTATAGGAGCGGGATCGCTGTGGGGCAACAGGTAGAGGAGCGGGATCGCTGTGGGGTAACAGGTAGAGATATAGGAGCGGAATCTCTGTAGGGTAACAGGTAGAGATATAGGAGCGGGATTGCTGTGGGATAACAGGTAGAGGTATAGGAGCGGGATCGCTGTAGGGTAACAGGTAGAGGTATAGGAGCGGGATCGCTGTGCGGTTACAGGTAGAGGTATAGGAGCAGGATCGCTGTGGGGTAACAGGTATAGGAGCGGGATCACTGTGGGGTAACAGGTGGAGGTATAGGAGCGGGATCGCTGTGGGGTAACAGGTAAAGGTATAGGAGCGGGATCGCTGTGGGGTAACAGGTAGAGGTATAGGAGCCGGATCGCTGTGGGGTAACAGGTAGAGTTATAGGAGCGGGATCGCTGTGGGGTAACAGGTAGAGGTATAGGAGCGGGATCGCTGTGGGGTAACAGGTAGAGGTATAGGAGCGGGATCGCTGTGGGGTAACAGGTAGAGATATAGGAGCGGGATCGCTGTAGGGTAACAGGTAGAGATATAGGAGCGGGATCGCTGTAGGGTAACAGGTAGAGGTATAGGAGCGGGATCGCTGTGGGGTAACAGGTAGAGATATAGGAGCGGGATCGCTGTAGGGTAACAGGTAGAGGTATAGGAGCGGGATCGCTGTGGGGTAACAGGTAGAGGTATAGGAACGGGATCGCTGTAGGGTAACAGGTAGAGGTATAGGAGTGGGATCGCTGTAGGGTAACAGGTAGAGGTATAGGAGCGGGATCGCTGTGCGGTTACAGGTAGAGGTATAGGAGCAGGATCGCTGTGGGGTAACAGGTATAGGAGCGGGATCACTGTGGGGTAACAGGTGGAGGTATAGGAGCGGGATCGCTGTGGGGTAACAGGTAAAGGTATAGGAGCGGGATCGCTGTGGGGTAACAGGTAGAGGTATAGGAGCCGGATCGCTGTGGGGTAACAGGTAGAGTTATAGGAGCGGGATCGCTGTAGGGTAACAGGTAGAGGTATAGGAGCGGGATCGCTGTGCGGTTACAGGTAGAGGTATAGGAGCAGGATCGCTGTGGGGTAACAGGTATAGGAGCGGGATCACTGTGGGGTAACAGGTGGAGGTATAGGAGCGGGATCGCTGTGGGGTAACAGGTAAAGGTATAGGAGCGGGATCGCTGTGGGGTAACAGGTAGAGGTATAGGAGCGGGATCGCTGTGGGGTGACAGGTAGAGGTATAGGAACGGGATCGCTGTGGGGTAACAGGTAGAGGTATAGGAGCGGGATCGCTGTGGGGTAACAGGTAGAGGTATAGGAGCGGGATCGCTGTGGGGTAACAGGTAGAGGTATAGGAGCGGGATCGCTGTGGGGTAACAGGTAGAGATATAGGAGCGGGATCGCTGTAGGGTAACAGGTAGAGATATAGGAGCGGGATCGCTGTAGGGTAACAGGTAGAGGTATAGGAGCGGGATCGCTGTGGGGTAACAGGTAGAGATATAGGAGCGGGATCGCTGTAGGGTAACAGGTAGAGGTATAGGAGCGGGATCGCTGTGGGGTAACAGGTAGAGGTATAGGAGCGGGATCGCTGTGGGGTAACAGGTAGAGGTATAGGAGCGGGATCGCTGTGGGGTAACAGGTAGAGGTATAGGAGCGGGATCGCTGTGGGGTAACAGGTAGAGGTATAGGAGCGGGATCGATGTGGGGTAACAGGTAGAGGTATAGGAGCGGGATCGCTGTGGGGTAACAGGTATAGGAGCGGGATCGCTGTAGGGTAACAGGTAGAGGTATAGGAGCGGGATCGCTGTGGGGTAACAGGTATAGGAGCGGGATCGCTGTGGGGTAACAGGTAGAGGAGCGGGATCGCTGTGTGGTAATAGGTAGAGATATAGGAGCGGGATCGCTGTAGGGTAACAGGTAGAGGTATAGGAGCGGGATCGCTGTGGGGTAACAGGTAGAGGTATAGGAACGGGATCGCTGTAGGGTAACAGGTAGAGGTATAGGAGTGGGATCGCTGTAGGGTAACAGGTAGAGGTATAGGAGTGGGATCGCTGTAGGGTAACAGGTAGAGGTATAGGAGCGGGATCGCTGTGGGGTAACAGGTAGAGGTATAGGAGCGGGATCGCTGTGGGGTAACAGGTAGAGGTATAGGAGCGGGATCGCTGTGGGGTAACAGGTAGAGGTATAGGAGCGGGATCGCTGTGGGGTAACAGGTAGAGGTATAGGAGCGGGATCGCTGTGGGGTAACAGGTAGAGGTATAGGAGCGGGATCGCTGTGGGGTAACAGGTAGAGGTATAGGAGCGGGATCGGTGTGGGGTAACAGGTAGAGGAGCGGGATCGCTGTAGGGTAACAGGTAGAGGTATAGGAGCGGGATCGCTGTGGGGTAACAGGTAGAGGTATAGGAGCGGGATCGTTGTGGGGTAACAGGTAGAGGTATAGGAGCGGGATCGCTGTGGGGTAACAGGTAGAGGTATAGGAGCGGGATCGCTGTGGGGTAACAGGTAGAGGTATAGGAGCGGGATCGCTGTGGGGTAACAGGTAGAGGTATAGGAGCGGGATCGCTGTGGGGTAACAGGTAGAGGTATAGGAGTGGGATCGCTGTGGGGTAACAGGTAGAGGTATAGGAGCGGGATCGCTGTGGGGTAACAGGTAGAGGTATAGGATCGGGATCGCTGTGGGGTAACAGGTAGAGATATAGGAGCGGGATCGCTGTAGGGTAACAGGTAGAGGTATAGGAGCGGGATCACTGTGGGGTAACAGGTAGAGATATAGGAGCGGGATCGCTGTAGGGTAACAGGTAGAGGTATAGGAGCGGGATCGCTGTGGGGTAACAGGTAGAGGTATAGGAGCGGGATCGCTGTGGGGTAACAGGTATAGGAGCGGGATCGCTGTAGGGTAACAGGTAGAGGTATAGGAGCGGGATCGCTGTGGGGTAACAGGTATAGGAGCGGGATCGCTGTGGGGTAACAGGTAGAGGAGCGGGATCGCTGTGGGGTAACAGGTAGAGGTATAGGAGCGGGATCGCTGTGGGGTAACAGGTAGAGATATAGGAGCGGGATCGCTGTGGGGTAACAGGTAGAGATATAGGAGCGGGATCGCTGTGGGGTAACAGGTAGAGGTATAAGAGCGGGATAGCTGTGGGGTAACAGGTAGAGGTAGAGGAGCGGGATCGCTGTGGGGTAACAGGTAGAGGTATAGGAGCGGGATCGCTGTGGGGTAACAGGTAGAGATATAGGAGCGGGATTGCTGTGGGGTAACAGGTAGAGGTATAGGAGCGGGGTCGCTGTGGGGTAACAGGTATAGGAGCGGGATCGCTGTGGGGTAACAGGTATAGGAGCGGGATCGCTGTGGCGTAACAGGTAGAGATATAGGAGCGGGATCGCTGTGGGGTAACAGGTAGAGATATAGGAGCGGGATCGCTGTGGGGTAACAGGTAGAGGTATAGGAGCGGGATCGCTGTGGGGTAACAGGTAGAGGTATAGGAGCGGGATCGCTGTGGGGTAACAGGTAGAGGTATAGGAGCGGGATCGCTGTGGGGTAACAGGTAGAGGAGCGGGATCGCTGTGGGGTAACAGGTAGAGGTATAGTCGCGGTCCCTATTGTTAGGTCCCTGTTTGCCTGTGGAGTAACAGGTATAGGAGCGGGATCCTCCGGTGCGGCGCGGGGCAAGAGGGGGAGGTGGGCGGGGTTAGAAGTGACAGAGGGGGCGTGGCCGGCAGGGTCCGGACAACATGCAGCATCTTCGGCGCCACAGCAGGCGCTCGGTCCCGGTCATGTCGGTGGGCACCGTCCCTGGCAGCGCTACCCCGAGGAGCAGAGGCCGCCCGCCTGGCATGAGAGGGAGGCGCCGGGCTGGAGGTGGCCGGAGGCGGGAGCAAGAGGAAAGCCGGGCCGATGAGGAGGAAGGCAGGAGCCCCCCGCTGTGCCAGGTGGGTGATGGGTGCCAGGTGGGTGATGGGTGCCCGCAGCCCGGGGTGGGTGGGCGTGCTCGGTTAGCCATGTGCCTTGTCTCTCCGGAGCTTGCTGTAACAAAGGAAACTTGTTCACCTCGCTGTGCTCCCCCTCCTGCAGCGCGATTCCTGTCCCCCTGCATGGGGCATCCATCCCTCACCAGCAACAATTGCCTTGCCTGCTGCTGCTGGGGCACAAAGATCACCTTTCCTAGGCAGCCATCCTTACAGCTCACACCCCCTTCTGTGTGCCCAGCTGCCCCCTCCTCCTGCCCCTGCCTTTCACCATACCCCATCCAGGGCAAATCATTGTGCCTGACATCCTGATCGATGCCCCCCTCATAGGTCATCTTGTCATATATGATAAGGCTTTGTGTGACTGCACCCTATGGGTGACCCTGCTCTGCCATGCTGGCGCTGTAACAAAGGCACCTTCACATTTAATATATCATCAGATGTCCCCTAATGTGACTGATGATTGTGTGCTCCTATTCATTGCCAGGGTGTCTCATTGCCTCACCCATGGGTGCCGTGTGTGGGCACCTAGAACAATAGGAGCCCTGCCTGTAGTGAGAATTTGGGGGGCAGATTGAACAGCTTTGCTGCCTGTAGTGAGATATATGGGGGTAGATTGATGCCATTTGCTGCCTGTAGTGAGATATATGGGGGTAGATTGATGCCATTTGCAGCCTGTAGTGAGATATATGGGGGTAGATTGATGCCATTTGATGCCTGTAGTGAGATATATGGGGGTAGATTGATGCCATTTGCTGCCTGTAGTGAGATATATGGGGGCAGATTGATCCCCTTTGTATGTGGTGATCCATGTGGCCGGCAGACGCTCACACCCCCTTTCTAGCCAGCAATACGTATGCTCCATTCTACAAAGCAGCGGGAGCTGGAAACACATACCCTCCTCTGCACTAGGCTTTATTACCCCTGCTGAATGAATCTACCCTGGTGGGGGTAACCTAATGAGAGCTAGGGGTAAATAAATTGCTTCTTGTAGCCAGTGATCCATGCAGCAGATAAACACAGTCACACCCCCTTCTGTATTGGGAAGCTGGCATGCCTGCTCTTCCTAGCAATGCTGTACATCCCCCTTCTTTGTATACCCCTTCTGTATCTGCCCTGGCTAAGGTACCCCAATAAGGTCTAGGGGTAAATAAATTGCTTCTTGTAGCCAGTGATCCATGCAGCAGATAAACACTGTCACACCCCCTTCTTTATGTGGAAACTGGCATGCCCGCTCCTCCTGCACTGCTCTACATCCCAGGCTCTATATACCCCTGCTGTATAAATTGGCCCTGGCTGGGGTACATCAATAAGGTCTAGGGATAAAGAAATTGCTTTTTGTTGCCGGTGATCCATGCAGCATATAAACACTGTCACACCCCCCTCTGTATATGGATGCTGGCATGCTCGCTCCTCCTGGCACTACTCTACACCCCCTCCTCTGTATGCCCCTGTTGTATAAAGCTGCCCTGGCTGAGGTACCCCAATAAGGTCTAGGGGTAAATTAATCGCTTTTTGTAGCCAGAGATCAATGCAGCAGATAAAACCATCACACCCCCCTCTGTATGTGAAAGCTGGCATGTCCGCTCCTCCTGGCACCGCTCTATGCCTCTTCCTCTATAGTACCCCTGCTGTATACAGCTTCCCTGGCTGGGGTACCCCAATAAGGTCTTGGGGTAAAGAAATAGCTTCTTGTAGCCAGTGATCCATGCAGCAGATAAACACCGTCACATTCCCTTCTGTATGTGGAAGCTGGCATGCGCGCTCCTCCTGGCACAGCACTACCCCCCCCCCCCCATATAGCCTATAGTGTAGCAGATCGATGTGTTTGTTATTACTAAGTGATCTTGTGGGACGCATTGCTTTGTGTGACAGCACCCCGGGGTGGCTCCTCTCCATGCTGGGGTTGTAACAAAGGCTGAAATCAAGGATGCCATAGACATACGTTAATGCTGAGTTTAAGGACTGCCCATTCATCGTGGGCATCAGAAAACAAATTGCACAGGTTTTGGTGGCATCAAGGGGCAGCTAGAGATTGAGTAATCCTTGCTCAATCTCTAGAAACATCAATGGCACACAACTCACAGCCCCTGGCATCTGAAAAGGCAAATGTCCTCTACTCATGCTCATGACTTATATTACCCCCGCTGTATCTTTCTGCCCTGGCTGGGATACCTCAGTGATGTTTGGGGTAAAACAATAGGCTCTTGTATCCTTCGATCCATGCAGCAGATAAACACTGGCACACCCCCTTCCTTTGCTGGAAGCTCACATGCCCTCTCTTCTTGGCACCTCTCTCTATACACCCCTCCTCTTTTTACTCCATGGATGGCAGGGCAGATCAGTGTAATTGTTACTCTTGTAAATGATCCTGCAGGGCAGGGGGCTTTGTATGACAGCACCCAGGGGTGACTGCTCTCTTACATGCTAAAGCTGGAACAAAGGATGCAGGCTGGGATGCTACAGAAATACCTTTGCTGCTGTATTGTGCTGCCCATTCTTTAGGGGCACTACCACACCAATGAGATTACCTTGGGTGAGATCTGGGGGCAGATTCATTAAGTGATCCATGCAGCTCGCACCCTCTTGTAGTAGCCGGAACCACATATGCCCCCTCGCCCTGGCACCCATGGTGATTCCAGCTGCCCTGATAAGGTCTGTGGATAGACGAATTACTTGTGCCCAGCAATCCACGCTGCACGTAAACACTGGCACACCCCCTTCACATGCCCACTCCTCCTGGCACTGTTCTACATTTCCCCCTCCTCTCATGTACCCCGTGGCAGAGCAGATCAATGCGATTGGCAATCCTATTCCTAATCTTGTGGGATAAGGGGCTTTGTGTGACAGCATGGAGGGGTAATTCCTCTCTGGCTTGCTGGAACTGTAACAAAGCCTGCAAGCGAGGATGCAATTGACAAACTAACAGACACTGACTGTGTAGCAGTGCTGCCCATTCATTGCGGGCAACCAAGTATACTGAATTGTGTGCCATTTGGGGGGTACATTCAATCCATGCGGTAAAACACATTGGCACACAGCTCACACCCCCTTCTGCAGCTGAAAACACATGTTTTTTGGCTCATACCATCCACTATTCCTTCCTGCAGGGATATCGCCCAATTCCTGCCCCCTGTATGGGACATCGACACCTTACCAGGGGCAACTGAGCAGCAACTATCCTGCTTGTTGAGATCTAGGGGCAGATTGATCACCTTATATATGCCCACTTACCCCAGCCTGACACATTACCCTCCCCATGTCTACCCCATCTAGGGAAAACCATTGTGCCTATCATCCAGAGATATGTGCCCACATAAGTCATCCTGGCGTATATAAGGCTTTGCGTGACCCTTCAGTGCTACGCTGTGTTTGTAACAAAGACTGCAAGCTGGGGGGGGGGGGGGGCACAGAGACAATCTTACACTTTATTCAGTATGATCAGATGCCCCAAGATGATTAATAGTGTGAAACCATTTATTGGCAGAAAGTCTCATCCCCTCATGGACACTGTGTATCAGGGGCACAATTACAAAAGATGCCCTGTCTGTAATGGGATATGCAGGGCCAGTAGACAATCACACCCCCCTTATAACTGAAAACACATATGCCCTAGTACATTATTATTATTCTTTATTTATAGAGTGTCATAATATTATTACCCAGCTGCCCTGGCTGGGGTAATGTGATTCTGCTAGTCTTTGACAGCCTATGCTGTGCACCCCCCCCCCCCCTATTAAAGATTCTGCCATACAGGGGCTTTATGTCGCTGCACCCCAGGGTAACCCAGAAATGCTATCAAAACATTTGTTCACTTGTTTAAATATTAAAGAACTCTAAAGTAATTGATTATAGCTATACAGTGAGAGCTCATGTACTGCAAAGAATTCTTCACCCCTTGCCCGGCATGTGTGCCACTACCCCCTGGGCATTAGTTTCTACACATTGGTGAGATCTCGGGGCTGATAGATTGCTTCTTGTGTCCAGTCAGGGCCAGGCTTAGGGTAAATGTCACAATTAGGATGGTGCTCCCTGAACACATGCATTGCTTACATTCCCACCCTTATACAGAGAAAGAAGAATGGAGAAAATGGACATGAAAGAGAGTAAGGGATAAAGGGAACAAAGACAGAGAAAGAGGGAAGATGGAAGGAAAATGAGAGAGATGGAGGGAAGAATGGAAAAAGAGAGATGTGGAAACAAGATAAAAAGACAGCTAATGAGAAATGGAGGGATCAAGGAAAAAACTGAAGTAACAAAAAATGTGGGAGGTAACAAATAAAAGAGGGATGGGGAACAAGAGAAAAGGAGCAATACAAAGAACAAGGGAGAAGAGATGGAGGGAACAAGAGAAAAAAAACGGAAGGACAGAATGAGGAATGGAAAAAACAGAAAGAAAGGGAACATGCAAATGAGGGTAAAAAAAGAAAGATGAACTGAAACACAGAAAAAGAGAGAAAAGGGAATGTGAGTAAGATTCAGAAAGGAGAACGTGGAGAAGAGAGCAAGAAGAAGAGAAGGCTCAGTAAAACAAAAGGAAGAGAAAGGGAAAAGAAGAAAATGGAAGGAAGATAGAAAAAGAAAGGAAGAGAAAAGAGAGATTGATGCAAAGTGGACAGAACATGCGGCAAAGGGTAAAAGAGAATAAGGCTCTAATGCAAGAAAGAAACAGAGGAGGGAGTGAGGAAATGAGAATGTGACGGAGGGAATGTTGAAAAAAGAAAGACCTGCTGATTCAGCTGGGACCTTTCGCTTTAAACGGGTATTTGAATGGCGTCTTCTAAGGTGCTCTCTTATAGAGAGATTGGTTTGGCACCCTTTGTGGCCACACAGCTCGCACACCCCCAAGGGACGGCCATGTGTCCAGTGATGTACAGTATGCCACAGATTGGCATGACCCCCCACTGCAGCTAGAAATGTTGTTGCCCTCCTGACCCTGTAATATAGTTTCTGCTCCTGTCATACTCCCCCCATTGTATACATACAGACACCTCTTTTGTTAAAGGCTTTTCCACATCCATGCGATGATCCAGGCAGCTGATAAACAGCGTCACACCCCCTTTATGTCCATGGAAGCTCATGTGTGCTCTTCTACCATTGTGTTAGAATTCTTCCACTGTTTCCCCTATTCAATCAGATCTGTGCATTGGTCAGCCTGTGACATGCCTCTATATGTGATCTGGAATGATCTGGTGTCTTTGTGCC
Source organism: Gastrophryne carolinensis (assembly GCA_027917425.1). Taxonomy (NCBI): domain Eukaryota; kingdom Metazoa; phylum Chordata; class Amphibia; order Anura; family Microhylidae; genus Gastrophryne; species Gastrophryne carolinensis. The sequence goes on along the minus strand of CM051239.1, from coordinate 369,050,106 downwards.
TGAGCACCTTAGGGTGAATGCAGGATCTGTAACAAAGGCTGCATATCAGGATTCTGTGTACTTACTTTTCACAGTGGCTGTATGTCGCCCATTTATCAGAACCAGCACATTACACTGGCTGGGGTGAGATCTGGGGCAAATTGATTGAGTGATCCATTCAGGAGATACATATCGGCACTCAGCTCACATCTTAATGGAGCCACACATGCCGTCCCCTGTTACTGTCAGACTTATACTAACCTGGAAATAACCTTGGGGATGGCAGATCTTTGCTTCGTCAGCTTGTGATATGCCCCCATACGTGACCCCTGTCATGATCCTGGCTTTTAGTGACAGCACTGCGGGGTGAGTCCTCTCTGACATGCTGGGGCTGCAACAATGACTGTATGCCGGGACTATCTGTAACCTACTGAAAATGAAATGATAAGATGATTGATCTGTCATTGAGAAATGATAAATTATAGTGCTTTTGATAATCCTGATAATGCAGTGCTCAAAAGGTGCTAACCATGCATCTAAAGAAACATTCACTGTCACTATTTCCCCTTATAATTGCTTTGGCTACCCCTTCATCAGGGGCACGTGAGCAGGAATTGCACTGGCCGGGGTAAGATCTGGAGCAGATTGATCAAGTGGCGCTGACACACCTGTCACAGCCGAATGTATAGATGGCAACACAAACAGCCTCTTCTGGAACTGCTCCTCTTTCACAGCTTGATATTCCCTCATATAGATATTGGGTCTTTGTTTTAGTGATGTACTCATATAAGTGATGTGGGGATGCAAGGCTTTGTGCGACAGCTGCAAGCTGGGGTGATATCTAAATAGTTCTCAAGTTAATAAATATAATAATCCCGGGATGTGTAATTTGGGTTTGTTCTGAATGTCCACCCCACTAAATATTTTATTCATCAACCCCACTGTCACCATCACCAATGGGCAGGGGAAGGCTTATCATTTTTGGGTCTCCATGCAAAATTGTGAATGGAGTCCCCAATCAAAGACAAATTTTGTATAACAAAATACAATATTAATGCACCTTGCTGAGGATGTAGCCGTGACCTTCTCATGTGCTGTGAGAGTGTAAGTGAACCCAGAGGATTTCAAACAGAGGGGCATCCTGTCATTGTCCGTCCATGGTGGGAATTGTCTGGGAGTCGCGGATATGGCCGTCCAATTTCTACTCCCTGTGGCATCCCAAACTAGGATAACAGTAAATCACCGCACCCACTCACCTAACCTCGTTCCAACGGTGCAAGCGCAAGTCACAGCCTCACTATACCTTTAGCTAGACGCATTCCCGGGGCAGCCATTTATGATTGGTTGGCCTGGGCATGACCCCAGCTAGAAGGGAAGCAGGGATGCAACTAGTGTCCCGCTCTGTATCATTCGGCTCGCTAGCTGCGGTGTCACATAAGTGTACAGTGCCTTCCTATCTGCTTGTTTATTTTTGTAAACAAAAAGTGGCCACTGATCTGATTCTGCCTGATTCTGGCAGGTGGGGGTCCCATGCATTTGCATGGTATGTGTGGTGGTTAAAGTGGATTTTGACTATCCTGGGTTTTGGTCCTTTCCCTGGGGGCAACTCGCTGGGCGACCCCCCCCCCCCCCCCCAGATCGCTGCATCAAACTCACCTTATCTCAGTCCCACGGGGTGTCTAAGAGCAGAGGCTCTGGCAGCCGCTTCCTCTGCTTTCCTGTAGCAGTGCGCATGTCCGCGCCAGGCATTTGTGAATGGACAGTGCCGGCACGCTCCCTGTTAGAGAGAGGCGGGGGATGCGGCCGTCAGAGCCACTGCTCTTAGATGCGCCATGGGCCCGGGAAGAGGTGAATTGCTGCAGTAATCTGGGGGGGGGGGGGGGGGGTTTACATAGCACCGATCGAGGTGCCCCCGGGGAAAGGACCAAGACCCAGGATAGTCAAAGCTTTTTTGGTCCACTTTAAGCACCCCAATACCAATGAGTGCTGTGTTCCGGGACTGTTCAGACAGAATATGAGGTAATTATATAGCACATTGTATCTAGGTATTCATGTGGCCCTTCATTTTTATACTCCATGTAGAGTAAAACAGTGGTGCACCAGGTGTAAAATGTGTACTACACTGTTTTAGGAGTCAAAAGTGCCATTCTCTTATTGTCTACCTAGAGGTAAATTCAGAACCAGTTGTAGAAAGTGCACTTCTTTTTCATATTGTACCTAAAGTGTACCTGGTGCTAAATGAAAGAGGTGATTCAGCATCAGGTGTAAAAAGGGGGTTGCATTTTTGGGTAGTAGAAATTCACGTTGATTCATTCACTTTCATTGTATACCTTGGGGGTTGATTCAGTACTAGGTGTAAAAAGTACACTTCTATTTCTTTTGGTGATGAATCAAAGAGGTGATTCAATGCCAGTTGAAGAAATGGCGCTACTTTTTTTAGGAAGTAGAAGTACCTTTCACCTTCACTGTATACCTAGGGGGCGATTCAGCAACAGGTGTAAATATGTAAAACCCCCCCCGATCACCAGTTTCACTCACCTTTTCCTGGAGCCCTCGCTGAAGGGAGCCAAGTGACAGCGAGTGCGCTGCGCTCTCACTTTTGTCCCAGCCTGCGCCGTAGAAGGAAGGTGAGGTGAAACGGGTTGACCTGCTGCACAGAGGAACAACAAACAGGAAAGTGAAATCCCTTTGTGTTGTTCCTCCTTAAATCTGACCTAACCTCTCCATTCCAACTCTGTGGCAAGGAGGGCCCAGGGAATCAACACACACATCTATGCCCTTATGGCATTAATAAAATTGTGTTTATTCATGACTACCTTTGTTTTAGCACTGATATGCAGACCTATCTCTTAACTCCCTTGCATCATTGAGATCAATTCAGAGCCAGGCGAGAGAGAAAACTGACATTCACTCACATTGTCTAATGGGTGTAAATTTTGACCTGGCTCTGAATCACCCCCATTGTGGGGCACACTGCTGCTTGTGTGTGCAGGGGTGGATAGCTGCTCCCTGCTTTTCCTGTCTGTCTTTTCCCTGCTTCTTTGTATAGGTCAACTTTCAAGACCACCTTTTTATCCTAAAAAGGGGGTCATAAATAAATAAAATTCAGGGGCTGGGTTACAGAAAAGGAGCTGGATCTTAGCGACAACAGCTTTATTTAGCAGCTCACCAGGATGAATCTTCTGCATGGAAAGTACACAAACAATGATTTGTTTTTACACTTTGCCTGGAGAATCCATTTAATGGTTATCCATTTCCTTCCATAATGGCTGTTGTGTGGCAGGGTAGTCCATTCATTGCTAGACGGGGCAAAATTGAGGGACAAAATAACGATGTGACTTGTGATTAGTGGCAGGCAAATGATCACTCCCCCCGTATCTAAAGGGGCAGTCATGGCATAGTGCAGGGATCCCCAACCAGTAGCTCGGGAGCTACATGTGGCTTGCAGTTCCCTGCTGTGTGACTCATGGGATATCTAAGGTAAATGAAGAGTTGGGCAGGTGGAAAAGTGGGTGCGACTTACCTGCACTTGATTTACTATGGAGGACAAAGGCTGCAGGAAAAAGGCGGCACACCTCTCCACTTGCCCTACACAAGTTTTTAGGGGACTGGGGGATTCGCTAGTTTGGAGTAAGTATTTTATGGGGTAGTGAAGTCCATACAATTTGTGCTTCTTGATCAGAGTAGATTAGTGGGGTCACGCACAAAATAAAGTTACGCCATATATACACGGAATACACACCATATATACTAACAATGACAGTGTCACCAATCTTTTTTGTTGTGAATGGGGCTCACGACCGTGTCTGATTGTGACTGTGTGACCGCAGAGTTGCAGGTTTGATTCCTGGCAGGAATGACTGAAGTGCTCTTGAGCAAGGCAACTAACTCCCAAATACTCCCTGTAGCAAGGGCAGCCCACCACCCGGTCATGTCATTTTGATCTTACTACATCAAGTGGAACAAAACCCAGGATTTTGACCCCAGGGCTGTGTGAAACCCCCCCCAGGTCGCCCACTCCAACTCACCTTTTCCTAGTCCTACAGTGCATGCGCAGCCTCCCGTCTGCCTGGTGTGGGTAAATGTGGGCTACAGGTATAGCAGGGAGTGGCACCGCTTGCCTATGCACCATTGGATCAGGGAGAAGGTGAGTCTAGGGCCACCTGGGGGCTTTTACACAGCAGAGCATCCCAAATCTGGATGTCCGGGGGGTAGACTCCAGGGTGGGTTCTGGTTCACCTTAAAATGAATGTATAGTATTTTACTGACCGTGTATTTTCTTCCCATCTCAAGCAAGAGGTGGCTGCCATGATTAGGGTGCCCTAGTGAGGTTGACAGATACTCCTTTAGACTGTAAGCTCGCAAGGGCAGGGCTCTCTTCCTATTAAAGTGGATCCAAATCCTTCTGGGGCACCCTGTGCAACCCCACACCCACCCGAGTACCTCAGGTGATGCTGTACCCTTGTCGGTGGGCAAGGCCATGCCCACTCAGTAATTTTTGGATCGCCGATTTGCTGATCTCAAGATCGCTGGGTGCTGTAAGCCAACTGACCACCTCCCTGGCTTTTGCAGCATGTACAGGTACAGGAAAGCCGGGGATGCAGCTGCAGACGACCAGGGGTTTCACACAGCGAGGTATCCTTTAATAGGATGCCCCAGGTCGCCGAAACCAACCCACCTCTTCCCGGTCCTACGGCACAGGCGCGGTCGCTCGTCCAATAAGTGCGTTTGGATCCGTTGACGGATGGATGCCCCGGGGGGAGGGAATCGATCGGCCCGGGAATCTCGCAGTGGGTTTTGGTCCACTTTAAATCCTGTTTTTAAAGCATTTGCTTTGTAGCAGCTTGTTTGTAATAGTCTATGTACTGTGTGTATTCCAAGTGTGTCACACACCCCGCTTCCAATATTCATGACATGTGGGTTATGTCCAGTAGAGGGCGAACTTCTGCAGAGATGACTAGAAAAAAAGGAAGCCCCTCCCGGTCCTTAAATACCTGGGACCTCCCACACATTACACAGTCTTCGTCTCTGCAGACGGCAAGCAAGTCAGAAGATGGCTGTATCTCCTCCTTTCAGGTAGCTGGGTTGCCCCCGGCCAATTGTTTCTATTGCTGCCCAGACCTTGTTATTTTAAGCCATTATTATGCCTCCCAGCCCTGGCTGTGGGTCCGGGCAATGGTAGGAAACACCTTCGTGGTGTACCCAGGGAGCCAGGCTCCCCCGTGAGACCCCATACCAAGGGGTAGGCGGTTTCCGGGTTGGTGATCCCGGTTTGGGATGCCCATCCCTAACCTGTCCCTTCCACTTGGTGGTGCGGATTCCCCCCCCTTCCGGGTCTCCCTGTGCCCCTCGGGGGGGGGGGGGGTGGCTCTTTTCCCATAACTGAGCTGGTGGGGGAGCTTCTTCCCCTCAGGTACTCGGAGGGGGGGGGGCGTGGCCGGGCGCTCGGCGCGCTCGCCGGCCCGCCCTCCCTTGCTCCTTGGCGCCACTGGCTAGGAGCCGCGTCTTCTCGTTCTGGGGAGGGGGGCAGGGCCAGGCACGGTGCGCGATCCGCGCTGGTCCCCCCTTCTTCTCCCTCCCTTCTGGTTTGTGCTGCTCACGGTCGCCATTGCTCCTGTTTGTGAGTGCCCTTTGGGCCCTTCCATTTATTATTCTTCCTGCGCTGCGTCACTCACCCCCATCAAGGCCTGATAGCGCTTTGGGGCAGCTTCCCAGGCCTCTTGTTTTTTGCTATGTAGACATTGTATATATATATATATATATATATATATATATATATATATTATGTATGTAGACATGTATATATATATTATTTAGATATTATGTCTGACATGAAGTATGTTTGCTGTGCTGATTGCGCCTTATGGGTCCTTCTATTGTGTCTTTCAGGAGAACTTCCTTTCAAGCGTAAAATAAGGGGGATTCTCCCGGTCCTGGGGTCCCTGGGGAATAAATTGGATACTGTTTAAATCCTCCCACTAGGGACTTAATGGGGCATCCCGGGTAGCTTATCAGCGTAATTCCCTCTGGTCATTGCGACTACCTTAAAATCACCATATGGAGGCTCCCCAGGATACCGGGCTCGGGTTCCCTTCGGGACAATCCCGGCTATGTGTGGGATGTGGGGTTCCCCTTATGGGGGAGAATGTGCTAATTTGCATACCATGTGCGCAACAGGCCATAACGCGGCAGTCGGGGTCCCAGGCGTCTGGGTCCGTGTCGCCCGTCTCATCTCCTACCCCACCCTGCATTATCCGTACCCCAAGTGACACTGTCGTTAGTGGGGAGTCGCACTCTGATGTATGTGCTAGGCTGGCCAACCTCGAGAAAATTATTTATTATGGGCAGAAAGGCACCTCCGCCGGTACTTGAATTTGATGATTATGACTCTCTTGACTGGTCTGATTATTCCCCGCTTGAGGAGGGGGAATTGTTTGAGGAATATGATGCTGAGGAACAGCAGTATTTTGATACTGATGCCGGGATGCTGTGGATATCCCCAAAGTCCTGGCCCATCTTTTTGAGGTTCTGGATATTTCTCCGCCAGCGGAGGCCTCTCCGCAGAAGGGGGAATTCTTTGGGATTTCTAAGCCCCGCTTGGAGTTTCCAAATCAGAATCATTTTGAGAGCATGATTCTTAAGGAATGGGAGAGGCCCAGCCGGCTTCCCGGTGTTCCTCAGGGATGGGATAGGAAGTATCCCTTTCCGGTGGACGCGGTTAAGCGCTGGTTGTCCCCTCCCGAGGTCAATGCGCCCGTTCTGGGATTGTCCAACACCTCTGTTGTACATTCTCCAGATGCCACCACTCTTAAAGATGGCGAGGACAAACGCATTGATCAGATAGCATGCCATGCTTTTGCCAGTGTGGGTTCAGCCTTGCGGCCTGTTTGTGCCTCGGCGCTCGCGACCGTGGCTACCAGGTCCGTGCTTAGGGATCTGTTGAGTGCTTCTCAGCTTAACCCGTCCAGTGATGAATATGCAGCCCTTAAGCGGTGTGAATTATTTATGACTTTTGTGTTATCTGCTATGGATGACACAATTATTATGTGTAGTAGAACCTCGGCATTGCTGGTGGCTATTCGCCGATCGGTCTGGTTACGCCAGTGGGCGGCTGACATTGCGGCTAAGAAATCACTCACGGCTCTACCCTTCCTGGGTACGCGGCTGTTCGGGGATAAATTGGATTCAGTGGCGAAAGGTGGAAGGTTACCTCAGCGAAAGAAGCAGCGTCGCCCCTTTCGGGGGGCAGGCTCCTTCAATCCTTCCTTTCGCGGTGCCAGAGCAGGCAGAGGCTTTGCCTACTCTAATTTCAGAGGTGATTCCTGGAACAGAGGCAGAGGACGTCCAGGCCTTAACTGGGGTTCCAAGCCCAAGCCTGCTGCCAAGACTGCTCAGCAATGAGGGGACGCCCTCACCCTTGCGGGTGGGGGGACGGCTGCGGCACTTCTTCCAGGTCTGGTCACGGGAGGTCACAGACAAATGGATCTTGGAAGTGGTCTCTTCCGGGTACAAACTGGAGTTCGAGTACCGGCCTCCTCCCAGATTCCTAAGGTCTCGGTGCCCTCGGATCCCCGGGCTGCGCAGGGGCTCCTGTTGGCTGTAAAGACATGGAAATCATATGCCCGGTGCCTTTCTCAGAGAGAGGCCGGGGCTATTATTCCAACCTCTTCACGGTTCCCAAAAAGGATGGATCCATAAGACCCATTCTGGATTTGAAGCTTCTCAACAGGTTCATCAGAACCAGGAAGTTCCGCATGGAGACTCTGCGCTCAGCCATCGATTCCCTTCGTCAGGGGGATTTCATGACGTCCATAGACATCGAGGATGCTTACCTTCATGTACCAATCTTCCCAGCACACCAGAGGTTTCTCAGGTTTGTGGTGGGAGATCAGCATTTTCAGTTTGTGGCCCTCCCTTTCGGGTTGACTTCGGCACCAAGGGTGTTCACCAAGGTGCTGGCGGGCATAATGGCCCTTCTCAGAGCCCAGGGCATTCGCAGTGTGCCGTATCTGGACAACCTCCTCATTATGGCATCCTCTCTCAGTCAGGCGGAGCTGGATACCAGGTTGGTGGTGGCGACGCTGGAGAGGTTCGGCTGGGTGATCATCCACCCCAAGTCTTGTCTCTCCCCCTCAAGGGAAATCTCGTTTCTGGGCATGAATCTGGATACCATTCAGACCAGGGTGTTCCTACCTCAGTCCAAGGTGCAGATGGTTCAGGATCTGATACGTCTTCTACTGTCCAATCCTCGGCCTTCTATCCGGCTAGGGATGAGACTGGTGGGATTGATGGTGGCTTCCTTCGAGGCAGTTCCCTTTGCTCAGTTCCACATGAGGTCGCTCCAGCTCCATCTGTTGTTGGCCTGGGACAGATGTCTGCAGTCATTGGATCAGTCATTCCTGATGTCTCCCTGGGTTCGGTGTTCACTTCAGTGGTGGCTGGAGCCAAGCAATCTGATGAGGGGCAGATCCTTTCTGACCCCTTGTTGGGAGACGGTTACCACGGACGCCAGCCTGTCGGGCTGAGGAGGTTTTTGGAGGAAACATCAGTTCAAGGGGCTGTGGGGTCCTCAGGAGGCTCACACCCCCATCAATGTCTTGGAGCTGAGAGCTATTCGGCTGGTTTTGTCATGCTTGATGCATCACCTACGGGGCTTACCGGTTCGGGTTTGATCAGACAATCGAACTGCGGTCGCTTACATCAATCACCAAGGAGGGACTCGCAGCAGGAGTGCCCTCAGGGAAGTTTCTCTGATTCTTGCGTGGGCGGAGAGCAATGTTCCGTGCATCTCGGCAGTGTACATTCCGGGAGTGGAAAACACGGAAGCGGACTCCCTGAGCAGGGGATCCTCTCGCCGAGGGAAATGGTCTCTCAACCACAAGGTATTCCGGTCCCTCTGTCACAAGTGGGGGTTTCCGGAGGTGGATCTCTTTGCCTCACGTCACAATCACAAGCTCCCAAAGTTTGTGTCTCTGTCTCAGGATCCTCTGGCCCTGGCAGTGGACGCCATGTCTCTTGCCTGGAGGGATCTGGGGTTCCTGTACCTGTTTCCCCCCTTCTCCATGGTAGGCAAGGTGGTTCGCAAGCTGGCTCTAGAGGGTGCGCCAGCAATTCTGGTGGCCCCAAGGTGGCCAAGACAGGTTTGGTTCGCAGACGTCGTAAGGCTGGCGGTAGATCAGTACAGGCTGCCCCTGTTTCCGGATCTGATCACTCAGGGTCTACTGCGTTACCCCAATTTACAAACGCTGGCTTTGACGGCGTGGCTGCTGAAACCTCCATTTTGAGGGAGGAAGGTTTGTCTGAGGCTGTGATTCAGACTCTTGTTAGAGCTAGGAAGAAATCTTCCTCTACCATATACTACAGGACTTGGAGGTCCTATACTGACTGGTGTGAGGCTAGGGCCTTGCCTTGCAGGGTGTTTTCGACTCCTAGGATTTTGGAGTTTCTTCAACACGGTCTGGACCTGGGGTTCCAGCTTAGTACCTTGAAAGGGCAGGTCTCTGCTCTGACTGTCTTCTTTCAAATGTCTTTTGCTCTGCATCCTCTGGTTAAGACTTTTTTCCAGGGGGTCACTCATGTGCGGCCCCCTAGAAAGCCTTTGTTGCCTGTTTGGGATTTGAATTTGGTTCTGTCGGCCCTCCAGGGGCCTACTTTTGAGCCGGTGCAGGATGTTCCACTTTCTATGCTCACTCAGAAGGTTGCCTTTTTGGTGGCTATTACCTCTGTTCGGCATGTCTCTGAGTTGGCGGCTCTGTCCATTCAAGCCCCTAACTTTGAGAGACACCAGGACAAGGTGGTATTTCGCTTTAAGCCAGATTTCCTTCCTAAGGTGGTTTCTGCCTTCCACCTCTGTCAGGATGTAGTTCTCCCTTCCTTGTGTCCTAAGCCTAGCAACGACAAGGAGAGGGTTTTGCACTCTTTGGATGTGGTTCGTTGTGTGAAGTACTATTTGGTGGCTACTTCTCCTTTTCGTGAGACGGACGCCTTGTTCGTGGTGCCCTCCGGGCCCAGGAAAGGTTTGGCGCCCGCCAAGTCTACCATTAGTAAATGGATTTGCCAGGCCATTGTTGGGGCCTATATTGCCAAGGGGAAGGTTCCTCCGTTTCAGATCGCTGCTCATTCTACTCGTGCTGTTGGGTCTTCTTGGGCCTTTCAGCACCAGGCTTCTGTTGAACAAGTTTGTAAGGCTGCTACTTGGTCTTCCGTTCATACTTTTTCCAAGTTTTATAAGGTTGATGTGCGGGCCTCAGTGGATGCTGTTTTTGGCCGCAAGGTTCTGCAAGCTGCAGTGGTTTAATTTTGTGCATTTTTTACCGTATTGGGATCCCCACCCTTGATGGACACTGCTATTGGATGTCCCACATGTCATGAATATTGGAAGCGGGGTGTGTGACATACTTGGAATAATACCATTTTGTGATTACTCACCTGTAAAATGGGTATTATTAGTATGTCACACACCCCGCTTCATCACGCCCTTTTTTTTTGTTTTCTGGGTCCTTCATATGGTAAACCTTTTATTGTTAAAGTGGACCAACACCCAGGATTTTGACTATACTGGGTTTTGGTCCACTTCAGGGGGGCACCCCCCAGAAAGCCCCAAAAACTCACCTCACCACGCTCCCACGTAGCCACGGACAAGCGGGTGACAGCGGCGGACAAGACAGCGCGTCCGCCGCCGCCTCCCGCGCGCCCCTCTGACAGTGCGCGCGCCCGCGCTGGCCATTCACAAACGGCCGGCGCGGGGGCGCGCATGCCTAAAGGGGTACGCGGGAGGCGGCCGCCGCCGCCGATGAGGTACCTTTTTCGGGGGTTTTGGGGGGGGTCCCTCAACCGCGGGACATCCCGATCTCGGATGTCCCGCGGTGAGGGAGGTGATCGGCCCGGGAATCTTATAGATTCCCGGGCCGATCACCCCTGGGTGACAGTCCACTTTAAAGAATTTGCAATTGGCTCTTCCTGGTCCCCGTACTGCTTTCCTATACTGGGTAATGTGTGGGAGGTCCCAGGTATTTATGGACCGGGAGGGGCTTCCTTTTTTTCTAGTCATCTCTGCAGAAGTTCGAGTACTGGACATAACCCACATGTCATGAATATTGGAAGCGGGGTGTGTGACATACTTATAATACCCATTTTACAGGTGAGTAATCACAAAATGGTATTTTTACCTTGCCTGAAATTATACCTTATACAGCACTATTGAGGAAGATGGCACTATATAAATACATAAAAATAGATAAGTTGTCTCTTGCATTTGGTTATCATACAGCACATCCTCTGCCCTTGACACTGCCTGACATGTTACTGAAAATGTCCCATGGAGGAGCATATCAGTGCACATGCCAAACTGTGATGTGCCCCCTGCTGTTATAAGTTATGTGACAGCACCTCTGGGTGACTCCTCTGTGATTGCTGGAGCTGTAACAAAGGCAGCAAGCCTGGATAAAATCAAAATATGAGATGCCAAAAAATGCCTCTACTTCTGCTTGTCTGTTTACCCCTGTGCGTGGGAATACTTGTCATCCTGCGACGTGTCTCATACATGACCCCTTCATATGTAGGGCTTTGTGTGACAGCACCCTGGGGTGCTTCCTCGCTGGCATGTCAGAGCTGTAACAAAGGCTGCAAGCTGGGATGCTGTCTAAACTCTTTGACAGTGTCAAATCTAAAGCGAATAACTCCAAGCTGATTGATTTGTCATCGGAAAATTTAGTGTGCATCTCTGAAAAAGTGCTTTTGTGGTGTGCTGTGTGCCAGCCTGATGAAGTGGGTGATATGCCCACGGGACGCGTGGCTCCTGGTGTGGTAGGTGGTGGGGAGACTTCACACATGTTATTTTCATGATACCTTGGCTTTATTTCTGGTGATGTTTTTTGTGATAGACTTGTGATATTATTTTTTGATTGGTATTGTGATATACATCAGTGGTTCCCCTTTGGGATGCCTAATAATATATACAGGTGATTATATTTTCATTGGTGAATAGAGTAGATTGATATGTTTATGAGTTGTTATGGTTGGGGATAATAATTCTTAATTAATTGTTTGACTAGTAGCACTTGCACTTTATAAATGTATAGATTTTGTAGTCATCCGGATCATAGGCAGGATTTGCACATGTTTAGTTGCACTGTTGGAACACTTTGTTGAATGATTTAGCACATATATCTAGGCATTTGATATCAATTAGTGTTGTGAGACCCTCCCCATCGCCTACATGCCTTCATGTTGGTTTGTCCTGTGTGTTATTGTCCGATTTATGTGTTTTTAAGGGATTTTAATATGTTGAGTGTATTGTATGTAGTGATTATATATATGTAATTAATAAAAATGTATTTTTTGATCAATTTATGAGTTGAGAGAGTTGAGAGTTTTTTTGTTGCTGTGTGCCAGATATGCCAGTTTGGATTATTAATAATAACAATAATAATAGTAATAATAAGAAGAAGAATCCTGCTCATTGGGGCATCAGAGTAAAAATTGCCACAGCTGGAGTAACTTACCAGTCGATTTTGCAGCTCAAACCCCCATGGAAAGATAGAAAAACATACGTCTCTGTGTACCCCAGGAGGGCAAATGATGCTTAGCAGTTCGTGATATTCTCTATGTCATATGTGGGCATTGTGTGACAGCACCCTGGGGTGACTCCTCTCCGGCATGTCGAGGATGTAACAAAGGCTGCACGCTGGGATGCCATCAAATCACTTTCACAGTATATTAAATATGAACCGATAAGCACAGAATGATTGATCAGTAGCTGGGAGCAGTAGCCACAGGCGGTTATCAGATGCTGGGGGATGGCAATGCCCTGTATGTGGAGCACTGGAAAAGTGGGAGTGACGCTCACCATATCGTAACGTTCTGCCACTTATAGGATGAAGGCGATCACTGTTCAAACAAAGACATGCTGAGGGGGAAAAAAAGGTTCAGACCATACTGACTTTCCTCGGAGAAACATAAAGTCATAAAGTGATCTCAGAAATTCATCCATCAGGCAATGAGCACTGGGTCTGAAATCCCTTTGGGGGGCACGATTTGGGTAACGGCTAATAGCAGATGATTGCTGTCATCATAAGCCACAGATATTGCACAGCATTGGGGACCCCATTACAGCAGGTAAGTCTGATCGCTCTGTGAATCCTCTACTCCTACCCTGACAACTTCATTTTATGAGCCATTGTTCAGCAGGTCCATAGCCGAGCGCCGAGATTCACCTGTGATTACTGGAGAGAGCAGATGTAAGCGGCGCGCAGGGTGAGGCCTTTTTATTTCTAATGTAAGTTGATGTTTTTCATTGTTCTGCAGGATCTCTTCATAAAGACAAGCGCACACAATGAAATGCTGATTTCCATTCCATAATGTCATCCATATGAGCATCAGGTCCCTCCTCCCGCATTGTGTGCTCCGAGTGCTTCTAAACAGTTTAGAGAGCGTGCTGGTGTTGCCGCATTGTTGGGAAGCACTGCAGCTACATCTACATCTTATATGTACTAAAATGCTGAGTTACACGCCATTAAATGGCTTATTTAATAAGAAAAGCCATGCTAGCCATTCTCTATTGTCCTAGTTATGTCTAGAACAGAGGCTTGGTAGGACTACAAGTCCCACCATGCTTTGCATGCTAGGTCATGTGTACATGGAGCACATGTGGGGGGCAATGCTGGGCAACCAGGCCAGGAATGATTATTATAATTATGTATCGTTATTAAGACCCATCATGCTCTACAAACTATATTATGTGTGTATAAAAGATTGAGAGTGGCAGGACATGCTGTAGTTCTACACTGCTTTGAGGATGATGTGGTCCAAGCTAAGGGTTCCCAACTTTTAGTACCACATTCAATTTTCAAAATATCCCAAGTACCACCTAGGTGGTACCACTCCCAATTGTTGGGAACCCCTGGTCTAGGCTATGTGCATTAAAGTGTAGCAACACCCATTTTCGACAAAGTGAGTGTTGGACGCAGCATGGTGGGGGCATCCCATTTGCTAGTGTCCCCCACACACACTTCCCCTGCAAGACCAGTTCTCCTTCAGTAAACTAGGCAGTCATAGCCTTGTGGTAGGGAATTGGTCCTGTGACCAGAGGGTTGCAGGTTTGATTCCTGGACAGGACATGACAGAAGGCACATAACCCCCCAACTGCTCCCAGGTGCATTTGCTAGGGCAGCCCATAGCTTTTGTATGTCTTACTGCATGGATGGGTTAAATGCAGAGGAAAAATTAATGTGTGAGCAGGCATACAATGGCCATAGATTTCCAAAAATCTAAAAAATAAATTACTGGCCACACTGCAACAGCAAAACCAGGCTCTGTGATAGGCCACGAGTGGTCATGTGGCTCGGAGTGCCCTTCCAGGTGCTTCAAAGCAAGTCCGGTACACTGAGGGAAAGCAGTGCAAGTAAGAGCTATTGGGAATGCGTCCAATACCCATTTAGTCCAAAAAGTACGCTTTAAAGCGGACCACCAACTGCCAACGTTCTGCTTCCCAAACTGTTTTTTGGGGGGTGAAAGTTAAAAAACCTGTGTTAGTGCTGCAGTGATTGGATGACAAACACTTCACTGATCTACAGCATTCATGGAGTAGTGACCTGCTTCTGTCCAAATTTTCAGTTACTGGTAATTAATTAAAAAAAAAAACTTTGCTGCCCAAAGTGGGCTTAGCTGACAGGAGGGATGGGTATTAAATAAGGCTGGAGGTCCTCTTTAAGAAGGGCATTAACAGCCCAATGCAAATACACAAAAATGGGACCCTCTAACTCTGAGCCTAGAGGGGTTTTGGTCCATGTGAACACAATTAAGTTAATCCAGCCCCTCACTCCATCAGGGAGTCTTGTATTAGAAAGATGCTCACCTTTTTCTAGCAGAGCTCCATCAACATGGGAAATAGGTGACGGCTGCACACATGTGAGTCAGCACCACCTCTTCCATTTGGAGTGTGCAATTGTATATTTCCCCCTTCATAATGAGGTAAAGGTATCTTCTGAATTCAGGGTTCACAGCAGTGGGAATTAGGTGGGTTGGGGTCCCTGCCTGGCACATTATGTATTTTTTCCATCATGGGTGCTGTGTGTCAGGGTCATCCATTCATTATTAGAAATGGCCACAGTTGCAGTGATATGGGCATAATTGAGGTGCAAATTAACTGTCGGTTGAGGTAGAAGATGCATTTTGCATCTGGTTATCATGTAGCACTGACATGTAGGTAGGTAATAAAAACACATAGCCTCTGCTCTTGATACTGTCTGACATTTTCCTCTCTGTGAAGGAAAATATCTGCCCCATACTCTTATAAGCTAGGGGCGAGCTTATTATTTCTGGGGCCCCATGCAAAGTTGTGTCCTGGGGGTCCTAATCAATTACAAATTTTGTATAGAGAAATACAATATTAACGCACCTTGTCAGAGATGTAGCCACGGGCTGGTCAAGTTTCACGCAGAGGGGCATCCTGGCATTGTCCGTCCAATTTCTACTCCATGTGGCATCCCAAACTAGGATGCCCCACTGTGTGAAACCCCATTAAATCACCGCGCCCACTCACCTAAACTCGTTCCAATCACACATGCGCAAGTCCCAGCCTTGCTATACCTTTAGCTAGACGCATACCCAGAGCACCCATTTGTGATTGGACAGCCCTGGCATGCCCCCAGCTAGAGGTGATCGGGGATGCAACCAGTGGCCCACTAATTGCATAAATGAATGGAGCTGAGCACAATGATTCTGCAGCAGCTGCCTCACGTAAGTGTACAGTGGTTTCTTATCTGCTGCACACACTGCATTGTGTTAAATGCCACCACTCACTGCTTACCCGCTGATTGCAAATTATTTATTTTTCCCATTGCATGGCACGGCCTGCTTCACGAAGTCATTACATCTGGGTTATTCCGCCACAAGGCGGCGCAGTGCACTGCAGAAGAGTTGTGGCTCCTCCTGGTACCATATAAAAACGGAATCACCATAGACTTTTCCATTGTTCTCTCTGCAGTGATTCTGCGAAGATAGAAGATGGCTCTCTATATTGTGCAGGTGAGCGGGGTAAACAAGCCTGCGGCCCTGCATGGCTATTTCCACCCGTTTCCGGACCCTCGGTGCCTCCCAGCCTCGGCTGATGGATCAGGTGAAGGTAGAAGAGCACTAGGGTCAAGTGCTCGAGGAGCGCTGCTCCAGGCCGCAGACCCTGTCCCACAAAGGGTAGCTGGCCATAGGCTTTATGGTGAGCCTACTAGGGATGCGGAGTTCCTGTCCTAACTTCTGAGGGGGTGAGTGTTTTTTGGGGACTGTTACTCGTTCTGGCATTTTGGGGTGCCCCCCCCCACTGCTCGCTTGCTTTCCTCGCTCCCTCCCCCGTAGTGTGCTCTTTCCAGGTCATCAGAGATTTCTCAGGTTCGCTCTAGAGGATCAGCATTACCAGTTTGTGGCCTTACCGTTCGGTATCACCTCAGACCCTCACCTCAGTGCTGGCGGGTGTGATGGCTTTGCTGCGGAATCAGGGCATTCGCATCCTTCCTTACCTGGACGACATTCTGATTGCGTCTCAATCTCTTCATCAGGCCGAGAAGGATACTCA
Organism: Gastrophryne carolinensis; assembly: GCA_027917425.1. Taxonomy (NCBI): domain Eukaryota; kingdom Metazoa; phylum Chordata; class Amphibia; order Anura; family Microhylidae; genus Gastrophryne; species Gastrophryne carolinensis. The sequence continues at coordinate 369,033,560 of CM051239.1, read as the reverse complement.
GGTGGTGACCTCCACTCTCGAGTCCTTCGGCTGGGTGATCAACTATCCCAAGTCTTCACTGTCTTTGTCTTTGGTGAGGCATGACTCTGGATACCTCTCAGGTCAAGGTATTCCTACCTCAGCAGAAGGTGGAGGGCCTGCAGAAGCAGGCACAGACTCTGCTCTTGTGTCCCCATCCCTCCATCCGGCAGGGGATGCAGTTAGTGGGTCTGATGGTGTCCTGCTTCGAGGCGGTCCCTTTTGCTCAGTTTCACATGAGACCTCTTCAGTTGCACCTCTTGTCAGTTTGGGATCGGGACCCTGTGTCCCTGGATCAGAAATTTGCTCTGTCCCCCCAGGCCAGACAGTCCCTCTCGTGGTGGCTGGACTCAGGGAACTTTCTAGTGGGCAGGACCTTTCTGCCTCCGTGCTGGGAGACTGTCACCACAGATGCCAGTCTGACCGGTTGGGGTGGCTTTAGGAAGTCTCTGAAGTTCCAGGGTCGGTGGGGCCCCCAGGAGGCTCATGCTCCCATCAATGTACTGAAACTGAGGGCGATCAGGTTGGTTCTGTCTCAGCTGACCACACACCTTCAGGGTCGGGCTGTTCAGATCTGCTCGGACAAACAGGCGGCGGTTGCCTACATCAATCATCAGGTAGGGATTTGGAGCAAGCAAGCCCTCAAGGAAGTGTCCCTGATACCTTCTTGGGCGGAAGAGAATGTCCCCTGCATCTCTGCGGTTTACATTCCGGGGGTGGAGAACCTGGAGGCGGACTCCCTGACCAGGGGAACATCTCGGCTGGGGGAATGGTCCCTCAGCAACAGAGTATTTCGCTCCCTGTGCCACCGCTGGGGTCAGCCGGATGTGGATCTGTTTGCGTCCCGCCACAATCACAAGCTTCCCAGGTTTGTCTCCCTGTCACAGGACCCTCTGGCCTTTGTCCAGGGATGCGCTAGCAATGCCTTGGACGGAGTTTCGGCTTCTCTTTGTGTACCAGCCATTCTGGTGGCCCCCTGTTGGCCAAGGAGGGTGTGGTTCACAGACGTCGTGCAGTTGGCAGTAGATCAGTATGCCCTGCCCAAGGATCCAGATCTATTCACTCAGGGACAACTGTGCCATCCCAATTTCCAAACTCTGGCTTTAACGGCTTGGCTGCTGAAATCTCCATCTTGAGGGATAAGGGTTTGCCGGCCTCTGTTGTTGATACCATGATTAGGGCTAGGAAGAAGTCTTCGTCCTTTATCTACTACAGGATCTGGCATGCTTACATTGCCTGGTGTGAGTCTAAGTCTTTTCCTTGTCGGGTGTTTTCTATCCCTAGGATTCTGGAATTTTTGCAACATGGTCTGGATTCGGGCCTTCAGATCAGTACCCTCAAGGGACAGGTGTCAGCTCTGGCAATTTTTTTCCAAAGATCCTTTGCCAATCATCGGTTGGTTAAGACTTTTTCCAGGGAGTTACTCATGTGCGTCCGCCACGTAAGCCTATGCTACCAGTTTGGGACCTGAATCTGGTGTTGTCTGCTCTGCAGGGTCTTCCCTTTGAGCCTATCCGTGGGGCTACCTTGCCCATTCTGACTCTTAAAGTGGCCTTTTTGGTGGCTATCACTTCTGTCAGGCGAGTTTCTGAGCTGGCGGTGCTCTCCATCAAACCTCCTTATTTTGAGAGGCATCAGGATAAGGTGGTGTTTCGGCTTAAGCCGGATTTCTTGCCTAAGGTTGTGTCTGCCTTTCATCTCAATCAGGACATTGTTTTGCCTTCCTTGTGTCCTACCCTGCTAATTCCAATGAGCGGACCCTTCACTCTTTGGATGTTGTCAGGGCTCTGAAGTTTTATTTGGTTGCTACTAAGTCTATCAGGAATTCTGACGCTCTTTTTGTTCTTCCTGCTGGACCTAGGAGGGGTGGCAGCCGCTCAGACCATTTTATAACTAACCTGGGAGGTGCACGTTAGCAGGGCAATTAGGATACAAAAGTCTTAAAGGAGCCACAGCACTCAAACCAGTTAGCTTGCTGACCAACCTACAATCTGTCTCTAAACTTGGTTAAAAACAGAAGGCTCGGTCACACACATCTGCAGAAGTATGCTTAAGCTGCACCACCAGCGCCAAGGTGCCCCTGTGAGGTGCAGTCCTGACTCTAATATCTGAGAGCCCTATTTGGGACATACAATGCAATAGATAAATTGGGAGCAGGCTTACCTGAGGTTGCCCTAAACCTCAAGTGCAAGCCATGGGGTTCCTGCTGGACCTAGGAAGGGTTTGCCTCCTGCTAAATCCACTGTCAGCAAGTGGATCCGTCAGGCGGTGGTACAAGCCTATTCTGCTAAAGGGAAGAAACCTCCTTTTAGGATTACTGCTAATTCTACTCGTGCTATTGGTGCGTCTTGGGCCTTTCAGCACCAAGCTTCTGTTGAACAAGTTTGTAAGGCCGCAACTTGGTCTTCTGTTCACACTTTTTCCAAGTTTTACAAGGTTGATGTTAAGACCTCAGCTGATGCTGCTTTTGGGCGCAAGGTACTTCAGGCGGTAGTGGTTTAAATTGCCTGTTGTTACTCTTTGGGGATCCCACCCTACTTTATGGACACTGCTTTTGGATGTCCCAGATGTATTGACTTTGTGAAGCAGGCCGTGCCATGCAATGGGAAAAAGACAATTCTGTGAGTACTCACCTGTAGAATTGCTTTTACCATGCATGGCACGGCCTGCTTCACCCCACCCTTGTTATCGTTGTTCTTGGTTGCCTCTGTATGGTGATTGTTCAAAGTTAGTTGGGGTTTTTGTTGTTACTTTTATTATCTCCCGGTTTCTTGAATAACTGCTTGTCAACACTGGATAAGTCTATGGTGATTATGTTTTTATATGGTACCGGGAGGAGCCACAACTCTTCTACAGTGCACTGCGCCACCTTATGGTGGAATACCCAGATGTAATGACTTCGTGAAGCAGGCCGTGCATGCATGGTAAAAGCAATTCTACAGATGAGTACTCACAGAGTTGTCTTTTTTTTAAACAAAAAGATGCCACCTATCTGATCCTGCCTCTGGGGGCCCCACCAGCAGGTGAGGGCCCCAAGCATTTGCTTCGTTTGCGTGGTGGTTAAGCATGTGGGTGCAACCAAAATATGAGATGCTGGAGAAATGCCTTCAGTCTTTCTTGTCTGTTAACCCTTGTGTGCTGGAATATATGGTATCCTGTAAAGTGCCTCGTACATGACCCTTCTGTGGGGCTTTTTCGTGACAGCACCCTGGGTTGCTTTCTTGTAGCTTGCCATAGCTGTAACAAAGGCATGCAGTGTAACATTCTACAGAAGGAGGAACCATAGATAGATAGGAATGAGCACATTTATAAATAACACTATAGTACAATACTGAGGTAGTTTGCAGACCAATTCAGCATCCCAGTCAGGAAGTGCAAGGCAGAAGGCCCCAGGAAGGGGCTGCTGAGGTACATGAGAGGCCTGCAGATAAAGGTGAATGTGAGAACAAAGATGGATGCCAGGGTGGAAGCACCTCAAAGTAAGTCAGGAGCTCTGAACAGATGAAGCCTGAAGAGCAGGTTAGAGCTCTGGATTGGTGTAAGCTGTGAGGGGCCAACGTAATATATGGACATGATGTTCTTCTATTGATAAACTGGTGCTTGCTTTACATTGGTGAAAAAGTCATTAATGTTTGATCTGTAGTTAAAAATAAACCGTTTGGCACTGAATCCCTTTGAAATTGTTCCTATTTATACCTCGAAAATTCCCACTTTTTCTTAATACTTAAGAATAGTAAATACTAAACCCAGTTTAGCCTGCCCTGGAGCCTAAACGATTTCAAGGCTGGATGAGTATCAGAGCATCCCAATTTGGGATGCCCCATTGTGTGAAATTCACGATTGCTGCAAGTCTTACCTTACTGGCATGCTTCGGCGGGGGGAGCACATCTCAGACGACAACTGGGGATGCATCCACTCCCTATGCTGGAGCTTTGTTTCCACACAGCGCTAATTGGACGACAGCCCGCACATGCTCCATCTGTTTCACACAACGAGGCATCCAAAATCCCAATGCCCCTCAAAAAAGGGACCAAAGTCAAATCTGAAGGGTTGGTCCACTTGAAATTACTTTTCATATTAAATTGGGTATGATCCAGAGTTATTAAGTAGTTGGATGGAACATGGAAAGACACTCTCCTTATACCTATTAGTCCTGGTGTGTGGGAGATTAAGTCTTTGTTCTAATGGAAGAAACGGGAAAACAGAGTTGCCGTCGGGGGTGATCTCTCATGATGTTCGCTTCTGCTCGCTTCCTACGGTTCCAAGAGTTAAGTACTGGAATTGAAGTACTAAAGGTATTCCAATCCAACATGTTAGAACTTCTGGATCCCCTCTTTTTTTTGTAGAATAGACTGTCCTTCTATTTGTAGTTGCATTCTATTTCTGCTCAGTTCTCGTGGGTAATACAGGAAGAAGTCGAGCTTTGGAGGAAAAAAAACGATTTTAGGAAGAATAAGTAAGCCCCTTTGCACATTATATAGTTGTTTAGTAAGCACCTCATTGAAAAGATTGCAGAATATTTTTCAGCAGTGATGAGATGTCAAGTTGCGTCTCTTAACAGAAAAGTGGGAGGATATGTTAGAATAATCTATCAACTGTAATAACATCACGGGATACATTGATTTAGCGATTCCCACACAAGTTGAGATGTGTCAAAAATGTGCACCAGATGTAGAATGCAACAGGTTCCTTCTATCGTGTAATGTGCCTATCTTCTGGAATTTTCAGGATATGAATGTGTGAAATACTCTTTCATACTACAGAGATGACAATAAAACTAGACTAAATGTTTGTTACAAGGTACCAGATAACATCAACCAGGAACTGTGTGTGGAAATAATAAGCTCCTCCTCCTATAGGAGGAGTTAAAAATCAAATTTTTGCCCATTCATGAAAATTTGGTGGGCATGGGTTGGGGAAGTCCCAGAGTCCTTAATATGTGAGGCTGGGGTATATGAAGACTTTAACCCTTTTGTTGCCAAGCACGTAACACCTACGTGCTGGCTTGGCTGGGCCTTAAGTGCCAAGCCCGTAGGTGTTACGTGCTTGACTTTCCCCGCTGCTGGTTTAAAAAATAAAAATAAAAAATACTCACCTGACCCTTGTTGGATCCGGCCTGGTCTCTTCTTTAATTTGGTGCCATCCGATCCCTCGTGGGGGGTCGGATGGCTCCAGGAGAGCCCCCGGAATAGGCCCCCCCCCCCCGCTTTGGCAGCAGAAGCTGCTAACTGTAAAAAAAAAAAAAAAAATGACATTCACTTACCTGCATGTGCGCTGGCTCCCGCTGTCCCTCCTTTTCACCTGGGGGGCTCCGATCCCCCCCAGGACTTACCGATCTTCAGGAGAGAGCCCGAGAGGCTCTCTCCCCTTTCATCCTCGATGGCGGCCGTCATCTTGCCGCTAAGCCCCGCCCCTTGGAGGCGGGCTTATGACGTCATCCCGGCCCCGATCACCGGCATTCAGCCTTCTCAGCTTCTCAGATGCCGGTGATCGGTGCCCTGGAAGGAGGTGACAGGAGATCCTCTGATCTCCTGCCTCCTCCTTCTCTGGATGCCAATCACCGGCATCTGTCAGCAGAGCGGCGAGGGACAAGAGCTTGCAATCGGAGGTAAGTACAGTAAAAAAAATTTTTTTTTTAATAAAATACTTTTTATTAATGTGTGGTGTTTTTTTTCAACATTTAACCCCTTGTGAACTGGTAAGGGGTCCATGAGACCCCTTATACCAGTTCACAAGGCTGGGGGGGGTGGCAAGTCACCTGCCCTAGCGGGTGACTTGCCATTAACCCCCGGCACCCCCATTACCTGCCTCCCCAACGGCCGGGGGGGGCAGAAGAGCCCGGGCCCACATAGGCTATGTGGGCTCGTAGGCTGCAGGGTGGGGGGGCCACAAAAGCTGCCCCCCCCACTCTGTGCCTACAAGCCCCCATAGCTGGTCCCGGGCTGGTTACTTTGGGTATGGGGGACCCCACGTCATTTTTTTTTTTTTGATTTTTAAGGGTTTTTAACCCTTAAAAATCCAAAAAAAAATGGGGTCCGCCTCCCTGGGAGGGGGGACCCTATGTCATTTTTTTTTTAATTAACCCTTTGTGTTCTGTCATCCAGCAGCTATAAAAGGCTTCCAGCAGGTGAGCAGAAGCCAGTGATCGCCGAGGGACACAGTGCTCCAGGATGGATGGGAGGTAAGTATTAAAAAAACAAAAAAATAATAAAATAATTTTTTCTTTTTGTGTGTGTGTGTTTTTTTTTACATTTAACCCATTGTGAACTGGCAAGGGGTCCATGGCCCCTATACCAGTTCACAAGGCTGGGGGAGGTGGCAAGTCACCTGTGACTAGCGGGTGACTTGCCATGACTTGACCCCATGTCAATTTTTTGGGGGGATTTTTAAGGGTTTTTAACCCTTAAAAATCCCCCCAAAAAATGGGGTCCCCCCAGGGAGGGGGGACCCTGTGTCATTTTTTTTTCTCGATTTAACCCTTTGTAGTGTGGATGGTAGTTGTATTTTATTTGTAAATGTTATAGATTACTTGTTTCAGTTAGGGGGTCTCCTGGGCAGGAACGGGGGGCTACCGATAAATATGTGGTACCGTTCTAATCGGTAGAAATGGGGCTTTCACATACAATATGCTTTTCCTTAATAAAATAAATTTTTTATTTAAAATAAAGGAGGCAATTTTCTAAAAATGTTTTTATTTATTTATTTTTTTTTTTTTTACTTAATATTGTAAAAAAAAAAATAAAATTTACAAACAAGACATTTCATGTTAAAGCCTAAACTCTGCTGCAAAAAAATATAAATATAATTTTCCTGAAAATTACAGCAAAAATGGCGCAAAAATGGCGCAAAACATGGCGCAAAATGGGGAAAAATGACCTGTCAACAGAGGGTGACAAAATCTCAAGTAGACTGGCAATTAAAAGGGTTAATAGTACCTCTGCATGTTGGGTATTGTTCTGTTCGGGAGACCTTGCGCTTTCAGACTTAGCTTGTTTTTTCTGGTTTGCATATTTATATTTTAGGAAAAGGTGTTTTTTATTCAGCTTTTTTATACATTTTTTAGGGAAACCCTGCGCAACCAAAGAATTCTTTGAGAAATTAATTCCAGAAAGATGAGCCCACTACAACAAGCTGGGTACGCTTAGAAAGCTTAACATGGTACTTTCAGGGAATATAGGGGATATTCCAAATGTAAAGGGTTGTTTTGGTTGAAAAATCGCAAGGTGCGCACTTTGTCTGCAGAACTGAAATTTTCAAGTAAAATTACCGTTACGCACATGCTTTACTTTGGGGTGTTTGGCAACTCTTCCCTTGACGGTAGCAATGCATGTTGGGTGTTGTTCTGTTCGGGGAATGTTGCTTTTTCAGAATAAACTTGTTTTTTCTTGTTTGTATATAGTTTTTTTTAGGAAAATGTGGCTTTGATTCTGCTTTTTTATCCTTTTTTTGGGGAAACTCTTTGCAACCAAAGAATACATTGAGGAATTACTTCCAGAAAACTATGGGCACATCAACAAGCCTGGTACACCTAGAAAGCTTGAGGTTTGTACTTCCAGAGAATATATAGTTTGTTGGGGGTATTTCAAATGTAAAGGGTTGTTTTTCTGGTAAAACTGCAAGGTGCGCATAGCGCATATCACAGTTGTATTTTTTCTGAAAATCCCCTAAAGAGCTATTTCAGTTTGGGGGAGTCTCCTGGGCAGGAAAGGGTGTCTACCTATACATATGTGGTATCGCTGTAACCGGAGAAATTGGGATTTCACACGCAATAAAATTTTATTGACAAACTTACATTTTTTATTACAAAAAAACACTACAAATTGTAAAAAACTAATTAAAAAAAATTGTTTTTCACATATTTTACCCAAAAATATTGAGAATACACCTAAAAAATACAAACAAGACATTTCATGTTAAAGCCCAGACTCTGCTGAAAAAAACAATATATCATTTTCCTGGGAAATCCCTGGAAATCCTTTCAAAAATGACAGTTGAACATGTGTAGCGCAAAATAGTGAAACATCGTCTGGAAATGCTGCAGGTAGGCTGGCAGCGAAAGGGTTAAAGGGCCTGTCCAGATATAAAAGAAAATAAATCTATACTTTTTGTCCCCCGCAGAGATTCTGTCTGTTTGCAATATTTTCTAACGTACCGATTGCGGAGATTGCGTCCTCCACTATCCAGTGCCTTCTCAAAGATGGATGTTCACTCCTCTGCATGCCTGTCCATTCATACAATGGAGGGAGCGTGCTGACGCATGGGACGCCCCCCTTCATTGCAATGAATGGAGTGGGCATGGGGAGGGAGGGACTTGTATTTTCCAGGGATGGTATGGGGCTTCTTTGATGTATCAGTACACCATACAAAAACACTATGGGTGCCTATATTATACTAAAGCACATTCTTCAGTCAACAAGATCGAACAGCTTACCATCCCAGAGACAGGGAACAGCAAGTGAATTGGGGCCAGTGATGTCAGAAGGGAAGACCTCAGGGCTGTATTCTCTTCTCTCTGTATTTTTCACGCTTCACCAAACACAGCACTACTTTAGTTGAGTTTATTAAAGTCCTGAAATATACACCAAAGTTATTCATGACAGTGAGGAACTGGCCTTCCAAGGGGAAGTCCACAGGAATCCTGCACAGCCCCTCCCTTATTTATACACAGTAAAGAGGTGAAGATGGTTGGGGAAACTATGTTCCTTGGCTGTACAACTAAGAATATAAAATGTAAGAATATGATTGCTAAAGAAGGTAGCTAGAAAGGTTTGTCTTGCCAAAGAAGATGCAGGCTTTGTATTTTTCTTTTGCGTCCTGGTATGGCCTCTGCCACCAGTCGCCCTGTCCCTTAAAGCTTGGGGTTGTCAATTACGGGAGCAAAGAAAAAATGTGTAACAGTCATAACGACAGTCCTTGCTGATACTCTGAAGGTTTGAGATGCGGCCATGTCCTTGATAAAGCCCTAATGGTGAAATGCATTTCACAGTTCGGTCCACTACTATTTACACCTGAATCCTACAGAAATAAGAGAAGTAAAACACAGCTTTTAGAATGTGCTGCCTAATCGATGTAGAAGATTTTAATTGATTTGTTATTGTTGTTTATTATGTCTTGATAACTGCACCTTAATGTAATAAAAAAATGATCAAATTTAACTTGAGTTGCTGAAATGGTTTTGTTTTGGTACAAAAATGTTTTTGAATGAAGTCATGTAGAGAATGAAAGAAACCCAGGTCTTAGTGCTTTGGAAGAATATATCTTTGGCCTCACTCTTTTCTTGTAGGAGGATCCAGCTGTTGCAGTGTGTACAGCCATTTCCTCTCCCTGCTAGCAATAGCTAAGCAACTAACCCAGTGTAGGTCTGATTTAATACTAAACCTGGACACTTTTGGATGTATTAGAACACTGGCAACAATGTAATAAGAAACAGCAGGTCGGAATCACACACAATACAGCACAAGGACCTTTCACATCTCTTCTTGCCATTTAACAACACTGTTATCACCATAAATCTCCCTTTGTGGGGCATCCTGAATTTGGATACTCCTACTGTGTGCATTCCTGAGTATACTCACTTTGAATGTGATCCCCTTTCTCCTGTATCTGAGCTGTGTACCTGTGGCAGGCATTCCTGAATAGCTTAGTGCGGGTACATTGGGGAGTGGGCAGCGGCACATGCTCCGTTCAGATTTTCTTGAACCCCGTCAGCATGTCAATAACAGAATGAATCACGAGCTGCTGATGGGGTGTGAAATCACCTTTAAAGGTGATCTAGAGAATTTCACACAGTCAGGCATCCCAAATCAGTATAGTGCAAATCCCAGGTTTTTGTTGCTTTTTAAACAATTCTGCTTTCCTTAAGAGTAACATAAACCATTCAAAGTTGCTTAATCTTTGAAAAATACTTTGCTTTATCTACATGCAACATGACATAATAATATAATGGTTAGGGTTGTGAGTTTTATACTCCTGGGTTCAAACATCACATGGGTTTGATAAGAAACTATGTAACCGCCGCACCAGCCAATAAATAAAACACAGTGTGCAGGAATCTGGCAATGCAAATGAGAACTCAAAAAGCAATCGGGGCGGCCCAGACACCCCACATATACACCGGGGTAAACCCTGTCACTTCCTCAGGGCAGAAAGGACACACTGCCCTGAGGAAGCGAGGGGGTTTACCATCACGGAACACGTGGGTGCTTAGGCTCACTACTTGGGAACTTACCTGCTGGTGATGTATGTTGTGGGTTATATTATATGATGTATAGTAAGTATTTAATGTTCTGCACATTGTAGCATATGCACTTTATTGGAGAATATGTTGATTTAATATTTACATGCACTTTAGTTTGTTAGCACTTTCTATTAATGCGAGTGGACAGAAGGTTTCATTGTGTATGATAGGTGATAAAAGTAACACAGTAGCGCCCCCTTCAGATATTGTGTCAATTTGTGGTTTTAATGGATTTTAAGGTTGTCAGCATGTCGTAATTTGCCTGTACAATAAAATTATATACATAGTAACATGATTAAGTGGTGCGGTTTTGTGTTCTGGTGTATATGTGGGGCAGTGGCGGACTGGGGCTAAAAATCAGTCCTGGATTTAAATTAGCCCATGGCTGGCCCGAGATTCCTGCTGAGGTGCCCCCCAGGGCTATAGCATTGGGGGATGGGGCTCTATGGCTTGTGGGTAAAGTGGGGCTGGATACAGGGGGCTGAGAGGGAGACTAAGGGGGTAGGGATTGAATGTGAGTGTTAAAAGCAGCAGCCCAACTGGCCCCAAAGCATTGCAGCTGATAGCTGATGATGATAGCTTTTTGAGATCACATGGGCTTGTACATAGCGACCCTGGCCTGTCTGCCTCTGTGTACAACAATCATCTTTAATAACTCAGAGAGGATGCCAACTTCAACATGAATGCTGCTTAACAAGAAATGTTGCTTCACTAAACAGGGCCCCCTCACCCAGTCCAGAGTTGCTCCACATACTTACAGTGTAAGTTTGCAACACGATTGCAACATTGCTGTACAGAAAATGGAGAGGCGGCTTAGTAAGGAAGAGTTTAAATTGTCCATTTCACAGTTAAAACCAAATTCTGCTCCAGGCCCAGATGGATATCCCACGTCATTTTATAAACTCTATGCGAAAACACTGATTCCACATATGATTAAAGTGGACCAACACCCAGGGGGGATCGGCCCAGGAATCTATAAGATTCCCGGACCGATCAGATCCCTCCCCGCGGGGCATCCAAAATCGGGATGTCCCGCGGGGAGGAACCCCCCAGGGGGGCCACAATCCTTACCTTACCGGCGATCCAACGGCGCATGCGCGAGACGCAGCCGCGTCTCTCGCTTCCCTCTAGCAGGGCGCGCTCCCGCGCCGGCCGTTTTGTGAATGGCCGGCGCAGGCGCGCTCCCTGTTAGAGGGAAGCGAGAGACGCAGCCAATGACAGCGCTCTGGTATGCGCGTCCAAGCGGCTTTGGACGCGCATACCAGAGCGGCTCTGAGCGCTGTCATTGGCCGGACGAGGTCACGTGGGAGCGGGGAGAGGTGAGTTTTTGCGGCGATCGGGGGGGTTTCACACAGCGGGGCACCCCCGATCAGGGTGCCCCACCTAAGTGGACCAACACCCAGGATAGTCAAAATCCTGGGTGTTGGTCCACTTTAAGGCCTGTGAGCCTGCAGCACTTTCAGTTTGGCTATCAGAGTCTACTCTTGCTGCAGATCCCATTGTTTTCCCTAAAGAGGGTTACGAACCTAGCCATTGTTCAAGTTACCGACCAACACTGATGCTAAGATCTATGTAAAGGCTCTGACAAATAGATTGCAGGTGTGGATGCCCAAACCCATTTCGGAAGCACAAGTGGGGTTTGTCCCTGGTCACGAGGCCAGGGATAACACCATAAAAACACCGGATTTTAAAGTTGGAAGCATTTTTATTTCAACAAATGCGTCCAAAGCATTTGATCAGGTGAGTTGGACATGGATTAGACAGTTACTGATCTACTTGTTCTAGTTCCATAGATGCTGAACAGGGTAATGGACTCATATTCTAATCCCTTCCCAAGGATGATGGCCTCTGGTGTGAGATCAGAAAGATTTACTTTAACAAATTGTAAATGCCAGGGGTGTTCTCTTTCACCCCTGATATTCATTTTGTCATTGGAAACATTTTTACAATATGTCCTCAAACATCCAGGCATACATGGAGTGAAAATCAGGCAAGAGGAGTATAAATAGTCAGCATTTGGCGATGATATGCTTTATTATATTACCCACCCACTCACTTCAATTCCAAATCTTCTTGACATCTCCAGAAAGTAAGTCATTTCAAATTTAGAAATAATTTATAACAATTCAGTGGCTCTAAACATATCTGCAAGTGGGCAACCCTAAATTATGTAAATACAACTTCAGATTTGATTGGCAGTCCAAGCACATTAATTATTTTGGGATCCAGATATCTAAGGATCCCAAGCAACTTTTTGAATTGAAACATGTTTGTGCACAGAAAAAGGCTGATCTCATGAAATGGAGCAAACTTATGACTTCCTGGTTCTGTAGAATCTCAGAAATTAAGACAAATGTCTTTTTCAGGATTCTTTACATGATTCAGAATTTCTTAGAAATTTCAGTGGAATGACCTCAATATATTTGGGGGCATAAAACACCCAGAATAAGTTTTTCTATGTATAGACACAGGGCGAGGAGGGTTGAACATGCTATATAAACACGATATATTATAATTACGGTATATTAATAAAGCATATTTGTATTGTCAAAATTGTATATAAATAAATAAAATGCAAAGGGAACGTGTCACCTTTAACTTCATTCATTTTGGAGATCATTTCATCTTCAAGTTTCTAACATTAATTTTGACCAGGAGTACCAAACCTTTGCATCTATGTGCTTTTTTTTAGCCATGTTGACAGAGGAGTTGTAACTTAAACCAGACCACCAGCCTGTCACAGTTGGAAAGAAAACTCCTCAAAATTCACTTGCCCCATCTGCATGCATGATACTGAAGCATTGTCAGCACTTACATTTGCTCCTGCATCCACTTAAAGCTGAAACACTAGAAGTGCCATTTTGGAGCTTCCTTTTCCAGCATCTCAGCCATGCTGCCTGGATTCAACTGGCATAACTAACAATGCACATTAACATGAAACCTAGTAGCACTTCCTGTTTGCAGATAGCCTACAGGTACATGAGCTACCATTTTGTTTTTAAAATGTACTACAGCAGGAGTTAGAAAACAGTAATTTATGTGTATGTGCAGCAATCTGAATTGCAAAGAGAGGGATTCAAACTGTTTGTTGTGTTGGTCCACTTTAACCCCAAATCTTAATCAAATTCAACCCTATCTCTTGGCTATGTCCCACAAGGGACGCCCAGATTTAGATCTAGAACCTAACCCAACACACACGCTTCGTCCATCATCCCTAATAGCTAACTTTTCATGCAGAAATTCCCAAGGGCCCGGAAATGCACTTGCAACATAGGTAGGTACACTATCAGATTGCATAGTTGAATGAATTCTATTAGAGAAAATGTGAGTCACTCGGTGAAGGAAGAATCAGCTAAGCAGACTCAGTGAAGTATTTTAACATTTACATCTCGTTTTCTACCCAACTGTGTCAGAAACAAGGAGCATTAATAACAAAAATGTATCATTCCAAAGCAAGCTCATATGTTTTTATTGTGGCGCACATAATGATTTCTGACACCGCTAACTATTATGCAAGCAAATGAGCTGTCATGGGTTTGTCTCGCATGCTGAGCAAATGACACCATCGCAGATGCATGGCGCATAGGCGCCGCTCTTCACATCTACTTGCCTGTACAGGGTTTTTATGTTTTTTAATTAATTCCAGCTTGCTAATCATTTGTGATGGGGAAAGCGTGGCTGAAGGAGTTGGATTTATACCTCCTAGATCGCAAACAATGGAATGGCAGTACTCGGATCACATTAAAAGGCAGGAGCTGTGCTTTCTGTAACTACTCAGTTACTACCACTCTCATCTTTTTTTGACAGGTGCATGTGCAGGAATTTAAAATGATCATGTAGTCAAGGGTAGTCTTGTACTCCTGAAATAACACATTATTGGAAGTGCTGCCTATGATGGAAACAATTGATTTGTGTTGGTAAAGCAGAACATTGGGCATTATACATGCATAATGCATAGTACAAGTAACATAGACTCTGGGAGGCCGATTCATTAATAGCGGCAGGTAGCGACAGTTGAGCGGCTGTAGCAGTATTTTCACAGCACCCGCTAGTAGTCGCTGTGCTTGGCCGTTGTTCGGTTGTTGACAGCGACTCAGTCGATGTGCAGTAATGTTGAATATTGGGTGAGGAGTCGCTATTTGACAGGTTCCGCGCTGTATGGGAGCGCATGATAGCGACTGGCCATAGTGACCGGCTCCCACCATATTCATTAACAAATCACGCTCAAAAAATTCTCGCGCTGTGAAATGCATGTTTAAACCCCAGAGCGCTGGTGGCGATGGGTTAAAAGTAGTTTTTTAACCCCCAAACAACCATATTTTTGGAAACCAAAAAAAACAAGTTTATAAAAACATTTTGTAATATGAATACATTAATATCAGACCTGTAATATCAATTCTGCACAAAATTTTTTTTTTTTTTATACCTTAAAAAAATATCTAACATTGCAGAAGTGGTCACAGAATTTTTCACATTTAAAAAAAAACAAAAAAACATTAATAACAATTAATTATGAATATTTAAAGATTGTTCCATTGAAATGCATTGGAGAGCGCCAGGTAGCGAGAGGTCATACCTGTCGCTGTTCAAGGTCGGACGCTGGCGCTGTGGGCTGAGGCTGGAATAATGATGAATGAGTGGCTATCTGGCGCTATCTCAGTCGCTAAGCAGGATTGGCTTGATAAATGTGTGATTGTGGTGGGGAGCCGGCGTTCTCGTGGCGGTGCCCGTCATTACCGGTCGCTCACCCGTCGCTACCTGTCGCTATCCCTTGTTAAATAAGGGCCTAATAGTAATAGTCCAATATTAAAAATATTTTTAGATATATAGAAGGGCCTCTGTATACACTGCATGTGAAAACAATTCCGTCCAATCTTTTTTCTTGAGAATAAGCTTAAGAGTTTATGGGTTTTTGATTTGCCTTTCTCCTCAAGTAGCATTTACCACTCGAATATCTGCCTGCAGAAATACATTATGGGTAAAAGCATCTATACACATCAGAAACATTGCAATTTGAATAAGCCACTATTCCAACACAGGAGACAGGCTCTTAGAGTTAGCAAGAGGCAAAGCCAGGTTTCCAAACAAAGTCCTAGGGGTAATCCAAAAGACAGACATGAGAGACAGGCAGAGATCAAACTAGTCATCCAACAAAGAGTTCAAAGGTCCAGGATCCAAAGTTGGCACAATTAAGACTTGGAGGAATCTTCTGCACCATCTTGCTCACTGGGACTTCTAAAGGCCTGAAGGTGTGCAACTATTGGTTCCAAGAGTCAGCTGATTACACAGGGACACCCATTGGTTCCCAGAGTCAGCCGATTATACAATTCACCCCTTCAAAATGCAGAATGGTACATTCACAAATCTGTCATGCCTGATTGCAGTAATAGAGAAAAAACAAGCTTGGATTTTTTGGGAGATACTGGTTATATATGTAACATGCTTTCTATCCATCATATTTATACACTTTAATTATTTTAATAATTTGTCATGATAGAGCTCCTTTAAAAAATAGATTTGCCAAATGTTTGACATTGCATTTCAGTAGAATAAGACAAGAGGGGTCTCAATAAGTATTAAAGGAACCATAGTTGAGATTTCACCCAGAGGATTTATGCCTGTTTGTATTGTGTAGCTCCCCTCAAATGTCTAGTAGGGAATACAGCCCAGCTGACTAATGGATATCCTGCTTTACTATTAGTCATCTCTGAAAATATATGCTTCTGACATAAAATAACAGAGAAGGGGAAGCTTTGGATTCTTGGCAAAAGGGCCTGGCAGTTCCCCCATATGATTGGTGCTGGATAGCGTAGGAAGTGATCCACATGTTGGCTTTGCAGCCAATGCTTGGGCAGTGGCCTTTAGCACAGATCTGGGTACAAAATCTGCAGAGCAGATCTATTCTTACCTAAAGCCCTTGGTGGTTGGAATTGGCTTTGAACCTGAACATGAGGCACAAGAGGAGACAGTTGACAGGTTAATTCAGGAAGAGGAAGGCAAAAGCAGCCAAGTAACCAATGTCAAAGAACAAGTCACATTATTATTATTATTGTTTATTTATATAGCGCCATCATCTTCTGTAGCGCTTTACAAAGTAGTAGTTACAGACAGGGTAGAAACATACGGTACATATAATATATCAAATGCAGTTTTACAGAGTTGACAATTGATATTCTGAGTACAAGATACAATAGGGGAGAGAGCCCTGCCCTTGCGAGCTTACAGTCTAAAGGATGAGGGGTGAAGACGAGGGGGAAGGATCACAAACAGTCCGTATTGAGCTTTGTGGCATGTGCCCTTTTGAAGATTGGTTAAGCCAGATTATTTGATTGTCTGAATCAGTGAGTTTTGAGGGCTCCTTTGAAGGTTTTGAGTGTTGTGGAGTGGCGTATTGGGTGGGGGAGGGCATTCCAAAAGATTGGAGTTGCACGTGAGACCAGGGAGGAGGACAGGAGAAGGTCGGTAGAAGAGCAGAGGCTGCGTCTAGGTTGATATTGTTGGATTAGAGATGAGATATAGGGAGGGGCCTGGTTGGAGAGAGCTTTGTATGCGAGAGTTAGAGTTTTGAACAGGATTCGCTGTGGGACTGGCAGCCAGTGTAGGGATTGGCAGAGAGGCGCAGGAGCGAGCGAGAGGAGAGATGGATGAGGCGAGCAGCAGAGTTCAGGATAGATTGGAGGGGTGCCAGTCTGTTAGTTGGTAAGCCACAAAGAAGGATGTTGCAGTAATCCAGACGGGATATGACCAGGGCGTGCACTAGCATTTTAGTGGTGTCAGGTGAGAGGAAAGTACGGATGCGGGAGATGTTTTTAAGTTGGAGGTGACAGGTGGTGGCCAGGGAGTGAATATGTGGTTTGAAAGAGAGGGCAGAGTCCAGAATGACTCCCAGGCACCGAGCTTGGGGAGTTGCTGTTATTGTGTAATTGTTGACAAAAATAGACGTGTTAGAGAGGGGAGGGGAGTTAGAGGGTGGGAAAATGACCAGTTCTGTCTTGTCCATGCTTAGCTTGAGGTAGCGAGATGACATGAATGAAGAAATAGCTGCAAGGCAGTTGGGGAGGCGAGATAGGAGAGAGGAGAGATTGGGGCCTGAGAGATATATCTGAGTGTCATGCGCATAGAAGTGGTATTGAAAGCCTAGTGAGTTTATAAGTTTACCAAGGCCATGGGTGTAGACTGAGAAAAGTAGGGGGCCTAGGAGAGAACCTTGCGGCACATCAATAGAAAGGGAACGTGAGGATGAGACTATGTATAGATACACTGAATGATCTGTCAGAGAGGTAAGAGGTGAGCCAAGAGAGTACAAGACCTTGAATCCCAAGAGAGGAGAGAATATCAAGAAGCAGAGAGTGGTAGACAGTGTAAAAGGCTGAGGAGAGGTCGAGAAGGATGAGGATGGAGTAGTGACCTTTGATTTGGCAGTGAGTAGATCATTGGTGACTTTGGTGAGGGCAGTTTCAGTGGAGTGGTTATGGCAGAATCCTGATTGTAAGGGGTCAAGTAAGTTGTTAGTGAATAAGTATTGTGCCAATTCTGAGTGGACATGTTTTTCAAGAAGTTTGGAGGAGAAAGGAAGGAGTGAGATAGGGTGGTAGCTGGAGAGGGCAGAGGGGTCGAGAGAGGGTTTCTTGATTATCGGAGTAATAACTGCATGTTTGTAGGAGGAAGGAAAGGTACCAGTGGAGAGAGAAAGGTTGAATATGTAGGTTAAGGCTGGAGTGAGGGATGGAGACAGTTGAGGAATAAGGTGGGATGGAATAGGATCGAGGGAGCAGGTAGTCAGGTGGGCCCTAGAAATGAGAGAGGTTAGTCCAAGCTCACTTGTTGTAGTGAAGAAGGTAAGAGAGTAAGGCGGGGGGATTGTTTGAAGTGGTGAGGGATTCTGAGGGGCAAAGCCAAGTCGAATGTTGTCATTTTTTTCTTTGAAGAATGTAGAAAATTCTTCTGCTGTTATTTGGGAGGTTGGGGGAGGGGGTGGTGGGCGGAGTAGGGAACTGAAAGTGTTGAATAGTTGTTTGGGATTCCGGGATTGTGCAGAAATCAGTGAAGAGAAATATGCTTGCTTAGCAGATGAAAGGGCCGTCCTGAATTCCTGAAGGGCTTGTTTATAGAATTGAAAGTCACAACTGGATTCGGTTTTCCTCCATTGCCGTTCAGCAGCTCGAGACAGCTGTTTCAATCTGGTTGTGCTTGCATTTAGCTAGGGTTGGCGATTTTTGGGGCGGGGACAGCTATGGGTGAGGGGGGGTGTCAGAGTCTAGAGCTGAGGAGAGTGTATCATGGTAGTGTGATGATGCAGCGTCTATGTCCGTGAATTAGGTCAAGGACTGAAGAGGTTGAAGTGAAGCAGAAAGGGACTGAAGATCTAGGTTTCTTAAGTCCCTGCGTTGAATTGTAGGTTTGTGTGGAGGGGGGTTAGCAGGAATTGGAGAGGGTCATAGTCAGCAGATTATGATCAGAGACGGGGAGCAATGAGGATGAGAGGTTTGATAAAGAGCAGAGGTTAGTGAAGAGGAGGTCAATTGTGTGGCCGTCTTTGTGGGTGGGTGCAGTAGACCATTGCTTGAGGCCGAAAGATGAGGTTAGTGACAGTAGTCTGGTGGCAGCAGTGTTGCTAGTGTCAACAGGTATGTTAAAGTCACCCATGATGATTGCAGGGATGTCTGTGGAGAGGAAATGAAGGAGCCAGGTAGAAAAGTGGTCAAAGAAAAGAGTAGTAGTTCCAGGAGGGCGGTAGATGACTGCGATTTTCAGGTTACAGGGAGAATATAAACGGACACAGTGAACTTCAAAAGATGAGAAGGATAGAGATGGCAAGGAGGGGAGTGGGTTAAAGGAGTTCAGATAGAAGGATGCCCAACCCCCTGTTTGTTGTTGGATCTGGGGGTGTGGCTGAGATGTAGTCCCCCATGTGAAAGGGCAGCGGGTGAAGCTGTGTCTGATGAGGTCAGCCATGTTTCTGTGAGTCCCATGAAGGTAAAAGAGTTAGAGAGAAACAGGTCATGAATATAGGGGAGTTTATTGCGCACTGAGCGTGCATTCCACAGTGCGCAGGTGACAGTGGCAGGAAGGGGTGGGGAGGGAGTAAGCTGTATCAGATTAGATGGATTGCGTGTGTATCCAGGTTTAACATGGTTGCAGATTTTTGGCTTTGATGAAAAGGGAATCGTTCTGGAGGAGAGGGGTGGAGAGAGCGGGCCTGGATTAGGGTTGATGTCTCCAGCGGCAAGTAAGAGTAAAAGGAGAGAGAAGAGATGGTTGTGGCTTTTGAGAGTTGAGTAATGTGTCTTGTGCTTGGATGTAGAGGTGGTGATTGATTTTTCCAAAGAAAGGAATTCGTGAGCAGAGAGGTAGGAGGTTGAGAGCAGAGAGGGGCAGATATATAGGGACTTACCAAGAGCAGGGGGATACTGTGAGGCTAGGAATCTGAGGGTAAGAGGAAGCAGTGTGATGAGATAAAAGGTAATCATTTTAGTTGATGCTGGGCTAATCAGACAAGCAGAATCCGGTGCAGGTTTCCTCCAGGTTGAGTTCAGGTTAAATTCGCTGCAGACTTAGAAAGATTCAGACTTGGAAAGGAGTCTGAATTGCAGCCATAGTGGCTTTGTAGCCACTGCCACTCAATATGAACGGTTTCTAACTGCCTGATTAGCTCATGCACAACAGTTGGGCCTAAAGGGTGGGGCTCAGGTCAGGCCTAAAGGTTTGGTCTGGGAGGGTACGAAGTAATAAAACTCCAAATGGAATGTTGCTAGGCGCTATGGGTCAGTGAACACACAAGGGGCAATATTGGTCAATAAAAGTTTAGCAGATAGTAACAGATGAAAGTTTCACAAATATAGATATGGCCAGGGGAACCAGATGGGGCATTCAAAATAATCACACAACTCAGGATGAGAAAAAGGCAGCAGCATTTACATGGGCAGCAAAGGGTTAATAGTTGCAGATGAAATCAAATGATGAAATGCATACCTCAGACAGCGAAGACTCAAGCTTCCACCTCAGCGCAGGAAACTGTCACATCACACCAACTATGGGTTTAAAGTTAGAACTCCAGCCAGGTGACATTGAAAATTCAATCACAATATCAAGTACAGGAATGCAAATCTCACTAGCAGAAGTGGATCTACCAGTAGGTCAGAATGGCTTTTTATTAATACCATGGCATATGATTGGCAAGATCAGTTGGTTTGCTTCTCTGCTGACTCCCTAGAGGATCAGATGACACACAGAAGTACTCATTACTATCAAGCTGCTAAAGTTTACTAGTAAATTCCCCATCTTATACAGTAATGAACATTATCTTTATATTGGGCTGTTTGCCTATTCCTTTCAAGTTTAAAGTGGACCAAAACCCTGAATTTTGACTAACCTGGATTTTGGTCCTTGCCCCTGGGGGCACCCCGATCTAGGATGCCCCACTGTATGAAACTCCTGAGGGCTCCCCAATCTAACTCACCTTCCCCCTGGTCTTAAAGTGCATGCGCGGTCTCTAGTTCAATCAGCGTGCTCGGATCCGCTCACACCCACTCGTCTAAGAATCGTCTAAGTCGGGTGTAGCCAAGGGGACCCAGTGTCTGCATCCCTGCTACGCTCTAACAGGGAGCGTGTCCACGCTGGGTGGCCGCTGCTTGCACATGCACCATTGGATCGGGGGAGAAGGTGAGTTTACTGGGCGACCTGTGGGGGTTTCACACAAAGGGCGGCATTTTGAATCGGGTGCCGCGAGGGGAGGGAATCAAGTGCCGCTGGATTCTTATAGATTTCTCGGACCGTTGGGCCTGATTTTTGGTCCGCTTTAATAAGAATTTATGTCTGCTTAACTCATTCATTGTGAAAGATGGCTTTCACCCTACAGCAATCTTCCTATATGGCAACCGCAGCCAGCTTCCTATAAGTAATCACCAAATCCCCACACCCTCAAACCCACTATCAACAACAATACAATAGAACTAGAAATATAAAAAATATAAAGCTTCCTATATGACTGCTGGTGGCCAATTAGGTTTGCTGGGAGGGTGTGTATATGTACCCAGTGAACCCTGTTTCCCACCGGAGGTCACATTGTCATGAAAGCTTGGACCAAGTGAATAAGCCATTTTTTGGTTTCCTTTTAATACCCCTTTAAGCCCTAGGAACCCCAAAAATACACTCGGTCCAAGCTTTCATGCAGAGGGTTAATGTCTGCTTGTTGCTTGCCTGTGGTGGATGTCCCAGGGGCAGACGTGCTGCTAAATGTGTAGAGGTGACAAATTGCTAAGGAAAGTGATTTTAACAATGAATAGAATTATAATGCTTTCACTAGCAGTGGCAGCATTTTGAAAACATTATTTTAGCTGCTGCTGTTGCTTTTTTAAGCAGTTGGTCACCATCCAGAGAGAAATTGTATATGAAAAGTTATTTTTACTAGCACACAACCAGAAGCGCATATTTTTCTTGGCCATGCCGCTCAGCAATTGAATAGTGAGCAGCGCAAGTCGCCCCCAAAACAATGTGTTTTGCTATGACAATGAGTGATCACATTAGCGATCATTCTATCGACCGATTGACCAACAAATCTTCTGCGTCTGAACATAGTTGCTCAATCATAGAAGATTTGTATGGCTGATCTCTGAATGAACAGTCAAATGATCTGATCCCAGCATTAGACAGGCACGTGGCAGAGGGCTTGTCATATTAGCTGGCAAATTTGAGATTTGTAAGCTAACTGGGTGTGGCAACGGTGGTAAAAAAAAGTTTTTGCTTTTTGAACTGATGCAGGTTGTGCACAGACTTCTTTGCCTACAATCAGCTAAAAACCAATCAAGCCTATTAAGCAACTCTTTTATACCTCCAATAGTTGCATCCAAATTGCACTGAAGCCCTTGATGTCAAAGTTGAAAAAGTGTGGGTTGGGGGTGCTGACAGGTTCTCTTTACTCTAACATGCGCATCAATTCATAAAACCCAGGAAAGCTTTTCCAACAGTACAAACTTCGGTATACTTACATATGGTTCCAATACACACACACACACACACACACACACACACACACACACACAGCACACTTTTCCCTCTTCAGCCTTAGGTCTGTTTCTCCCTTTCACCCCTCTTATGTTTCTAGCTAACTTATATAAGCTCTAATACCTCACAGCCCACGCTATGTATCTACAATGGCACATGTTAGACCATGTGCAAAACATTCTGGAGAACTGAGGCGACAAGCATCTACCAACCAGTTATGTTCCCAACTAAAATGAGGGGCTTCCTAATCCCCAATGCAGACACTAGCTTCAAAGAGGAGTCTGGCCCACCGGGCTATTCACTTCTGCAGGTACTGCCAGGCTAGGGGTTCCCAATAATAATTGGGATAATAAACTATGGTCCTAACCTGTTACCCTGTTTCTTGACTTGTAAGTACCTTATCTTTTCAAAATCTATGTGAAGATGGCACAATGCTGTTTGCCTCTCTAGGTTAATGAAAGTTGGGTCTGGTATATCTTGACTTGCTTCATCTAAAGGTGATTCTATGGATAGAGAAGGCACATACTGTTTGTGTGTAACAATATGCTTTTGGGGTGTTCAACACATGGATCTTATTGGTTACCTTTTCCTCTTTCAGCATCACTAAAAGGAACCGTGTTACAGTTGTAATTATATCCTTTTTTCTAAAATTGATTTTTTTTCGGGGATGACTAAGCTGAGCCAGTTGTTTCTGTGTGATTGAGAATTTATAGGGTGCCTCGAAGGTGGCAATTTAGGAAATTAATGTATCTGCCAGTGCCTGCTTGTCCCTTTTCATTCTGCACCATGCTGTATAAATAACCCTAAAAATCACACACTGATAGGTTTCCCATACTAATGTCAGACATATCTCTGCAATAACATTCTCTGTAGGATATTGCCATAGGAGATCAGCTGTGTGTAAAAAAAGGTTTAAAGGATCAGTATTGTGAAATTTCAGGAAAAAAAGACATTCTAAGCTTATAACTAAACAGGCAATGAACTTGCATGTAAAGAAATCAAAAAAATGAAGCCTAAGTTTATATACTTACCTAAAAGAATAGTTGAATGACGATGGGTCAGCGTATCCATTAGTAGAACAGGGGAGTCCAACATCTAATTCCTGCTCTCTGACCATGCCACCCCCAGCCAAAGCTGGGTTCCCTTTGTCAAGCGATAGATACTCACCCCACCGCACGTTCCTGAAGTATCCTAGGCTGGAAGTGAGAGGCAGTGACGCCCAGCTCCCTTACCACCGGCAGAGATGGACTACAGAACTCAGCTGACCAGAAGACAGGAACCACGCGGGGACAAGGTGAGTATGAAATAAAACCATTTTGTGGTGGAAGAGAGAGTATCCAGTGTGCAAAGAGCAGTGATATATTTCTCCATATATGCTGGTGCCAGCAGGTGGGCAAGCCTGCCCATCTCCTAGCACACACAGTAGAAGCGGGCAGCCGATTCGACTCCTCGGCTGCGTGTTATTGTGCTGTGAGGTTGACAAGGTGGGCGCGCCTGTATCTTGATGCTTACTTCGCTGCTGAGCAAATGGATTATAAACAGATAATTTTAGATAGCTGTTACTGGTAACCTTGTTTTTTGGGCAAGTTTACTTAGCTCCATATTACTTCTAATATTCCCAAATATAGTTAAAATCTGTCTCATTCACCAGGTTTCGTGATAGTTCTCCTTTATGAAAATAATAATTTGGCTATAGCTATTTCTTAACTATAGCTAATTCTTAAGTTTTGCCAGAGCATAAACCCCTTCTGCTGATAATGCCACTGGGAAGTTGGTAAAAACCAGCCTGAGTCTAAGGTGTTTCCAAAACAGGTTAGACACAGATAAAAGGTTATAAGTTCCACTATGTCACACTGATCTCAACAGATCTCACTGTTCACACTGTTAACCAATGTTGGCCTGGAGTATGTTGGGCAGGGTGGGTGTAAATGGACAATCACTTTCTATACACTTGGGGCCTCAGAATTTGGAAGCCCCGGGAGTGGGGGTGTAAATAGATCTTCAGTAACACAGTTAGATCAATCATCTCTTGTACTATCCTGCTGGGACCTATTGGAGTATTATAATTAATATTTAGGATTATGGTAAATACTGTAACCAGGGAACATATAATACTGTACTTGCATTTCTGTACACAGCCTTCGTTAGGTAAGGTAACCCAAAGGATTTATTGACTGACAATGGAACAGACATTGTTGGATATGAAATGGAATCCTTCCTGTGAGGAAATATTGTGAATAGAAAATCCTAAAGGTATTGCCTACCAACAAAGGGAGAGATAGAAAAGTACAACAGAAGCCTCAAAGGAACTCTGCATAATGTTAACGTTACCTGAAAAGCTTTTACTACTCTTCTGACATTGCTACAGCATGGTCTCATGCTAAAGTTGTTGAATGTCAAAAGAAGGAGGTCTCCTTTTCAAAAGTGTGGTATGAGAGAAGTGCACGTAGTACCACGTAGCGTCAGGTGAATGCCGGGCGCAGTATGTGAAAACCACATATATGAGTAAAACTGGTGAGCGCCTCTAATAGTGTTGAATGTATTACTAGCGGCTCTCCCATACAATTTAATACAATTGAATTTGCTTGTGTATAAATAGCGTTAGGATAAACTGGTTTGCACTATTTTAGCATAAAATGATTGTGTTGGCTTTCCTGGCCAGCAATCAAAGACTTTTATTGTTGTTGCTTGAATTTTTTTTGTTTGTTTGTTCTGTTGTATGTGTTGTTCTGCCATTGCAGTGGCAGCACTAAGTGTCCTAACAATGTCATTCCATGTGGTTTTGCTCTGGTGCTGGTGTATATGTGTTGAGAAACAGACTTTTTCATATAGCGTTCTGTGCCAGAGCACCCAGTTTTGTAGCAGCGACACTAGCTTTGTGTGTTTTTTCCTAAATATTGGCTTCTGCGCCGAGCTTTGGACGCACTTCACTGGCACTACCTATCGTTCTTTGCAGCATTGTCCTGTTGTTATATGTAGCATCCCTCGGGGCGCTACATAGCATTCTCTATTAGCGACGCAGTGAAGGAATCTGCTTATGCAGTTCCAGTTTTCCTCTGCGGGATCAAGATCTCTTCAAGAGGCAGCGAGTTGACCCTTGGGTCAATGGCCAAATTTAAAGGTAAGTTTTTTTGTGTCTAATATATCTTTTCTGGTATGGTGCGTGGGCTTCCTTCTTAAAAGTTCAATGTGTATGTATATTTGTTTGCGGTTTCACCTGTTGCCTAGCATTTTTTATTAGTCTATTTTTTCTGAAGCAGAATTTTTTAATGCAAAAAGAAATCTAAACATTTTTCAGCTTCGACATTTAGCGTGCTGAGTAGCTTTTTTTTCAACAATTTACAATTTTTCCCTATTTTTTATTAACTCTTATTAATGTTTTTTATTTTTCCCACAGCTTGCATTCAAGAGCATCACAGGCTCTAGCATTTTGTCCTTTTAGTGTCAGGGAGATGCTGCTAGAGCTGCAGCAGAAGATGCAGGGTGAAGGCCAAGAATGATTTTGCTGCTGTGCAGCCTTGTTTGTTGGCCAGAATTTCTCAAAGTGTTATTTAATTTAAAATGTGTTATCTCAACACATGTGTGTTACTAGTTATTTCCTTATCATATTTTATGTGTCTACACACATGTATCTATTTTTAAGGCTAAAAACACTTGACACAACATACATGTTAATGACATAAGACAGGTTAGCGTGTGAGAACTCAAATTTGTATTGCCTAATTTCAGGCACAAGTTAGTTATATACATCAAACATAAATTTACATTAACTCCTCTTCGCCCACTGTATCAGTTTGGCCTTCTTGAAGAGGGTGCAATAGTGCAATAGTGTGAAATAGTTGGTGCTGGAGTAAGTAAGTCTGTAGCAGTGTTGTGTTTTGCACTTGTGATGGTTCAAACAGTGTGTGGAAAACACATTTTGCTGTTGCACATGGTGGTGTAGGACCTTCAGCAAGTCTGCTATTTGGCAACAACCGTCTTGTAAAGCCAAAAGAATTTGGCCATGTTGCTAGGATAGAGTTCTTCTTATGTAGTTGTCCTTCTATACCTGCCAGTATTTCATCTATTCTGGTGTAGGTTATCTGGTCATTGTCAGATAATGGTGGGAGATCCATGTGTACTGTGTAAAAATGTAAAATATAATGTTGTAACAAACATATATACATTTAAAAAGTATCATCCTAATTGTCACCCAAATGAATATGGACACATACCACGTCATCTGCAACAGGCTTTGACAAATCACAGGAATTCTGGAGTGAAAGGCTACAAACACAATGAACACACATGAGGGTAAAAGTACATTGCAAAAATCACAAATCCTATTTTTAGTCAACTAAACACACAACTTACAGAGATCTGTAACTATTTCAGATTGAGCTGGCCTTTTCAATACATGACAAGTTGGTATGTTCAGCATTGTGGCCTAGACAATACATTAATATTAGTTGCACAGATCAAACACACAATTTAAATCATACATTGCTATAATTTTCTCTCAGTAAATCAAGTTTCCACAATGAGCATAAACTACAATCCTAAGCAAGGTCAGGCTGTGTGCACGTCAAGTTGCATGCAGGTCTTTAGCAGTTTGATGTGTGTACTATAAACAAAGGGGACTTTCCATTAACAATCATCTGAAAATACACTTCATATCATGAAGGACACCTGTAACTTTTAAAGCTTAGATATACATTGGACACAATAACAATTACACAAATGTTATGGTTGTCTGGCATAAGTATACCTTGATGAAATGTATATTTTCCTTGTGGCTCCGACTACCAATATCTTACAAACACAATGGACATCAGCAACAATGTCATTGTTAACAAGTTGTTGTTTATCTGTACATATGGAAAAAAGAACTGCCCACTACACATCTACTTACCAACAGGCTCCTGTTGGATGCCGGAAGAACAATAGACTTGATTCAGAGAAACAAAAAAAGACTTTCCTTTTTGTACCGATCTGTTTTTTTTTTTATTTTCCCGCTCTCGTATGAGTGTGCGAGCGATTCTATGCATGCATTGCTAACCTTCAGTAAAGTATCCGTCCTTTCGTATGCCAGAGTACGAGTACGAGGATGTCATTTTCCAGCGTGACTTTTCTGTTTCATTTTCTCATGTTACAACGTCGGCTTTCGTTTTTGCCCTTTTTCCACCGTCTCCTTCCACATTCCCGATAGATTTTCCTTTACGTTTCCCGATAGATTTTGTTTTCCTTTTTCAATAAGTAATCGTCTGGACGTAAATCCTTACGATCTTGCGCCTGCGCACTACAAACTTAACTCATTAAAGTGCTCGCCTACATATTTGGCTCACTCACTTCTAATACAATGCTTAGCTAAATCACTTTGCGCTTTCCTACATCTTCCATGTATGACCCCTTAAACTTACCCAAACCACTTAGCGCAATCCTACATCTTCCATGTATGACCCCTTAAACTTACCCAAACCACTTAGCGCAATCCTACATCTTCCATGTATGACCCCTTAAACTCACCCAAACCACTTAGCGCAATCCTACATCTTCCATGTTTCACCCCTAAAACTTACCCAAATCACTTCCCGGTTAGATTCTTCTTCCATTTTAGGCCCCTAAAACTTACCCAAATCACTTCCCGGGTTAGGTTCTTCTTCCATTTTCGGCCCCTAAAACTTACCCAAATCACTTCCTGGTTAGGTTCTTCTTCCATTTTCGGCCCCTAAAACTTACCCAAATCACTTCCCGATTAGATTCTTCTTCCATTTTTGCCCCCTAAAACTTACCAAAATCACTTCCCGGTTAGGTGGTTCTTCCATTTTCGGCCCCTAAAACTTACCCAAATCACTTCCCGGTTAGGTGGTTCTTCCATTTTCGGCCCCTAAAACTTACCCAAATCACTTCCCGGTCATCTGAATCTTCATCTCTAAATGTTTATTTCACCCTTCGTTTGGTGTTAATGTATTTGTGAAAAAAAAATTTTTTTTTTATATTAGAAGGCCATTTTTTATGGCTTTTTTAAAAATTTGTTTTTTTGTAAAATCTTACAAACTTACAAACAAAATCCCCCGTGGGGGCTCGGATGGCTCCACGAGAACGCCCGGAATAGCGCCCACCCGCTTCGGCAGCAGCAGCTGCTAACTGTAAAAAAAATAAAATAAAAATTAAAAATGACATTTACTTACCTGAGGCCGCGCTGTCTACTGACGGGTCTCCTCTTCACTGACCCTATGTCATTTTTTTTTAAATTAACCCTTTATGTTCTGTCACCTAGCAGCTATAAAAGGCTTCCAGCTGCAGCAGGAGAGCAGAAGCCAGATTGATCAGCGTGGGACACAGGGATGGATGGGAGGTAAGTATTAAAGTTTAAAAAAAAATAAAATAAAATATTTTTTCTGCTTGTTTCTGTGTGTTTTTTTACACTTAAAGTGGGCCAACACCTAGGGGTGATCGGCCCGGGAATCTATAAGATTCCCGGGCCGATCACCTCA
This sequence comes from Gastrophryne carolinensis, assembly GCA_027917425.1. Classification (NCBI taxonomy): domain Eukaryota; kingdom Metazoa; phylum Chordata; class Amphibia; order Anura; family Microhylidae; genus Gastrophryne; species Gastrophryne carolinensis. Next base: position 369,004,826 of record CM051239.1, on the reverse strand, counting down.
CACACCGCGGGACATCCGAGATCGGGATGTCCCGCGGGGTGTAACCCCCCCCAAAACCCCGAAAAACCTTACCTCTCCAGCCGCTGCTTCCGCCGCCGCCGCCTCACTCGCGCTCCTCTAGACGTGCGCGCGCCCGTGCCGGCCGTCTCTGAATGGCCGGCGCGGGCGCGCACACGTCAAGAGTGACGCGCGGGAGGCGGCGGCGGGCGCGATCCCTTGTCCGTCGACGGACGTCACTTGTTCGTCGGCGGGCATTGGACAGCGCAGTCACGTGGGAGCGTGGAGAGGTGAGTTTTCGGGGTGTTTGGGGGGGTTTCAGGCAGCGGGGCACCCCAAATCGGGGTGCCCCAGGGAAGTGGACCAATACCCAGGATAGTCAAAATCCTGGGTGTTGGTCCACTTTAACCCCTTGTGAACTGGTAAGGGGTCCATGAGACCTCTTATACTAGTTCACAAGGCTGGGGGCTGGCAAGTCACCTGCCGCTAGCAGGTGACTTGCCGTTAACCCCCGGCACCCCTATTACCTGCCTCCCCAAAGCCTAGGGGGGGCAGAAGAGCCGGGGCCCACATAGGCTGCAAGGCTGCAAGGTGGGGGGCCACAAAAGCTGGCCCCTCCACTCTGTTCCTACAAGCCTCCATAGCTGGTCCCGGGCTGTTAATGCTGGGTAAGGGGTTTTTAACCCTTAAAATTCCCAAAACAACGGAACCCCCCCCCCCTCTGGAGGGGGGGCCCTATGTCATTTTTTTTAATTAACCCCTTATGTTTATAGTGTGGATAGTAGTAGTATTTTATTTGTAAATGTTATAAAGTGCTATTTTCAGTTTGGGGGGTCTCCTGTTTTTCTCTAATAAAGTAAATTTTTTTTTTAAAATAAAGGAGACAATTGTCTAAAAAATATGTATTTATTTTTACACAAAAATATTAAAAAAAACAGTAGAAAAGTTACAAACAAGACATTTCATGTTCAAGCCTAAACTCTGCTGCAAAATATATATCTATAATTTTCCTGGAAATTCCAGAAAAAATCACGGTTAAACATGGCGCAGAATGGGGAAAAATGACCTGTCAACAGAGGGTGACAAAACTTCAAGTAGGTTGGCAATTAAAAGGGTTAATAGTACCTATGCATGTTGGGTATTGTTCTGCTCGGGGGACCTTGCTCTTTCAGATTTAGCTTGTTTTTTCTTGTTTGCATATTTATATTTTAGAAAAACATGTTATTTATTCAGTTTTTTTATTCATTTTTTTAGGGAAACCCTGTGCAACCTAAGAATTCTTTGACGGATTACTTCCATAAAGGTGAGCCTACTACAACAACCTGGGTACTCTTAGAAAGCTTAACATGTGTACTTTCGGAGAATATATGGTTTATAGGGGATATTCCAAATGTAAAGGGTTGTTTTGGTTGAAAAATTACAAGGTGCGCATTTTGTCTGCAGAGCTGAAATTTTCAAGTAAAATTACTGTTATGCGCATGCTTTACTTTGGGGTGTTTGCCAACTCTTCCCTTGACAGTACCTATGCATGTTGGGTATCGTTCTGTTCGGGGCATGTTGCTTTTTGTGATTTTACTTGTTTTTCTTGTTTGCATATAGTTTTTTTTAGGACAATGTGGCTTGATTCTTCCTTTTTATTCTTGTCTTTTTTAGGGAAACTTTGTGCAACCAAAGAATACATTGAGGGATTACTTCCAGAAAACTAAGCCCACATAAACAAGCTTGGTACGCCTAGAAAGCTTGAGGTGTGTACTTCCAGAGAATATATAGTTTGTGGGGGGTATTTTAAATGTAAATGGTTGTTTTTCTGGAAAAACTGCAAGGTGCGCATAGCATAGTTGTATTTTATCTGAAAATCTCCTAAAGCTCTGTTTCAGTTTGGGGGAGTCTCCTGGGCAGGAAAGGGTGTCTATCAATACATATGTGGTACCGCTGTGACTGGGAGAAATTGGGGTTTCGCACACAATAACATTTTATTGACAAACTTACATTATTTATTTTGCACATATTTCACCAAAAAGTATTGAGAATACACTAAAAAAGGCCAAACAAGAGATTTCATGTTAAAGCCCAGACTCTCTTGAAAAAAACAATATATCATTTTCCTGGAAAATCCCTGGAAATCCTTTCAAAAATCACAGTTGAACATGTGTAGCGCAAAATAGTGAAACATGATCTGGCAACAGAGGATGACAAAAGCTGCAGGTAGGCTGGCACTTAAAGGATTAATCCAAATGCTATTTGCAAGCTGAGTGTGGGCCCCTAATGGCCCTTTATGGATGTGTGAAGCCTCATAACAGCCAGTACATGCATGTTTGGTTTGGTTTAGGTGACCAATGTGTATGTACTTGTTAAGTAACACATATAACAGATAATGGCATTCATAGTGAAGGTCAACTTGGACCGTTGGGGGAGTTGCCATTCCTGCTTGCCCACGTGTTGTAGTGAAGCATATGTATTAATACACATCAACAATGCATATTTGTGTGTTAACATGCCTTTTTTTAAACAATGCAGCCCAGCATCATCCCTCAGCTACTGTGGAAGCCTCAGCCAGTTTGACCATGCCGTCAACTTCCGTGCTGCCTAGGACCCAGGATCCGATATATACGGTAAGTGTCTTTTTCTGAATTTGATGATGCATGTGAATTTCCATGATTTTTTTTGCTGGAATTACATATGTAGTGCACAAACTGAACCTTTTTTTTTTTTTTACATGTCCCAACAGACCCACATACTGATGGAGGAAATCCAGGAGCTGGAGGAGGATGGCACCTTCATGGGACCTTCACTACAGCCCCCCCTGGGACAGGATCTGCCCCCCCAACATGTTTCTCCCACAAATCCTCAGCAGCAGAGTGAAGCTGGCTGCATGCTGCCAGCCCATCGTGGGCAGCATGCAGAGACTGAGCCGACAGTCCCCAGTGTTAGCTCTGCTGCCGAGGATTTGGCAAGAAGATCTGTGGCTGTTGGTCGAACTAGAGGAACATCGTCAGCACGCCCTATAACCCGGGGAATTGGGAGGCATAGTCAGCTACGTCGCCCAGGTTCCTAGGGGAGGCGCGTGCCGGTCATGGAGTCAGCATGACACCATGAGAGTCATTTATTTCGCATACAAAATCAAAGAAAAAACGAACAGCATCATGCCCAATTAGAGACATTAAATAATACATTAAACAGCCTGCTGACAGAATTAAGGTCGACCAACAGCCACATGGCCACATTATCAAATAATTTTACTGCCATGCTTGAGGAAGTTCGAAATAGCAACAGCCACATGGCCACCTTAACTAACAATTTCAGTGCCATGCTGGCTGAATTTTGAACTACCAATAGAAACATGTTGGAACAGTTGCAGATTATGAATGCCACACATGCCCAAGTGTTGGGCCACCTCCAAGGCCCACCACCAGGGTTTTATGGGCATCCCCCATTTTAAGGCCTATTTGTACTGTATCTGCTCAACATCTTTGCTCTACATGGCTTTGCTTGTATGCTTTGGATTGGCGCCCATATAGTTCATCATAATGCCAGGTGAGCCCACTAGCCAATGCCAGAGTTTGTGCCTCCCCAAACCTGCCACTCAAGTGGCCTCTGCGCAATGTGCGCCCTGTTGCTTGCTGCTCTGGCTCCTCAGTTTTTGCAGGCAAATCGGGTGACATTCTGCCCTAGCTGTGTTGGGGTGAAATGTATGACAGATGGCTGGAGATTGAACTGGACTTGGATTGGGACTGGGGCTTCTTGTTTGGGTGGGCCACTGACTTACAGGCGTAGATGTGGCATATGTATGGCTGCTTTCCACCTGTGCCTGTGGCAAATGTGGCCAAGCAGGAGAGGGTGTGTATGTGCCCCTATTTCTTTGCTCAGAAATATTGTCATGTCAATGCTTGTCCCATATGTGTGTGTATTTTAGATTTGTTTGAAACTTCGGCCTGGAGTGCTTTACTTTAAAACTACTGCCTGTGGGCAATTGCTATGTGCCATGATTTGTCACTAATGACATTTGTTGTCTTAACATGAACTATGGGAGTGACCATCAACTCCAATTTAAAGTTCTAAAATGTAATAAAAACGATTGTGACTTGACCTGTGGTTGACTAAGTTGATGCCTTAAGCTATTTTTTTTATAACATTACTTAAAGTTTGCACTAACAAATTGGGCACCAAAAAAAGCCATGAGTCTCAAATCAGGTGTAAATTTTTTAGTAATTATTATTTTGGACAGTACCAAACAAAAATACAAAAACTAAGCAAAATTATCTAAAAGAACAATCAATACAGGGACAAAACAAACACAGACACAACAAATGAAGAAAAATGTGTGGAAATCAAATTAGCACGCACTGCTTGCCCAGAGGCACTAGTTGGGCCACGATATACTTCATCGGGGTCCTGGCTGGGTGGAGAGGGGGGCAGATCCACATACCGGGGGACACGCTGCAAGATGGCATAATTATGTAATACAGCACACTCCAGAATGATATCGATGACCTTCTTGGGGTCATACTGTAGTGCCCCCCCTGATATGGTCCAAGCAACGAAAGCGGGTTTTTAATAGGCCAAACGCCCTCTCCACCACGGCCCTGGTCTTCTGGTGTGCCCGATTGTAGGCATCCTTTGCGGCATTCTGGGGCTGAAGGTCAGGCGTCAGCAGCCAAGGAAGGAGTGGATAGCCAGAATCACCTGAAAAAATGCGTAACAAATATCATAAATTATACATTACTCCCTAAATTGAATCCAATAAAATATTCATCACCAAGACTAAGAGGCTATGTAACATTTGAGCAACACCCTGAGCATACAGATTGCGCAGCCAAAAAAAATAACAAACTACATGTAATAGATGTTGGCACAATTTAAACATCAAAGATGGAGGATGATGGCAAATCAGGCAGACTGCTAACAGGTATTGGTTTCGGACTGTGCTGCTTAGCATTCAGGGATGTCTTAAATTTTCTGGACCCCGTATCTGCTTTGTCTGAGGCAAAAACAGCTCTAACCAGGACCCTGCACTTTATCCCGCTCTCCTCTACTCAGTAAGTGTAATGCATGTAAGCAAAGATTGCGCAGACCCTATCATATAGTCCAGAACATAATTGCAGCCGAGCGTGGGGAAGACTAAAAATGTATTTAATATAAAGTAGAAATTTCTTATTTGGAAATGCTGGACAAACATTTGACAAGGGTTTGTTGTTAGAAAAATGTAATGTTTAGGGTCGTGTTTCACATGTAATGAAGGGGGAAAAATAGGCATAGTTTCATACATGGGTCAAAAACTATATTCATAGGCATACATTGAAAAGTCAATGACGTTATTGGTGTCAACTTACCAAGGAGCCATCCACCGGAGAATTCTCCAGACTCAAACCAACGGTACAATCCAGATCTTCGCAGAATGTAGGCATCATGGGATGAGCCTGGGAACCCGGCGAGCATACCAAGGAACTGCATGTCCGGGGCCACCACTGCTTGGACATTCAGGGAGTGGCCCATTTTGCGGTTCCTGGGATAAAAGAAAAAAGAAGCAAGGCAAGGTAAACTAGTGAAACACTAACTAATAACACCCTACCAAAAACCCGTGGGCCAATACAAATAACACTAACCAAGTACATAAGTATTTTTGGAAAAAAAAAGGATATGTATGTTGGATCAAGTAAAGAATAACTTTAAAGTGCCTATTTAAGGTCCACATTAAAATGTTTCCCTTTGGCCAACATGAAAAACATTTGAGAAGCTAAATACGGTCCATTGTTACACGGGGACTATTTACAAGGAGGGATTTTGCAAGGAGGAATTTTGAAAATTGAAAAAGAACATTTAGGTAAACTATATTGAAAAATGACAGATTGGACTTGCCTGTAGATGTACTCGTTGGCTGCCGGAGGCACCAGGGCAACGTGGGTGCAGTCAATGGCACCCATGACGTTGGGCATGTTGGCGATGTTATAAAATGCCAGCTTAATCGCGTTCCTGGCTACCATGTCATCAGGAAAACAAATATATTTCTGACTAATGGTAGCCATGCCTTCCATGGATAGAGCACGGCTAAGCGTAGGCTGGGAGATCCCCACGGAGAGGGCACCCAGCCTCTGGAACGAGCCGTTCACCAAAAATTGCAGGCAACCAAGCATCTTGGTCATACCTGAAATTGCTTGCCCCTTCCTTGTGGTGCGGGCTAACCATGGCCGCAGCTCACTATACAGCTTATGGAGGGAAGCGCGATTAAATCTGGTGAGCTCGAACAGCTCAACGTCATGCATGCCATCGATGCGCATGCGTCGCCGGTGCAATCTGGTCTCGGCCCTCCGGACAATTTCAATGCCCATTAGCTGGAGTTCCTCATGCTCCACAAAGGCACTAGACTGGTTCATATCTGCTGTTTCCGAGGTCAAAATGGTCCCGTAAGGGGATCGCAAATGAAACGGGTTTATAGGCTGGTGGTCCGTCGGCAATCAGCTCTCTGAATGAGACGCAAACCCATTACAATAACGTAAATTATCTGAACGAACGAAACATATCAGATTTGGATGGGAAAATGATCCGAACTAACGCAAATGATCCGATTTGCTTTCGTTCATCGAAAGTGCATATACGCATTTGCCCGAACGTCCGTAAATTAAAAATGAACGAAAAAAAAAAACAAAAAAATGACAAACACACACAAAAACTTTCACAGACAGCTACGGAAGTCCAGACGAATGTGCCTCTGAATCGAGCCTAATGTGCGGATGAGAAACATGGAAGTGTGTTGTCTATAAAACAGAGATGGATAACAACAAGTTCACAAACACACATGGATATTAAGCAATAACCAATCACAGTGCAAGGATATCCCAACAATGTTTTATGTCCAATCAGAGTCCAGTTAGAAGCAAGCTCAGGTTGGTTGCACAAAGGGTGTGGTGGTTGAGGTTGCCATAATGCGGCCTATAAATAACAATACAATACACTAGGCTAAGACATTATACAAATGCTTCATTCAAAATAAGTGTTTACTAGACAATGCAAAGGCAACAAATGGATTCCATGTACGTTGAAGGTCATTTGGGCATGAAGAAGGTCAGCTTGATGCTGAGGAGCTGGATATCATGTGGGCTGAAAAACACAATGACAAAACACTATGAACAACTATCTCTGATTGTGAAATGAAACAATGCCTATAATTATTGCTACCTACAAATAAGTTCACACTTACCAAGGATATCCGGTTGGCTGGAAGAACTTGTGGATGGGGTCACGGAAACTTGTTGACTACTGGTGGCTCCTTCTTTTGCTAACATCACTTGTGTGTTGTCTGTTGGCACTTCAACTTCATCACCACCACCATCAGATTCCCATGCTTCCTCTGCAAGTGGGAAAACATCAACTGACACCTAGCAACCAATACATTCAAGGAAGGAGTGTGACATAGAGAAAGCTAATTAACAAGCACTTATGCCATCCTGAGCATTAATACCCTGCAGATGACATATAGGAATTTTTAGTTTCCTTATATGGACGATAGGAAATCTTTGAACCCAGCCAAATTAAATTCTGGCTCACGCTTGGCTGAAGGTCTTTTATTGGCTGCTACAACAGGACCCACAACCTCAGGTGATGGTGAGATATGGTGTTCATGGTGAGGAACTGTTGTTTGCTGCACATGTTTGGCCCCAAGACTTTGAGACACAGTTGGAAGGGGGGAACACACAGCCACCGACCTTGATAAAGCATTGTTGGCAACATAGCTACTGCTGCCACCCCAATCAAGAGCAAGTGCCCGCGTCCGCCTGCTGCCAGCACCAAGGCCATGGCCATGATACAAACCAATGTTACTGGGGCCCCCAGGGGACTGGCCAACTGAAGACAATGAATTCTTAGTAGGTGCCATAGAAGACTCTTTTGTTATACAGAGTCACACACAGAAGGTGATCTTCTAACAAGTTAAAGGAGCAAGATTAATGATATGTTGACCAGCTTTTATGTGATTGTTAGGCCAATCAGAAGCAGGGCATGCTCAATTAGCCTAACAAGCAAAATGCTGGTGTGTGGAGTGTATGCTGGTGTGTGGAGTGTGTAACGTCATTTTGTACTTGAATAGTGATTCTAGGAAGACAGAGTCAGTCTGTGTGTCTTCAAAAGTGCCTGTGGGCTTGTCTGGCCTGGCTGACATCAGTGTTGTTTCTGTGAGCTCTTGCATTTTGTGGTGTAAGACACAGCTAGTGTGTCCACTGTTTTTGGAGACCATTTGTCGGCTGTGCAGCATTTCCCCTTTTGGCTGGTCCAAACCTAGGAAGCATTTTTTCAGCAGCCTGATGGTTTATTCATCAAGCCATCTGGTTTTGTGGTGAGCTGCACTGAGGTGCACTTGTGTTTGTGTAAGAGTGTGATGTGTGTGTTTGTTATTTTTCTTGAGTGGTTTTGTGTGTGAGAGAGTGTGTGTATTTGGTTTGGGTTTGTGAGTGTAATGGCAATAAAGAGGTGTGACCCCACCACTGGCCTTAGCCAGGCTATACCTGGCATAGTGCGCCTGTGTGCCTCCCTGAATATTTTAGCACAGGGCACTTTTCAGGCCACTGCTGCTCTGCTCAGTGGCATCAGCCAGGTGACCATGAGCTGCATCTTCTATGAGGCGGTCCTGGCCATATGTGACCTTCTCCCACTATATATTCGCTTTTCCAAAGGGGCAGGTGCAACACATAAAGTGTCATTTCTACCGCATGCAGGAATCCCCAATGTCCTTGGGTGCCTTCCATTTTGCCCACCTACCATTCCATTCCTACCATTTCATGAATGTGATTGTGGTTTGCGATCGGACTTTCCAGGATCCTTCCACAACTCATATGTATTGCAGCAGTCTGCCCTGTGCTGGAATTTTGAGAACAATGAAATGCCGGCAGGGTGGCTACTAGGTAAGTACAGGGAAACATTGCAACTCTAAAATAAAGCTGAACTACATCACTAGGCGGGAGGAGTAGGTGCAGAGACTTAGCCAGCCAGCAGATGGGGGCGTGGTTTGTTGTGTCTATCACCAATAATCTATGTGTTTCATTTTAGTGGATAAGGGATATGGCCAGAAGACATGGCTCATGACGCCTGTGCGGGACACACAGACCGCATCTGAAGTGTGCTACAATGCAGCTTACCACAAAACCAGATGTACTGTTGAACGAACCATTGGCCTGCTAAAAGCATGCTTCCTATGCTTGGCCTACCCAGGAGGGGAGATGTTGTATAGCCCAGAGAAGGTCTCCAAAATCATCTTAGCCTGCTGTATCCTACACAATATCCGCATCTGCCATAGAATGGAAGAGCCCAAGGAAACAGCACTGGTGCCAGAAGTCCCAAACACTCCCGCAGAAATGACATAAGACACACATACTGGCTTTGCCCAGCTGGCAGAAATTATAAATTCATTCTTCCAGGTAAGCGACCTAAGCAGTGAGAGAAATAATGCTAATTGGCATGGTTTGCTTCAGCTCTTAAGGTCTGCTTGAATGTTAGACCTTAAGAGCTGAAGCAAACCATGGCAATTATAAAAGCTAAATACAAGATTAAAATCAGCCCCAGCTCAAGCAAACTTTTGGTACATATAACAAATTCAAATTACACCACTCACAGGGAAATATGATGAAAGTTTCAAATATTACACATATTAACATATAACACTTTTTTCTCCCTTACAGGCACCATAGGACCAAGGAAAACACAATTGTTGTGTTGAATGATGTGCACAGAACATCTTTATTTTAATTTCTGAACTCTATTTTGTTAATAAACACTATGAAATCAAAAGTGATGTGTAATTATGCTGTTTGGGTAATGTGGGTGAAAAAGAACGCTGCTGCAGATAGGTTAGAAAACAATAGCAGCATTGGTACGCTCAGGTGCTGCATTGATTCAGGGGGAGAGCGCTTCTCCAGTTCCGTCAAGACATCACATTTATCAATGCTGGACAGGATATTACAATGTAACTTGTCCAGCCGCTAAGCTAGGTTATATTGCCAGACACCCGTTTGCAGCGTCCACTTGTGAACGTTCTAAGCGCCGCTACATAGACGCACAAATGGCAATACGTGGTGCCTCTAAATCTTTTATCTTTCTTCTAGCACTTTTTTCAATAGCCTCCCAGCATAAGATTGCAAGGGGGAGGCTAGTTTAGAACAATGGTATCCTGTTCTGACAGAGACCCTCTGCATACAATGGCAAACCTTGGGAAAACTAATATTAAAATCACTATACTAGTTATACCACACAGCATTGAGGGCAGAAAACATCCAAACGGTAATGTACCTTGGATGGGAGAGCAATATAGATTGAGTTGTTTTGGGGGGGGTTTAGTCCACCTGTTTGCCCAATCAGAAATCTATGAAGCTATACTTACTTGACTGCCAGCATGCTCAAGCCCTGTTTTTTAAAAAAGGGAAAGTTAAAGTATAATTTACACCTGAAACACTAGATCAATGTGACATCTTCATTAACTTTTTTAAAGAAATGTTCCCTGGCCAGACACTCAGTATAGTCAGATTTCCACACAAAGGGCAAGTGAGATTGCAGGTGGGCGAGGAGGGCTTCTGGGAGTGAGACATTGAGGCATACTGACTTGTCATAATTTATGAATAATTTGGATACTGATTCAAACACATCTAGGGTGTTTAGAAGGTTAGGTAGGCTGGGTGGGTTGTGTGATAATAATAAATAATATATTGTCTGCAAACAGACTAAGTTTGTTGTGTAATCCTGCAATCTCCACTCCTTTTATGTTAATGTTGTTTCGTATAGCAATCACTAGGGGTTCGAGAGCCAAGATAAACAGTATGGGGTAATGCCTAGTCCCCCTCTGTATTTCGAAAGGTCTTGATTTGTAACCTGAGTATCGTACCTTGGCTATTGGAGAGGTGTAAAGTTCCCGTATCCAGACAAGGAAGTCCTCCGAGACACCAAAGCTTGCGAGGGCCTTATACATGTAGTCCCAGGAAAGTGAGTTGAATGCTTTGGTGATGTCAAGTGAGATTAGATGTCCCTGTAGGCATCTTTCCTGCATCACATTTATTAAGTTAAGCATCTTGCGGACATTATTGGAAGCTTGTCTGCAAGGAGTGAAGCCAACCTAGCCTCAATGAATTAGAGAATGAGTTAACCCTTGCAGCCAAGACCTTAGCCAGAAGCTCGACGTCAGTGTTCAGTAACGATATGGGTTAGTATATTACCATTTTTTTGTAATATAAGGATGAGAATCCATCTGCCCCAGGAGTTTTTGAAGTTTTGGGGGTCTATATAGCCTCCAGGACCTCCTCAGCAGAAATATCTGCCTGCAGGAGCTCGCTATTGTTGTTGGTGAGGGAGGGGATAGGTGTGACCAGAGCCTTGTATAGATTAGTCAGGAACTTACACAACAGGTTGCTGATCTTTTTAGGGTTAGCAGTAAGGGTACCGTTAGGCTGTCTGATTTTGATTGGAGCAAATTTTGGGATAGAGGATCTCAACTTTTTTGCAAGCGGGGTCCTGGCTTGTTTGCTCTACAGTAAAACGTTTGCTTTGTCCACCACAGGGTGGCAGGCTAAGGAGAGAAGGACCCTCAGGAGGCAGGGGCCGATCCTTTGCCACCCTTTAGGGACTTGTAGAGGGAAGATTGAAGGCCACTGTGCCTGGCCAGTGTGGAGCTGATATGTAGAGTGTGTCTGCCATCTTCGGTTGCTCACTAGCGCTGAAAATTATTTTAAATTGCCCTTTTCTAATTGGTCCATTTTTTCTTAAAATGCTGATTGAAAACTGATGCTGCTACATCTCCAAAAAGTACCTTTGCAACCAGAAGCACACATGATGACAGTTACCGGCTTCCATTTGGTTGCGGTCAGATTTGAAAACAGGTACTTAAATTGGACTTCTGGTAAAAAAAAGTCAAAAAGTAGAAAAATCCAAAAATGTAGTTTAGTGAATTGCTCCCCCTCCATAATGATCAGTGGTGTAGTTTAACCCCGTGATCAGAGGGTTTAACCCCGTGAAGATATTGTGGAATAGTATGTAGATTCTGTGCTCCTGAAATACATGGGGGTGGCAATCTTGCCACACAGCTGACAATCCTACTTACACATGAGCATAAAAGATACGTGGCGCCTCTAAATCTTTTATCTTTCTTCTAGCACTATTTTCAATAGCCTCCCAGCATAAGATTGCAAGGGGGAGGCTAGTTTAGAACAATGGTATCCTGTTCTGACAGAGACCCTCTGCATACAATGGCAAACCTTGGGAAAACTAATATTAAAATCACTATACTAGTTATACCACACAGCATTGAGGGCAGAAAACATCCAAACGGTAATGTACCTTGGATGGGAGAGCAATATAGATTGAGTTGTTTTGGGGGGTTTTAGTCCACCTGTTTGCCCAATCAGAAATCTATGAAGCTATACTTACTTGACTTCCAGCATGCTCAAGTCCTGTCTTTAAAAAAAGGAAAAGCTAAAGTATAATTTACACCTACACCTGAAACACTAGATCAATGTGACATCTTATTTCATCAACTTTTTTAAAGAAATGTTTTTTTATTGAAGATGTATTCAAGATACATACATTGTCATTCACATGGTACATCACATGGCTACTACCTGTGGTGCTTGTGTTTTTTTTCAATGGTGCTAGTGACAGGTAGGTGAGGAGGGCCAGAAATCGTTTGTACTTAACATGTAAATGAACAGTGCCAGTGTGGGCACTGTGAAACCATATAAAGTGCCATGTGCAATACAAAAAGGGTTTTACTAGGAATGACAGCACAGTGATCAAACAAAAACACATGAAATGACATTGGGAACATACAAATGACATGACACATGATTGGCAGGCATGAAAACGCAAGTTAGCAGCAGGTAACCTAAGTACAATAATGAATGAAAAAAACATTCAGAACAGGCCAGGGATCCCATGTCACTAGACTGAGCAAAAAAACATTTAAAATACACTAACCAGAAGTCACCAAAAAATGGGACTGGAATGGCTAATTGAAGTCTATGGGAGAACGGCACTAAGGGGTTTATTTAGGAAACGCTAAGGCCACGTAGTGCCAGATGAGTGTCAGGTAAATGTCAGGTCCCCGCAGGGCCAGATTATGAGAGGGGCGCACGCGTCCTGGGGCCTCCACCACTTGCCCTGCAAAGGGGGCCTCAACCAACGTTTGGGTTATGGTGTGGTCCAGGTGGCTTTTCAGTCTCTGGTCTGACAGGCCGCGAGGCCAGCAACAAAGCTATCGGATGCAGTGGGGGCCCGGGCCATGGGGCTCCCGGGCAAGCCTTTTTTGTTTTTTGCAAACCAGCAGCCAATGCCACCAGAGGGCAGGACGGAGAGTGTAGAGCAGCAAAGCCGTAGTCAGCAACACTACAGTGATGGGTGCAGAGCTGTCAATCGGAGGCCTCTCACTGCACATAAGCCACCAATCACAGCCGCTGGCAGCTCAATGCTGGAACTGTTTTCTGCTGGGCGATTAAACTACTCCCACCCAAAATGGCAAAGCAGGAGTTCTCAAGCAGCATGCACGCACACAAGGGTGGCACAACCAGTAAGTGGGCGGGTGCCAGCCAACCACCGATCAGTTACTTGGCTGGACTATTATTTAAAGGAAAAACTGTATCTGGGCCCTCCACCAGACAAAAGGTGTATTTATCAAGACAAAAAGCCAGAGTGCCTGTGATAGTGGCAGGTAATGTCCCATCTATCAACAGTGCCGGAAATGGGATGAGTGCCGGCGCTAAGTTCCCTACGATGCCAGGTAGGACCAGGCGCTCACCCTGCACTTGAGGCCTTATCCCATACATTTCAATGGGCTGGGATGGTTATAATTATTCAGGCCACTTTTTGTATTTTGGGCTGGTGCATGTTTCACAGGATGCCTGTGCTGTTTGCAATTGTTTTTGGATGTATTTTATGCACTTTTGTGTTGCGCTGTAAACTTGAAATTTGGGCTGTGCAAAAAAATGTGTCCTGTCTTTCATGTGTCCCCAATGCAATTCCTGGTGTTTTTTCATTTTTTATGTGTCCCCAGCCCTCCCAAAGTCCAAAACCAGGGTTTTTTACAATTGCAGTGCCCCTGGAATCCCCTTGTGGCAACGCCCGTTTTTTAAAATAAAGGCTGCTCAATTTCTCCGCTAGCAAAGCTAGATGTCGCAGCTGCAACGGCTTTGATAAGCTGTGCGCGGCACCAACCCACAGGCTGGGAGTGAGAGCAGGCATAGCAATATGCGGGCGCAGATAGCAGCGTTTGCAAGCCGCTCATCTGGCGCCTGCTGACATTTTTTCAAAATAAGGCTTTGAGCGTCTGATGTGATGTGCCACTGTATGGAACACAGCGTCAGCGCTAACAAAGCACCTGGCACTCTTGATACATGGAATGCTATATGGAGCTAGAAGAAGCGCTTTTTTGCATCATAAATATGACTTGCTGGTGACGCTCAGGAAAAACACCTGCCGCTACATGTCACTACGTGGCGTTAGTGTTTCTTAAATAAGGCCCTCAATCATTATTGATTCATCCTCTGGTGATTTTAGTTTGGTACGTCTATCTTTACCTTAATAGCAAAGGCAATAAATAGTAAAAACAGTCTTCTTATCAATACCTTTCATGGAGACCATGATTCAGGATTCAGGGAGACTGCAACAGTTAAAATACATTTTAAGGGTTACAATCATCGATTTTTTGTTTTCCCATAATTACATTTTAGATGATAATATCCAATATGACATGTTTAGAGCATTTATAAGCATCTGCAATATTCTCTCTTTTTATATTGTACCTTGATCTTATGCGTTATCCTTTAAAAAAGTTATTCCCAAACTTTAAAAATATATCCTTACATGGAAAAATAATGTTGAAATACAATCATCGATTTTTTGTTTTCCCATAATTACATTTTAGATGATAATATCCAATATGACATGTTTAGAGCATTTATAAGCATCTGCAATATTCTCTCTTTTTATATTGTACCTTGATCTTATGCGTTATCCTTTAAAAAAGTTATTCCCAAACTTTAAAAATATATCCTTACATGGAAAAATAATGTTGAAATATTTGGGGGTTATGCTAAATATTTGGTGAAGCCAGTGTGACTTTCGGTGTGCATTGCGGTTCACCAAATATTTAGCATAACCCCCAAAGATTTCACCATTTTTTTCTGCATACAAACTTACAAATATAATAACAAATATCCTTAGCTCACTGGAAAAATGATATTCCATAACCTGTAAAAATGCCCCATCGCAAGTATATGTTATTTGGAGGGAAAAGAGGTAGAACTTTTTTTTGTCTAAACACTAAAAAACTCACCAGCACCAGTTGCAAACACAGAACACTGCTGCTATGACGGCTGCTGATGTGAAGGTGCTCACTCATCATTACACATGCTCAGCAGCAATGTTCTGTGTGCACAGGACTCACTTTTCTCATTTTGGTGTACAGTTGCTAATAGCAGCAGATTGCAGGTAGTGAAAACTGCTTCCATAAAACACAAATTTGCTAAGACAAGAAAACATTAAAAAAATATTAGATCATCTCAGCATCTTGAGGACATCCTTTCAAAAATGCCATTAAAAGTGGACTTTCCCTTTAATGCTAATGTCCACATCAGTTCAGTGTGATTCTATAGAGCTGGGTAGATTTTGCTGAACTGCTACAGTCCTGTTTTCTTTGATTACATAATTCATCACTGAATTAAAATGGCCTGTTGCCAGAAGACTTTTATTTAGGAATTGCTGTAGATCACACTAATCAACTCTGCATATACCATACCATTAGATTCAATAAGCATGCCAAGAAAATGTCCAGCTGAGTAGCTTTACAATATACATTTATCCATGCATTCTAACTAGAGAAACATATTGTTTCACAACATTCGCATTGGTTGTGTTTAAAGCAGACCAAACCCAGGATTATTCTGGTCTACTTTACAAGGGCATCCCAGCTGGGGATTTGGGTTTTGGTCTTCTATAAAAAAAACGGAACAGGGCTTTTAACACGCAAAAGTTAAAAAGAAACTACTTTGTGTACATAAAATATGTTTCTTTGCATAGAAAATTATTTTACTGTTTCAAACGTTTTTATTAAAATTTCAAATGAAATACAAATGCATTCGTAAATACATACATTCTGTTTGATTGACATAGCAACAACAATATATTGCAAAGTTATCTAATTGAATTGAAAGTTGTTTGACTTGAGCTGATTTAGGCAATTGGACCCTAAGATGGTAAGACTCTCGGAACCCACTAGACAGGGTGGGGTTCCTATAAGATAGCTGTTAGTTTTTCAGTTACCATAAATCCATCGATTCGGGCTCAGAATTCAGCAAAAATAATGGAATATTTTTCCCCAGGCTGCTGATATTGATTGTTGAGCTGCTAGTATAATGAAGGTAGCAAGTTTTTTTTGGGTAGTAGTGAGCCCATAGATTTTTTGGAACACATCCAAGTGTTCCTTGTAATGTTGAATTCAAACAATGTGAAAGGCAGGCCCGTTACCTGGGACCAGAAACGGATCATCCTTGGACAGGGCCACCAGCTGTGGCGCATCATTCCCTAGAGGGGAGCTCATGAGGTCTTTATATGCTGATTCAAATGGGGGAAAGGGTGTTAGTGGATGATGGAGCAAGTCTGAAAAGCAGGGACAACCAATGTTTCAGCTGCCCATATCTGAGCTATTCGGTATTAAGGATCTGATGACGCTCCACTAGCTAATCAGGGAGTTGTTGATCAAAATGTCATGTATTTTATGGAATTTGTTATCTTGCCACCAAAGAACTCCGGAGAGTCTCTGCCAGGCGGGAAGAGCGGGTTGTGAAATTAGGTCATCAGAGGTAGGTGGAGCAATATGAGTTTGCTAGAGTATTTCTAGTTGTTCCATATCCCCATACTGTGTCTCATCAACAGGCTAAGGAGAGAAGGGCGAGATTCTAGTGGCAACCATAAAAGAGAGCTGATAGGGATCGAGTGGATATTAGGGATCTCCAGATAAACCCACAAGAGGGTCTCTTTCGTTGCATGGAGTGCGACAAGTTGCTCTATTTGAGTGGAAGCGTAATAATGGGAAAAGTTGTGGAGTCCCAGTCCGCCCTCGCTTCTATATGTTGTTTTGGCAATATGGGGCCTGCTAGTTCCCCAGACAAATGTAGATATCTTCCCTTGGAATGCACGTAGAGCATAGGGAGGAACCTTGATAGGTAAAGTTCTGAGAAGGTACAGCTGCTTTGGGAGGACTGTCATCTTTATTGATTCAGCTCTGTCCAGCCAATATAAGTGAAAAGTAGATCAGGGTTGCATGAGTAAGTCTAGCTGTCTGAACATGGGAAAATTATTAACACTATACAGCGACGCTAGATTGGATGGGAGCTTGAATCCCAGATATTCCAGTATAGTCAGATTTCCACACAAAGGGCAAATGAGATTGCAGGTGGGCGAGGAGGGCTTCTGGGAGTGTGACATTGAGGCATACTGACTTGTCATAATTTATGGATAATTTGGATACTGATTCAAACACATCTAGGGTGTTTAGAAGGTTAGGTAGGCTGGGTGGGTTGTGTGATAATAATAAATAATATATTGTCTGCAAACAGACTAAGTTTGTTGTGTAATCCTGCAATCTCCATTCCTTTTATGTTAATGTTGTTTCGTATAGCAATCACTAGGGGTTCGAGAGCCAAGATAAACAGTATAGGGGAAATGGAGCACCCTTGCCTAGTCCCCCTCTGTATTTCGAAAGGTCTTGATTTGTAACCTGAGTATTGTACCTTGGCTGTTGGAGAGGTGTAAAGTTCCCGTATCCAGACAAGGAAGTCCTCCGAGACACCAAAGCTTGCGAGGGCCTTATACATGTAGTCCCAGGAAAGTGAGTCGAATGCTTTGGTGATGTCAAGCGAGATTAGATGTCCCTGTAGGCATCTTTCCTGCATCACATTTATTAAGTTAAGCATCTTGTGGACATTATTGGAAGCTTGTCTGCAAGGAGTGAAGCCAACCTAGTCTCAATGAATTAGAGAATGAGTTAACCCTTGCAGCCAAGACCTTAGCCAGAAGCTTGACGTCAGTGTTCAGTAAAGATATGGGTTAGTATATTACCATTTTTTTGTAATATAAGGATGAGAATCCATCTGCCCCAGGAGTTTTTGCAGTTTTGGGGGTCTATATAGCCTCCAGGACCTCCTCAGCAGAAATATCTGCCTCCAGGAGCTCGCTATTGTTGTTGGTGAGGGAGGGGATAGGTGTGACCAGAGCCTAGTATAGATTAGTCAGGAACTTACACAACAGGTTGCTGATCTTTTTAGGGTTAGCAGTAAGGGTACCGTTAGGCTGTCTGATTTTGATTGGAGCAAATTTTGGGATAGAGGATCTCAGCTTTTTTGCAAGCGGGGTCCTGGCTTGTTTGCTCTACAGTAAAACGTTTGCTTTGTCCACCACAGGGTGGCAGGCTAAGGAGAGAAGGACCCTCAGGAGGCAGGGGCCGATCCTTTGCCACCCTTTAGGGACTTGTAGTGGGCAGATTGAAGGCCACTGTGCCTGGCCAGTGTGGAGCTGATATAGAGTGTGTCTGCCATCTTCGGTTGCTCACTAGTGCTGAAAATTATTTTAAATTGCCCTTTTCTAATTGGTCCATTCTTTCTTAAAAATGCTGATTGAAAACTGATGCTGCTACATCTCCAAAAAGTACCTTTGCAACCAGAAGCACACATGATGACAGTTACCGGCTTCCGTTTGGTTGCGGTCAGATTTGAAAACAGGTAATTAAATTGGACTTCTGGTAAAAAAAAAAGTCAAAAAGTAGAAAAATCTAAAAATGTAGTTTAGTGAGTTGCTCCCCCTCCATAATGATCAGTGGGGTAGTTTAACCCCGCGATCAGAGGGTTTAACCCCGTGAAGATATTGTGGAATAGTATGCAGATTCTGTGCTCCTGAAATACATGGGGGTGGCCATCTTGCCACACAGCTAACAATCCTACTTACACATGAGCATAAAAGGGGGAGCTGTGCCAGCAGCAGCCCACACCAAAGTGAGAGAGATACATATATATGCCTCAGGAACATGGAGCAGCTTGCCTCTCATTTTGCACACGCTCACACATACACACTGAATAAACAGCTAATGCAGTTGTGCTAGAGGAGCATGAAAATATCAATAAGTATGTTTAATCTCAATACTGCTGTCAGTTGACAAGTTAGGGATATTTGACAACTAAACTTTTAAAAATTATTTTTACAGGTGAAATCTGGAAAACAGAGCCAAACAGGCAAGGAGCATTTGGTGAATACTCGCAGTACCCGTCACTCTGACATTACTGACCAGTCTATGGACGGAAAGGGGACTCAATACAGGGGACTGAGGGGCTCCAGCAGAAAACTGGAACCTGAGGAGGAGTTGACCGACAAGTCCACAAGATCAGTCTGTATGCTGGAACAGAAGCGCAAGGTGGTCTCCTCCAACATTGATGTTCCCCAAGTAAGGTATGCAAGGCATAGACCCATGGCCAGGTGACCCGATATCCAACCAACTGAAGAACACTGCCATAACTTGAAATTAATCATTTGACCAACACAGACAATGAAAAAACATAAGATAATGCAATGTATTTGTATCATGCATTCTTGTCAGAAAATTACCAAACACAAACATATTTATTTATAAAAAAAAACTGTATAAGACACTAATCCGTGACCATCAAGAATTCACTGGTGACCAACAGTAAGTGAGTTGTAACACGTCATTATTAAAAGTGTAACTACACGTAAATGAGTTGCTGTTTCATGTTATAATAGAATGGCAGTGATACAGTACAGTACAATATAGAAGGCGGCCTTAGACTAATTTTAGCAGATGTAAATAGTCTTGTTTACTGTTCTAATTTGATGTCCTTAGTAAGGTGGCCCTGACAAAGACAATACCATGTGTCAGCTGCTAATAAACTGGAGACCAAGGAGTCGGACAGCAGATGAAACTTGCTGTCTGTTGCCTGAGTTGGCTGAACTGATGGCCTGTCATCATAGAAATTGAATATCATTTATCTCTTATAATATCTATAATATTAGTCATGAAGGAATGAAAGTTACTCAGATTCATAAAATGAATTATAAGCTATGTCCAGACATCAGACTTACTGTATTTTTCTCCCTATAAGACACACCCAGGATTTGGAGGAGGAAAATAAAAAAAATATTCTGAACAAAATGGTGTGCTAATGTACCCCCCATCACCCCATTACAGACAGTGTGCAGAATCCCACCAATCACCCCATTACAGACCCAACATTACAGGCAGTGAGAACCTTCCCACATTACAGGCAGTGAGCGGTATCCCGCATTATAAGCAGTGAGTGGTATCCCACATTACAGGCAGCGCGAGGCATCCCAATTACAGGCAGCGTGCGGCATCCCAATTACTGCCAGTGTGAGGCATCCCAATTACTGCCAGTGAGAGGCATCCCAATTACTGTCAGTGTGAGGCATCCCAATTACTGTCAGTGTGAGGCATCCCAATTACTGTCAGAGAGATGCATTCCAAATACAGGCAGTGTGAGGCATTCCAATTACAGGTAGTGTGCGGCATCCCAATTACTGCCAGTGAGAGGCATCCCAATTACTGCCAGTGAGAGGCATCCCAATTACTGCCAGTGTGAGGCATCCCAATTACTGCCAGTGAGAGGCATCCCAATTACTGGCAGTGAGAGGCATTCCAATTGCTGTCAGTGTGAGGCATCCCAATTACTGGCAGTGTGAGGCATCCCAATTACTGGCAGCGAGAGGCACTCCAAATACAGGCAGTATGAGGCATTCCAATTACAGGCAGCGTGCGGCATCCCAATTACTGCCAGTGAGAGGCATCCCAATTACTGTCAGTGTGAGGCATCCCAATTACAGGCAGCGTGCGGCATCCCAATTACTGCCAGTGAGAGGCATCCCAATTAATGGCAGTGAGAGGCATGCCAAATACAGGCAGTGTGAGGCATGCCAAATACAGGCAGTGTGAGGCATTCCAATTACTGTCAGTGTGAGGCATCCCAATTACTGTCAGTGTGAGGCATCCCAATTACTGCCAGTGAGAGGCATCCCAATTACTGTCAGTATGAGGCATCCCAATTACTAGCAGTGAGAGGCATGCCAAATACAGGCAGTGTAAGGCATTCCAATTTCTCTCAGTGTGAGGCATCCCAATTACTGTCAGTGAGAGGCATCCCAATTACTGGCAGTGAGAGGCATCCCAATTACTGTCAGTGTGAGGCATCCCAATTAATGTCAGTGTGAGGCATCTCAATTACTGGCAGTGAGAGGCATCCCAATTACTGTCAGTGTGAGGCATTCCAATTACAGGCAGCGTGAGACATTCCAATTACTGCCAGTGAGAGGCATCCCCATTACTGTCAGTGTGAGGCATCCCAATTACAGGCAGCGTGCGGCATCCCAATTACTGCCAGTGAGAGGCATCCCAATTACTGTCAGTGTGAGGCATCCCAATTGCTGTCAGTGTGAGGCATACCAATTACTGCCAGTGAGAGGCATCCCAATTACTGTCAGTATGAGGCATCCCAATTACTGTCAGTGTGAGGCATTCCAATTACTGTGAGTGAGAGGCATTCCAATTACTGGCAGTGAGAGGCATCCCAATTACTGGCAGTGTGAGGCATCCCAATTACTGTCAGTGTGAGGCATCCTAATTACTGTCAGTGAGAGGCATCCCAATTACTGTCAGTGTGAGGCATCCTAATTACTGGCAGTGAGAGGCATCCCAATTACTGGCAGTGAGAGGCATCCCAATTACTGTCAGTGTGAGGCATCCCAATTGCTGTCAGTGTGAGGCATCCTAATTACTGTCAGTGAGAGGCATCCCAATTACTGTCAGTGTGAGGCATCCTAATTACTGCCAGTGAGAGGCATCCCAATTACTGCCAGTGAGAGGCATCCCAATTACTGTCAGTGTGAGGCATCCCAATTGCTGTCAGTGTGAGGCATACCAATTACTGCCAGTGAGAGGCATCCCAATTACTGTCAGTATGAGGCATCCCAATTACTGTCAGTGTGAGGCATCCTAATTACTGTCAGTGAGAGGCATCCCAATTACTGTCAGTGTGAGGCATCCTAATTACTGCCAGTGAGAGGCATCCCAATTACTGCCAGTGAGAGGCATCCCAATTACTGTCAGTGTGAGGCATCCCAATTGCTGTCAGTGTGAGGCATACCAATTACTGCCAGTGAGAGGCATCCCAATTACTGTCAGTATGAGGCATCCCAATTACTGTCAGTGTGAGGCATTCCAATTACTGTGAGTGAGAGGCATTCCAATTACTGGCAGTGAGAGGCATCCCAATTACTGGCAGTGTGAGGCATCCCAATTACTGTCAGTGTGAGGCATCCTAATTACTGTCAGTGAGAGGCATCCCAATTACTGTCAGTGTGAGGCATCCTAATTACTGGCAGTGAGAGGCATCCCAATTACTGGCAGTGAGAGGCATGCCAGATACAGGCAGTATGAGGCATTCCAATTACTGGCAGTGTGAGGCATCCCAATTACTGTCAGTGAGAGGCATCCCAATTACTGCTAGTGAGAGGCATCCCAATTACTGTCAGTGTGAGGCATCCCAATTACTGTCAGTGTGAGGCATCCCAATTACTGTCAGTGTGAGGCACCCCAATTACTGCCAGTGAGAGGCATCCCAATTACTGTCAGTGTGAGGCATCCCAATTACTGTCAGTGTGAGGCATCCCAATTACTGGCAGTGAGAGGCATTCCAATTACAGGCAGCGTGAGGCATTGCAATTTGAAGTAGTGTGCAGCATGCCCCCCAAAAAAATACATGCCTGTGCTCCCACAGTGCTGGCCTGCCCTCGTGCAGCAGACAGTCTCCCGTTGCCATACACACACACATATCTTACCAGTGACTGCTACTGCCTCCCACCAACTTCACTGCCCCATGGCCTCCACTGCCAATGCCCACCGATCCCTGCGCTTTTGTTGCCGCCATGGCCCGACGCTGGGGACGCACATATTTCCAGCACTGGTTCTGGCCCCTGTGACTCGGCGCAATGACGCGGGCCCTATACGGGCCATGTCCACCCAAAAAAAAGGACCCCCAATGGCGGAATGCGTCATTGGACCTTCTTTCCCAGTTCAATGGCGCATGCGCGAGCCGCGGCTGCATCCCCGCTATCCCTTTAACCGGGGTCGTGCCCGCGGCAAGCATTTGTGAATGGCCGACGCGGGCACGCTCTCTGTGAAATGGTAGTGGGGATGCGGCCCCCAGCGCGCTGACAAGACAAGAGGCTGCGCACGAGCCATAGGACCACGGAAGGGTGAGTGAGATAGCGCGGCCTGGGGGGTTTCACACAGCGGGGCATCCCTGATCGGGGTCCGAATAATTTATTCCAGTGGGAAAAATCTATTTGCAGTTTGTCTGGGGAATTGTTTTGGCAGTTTTTGGTATCATGGTATAACCCTCACTAACAGTGAATATCTCTATTGCCCGATGGTTTACATTTAAAATATAATAAGTTGCCTTGTGTGTACTAAGCAAGGAATTCACAGCTCTTAGAGACTATTGCATAAGAAAACTTCTACTGCCTGAAGGTAAAGTGTATTTTTGGTCCTTTCTCCTACTTTTTTTTTGCAAAATAATCTTTATGTGATATTTATTTTTTTTGTTTTTGTAATTGTTTTTTACATCTGCTGCCGCTGATGCATAATACAATTAATAAGTTCCTTTTAGTTAGAACCTCTGCATAATATTTACCAGTGCCTTAATAGTGATTGTACGATTGCTACTAATCGCCGATGCTTGGCGCTGTTGTTTTTGGTGTTAAATGTGGGATTGAGCACCAGGTTTTCTTGCATTCTTCACTGGCGCTACCTCTCGTCCTCTGCTGCAGGCTTTTCGTGTTAAATGCGGCAGACGCTTTCTTGCGTTACCTAGCGTTCTCTGCTAACACTCTGTGATTTGATTTTGCGCTGTCAGTTATCCACCGGTATTACTGTTCTGCTTTCGTTTTTTGCTTTGTTCACTTCCGGTTTGCCTCTGCGCTGTAGAGATGCCCCCCCCCCCCCCCCCCAAGATGCAGGGCAACTCAATTCCCCAACAGCTTCTCAAGCAGCTTTAATGGCAATTCGCCCTCCCAATCCTTACTTAATGGTTGTAGTGGGAAGTGAAAGAGAAACTTGCGACAAGTGGAAGCTGCAGCAGCCAACTTTTACAAATGTAAATGTCCACAGGACCTAAAAAATAGCTATAGATTATCCCTATAATATGACACTATCATATAAATAAAGCAGTTCTTTTTTATCTAAATAATTTCACGGTCTTAAATAATTCAAGAAAATCTAAACTTAGCAGAGGACTGGGCTTCTTATGAAAGGAATGTCAGGAATACTCACCTCGCATAGAGTAAACGTTTTTCTTCTTTTTTGGTTTAACAAGACAAAAAAATGGGGGGGGGGGGCAGACATGTATGGCGCCATGAAATTCCTAGTGGTGGCCCTGGGTGCACACATCCACAGAAGGAAAGCTCTTAGCAAACTTTATAGCAGGCAGCCCGAAGCAGACCAAGCCTAAAAGACTCTAGGGCAGGGTTACAGCTCGGCCCAACAGCCTCTTGATTTCAGATGCAGTTGGTTGCTATTGGCAACTGTACAATAAGGGAGTTATTTAAGAAGGGATAGCGCCAGGTGGTGCTTTGTAGCGGCAGGCAGCGTCTGGTGAACGCTGGGCGCTGTACGCAAAACCACATTTAAGAAAGCGATTCTGGTGAGCGACTCTAACAGCGCCATGTAGCGTTGCATGTATTAATCCAGGCGGCTCAGCGTATAGCGCTGGCGCTCTAGGCTCAGGAGCGCCATGTAGTACCTGTCGCTCTGTAGCGCTCTCCCATACATTTCAATGGGCTTTCATTAGTTGTATATAAATAGCGTTTGGCAATTTTTATTTTTATTTTTGCTCAAATCATTGTGCGACCTCTCCTGGCTGAAAACAAACATTTTTAGAAACTTTTTTATATTTTTATGCAGAATTGTCATTACAGGTCTGGCACTAAAATGTCATTGTCACAATGTTAAAACATTGTCATTCCATGTGTTTTCGCTTTGTTACTGGTGGATATGTGTTCAAAAACAGACTTTAATCACACAGCGTCTGGCGCTCTATGCTAAAGCGCCCAGCTTTAGAGCGCCGATGCTGCGTGTTTCTAGTGTTTAGTTAAATATGGTGTGGAGCTCTGAGAGTCGGTCGCACTGAGCTGGCGCTACCTTGCTGCAGCCCAACATACATCACATTCATCAATGCCGGCCAGGTTACTAGAGTGACTGAGACGCTCTGTTACAGCGCCCGATAACCGCTTACAGCATCTACTAGCGGTCGCTCTAAGCGCCGCCATACAGACGCTCATCTGGCAATACCTGGTGCTAGTAGTGAATAAGTCTGTAAACCAAGAAGACAGAAGTAAGCCCTGTACATACAGAACACGGCTGCTATGGCCACTGCTGAGGTGAGAGAGCTCACTCACACATACACATGTCCAGCAGCAGTGTTCTGTGCAACTATCTGCAATCTGTTGCTATTGGCAGCGTACACCAAGTCTACATTGTTGCCAATAGCAACAGATTGCAGATAGTGAAAACTGCTTCCATAAACCAAACATTTGCTAACATTAGAAAAAATAACAAAATGCTAGAGCAGCTCAATACATTTAAACCGGACCTTCACCATGATTTATTGAAAAGCCCAAACCCTTAAAGTGGACCAACACCCACGGGTGATCGGCCCGGGAATCTATAAGATTCCCGGGCCGATCACCTCCCTCCCTGCGGGACATCCCGATCTCGTGAAACCCCCCCAAACTCCTTACCTTATCTTCGGCGGCGTCTGTGAATGGCCGACGCGGGCACGCGCGCGTCAAGAGGGACGCGCGGGAGGCGGCGGCGGCGGAGGAGCCGCTTGTCCGCGACTTGTCCGTCGGCGCGGGGAGAGGTGAGTTCGGGGGACTCGGGGGGGTTTCACACAGCGGGGCACCCCGATCGGGGGTGCCCCACCGAAGTGGACCAAGACCCAGGATAGTCAAAATCCTGGGTGTTGGTCCACTTTAAAAAACTATTCCTCAGCATCTAAAATTAATATATTTTAAGTTTTTAGTCACTGGGCTGCAACGCAGAAGGACTCAGAAGGGTTCAGGGTTCAGAAGCATCACACTTACTGAGGAGAGGAGATCGGGATAAAATACAGGGGGCGGGTTATAGCTGTGCTTTGCTCAGACAGAGCAGAGCTGGGGTCAGGAAAAGGTCAGCAATCCCAGAATGCAGAGCTGCACAGTCAGAAGGCACTTCCTGTTTGCAGGCTGCCTGATGTGCCATGAGCTGCCATCTTGGATGTTTAAAGGCTCATAACATGCAGTAGATGCAGGTAGGATGATTTTTAATGTGAGCAATCTGTATGTACAGGGTGTGGGAAACATATGAGATATACTCTTATTCAGGGTGAAGGTCCGCTTTAAGACATCATTTTGCCAAAGTATACACAAAATTCAATTGAAAGTGAACTTACCCTTTAAATCCAGAATCATTCCCAGGACGATTGCACGGCCCCGGCAGCATCCGCAGCACTACTCTTTCTGATATGGCACCATGGAAGCAAATCTGAATGACTGGTGGTGGGTGCATGCAGCAGAGGGGGGGGGGGGGGGCAATGGAAGGTGCTTGATAACCATTCCTCTCACAAGTCATTGCTGGACATGAATATGCAGGGTGTTGAGTTCTGATTGGGTGGAAGCCTGTGCTTGTGATGTGGGAGTGTGGATGGACATCGGACTGAAAATGAAAAGGGGCCGATTCCCTTCCCCCATCAGCCCCTACTTGCCTTTTGGATGTCGCCATTGCCTGCGGCAACATCCGGTGTCTTCAGGGCCCGATCCTCTGCCCACCCAGGGCCGTGGAGTCGGAGTTGAGGAGTTGGAGGAAATTTTGGGTACCTGGAGTCGGAGTCGGCAAACAATGCTCCGACTCCGACTTTTGATTTAGCAAGTTTAAATGTCCCAATTCACAAAAAGTTATAATTAATGACTTCTCTATTGTAAGAATAAAGACCAATGCATGCAGTGCCTCACGTAACCGCAAAACGAACACGTTAAGTGACCGTGAAGAAGCATGCTTTCCATGTGCTTCACTATATGGCACGCAACGCACAATTAGAAGCGGCAATACTTATATTTTGCGTAGTGTTGTGTTCTGCTGTTACAGGGAACCCATGGGTAACCTAGCCTCTCACTGATAAGGGATTAAGTAAATATGTTTTTTGCAGGACTAGAGACACTTGTATAAGTGAAGGGAATGGAGGATCAATAGCTCAAGACTGAAGCTGTACCATTGGAAAAACTGCTGTCATTCAGCAAAAGGCTATAAAAACTTGTAAACTTCGATTGTTAGCTTAAACTTTAAACATGACTATGGGATTCTACTAGGGAAATCATGTTTTATAATAAAGGCCCCTTTCTGGATCCTCCCACTGCCCTATCTTCAGCAGAAGATCAGCACACAGAAAGGAGAAGGCAGCTTCTGCCCAACTACCTCTCTCTGCTAGAAGTAATGACAGGTATGTTGCCTTTCTTTCCTTCAAGGAATGTATAAAATACATTCACATATTAATACAGAGGAGTCGGAGTCGGGGAGTCGGAAGTACAAAAAACTGAGGAGTCGGAGTCGGAACATTTTTCTACCGACTCCACAGCCCTCTGCCCACCCACCGGCTTGGCCGTCTGTAAGTGACAATACAGCTTTAGCCATACTCTTCAAAGGCCCGTTCTCCTCAGCGAAGTCTCACGGGATTTGGGTTGGTCCCATTGCATCCCATTCATGGGCACTGCAGACGCAAGGTTGGGGGCCTGATGGAATACAAGATGGCGCCATCCATCGGAAGGTCGCCTGGATTTCAAGGGACCCAGAAGATGGATACCCCGGCGAGGTATTTAGTGCCCAAAGGTAAAACCGGAGGGGGGGGGGCAGCAGTTCGATGAAGTTTGGGGGAAATTCCTCATTAAGCAAACAGGAAATTCCAGGGGGTGTATACAGAGGGACATCCCAAATCAGGATGCCCTTGTAAAGTGAAATTCTTGGTTTTGTCATGTTTTAGGACTTGGCCTGACATTAACTTGGTGGCTGAGTCATGCTGCTATTGGTCTACCGATGGGGGATTTTTTAGAATGATCTTTATAAAAAATTAGAAAGCAATGGGCATTAGGACCCCCCTCCGTTCCCCAATGTATTATGCAGAGTGTTTGTGTATCTCCCTGCCCCATAAAAGAATTTCTTCCGACACAAATTGACCCCTCCAGTCCCAAAAATTTAAATGGCTGATTCAGACAGGAGAAGGCGTGTACTATTGTAAAAATCCCCCCCCCCCCCCATGGGTTCAGGATGTGTTTTGGGGGGGGGGGGTGAAGTAAGTCCTAGACTAGGCCACGTTTAGGAATGGGATCTCTATTAGGGTGGGAAGGGTGATAGCACAGAACAGCAGTAGGTTTGGGTTCCATAAACAGTCTTTAATCACTGGCACATTTGTTACACAGCAGTTTACAGTGGGCCCTTTGCTCAGCCACCCCCAGCCCAGTTGGCACGCACCCAGTCCACTCTCCAGCTCAGTATTCTCCCACCAAGGTGCCCAGGGACAGTACACCTCAGTTTTCCCTCCCCATCTCTTCCATAAAGAGTACCACTCCGCCCCCCCCCCCCCCTCCAGGATCCAGACTCGGCTCGGTGTTCTCACCGTAAAGTGGCCAGGGAGTGCACAATACAGCCTTCCTCCCCGTCCTATCCAGAAAGGGTAGAACTCCTACCAGCCAATCCGCAGCCTCTCAGGGGGTCTCAGTGGTCAGTGTGATCCTTCCTGCTTTCTCTGAGGTTCTCCATGGCACACCTTGCCTAGACATGTCCAAACCATGGAACCAACTATCTGGCTCTGACTGGCTTACTTCTCTGCTCTTGCTCCTACCTTCTTACTGTAAGGGTGACACCTAGCGGCTACATTCCTTTACTGCACCCCATTTGTCTCTGCAAATTACGTGTCTTGTCTCTAATGTATGGCACACTAAATGCCCCCCCCTCCCAAGCTAGAGAAATGTGTATGTGTATACACAGGGGTGACTATTCTGAATCTGCCCCAATGTAACAATGAAAGTCAATGGCAGCTTTCTCTCCTAAAGAAGAAGTGAGAATTCTCATCTGGCTCTGAATCGACCCCATGATGACCTAGGCCCTTATTTAACAAGGGATAGCGACAGGTAGCGACGGGTGAGCGTCCGGTAATGATGGGCCCCGTCACGAGAACGCCGGCTCCCCACCACAATCACACATTTATCAAGCCAATCCTGCTTAGCGACTGAGATAGCGCCAGATAGCCACTCATTCATCATTATTCCAGCCTCAGCCCACAGCCAGCGTCCGACCTTGAACAGCGACAGGTATGACCTCTCGCTACCTGGCGCTCTCCAATGCATTTCAATGGAACAATCTTTAAATATTCATAATTAATTGTTATTAATGTTTTTTTTTTTTTTTTTTTTTTTAATGTGAAAAATTCTGTGACCACTTCTGCCATTTTAAATAATTTTTTTAAGGTAAAAAAAAAAAAAACAGAATTGATATTACAGGTCTGATATTAATGTATTCATATTACAAAATTATTTTAAAAACTTGTTTTGGGGGTTAAAAAACTACTTTTAACCCATCGCCGCCAGCGCTCTGGGGTTTAAATATGCATTTTACAGCGCGAAAATTTTTTGAGCGTGATTTGTTAATGAATATGGTGGGAGCCGGTCGCTATCGCCAGTCGCTATCATGCGCTTCCATACAGCGCGGAACCTGACATATAAAATAGCGACTCCTCACCCAATATTCAACATTACGGCAAACCGACTGAGTCGCTATGAACTACCGAACAACGGCCAAGCACAGCAACTACTAGCGGGCGCTCTGAAAATGCCGCTACAGTCGCTCAACTGTCGCTACCTGCCGCTATTAATGAATCGGCCTCCAAGTGTTCAGTCATGTAATACATTGGCCAGTGTCTGAGATTAACAGCTTTGCTAAATTAGGTCATGGGATTTGACTATGAAAGGGAAAAGTGTTAAACAATTTTGTCAGAAGTGTCATTTAAATGCTAATGGTCTTTAATTCTGGACTATATGTGATTGATATATATATATATGGGGAAATGATCTGCTTGTAGTATGAAAAGAGATTTTCATATGCCAACCTTTATACCATATAATTTCCCTGCCTGCCATTTATAAAATCCATGACATATAATAAGATCTAAAGGCTAAGTATGATTATCAGGAGATATAGATCTTGGACACAAAAGCTTCATTTTATCTGTGTGACTTATCCTTGAAACTAAAATCATTTTCTTGCATGAAAAGTGACAAATCCAGGGCTGAAATTCCTATTTTTCAATAAATCATTTGCTATATTGCATTTTGTTGGCCATTTAAAGTAGACCAATACCCTTTTATTGGTGCCTAACCCCTGAACCACGATTTTTTCACTTTGTGATACCCATGGAACCGTCATATACTCATTATTTGGGAAATAATAGAATGTTTTGTAGAATTTCTTTTGCAGGTTCAAGTAAAATAGCCCACTTAGATGTAGGGCTTGGTTGAGGTTGGGGTTGATTCAGACCCAGGTGAAAATTTACATCTTTATATTTATTACATCTATATTTAAGCTGATTATACGTCTGAATAAAACAGAGAAGAGGAGTTGGGAGATGGATTCGTGATGCACATTGCGCTTACATTTAATATCCCTGCTTACAGTAACTTACCCATTTTTATGGCAGTGGAAAAGTTCCCATCTATGTTTCTTTACTGTGCTTGGCTAAATCAGGAAGATGCATGCAGGACATTTGTAAAGAGGAACAAACCCCACCAGTGGCCGGCCTGGAATCCAAAAGATTCCCGGGGCCGGCGGCTGGCTTTCCCCCAGATATCCTGAATTGGATGCCCGCTGTGTGAAACCCCCCAGGGCACTCACCTTTCCTGAAGGTCCTGAAGGTGCATGCGTGGGTTCTCATCCAATCAGAGCCGCCTGCTGAACTGACGAAATTCGGTAAGAAACATGAAAGGGACACTCTGGTATATCCCATACATGCACCAGGAATTATCCGCACTCACCCTGAATAAATGGTGCAATACAATCAATTGTAAAAATAATCACTAATTTTATTAATTTCAACAATAGACCAAAAAAGACCAAAAAGACACTACATAGTTAAAAAACATATACACAACACAATACAAGAAAGGTGGGGAGACTTTGGGCAAGACAAAAAGGAAGGCTCTATTATTGATAGTAAATTATCACATATAGCATGTGCATTATTGTCTATCTGATGATGTAAAAAGCATAAAGATATAAAAGTACAAATATATAGAAAATGTTTAGCCTGGCCAGTAAGTGTGGATTAAACCAAGTGTTGTACCAAAGTATCGTATCTATAATATGTAAACATATCAAGTGCCAAGAATGGCTGTAAGACCTGTGTGCAAGCTGTGTCTGTAAAAAGACACAGATAAAGTGCTAAGTGTGAGACAAGATGTGCCCAAAAAGATACTGTGCAAAAAATATATGTGCAATATATGTGCATGGATATATAATCAAGACACTGACTGGCTTTGGCAAGTAACACAATACAATCAAGTAGTATAGCAAAATAAATACATCACCGAATTTGTAACATGAGCCAGAGCCCGCCGATCCCCCCACCGATCTAAACAACCGCGCCACTTCACTAGGACGGGACCGTGGGACCGTAATTCGGTAAGGCGAGTTACCGGATTGTAACATAGATTGTTTACTATGGGGAGCGAGAGTGTCCGCATCCTCAGGCATTCAGATAGGCTGGTGTTCGAGCGAGGGGCAGCAGGGGATGCGACCGCTATGGCTTCCCATTCAATTTAAACAGAGCCGCTCACTGAATTACACCAGGTTGGTTGAGGTTGGGGTTGATTGATCTGGTTGTTGAATCATTCCCAAGGTAGACAGAGAGTTTTCTCACCATGTTCTGAAATGACCTCATAGCTTTAGCATGACCCTGACTGTGTAGGGTTACATATGTTCATATGTAGATGGAGCTTCACTGTGAGTGAAAGTGTGAGAAGCTCCACTTAGCCTATCACTAACAGAGGGAATGTCAACCTGACACAAGTCAGGTTTGAATTTGTGGTCAGGATCATGGGGCAGGTACTGGAGGCAAACAGCAGGAAGAACAAAGAGACAGCAGGGGACTGACAGTGCATCAGGTAAGCTGTCAGGCAAATGATTTTATAGTTTGACTGGTCAATCCCTTTAATATCTGTCTTGCATTCATGTGCTGCCTGCATTGCTTTCTGGATGCAGCAGGTACATTTAGACCAGGGGTGCTCAACAGGTGTGGGCCACATAAGTGATTTGGAACCAGGTGGTGGGCCACAAGGAATAAGTTCAGAATTGTTTCATTTGGAATAGCATAATGAAGATTTAATACAAGATACCCACTGTCTCCACAAACTCCACTCGCATTTTCTTACACCACAGCCCTACATTCATATGTAACAATCCGCGCATGCTAGCAATACACATGCCCAGGGCCAGGGCCATCACAGGGCAAACCTGGGCAATTGCCAGGGGCCCTGGCATCTTTAGGGGCCCACTCAGGCTCACAATTGGTAATGGTATTATTTTACAGTGGACCTGAACCATTGAATGCCAGGTGTTATGTGCAGACCTGTTCACGCCTGGCCTCAGCAACAGGGGATGATCAGCAACATTGGAGAAGGTGGCCTGGAATGGAGGGCAATTGATAGAAGCTCAGAAGGTTGCAAGAACCAGGTGACAACTGATAGCAATGATTCTTTAGTGGCAGCAGAGCAAGCAGTAAGACCTGAAGGGTGCTTGGTGGCAAAAGAAAATGCAAGTACTAGAGGGTGATTTGTGACTATAGGGAAGGCAATAAGGACCGGAGGGCGACCAGCAGCAGAAGATGACCCATTTGTGGCAGCAGCGCTGACACACTACTTTGGGGGCCACTAACAGGCTGATTCATCACTAACGCCTGGTAGCGACAGATGAGTATGTCTGTAGCAGGCATTTTCAGAGCGCCTGCTAGTAGTCACTGTGCTCAGCCGTGGATCGCTACTTCATAGCGACTCAGTCGCTGTCCAGTAATGTTGAATACATTGTGAGGAGTCGCTATTTGACCAGTACAGCGCTGTATGGGAGCGCATGTTAGCGACTGCTCATAGCGACTGACTCACACCATATTCAGCAAAAAAACAGCCTCACAAATCTCTGGCGCTGAAAAATGCTTGTTTGAAGCCCAGAGCGCAGGAGGCGGTGTGTTTAAAGTCTGTTTTTCAGCATCTTTCCACTAGTAACAAAGTGAAAACATATGGAATTACATTGTAGCAACATTGTAACATGAACACTTTAATGGCAGACCTGTAATGTCATTTCTGAAGAAATATATAAAAAATAAAAAAAATTAAAAAAACTGCTTATTCAATGCCAGAAGAGGTCACAGAATTATTTGAAATTAAAAAAACAAAAAAAAAAAACAAAAACACAGTTTAAAGAGAAGAAAAGGATCGTCCATTGAAATGTATGGGAGAGCGTCAGGTAGCGAGAGGTCATACCTGGCGCTGTGCAAGGCTGAACGCCGACGCTGTTCGCTGAGGCTGGGAAAATGATGAATCAGACGCTACATGGCGTTATCCCAGTCGCTAAACAGATTCTGCTTGATAAATGTGTAATTGCGTGCCGTGTCCGGCGTTCACCAGTCGCTACCTGTCGCTACCTCTCATTAACCAGCCACTACCTGACGCTATCCCTTCATGAATAAAGCCCTAAGACTCTCCTGCCCAAGGGCCCCCACAAACCTAGAGCCGGCCCTGAACATGCCAAATGGCTTACCTTTCTGAAAATATGGGTCCCTTATTTATAGCCCTCCCCATCAGTCCCACATCTTAACCATGTTCCCAATACTCAACCCCTCTTTGCTCCCACCAATGCTAAGCATACCATTATTATGGAAACTATTTTACCAAATTATTGTGCCAAAGGTTTCACCCAGGGGTGGTGTTGTACAATCACTGCGTTCCGCAATCTACCGCTGTCACCTTGATTCACTGATGCTTCTCCCTGATATCATTCCCCGTGCAATCGCCCATCCTTACTGTACCTTTGTTTAACTATCAGTTCTATTTTCCCCTCCCACTTTCCCCACATCAGGTCAGGGGCCACGTCAGATGGCTCTGAGGGCCACATGTGGCACACAGCTTGAGTATGTGTGATTTAGAGACTGCAATATTTATTATGAGGTTTTTTTGGACAGACTCACTCACATGTAAGCTCCACAATGGTTTCTATTCCTCCTCCTTTCCACTCACTGCAGTGACTGCAGAGACTGATCCAGAGGAGCATAAGATTTGAGAAATGTAATATTCCTTCATTAGCAAACAATCACCTGACTGCTTTGACACTTTCTATGGAAAGCAATCACTCAGCGCCAG
This sequence comes from Gastrophryne carolinensis, assembly GCA_027917425.1. NCBI lineage: Eukaryota > Metazoa > Chordata > Amphibia > Anura > Microhylidae > Gastrophryne > Gastrophryne carolinensis. Next base: position 368,970,302 of record CM051239.1, on the reverse strand, counting down.
TGGCGCCTAATATATTTAAGCTGATTATACGTCTGAATAAAACAGAGAAGAGGAGTTGGGAGATGGATTTGTGATGCACATTGCGCTTACATTTAATATCCCTCCTTACAGTAACTTACCCATTTTTATGGCAGTGGAAAAGTTCCCGTCTATGTTGCTTTACTGTGCTTGGCTAAATCAGGAAGATGCATGCAGGACATTTATAATGAGGAACAAACCCCACCAGTGGCCGGCCTGGAATCCAAAAGATTAGGATATCCTGAACTGGATGCCCGCTGTGTGAAACCCCCCAGGGCACTCACCCTTCCCCGGTCCTGAAGGCGCATGCGTGGGTTCTCATCCAATCAGAGCCGCCTGCTGAACTGATGGAGTTCGGTAAGGCGACTTACCGGATTGTAACATAGATTGTTTACTATGGGGAGCGAGAGTGTCCGCATCCTCAGGCATTCAGATTGGCTGGGGTGCGAGCGCGGGGCAGCAGGGGATGCGACCGCTATCGCTCACTGAATTACACCACTTCAGCGGCTTGCCCTGGGTGGGAGCCCATGCAAGCGCAGTTGGACTAAACAGAGGTGAGTCTGAAGCCGCGATTGGCGGGGGTTTCTTACAGTGGGACATCCTAATGTGGGATGTCCGGGGGGCACAGAACAAAACCCAGAAAACTGAAAATCACCTTAAGTGGACCAAAACCTAGGCATTTGACTATCCCGGCTGATTTGGGATGCCACACTGATTTGAAACCCTCCAGGTCATAAAAACTCACCTTTCCCCTGTCATCTGGTGCATGTGCAGCATGCAGGCAGTCACTGCGCTCATCTCCATTCATTCTTTTCAGCTAAGAATTAGATAAGTGCAGAATAGAGCCAAGCTCCCCTATGGTCAGAATCCTCACTAGCTTCTAGCAGGGGGCGTGCCCCCACCCAGCGCCCGATTAAGTGTGGTGGAGGCACCTGGGCACAAAATCTGGTGGAGGCCCCACATACAGTATTTTTTTCCTTTAAAATAATATTCCAGCTAAGTAACTGATTGGTGGTTGTCTGGCACCCGTCCACCTACTGGAACATCAGATTATGTCCCTTGTGCAGGTGCGTGCTGCTCGGGAACTCCTGCTTTGCCATTCAGGCCGGGAGAGGGGTGTAGTGGCCAACAGAAAACAGTTCCCTGCATTGAGCTGCCAGTGGCTGTGCTTGGTGGCTTATGTGCAGTGAGCGGCCACCGATTGACAGCTCTACACGCACCCATCACTGTAGCATTGCTGACGGCGGCTTTGCTGCTCTAGACTTTCCGTTCTGCCCTGTGGTGGCTTTGGATGTAAAATAAGGTTTGCCCAGGCACCTGGGGGGGGGGGGGGGGGGCACTGATGCCGATAGCTTTGTTGCCAGCCCGGTGGCCCATCAAGATCAAAGACTGAAAAGCCTCATGGACCAGACCATAACCCAAAGGTTGGTGGAGGCCCCCTTTGCAGGGCAAGTGGTGGAGGCCCCGGGGTTTGCGCTGATAATCTGGACCTGCCCCCACCGGCCATTCACAAATGCCGGACCAGTCCACTTTAAAAAGAAACATCAGCCGGGAATTTCACTCTCCCGGGTGTTATTCCTCTCAGGTGGGGCATCAGAATTTGTGATGTGTTTAAAAGAGGCTTTACTTTATCCCACCTGAAATGCATTTTCTTTACAACAAAAAGTGATTTATACAGCTCATTTCATAGTAACTGACTTGTTCATTCCTTATTTAAAATTTGAGGATATCGATAGGATAAGAGATTGATAGACGGTAGATTGGAATTTAATGGGGATATAAGGTGGCTTTGTGGTCTAATCAGTTTTAATTGTTTATCTATGGTCTGGCATCCTGACCAATATTATTTTTTCCAGCACTGGGTCATCTCTCACATTGCTTAATGCGGAACAAAACACACGGGGAGGCCGATTCATTAATAGCGCCAGGTAGCGACAGATGAGCGCCAGTAGCGTGATTTTCACAGCGCCAGCTAGTATTCGCTGTGCTTGGCCGGGGTTTGCTTGTTGACAGCAACTCAGTCGGTGTGCAGTAATGTTGAATACGGGGTTAGGGGTCGCTGTTTCACAGGTTCAGCGTTGTATGGGTGCGCCTGACAGCGAATGGCCAGAGCGAACGGCTTGCTGCAGATTCATTAACAAATCACGCTCCGAATTTTTTCGCGCTGTGAATTCCTTGTTTAAACCCCAGAGCGCTGGCGGCGATGGATTTAAAATAGTTTTTAACCCCCAAACAACCATATTTTTGGATTGTAAAATTATACAAGTTTTTATAAACATTTTGTAATATGAATACATTAATATCAGACCTGTAATATCAATTCTGCACAAAATCATTTTTATTTTTTTTACCTTAAAAAAAAATCCTAACATTGCAGAAGTGGTCACAGAATTTTTGACATAAAAAAAAAAAAAACATTAATAGCAATTAATTATGATTAATTAAAGATTGCTCCATTGAAATGCATTGGACATCGCCAGGGAGCGACAGGTCATACCTGGCGCTGTGATGGGATTAGCAGCGGCGCTGTTCGTTGCAGTCGGCTACATGATGAATCCCGCGCTAGCTGTCGCTCTCGCCGGCGCTAGCCTCATTAAATGCGTCATTGTGGCCGACGCCGGGCGTACTTGAGTCGGTAGCCGCCGTTAGCTGGCGGGACCTGGCGCTCGTCAGACACTACCTGGCGCTATCGCTTGATGAATAAGGGCATATGGCCGGCCCTGGAATCGAATTCTCCTGCATGTTAACAACCCCCCCCCCCTCTTGGGGCGTCAAAACTCACCTGGCACCCTCGGCGATGTAAACATCCGGGGTCCACATCCCTGAGCGCGCCAGAGCATTACATATGCAGGCAAACGGCTCTGAATGGATGAGAGCTTGCCCATGTGCCGTTGCACTGGGAAGAGGTACGTTTTTCTGGGGGTTTCATATAGCAGAATGCCTAACAAAACCCGAGATACTGAAAATCTTTTAGGGCTTTATTCATCAAGGGATAGCGACAGGTAGTGCCTTGTAAGCGACAGGTAGCGGCAGGTAACGACGGCCGCGGCACGCAATACCACATTTATGAAGGCGATTCTGGTGAGCGTCACGTAGCGACCGATTCATCATCACAGATGGCTCAGCGGATCCAGGTGGTGCTCTGGCTTTCAGAGCGCCTGGTATTACCTGTCGCTCTCTCATACATTTCAGTGGACGTTACTTTTATACTTTTTAAACAGGGTTTTCTTTTAATAATAATTTTTTTTTGTTTTGTATCAAATCATTGTGCGACCTCTCCTGGCCTATTTAAATACATTTTTGAAAACGTTTTTTGATTTATGCAGAATTGTCATTACAGGTCTGGTATTAACGTGTTAATGTCACAATGTAATAACAATGTCATTCCATATGTTTTCGCTCTGTTACTAGTGGATATGTGTTCAAAAACAGACTTTAATCACACAGCGTCTGGCGCTCTGGGCTACAGTGACGCAATTTTGAGCGTCGGTGCTGTGTGAGGCTGCTTTTTTGATGAATATGAGCCTCGATTCAGAGAGACACAAAAAAACTTCAGTTTTCGTGCCGATCTCTTTTGTGTGAAATGTTTCCGTTCTCGTATGAGCGTACGAGCGATTCTATGCATGCATTGAAAACCTTGTGTAAAGTTTCCGTCCTTCATACGGCAGATTACAAATTACGAGGATATCATTTTCCATCCAGACTTTTCTGTTTCATTTCCACGTTACAACGTAGCCTTTCGTTTTTGCCCTTTTCCCATCGTATCCTCCAACAAATCCTTTACGTTTCCCGATAGATTCTGTTTCCATTTTACAAAAAATTATCGTCCAGACGGAAATCCTTACGATCTTGTGCCTGCGCACTACAAACTTAACTCATTAAAGTGCTCGCCTACATATTTGCCACCCTCACTTCTACTACAATGTTTAGCTAAATCACTTAGTACTATCCTCCATCTTCCCTTTTGGACCCTTAAAGCTCACCCAAACCACTTCTCGGTTAGGTTCTTCTTCCATTTTAGCCCCCTAAAACTTACCCAAATCACTTCTCGGTCATGTGAATATTCATCTTTAAATATTTCTGGGCCCATTAGTTTTGTGTTAATGTATTTTGTAAATGAAATGACAATGTAACATTTTTTTTATATACCATCATCAAAGATTACATTTTTAAAAATTTGGAAAATTTCAATTTTTTACAACTATAAAAAACAAAATACATAGCAATGGCAGGCCACTGAACATTATTCTTCATCTGTGGTCCCCAACGAGTTGCGCAGCTCCTGCATCTCGCCCACCAACTGAAGGACCCTGACACTCAGTTGTGCCACTCTGGCACGTGTGGTCCCTGTTTAAAAACGTAAATTAAAATATTGGTATAACCTTGTTGGGGTCATGCTGCAGTGCCCCCCCCCCCCCCCCCGTATGGTCCAAACACCTAAATCTGGACTTCAAAAGCCAGAGGGCCCTCGCCACCATGGGTTTTGCATAGTGCCCGATTAGAGAACCCCTGGCCCGCATTCTGCAGGCAACAGGAGCAAGGGCGAGTGGCACATCTTGCAGTTCCTGCAACCAAATATAAAACAATTACACAAAGCAAAGGTAACCAACTAAAACAAGAACTCCTACAACAAATTAAGATTCAAGTTCAACAATCCAAATATAATTCACAAAGGACATAAGTCTAAAAAAATATAGCAATTATATGGATGTGTGGAAAAATAAATGTTTACATGCTAAGGACTAATTTAGGTCAGCATTAAAATGCTTCTATAAGTCATACATGAAATGTATTGATTGAGGTATGCATTGCTATACAATTTATGGCCTCGGCCATGCTGATACATGCAATGCCTTGGTGCTAAAGGCGCGCAGACTCCTCCACATAGCCGCAAAACATGTTCAACAATAGCAATCCAAGCCCTCAAAGGTCTCGTAAGTGGAACGGAAATGAAACGGATTTATAGGGTGGTGAGCCGTCGGAAATCAGCTCTCTGAATCAGACAGAAACCCATCCCGACAACGGAAGTTATCTGAACGAACGGAAAATTTCCGATTTTGTTTGGAAATGTTCCGATTTGCTTCGGTTCATCGAAAGAGAATATACACATTTTCCCGAACGTTCGTGCGAGTAGAAAATGGACGAAAAAAAGCAAAAAAAAAGACTAACACCCACCAAAACTTTCACAGACAGCTACGGAAGTCCGGACGAATGTGTCTTTGAATCGAGGCTATGGTTTGAGTCGCTCACACTGACCAGTAGCTGCCTTTCGCTCCCACATAGCTCTATACTGGTGTTATAGCGACTCACACATCAAATTCATAAATGCCAGCAATGTTACTACAGTGACTGAGGCGCTCTGTAATAGCGACTCACGGCCGATCAGAGCGACCACTAGCAGCCGCTCTTAGCGCCGCTGTACAGATGCTTATCTGCCGTTAACTGGCGCTAGTAATGAATCAGCCTGTTAGACTCCATGGCATTCGAAGTTTTAACTAAAGCGCTAATCACCACATCACCATCTCGTCCCTTCACCCAGAACAATCAACAGTCCTATTCACCTGCGCTGCAACCCTACCCACCTTGTTTATCTGGGCCACAGCAACACCCTGTTTACTGACCCAGGCCACTGCAAAAAATGGCCAAATGTGCAACTGTCCAATGCCTATGTGACAACATAGCAGTAAGCACAATGCAAGCACTGTGTCTGCTTCCTAGTAAATTGGATTGAACTAAGAAGACTGCTAATGGATAACATCACACATTTAAAGCAGTTCATACTCTAGATCACGTCTTTCTTAGGGTCTACAAGTTTCAAGAGACACCTTTTATAGGGCACCTTAGTGTCTTATAACCCTGTTATGTGTTTAGTATGTAGCATATGCTATGCATAAAAGTCCTTTTTAAGGATTAAAAATACACACTCCATTCGATCCTATTTGCTTTAGCTCCTCTAACCTCCTTGCGTGAGCACAATGCTCCTCATGAATGATTCATTGTGCAGGTTGAATACCCTGGAGGGGACATGAGCATATTTTACTGAACATAAGAAAACCTAGTTGTTAGTTTTGACGTTTTGTAAAAAACTGACAAATATTCAATATTTGTTTGTAGCAAATATAATATTTACAGAGAGTAGAAACAAAAGCCCATTTTCTATATACTGTATACGCATTTATTGTTTACATTTTTTTTTATTGAGGAACAGGCTAGACCACATATTATGCATGTCACAATTATAAGTGTTTTAAGCATTGGCCTTTGCAAATGGACTACATCAAAGGATCATATAAATTATCATTGCATAACATATCACTTTTTGTTCCATTATTTTGCTTATGGGGGATCTCGTCCTCTCCTTTCTTCAGTCAGAGCAGAGAGGGGTATAAGCCCCTTAATTGTCAACATCCAAGAATGAGGTGAGAAGTCTCCCAACTGCTCGAACCCTAGGGCTCAAATATATATATACATGATTATTATATTATTTATCACTAGCACCTCGTAGCGTCATTTGAGCGTCTGTGGAGAGACGCTATTAGTGCCTCCGCTGCAACATCGGCCACAGGCAGACGCCGCTGTTAGTGTATGGGGCTGTAGGCTATCCGTGCCGCTGTGGGCTATCAGTGGCGCTGTGGGCTATCAGTGGCGCTGTGGGCTATCCGTGGTGCTGTGGGCTATCAGTGGCACTGTGGGCTATCCGTGGCACTGTGGGCTATCCGTGGTGCTGTGGGCTATCCATGGCGCTGTGGGCTATCCCTGGCACTGTGGGCTATCCGTGGTGCTGTGGGCTATCCGTGGCGCTGTGGGCTATCCCTGGCGCTGTGGGCTATCCGTGGTGCTGTGGGCTATCTGTGGTGCTGTGGGCTATCCGTGGCGCTGTGGGCTATCCGTGGCGCTGTGGGCTATCCGTGGTGCTGTGGGCTATCCGTGGTGCTGTGGGCTATCCGTGGCGCTGTGGGCTAAACGTGGTGCTGTGGGCTATCCGTGGTGCTGTGGGCTATCCGTGGCGCTGTGGGCTATCCGTGGCGCTGTGGGCTATCTGTGGCACTGTGGGCTATCCGTGGCACTGTGGGCTATCCGTGGTGCTGTGTCTTGTTTGTTTTTTTTTTGTTTTTTTTTCCAATAGAGCTAGTGACAGGTAGCGCAGGTGAGGAGGGCCAGAACTCATTTGTATTTAACATGTAAATGAACAGCGCAAGCGCAGGAGCTGTGAAACTACGATATTCAGGCATACAGCACCAGGTGCAACACAAAAAAGGCTTAACTGGGAATGGCTGCACAGTAACCAAGCAAAAACAAGTTAGCAGCAGGTAATCTAAGTACAATAAGGAACTTTATTAAACCAAATATTTTACCCAGGGACATACACTCATAGAGAAAAAAGGGGTGAAGGGTCCGCACTCCTTAAAAGTCCATCTTTATTGAATAAATGTAAAAGCATCTCCATATAATAAAGTTCATGTTAAAAACATTCATACCAGACCCAGGTGAGTACAAAAGTGCTCTGACGCATTTCAGACGCTAGGGGTCCTTAGTCATAGATAGGGGATCTGCAGTTACATCAAGTATATATAGGAGTGTCGGAGAGCTGGTGACATACACTCGTACCTTGCCAGTGCTGTCAGGGCTGATGGCGTGCAAGGTGGAAGAGAATGGGTCATGCAGGAAGCCTGTTATGTCCAGTGCTGTTCCTGGCAACACTGTAGCAGGCCCTGCTGCTGGAGGTGGTAGTTCATTCAAGGAGCACTAAGCAAGGCTCTACTGAGACTCTACTCTGACGCATTTCGGACGCTAGGGGTCCTTAGTCATAGATAGGGGATCTGCAGTTACATCAAGTATATATATAGTAAAAATAAAATTAAGTAAATTTACCCTATGGCAGCCACCCCCACCTCGCCGCCCAGGTCCCAGGAGTGTCGGAGAGCTGGTGACATACACTCGTACCTTGCCAGTGCTGTCAGGGCTGATGGCGTGCAAGGTGGAAGAGGATGGGTCATGGAGGAAACCTGTTATGTCCAGTGCTGTTCCTGGCAACACTGTAGCAGGCCCTGCTGCTGGAGGTGGTAGTTCATTCAAGGAGCACTAAGCAAGGCTCTACTGAGCCCAGCACTCAAGTCCTGCCTGCTCTGCTATCACCAACCTATCAAGATATGTATACAGTATATTCAGTATATGTGTACAGCCACTGATTTAAGAGATCAGTAGATAACTAAATGTTTTTAAGTTCGCTGGATGCTTCCGTAGTTTGTTTTATGGGGCAGTACCATTAGAAGCATAATGCATCAGTCAGCTAGATGGCAGCTCAGTCTTCTTTAAAAATGGGGTCAGCAACAGCAGAACCCATGGTGCTTACACTTTAAAATACAAAATTCAACAGGCTAAAGGATTTAAAGAGGAACATCGGGGGAGGTTAAAACCACCCCAAACCTCACCGATCTGCTGCCCCCGCCCCTCCAGTTTTACATTGGGCACTATTTACTCACCTCGCTGGGGGATCCATCTTCTGGGTCCCTCGGATTCCAGGTGACCTTCAACGGGTGGCGCTATCTTGTATCCCATCAGGCACTGTGCAGTGCCCATTAATGGGATGAAATGGAGCTGCCCGAAATCCCGCAAGAATTCGCTGAGCGTCGCAGGACTTTGAAGAGGACGACTAAAGCCGTGCTGTCACTTACAGACGGCTAGACCGGCAGGAGGGCAGAGGATAACCCAAAAGGTAAGTAGGGGCCGATGGGGGGGTAATCAGACCCTTTTTATTTTTGATCTGATGTTCCTCTTTAACCATTAGGAAATAATAGCATTTAGTAGGTGTTTATTCCAGCTCTTTGCACAGAGGGGAATATACCTAAAAACATACATATCCTACACGACTCACAAAGCAGTCATTTTTATGACTTGACTGTTAACAATAAATTACTATGGATGCATTGTGGGACTATATACAGAACCTTTCTATGAATTTTATCTGGAAATTGAATTGCCAGTTGGCAAATAAAATCATCGCTAGTGCTAAAGTAGCATTTAAAGAGATCTACAGAAGTATGTGTTCTATTTTAGTAAATTATGGTCAGCAGAGCACAATGGCCCATTGTCCAGAATATTTTTCCTCCATCATGTACCCAGCATTACCAGGGATGGCTGTTTGAGGAGCAGGCGGTCCATTTCCTGTGTCACAGTTTTATCCATGTCTTTATAGAGCGGTACTCAACCTGTTTTATCGGCTGCTCAGAAGCAAACCTGCCATCCCCTGAGATATAACAATGGAAAATCCAATTTAGAGTTTCATGCATGAAATGCACAATTTTATTTTTATCTCAACAAACTTCTTAGAAAACCCTTGTAAGCAAAAGAAGATAAGGAGAATAGTCTGCATAAATGACTGTAATAACAGTAAAGAAGCACCTCGGATATGTTTCAAAGGCACTCAGCTCAATATCCTTTTATGACTGCTTTGAATACAATAGCATATAACTATATATAGCTAATGAAAAACAGCTCTCTTTCACTTAATTTGCCTATTTGGACTTCTTCTTACTACCACCTACCCCCACTGCCCGCCAAACAATTTTTCATTTTCCAATTTCTGTAAATGGAACAAAGGTGTATTTTATTAAAGGAACATTTATGCAAAAGGCGCACTCTTTTTCATTGGTTATGTGTGCCACAATGATTTTATAAGTTAACATTGGCTATATTACTTTTAAAGGCACATTTGACTGGCACAACGGTACCCACCTTTTTGACATGTAATAATAACATATACTGCACCATCTCTAGAGTATATACCTGGTGTATACCAGCTCAGCCAGACCCAGGTCATCCTAGTACAATAGTACAATATTGAAGTCCACCACTACAGAACTTTAGCCCAAATATTGCTTTATTAGATGACGCATACATAGTCAAGGGACATACCATATGTAATAATATGAATATATATATATATATATATATATATATATATATATATATATATATATATATATATTGGTAAACCATGTCTTTAATTAAAATTCAATTTTATTGAAGTGAACCAAAACCCATATGTTTGATTGCATTTCTCTGAATCTCTCCTCGCACACTAAGAGGCTGATTCATCATTAGCGGCAGATAGCGACAGATGAGCGTCTGTAGCAGGCATTTTCAGAGCGCCCGCTAGTAGTCGCAGTGCTCGGCCATGAGTCGCTAGTTTATAGCGACTCAGTCGCTGTTCAGTAATGTTGAATACATTGTGAGGAGTCGCTATTTGACCAGTACAGCGCTGTATGGGAGCGCATGTTAGCGACTGCTCATAGCGACCGACTCACACCATATTCAGCAAAAAAACAGCCTCACAAAACTCAGGCACTGAAAAATATTTGTTCGAAGCCCAGAGCGCAGGAGGCGGTGTGTTTAAAATCTGTTTTCAAGCATCTATCCACTAGTAACAAAGCGAAAACATATGGAATTACATTGTAACAACATTGTAACATGAACACTTTAATGCCAGACCTGTAATGTCATTTCTGAGGAAATATATAAAAAATGAAAAAATTATGAAAAAACTGCTTATTCAATGCCAGAAGAGGTCAAAGAATTATTTGTGATTTTTTTGTAAAAAAAAAGAAAAACCTGTTTAAAGAGAAGAAAAGGATCGTCCATTGAAATGTATGGGAGAGCGTCAGGTAGCGAGAGGTCATACCTGGCGCTGTGCAAGGCTGAACGCCGGCGTTGTTCGCTGAGGCTGGGAAAATGATGAATCAGACGCTACATGGCGTTATCCCAGTCGCTAAACAGATTCTGCTTGATAAATGTGTCATTGCGTGCCGTGTCCGGCGTTGACCAGTCGCTATCTGTCGCTACCTCTCATTAATCAGGCGCTACCTGACGCTATCCCTTCTTAAATAAGGGCCTAAGTACCTTTTGGCAGGTATCACTATCTGCCATTTTCTCCCATCCCTAATGGCCAACCATGACGGGTCCAAAGGCGGGCAACAAAAATGGTGGAAGGACTTAAACTTAAAACTTATCAGGAGAGACTTAAAGAACTTAATTTGTACAGTCTGGAGGAAAGAATGGAGAGGGGGGACATGATTGAGACCTTTAAATATGTGAAAGGATTGAATAAGGTTCAGGAGGGAAGTGTTTTTAAGAAGAAGCTTAATGATAGAACAAGGGGCACAACCTGAAGCTAGTCGGGGGGAAGATCAGGAGTAATGTTAGAAAATATTATTTTACAGAAAGAGTAGTAGATGCCGGGAACAAACTTCCAGCAGAGGTAGTTGAAAAATCAACAGTCACTGAATTTAAACATGCCTGGGATAAGCACACATCTATCCTAAGATAGAGTACATACAGTATACACATAAGGGCAGACTAGATGGACCGTATGGTCTCCTTCTGCCGTCAACCTTCTATGTTTCTATGACTGAAGGGAGGAACGAGGCCAAGGCACACTGTGTGTATCATAGGCTCATGTTGCATCTTGGGGACCCTAAAATGTCAACTATGCTAGATTTAGCTAAAAAATGACACACAATACACAATAACACTTGTTTCACTTTGTTCTAGGCGTTATGAAGATGAGTTAGACATGGATAAGGTAACAGCTGCCATGGTGCTGACCAGCCTGTCAACAAGTCCTTTGATTCGAAGCCCATCAGTCCAACATAATGGTATGTAACATTTACTGGCGGAGTATGTGACCTCCCAAGGTATGAAAAAATACATATGAAGGTAGAATTTCAGCCAGATTGCAGGTCCATAACTAATCCCAGCTAAAGTTATCTATACAAGTTCCACTTTAGGGAACTGCATAATCCTAGAAAGAGCACTAGTATTAGGAGGTTTCCAAACATTGTTGGTTTAGAACAGAGATGCACAACCTGCTCCCCGGTGCCGCATGCGGCCCACGGTGCCCTCAATTGCAGCCCCTGGCACCCAAAGTTCTTTTAATGAGTTGTAAAGCTGAGATAACCTTGCCTGCAGTGCAGGTAGCTGGCCACTAGTGGCAGCGCAGTGCTAATTCCTAAAACAGGGCACAGCCCACCTCAGTTCTTCCCGTCTCACCTCACCTCTGTCTGTCACACATCTGCTCTCATGACCTCAGCTCGCCGCACCTTTGCGCACCACTATCTATCTCTTCCCCTCCTCACCTATGCCTACCTCATCTCTTCTAATCTCTGATCACCTCACTTTTACTCTCCTCACCTCCTCCCACCTCATCTCACCTAGGCCCACATCTGCTCAGCTCTGCATATAAATAAAAGCATATAAATTGTTTTAAAGCAGAACAAAACACAGGAATCAGGGCATCCTGATATGGGATACACTGCTGTGTGACCCCCCCCCTCCCCAGAATGCCCAGTACAACTCACCTCTTCCATGTTCCTACGCTGCAGGTGCTCAGTCAACGAAAGCAGTTTGCACGGGTCTATTTAAATCACAAGGGTGCCAGCTCTATTACAGGAAATGCAGACAGCCCCACACTCAGGCAAGGGCTAGAGAGCTCACCTCCAAACTTGGTAACAATCCAAGGCACATAGGAAAAGCCAGCCACGTAGTAGTAGAGTAATTAAAAGTCCATATTTATTCCATACTGTTTAAAAGATCCATCACAGCAGCAAAGATAAGAGCAGCATAACAAAGGTGTCCTCACACGTCTACGCGTTTCGGGATCTCACCCTTACTCATGAGCACGGGTCTATGGTTGCCTAGCAAGAAATATGGCCCTGAGACCTGACTGTTCAATCATGTGGTTCCTTTTTACAATGAGACTTGCAATAGAGTAGTTTTCAGCCTGGTTGCAATCGGCATATAAAGTAATCTATTACCTTATAACAATTGGCTGTTTATACCAGCACTTGAAATGAAACGAGTTTATGCACCAACATTATTTTCTGGTCTAGCTCAGGTGGACTTGGAGGAAGTCAAGCTGAATTGGGAGCTGCGGGGAACAAAAGCTGAGAAATGCTCTTTTTTTCTGTCTGGACAATCCCTTTAAAAAACACATGTAGTGCACATTGCTGGATGGCTAACAGATTTCTTATTTATATTTTACCAGCAGATTTGACTGGATCTTGGAAAGAGGGGGAATGTGCACCTTCCAGCTCCAGCAGTAGTGGGTATTGGAGTTGGAGTAATGCCAGCGACTATTCCAACCCATCAACTCCATCACCTCCCTTATCTGCAGATGGTTTTAAATACTTCCGGTGTATGGCTCATGTAGAGGATGATGCTGCTGATGGCACAGATAATAGCAACTTACATTTTGAAGACCCTGTACCGAGAAAAAGAAAGGTCAGATTCATTCTCTTATCCTAGTTACTAAAATATAATAAAGCAGGATAATGTTGAATGGCTGGAGCTGCCATACAATGAATATAACATCAGGTGGCTGGCGCTTACTATATTGAGTCAATTTAGTAATGTGTATTGCAATGACATTTGCTTCCTTCAAAAAAGACATTGTGCAGGTGAGCCATGTCTCGTACATGAATACGTATCACCCCACTACTGTATTTTTAGTATGGTCCCAGTTTGTGGAGAGTCATGTAGTGCCGAGACAGAGGTTTAGACAAATCATGTTACCTTAAAGAACCATCATAAACAAAGATGGCATTAAACTGTTGGGTGTGTGCAGTGCTACATGTGTCCAGTGCTTCTGCCCACTTTCAGGGGGCACAAGGTAAAGGTACTTAGTTGAATACTCTTCAGATTAACAAACACATATGGGCAGCGGTTGCTTTAAATTTGTACTGGCTTATTAACTACTACAATATTTCCGTGATAAAGTATCTCCCCTTTCAACATTACCTGAATATAAGAAAATAAAAAGGAGAGGATGGAGGGATAAGACACAGCCAATTCATGGTTAAACCTGGACACTTGAAAATGAGTGTTATCCTGATGTATTCGGCATCCAGATCGCATCCCCTGGTTGTCAATGGTCCCTTTTGGCTGTGATACAGCGCAGTCTTCCCTGGCAAATATGCAGCGCATGGCCTCCAGCTATCGGATGCCTTGGGGCTACCGAATAAATTGCAGTGTTGTTCCAGTTTAGGTACCTTTGGGTGGGATGCCAATTCAAGAAGCTCCTTGGAGGTGCCAAGACAGTAGCGGTTTCCTCTGCTCTAACCAATGATAAGAATACATAGAAAAGCTGTTACTTTATTACTGCGCCAGAGGTTTCACCCAAGAGCTCCAGTGGCAATCTAGAAGAGACTGCCATCTTTATTGCTATCTGGGCTTGCTTTTGTCTTATATAAATGTCACCGCCTCCCTGTTTGCCAGTGTTCGATTCCATATCACTCCCCTTACAACTTTACATTCCTTCTCCCATTAACCGCCAGCCTACCTATAGATTGAGTCACCCTCTGTTGCTAGACCATTTTCACTGTTTTGCTCTTCACATGTTTAACTGTGCAGTTTTTTTCTTTTACTTTCAAGATTAGGGTTGCTAAACACGCCAAAGTAAGGCATGCACATAAGGGTAATTTGTGAGCTTGTAGACCAGGGCGTGGGGGCTGCGGACTCTTCTGCCCACTCTCTCCCTTGGCTATGGGGAGGCAGGTAATGGAGTCGGAGGTTTAATGGCAGCCAACACTTCAAGCCTTGTGAACTGGTATACAGGTCTCATGGCCCTCTTACCAGTTCATAAAGGGTTAAATGTAAAAAACACACACAGTGAGAAACAATTATTTTATTATTTATTTTTATATACTTACCTCCGATCCATTTCTGATCAGTATCCCACACCCGATCACTCTGGCTTCTGCTCATCTGCTGCTGGAAGCCTTTTATACCGACTGAGTGACTGGACATTAAGGGTTAATTAGAAAAAAATGACATAGGGTTCCCCCTCTTGGGGGGGGGGGCAGTTTTTTATTTTTAAGGGTTAAAACCCTTAAAACATTCCCAGTAAAACCAGCCGGTTCACCAGCTATGTAGGGCTTGTAGACCAGGGCATGGATATCAGCCTCGGTGGCCCCCTGCTCTGAAGGCTATAAGCCCTAGCGGGCCACAGGCTCTTCTGCCCCCCCTGGGCTTTGGAGAGGCAGGTAATGGGGGGGTTAATGGCAATTCACTCACTTGCCGCAGGTGACTTGCCAGCTGCCAAGCCTTGTGAGCTAGTATAGGGGTCTCAGGAATCCCTTACCAGTTCACAAATGGTTAAATGTGAAAAGCACACACACAGCAGAGAAAATGACATTTAAAAATAATAAAGACTTTTTTTTCTCCAGTTACCGCTGATCCAATGCCGCTGTCCCACGCCAATCACTGACAGCTGGCCAGCATAACTATGCCTCTAACTATGCTGCAATCCTCCTTAAAGCTGTCTCTGCTCTGCGTTATACTCTTTGAGATCATGGGCCACATCAAATGGCATCACTTGCAACCCAGGGTCCATAGGCTGAGCATGCCTGTGCTCAAGATACTGTTTTATCTCTCCGTTGGATTAAATATTTGCCCGCATTCTTTGACACTATCTACAATATTCCAAAACTGAAATGAGGACTTTTATTTGATTATTAGTCTCAAATGATATCAGTAGTTCACTATTACTATCTGCTGGCCTTAGCAATGAAGAATGTTTTGTACAAAAATCACTGACATTGAAGTAAAACCCCACCCTTGAGTCTATGAGACCCCAGGGCAGGCATACTCTCTTCCCCCTGGGCATCCTGAACTGGGATGCCACGCTGTGTGAGACCCTGCAGGGCATCCAAAATTCTTACCTTTCCCCCGAGCCGACAGCGCATGCTTGGCCAACACCGGCATCACCCTCTTCCCTTCTCTCTGTATGTGAATGGCTGTGTGTGGCCGCACGCAGCTGAAGGGAGTGAGAGATATCATGCTCAGCTGGTATGTGCGGCTAGGATCTCCATTCAGGTTTTCTAGCCGCACATTAAGGTGCACAGTGGGAGAAGCTAATGCAGGAGCACGCCTGTGCTGTGGGCTCAAGGAGAAGTGAGTCTGCCACGCGTTCTGGGGGGGTTTCACACAGTGGGGCGACCCCAACCAAGGTGCCCCAAAAGGAAGGACCAGAACTCGGGATAGTGAAGATACCAGGTTTTATTCCACTTTAAATATGAGTGAATGTTGCTCCAGTTACCATAATCTATTATAACATGCAGGTGCCAAGTGGCTCACATTGGTCAGGTGTTGACTGCAAAAAACACCTTACCTCTATGAGGTCCATGGCTCCATAAAGGTTATAATAGCAATATTTAATGCCAGGGATGTTTGTACATGTCCTGTGACTTGACTACTGTGGAGATGCCATGCATAACCTGGATGAAAAGGAACCTTCACAGGCACTCTGATATCTGTGGCAGTCAAAAACATTCCTCAGGTATATTGTACATTTAAAACATAACAAAATTGTAACAAACAGGGTTTTTAAAAGTAGTGTCAAGGGACACTGCTTACCTGGCCAAAGCTCCTACGCAGTCTACTGCCTTGGACAGCAGAGGCCAGATAAGCAGTGTCTCTTGACACGAGGCTTCCATGCATCTTGTCTGTGTACCGAGTCCATATGCTACCCATACCTTGCTTGACCATATCTCCATACAAAGCCCTGTCGCCTTCCCAGCCTTGCTATATCACGTCTCCATACCAATCCTTTTGCTTAATCCTGCCTTCATCGACTGACCCGTTCCAGGCCATGATCCCAGGTTGAACCCTCAGCCTTGACATGTGCTAATAATCCTGGGATTTCAACCACCGCAGCCTAGAGAGCAGCTGTTGAGTGGCCCTGTTACACCCTCTTACATGAAACCCAGCCTCTGGAACTAAGAGGCTGATTCACTACTAATGCTAAGTATCGGCGGATGAGCGCCTGTATAGAGCGACCGCTAGTAGACGCTGTAAGCGGGTATCGGACGCTGTAACAGAGCGCCTCAGTCACTGTAGTAACCTGGCCTACATTGATTAATGTGATGTATGTTGGGCGCTCTAACACCAGTACAGCGCTGCAGGCAGCAAAAGGTAGTGCCGACCGACTCTCTGTACTTCACACCATACTTATCAAAAAGGACACACACACAGCGTTGGCACTCTAAATCTCATTGCTATAGCATAGAACGCCAGATGCTGTGTGATTAAAGTCTGTTTTTGAACACATCCACCAGTAAAAAGCGAAAACATATGGAATGACATTGTTATAACATTGTGACAATAACACTTTAGTGCCAGACCTGTAATGACAATTCTACATAAAAATATAAAAAGTCAAACACGCTGTTTAAACACAAGCAAATGAATGGCCATTGAAATGTATGGGAGAGCGACAGTGAGCTAAAGGAAATACCGCTATATGCTGAGCCGCCTGTAATAATACATGTGACGCTACATGGCGCTGTTAGAGTCGCTCACCAAATTCGCTTTCATAAATGTGGTTTTGTGTACAGCACCCGACGTTTACCAGACGCTGCCTGCCGCTACAAGGCGCTGCCTGGCTCTATCCCTTCTTAAATAACCCCCTAAGTCAAGAATGACACTGCAAGTTATGTGGCTTTTTAGTGACTTTCGTGGTTTCCATTACAAGTAAGTAGGTCATGCGATAAGCACCATGGAATCATATAATGAAGCCTTTTGTTACTAAGGCCCTTATTTATGAAGGAATAGCGACAGGTAGCGACTGGTGAGCGGCCGGTAATGACGGGCACCACCACGAGAACGCCGGCTCCCCACCGCAATCACACATTTATCAAGCCGATCCTGCTTAGCGACTGAGATAGCGCCAGATAGCCACTCATTCATCATTATTCCAGCCTCAGCCCACAGCGCCAGCGTCCGACCTTGAACAGCGACAGGTATGACCTCTCGCTACCTGGCGCTCTCCAATGCATTTCAATGGAACAATCTTTAAATATTCATAATTAATTGTTATTAATGTTTTTTTTTTTTTTAAATGTGAAAAATTCTGTGACCACTTCTGCCATGTTAGATCATTTTTTAAGGTAAAAAAAAAAAATTGGTGCAGAATTCATATTACAGGTCTGATATTCATATTACTAAATTCTTTAAAAATTTATTTTTTTTTGGTTTCCAAAAATATGGGGGTTAAAAAACTACTTTTAACACATCGCCGCCAGCGCTCTGGGGTTTAAACATGCATTTCACAGTGCTTGAATTTTTTGAGCGTGATTTTTTGATGAATATGGTGGGAGCCGGTCGCTCTGACCAGTCGCTATCATGCGCACCCATGCAGTGCGGAACCTGTCAAATAGCGACTCGTCACCCCGTATTCAACATTACTGCACACCGACTCAGTCGCTATCAACAACTGAACAATGGGCAAGCACAGCGACTACTAGCGGGCTCTGTGAAAATACTGCTACAGTCGCTCAACTGTCGCTACCTGCCGCTATTAATGAATCGGCCTCTTATTATTCATATCCCTAAAATTTTACATTCTTCCAGCTTTCCTCGGTAAACCCATTTATTTCAAAAGAGGAAATCTCAAGGTCAATCTGATGAAGCACAATCTATATATCATTGTGAGATCACCCCATCCTGGACACATTGGCGTCAGCACACAGTGCTTTATGACCTGAATGCTCTTTATTGCATGTACAGGTGTTGTATATCGCACTGGATCTCTTGGAGATTGCTAATGTCATAGTTTTAACATGTCACTAATTTATTAAAGAAGAAGTGCGCCTCTGTGGCTACAATTTAAATAAAATGTTGTGTTGCTCTTTTGCAATATCATGCACCATACAATAAGGATTTATTTAAAGCATAAGCTGTTTAAAAGGTCAGAAAGCAAGTACCAGGCTGCAGAAAGAGGCCTAGCACCACTTTACCACTCTCTGCTAAGCTAATTTATTGCAAGAAACAAATGTAAATTTTGAAATAGACTTATCTAAGGATATCTTCTGGTTAAACAAATGCATTCGGTATATGCAGCTTCAATACTTAAAGGTTACCAGATGATAATTTGGCTGCTTTTTTCTTCTATTTTTATCTAATATAGTAAGCCATATAGTAAGCCAGGATCTGCAATAGGAGCCCACTCTCCTGGACTGTTTATAACTGAAGAATAGACTTGGTGATAGGTCCACTTGCAAAATTACAATCTTAAAGAGAAGCAACCAAACTCTTCCATCGATCCCAAGGTGCAGGGTCCGGCCACTGACCTCTATCAATTCATACCCATGCCAGCCATTCAGAAAGCCATGCATGGGTATGTGCTGAGAAGTGTGGGAGCAGCCAGCAGCATGCCCTCCATTCAGCTTTGCTTGCCGCTCTGAGTTCAGAGCTGCAAAGCAAAAGCTGAATGGAACGTGTGCTTTTGCCAGGTTGGTGGGCCGCACATGCTCCATGGGAATGAATGAAGGTGAGTTTACGTGTGATCTACTAGAGAGATACACACAGCTGGTCATCCCAAATTGGGATGCCCTAGGCAGGAGGGACAAAACCCAGGATAGTGAAAATACAATTCTTTTCCTCTTTAGGAACTAGAGGATATATAAGAAAGCTGGAATGGTTGGTTCAGAATCAAAATCAATATAGTAAATAACAATTATATTCCAAGAATTCTGTGTGGTGAGGGACTAATTGCATTTGATATGAGAGATAAAAGTTACAAAAAAGAGAAAATACTTTTTTAGGGCTGGGCTGAGGCGGTTCTTTCTGAATCAGGAATCACCTACCCAGACAGCCATTCCAAGAGACCACTTGAAGGAGTTCTGGTCCGGGAAGTGAATGGTAGGTGATAGGATAGGAGAATAGGATTAAAGGTTGAGGTTTTAGGATAGTATTTTATGGGGATCTACCTCTACCAGGAGCACCCTTCCCAGGCAGCCATTGCAAAACTTCACCTGGGTGCATTCTGGTCCAGGGAAGAATAGTAGGTATTAGGTCTGTTAGAGGAGGGATCTCTCTATACCAGGAATCCTTTGTCCAGGCAACCCTTCCAAGGCGGCGCATGAAGGACTCCAGATTCAGAGAGGAAGAGAATAATTAGTAAATGAAGGTAATATAATGGGGGTGTGATAGTATCTCCAGGATATCTAGGGGAAAATTATAGTAGGGGAGAGGAACTACAGGAAGAGACCTAGGTGCTGATGGTGCTTATAGGCAGGCTGCTTTAGAGGAGGCTTATTCTTTGAAGTAACAGGAGTTCCCCCTTGGGTGGGAGGGAGTATTCTACAGTGACTAAGGGTGGGGGTACAGACCCAGCGTGGCACAAGGGGGGAGGAGAGGGACTGCAGCCCTATGGTGAGACGAAGCACCCTCACCATAGTGACCATTGGTGGCTTTCAGTAGAAGTTCTCACTGCAATCACCTTCTTATCTTTGCAGCAGATAATTCCAACCTGACCCAGCCTTCCTAAAGCATTGGAGGCCACTCCTTTTAGGATATGTGTAATTATCTAGGTAGCCATTATGATGTCAATATGCTTGATGAAGATGTAACTGGAGCTGATAAGTGATGCAGATAAGATCATGAACAGGAGATTAAGAGTAGTATGTTCTGCTAATAATAAAGGTAGAGTTTCAGATGGTCTTTAGAGGTTGATAAGGGTAAGTGTTGTAGAGTTGGTGAGAACCTTGTGGTTTTGAGCTTAATTCGCTGTGAAGTGGAAATTGTGAAGTTGAAATTACTGGAAAGCACAACCAACAGAAGTTCTCTATCAGAGGTAGGTATGGCATACATCAGAACATCAGAGAGAGTACAGTAGATTTGAAGCTCACCTATCTAGGTAGGACATTAAAGGAGCACTATCGCGAAAAAATGTCCCAATGATAAAAATCCATATAAATATGCTGGATGGCGGGAGCAGAGGTCACTTATACACCCGACATCAAGAAATATCCAGCCAGGCTTGTTTTTTTTTTTATTTTAATGGAAGACAAAGGACATCAGGGGTTACAGACTCTGTCACCCTTTATAGACTAAACCTGTCACCTCTGGATTTTACTCCTACCAGAAGAAGAAAACAACAAGCTTGGCGGGAGTTTTATTCAGTTTGGGTGTATAAGTGACCCCTTCTCTCATTAGCCGAGGTGTTTTTATGGATTTTTAATATTACTCAATTTTGCGATAGTGCTCCTTTAAGGAAGTTGTTGCAGTGCTTTGCTGAAGTGCAGGAATTGTTTATTTAACGGGGAATAGTAAAATATTATTTTGAGAGTGAGAAAGTGAGTGTAAGCGCTATGCTTGGGGAACATGTATGAGTACTTATTCTCTCACTCTCATATAACTGCATGTCAAAGTGCACTTTGATTATGGCATTATTCCCCCTCAAACCATCATTTTCCCAGTTCTGGAATACTCCAGTTCTTGTGTTATAAAGTGGCCTCTCCTTCCGAGTGTTCCTTGGCTCAGGTCCCAACCGGTCCATAAATTCAGTAGGTGCCCTGTGGCAATGAATGGCAACTGCTTTACTTGCTTTGGTAAGACCTTTTAAGTGATAGTTTTATCTCATCAATATTCGTTATGCCTATAGGCATATGCCAATGCTCAAAATGCCTACAATAGTGTCTTATTATTAGCAGTGTACCAGTATGTCTCATATCAGCAGCATTAAATATTACACAGTCTGTGTGAGTAGTGCACTTACAGCCTAATTTAATTAAGGAAATCAAAGGGTGCAACAATACTGACAACTCACTTGAAATGAATTGAAAGAGAAATACAAGACTATACGTGATTAGTAGCTATGGATTACGGCACTTGGAACATCGCAGTTGCTCTTTGCACTTTGCCAGAGATCAATACTCTACTTGGTGCCCCCTTTGACACACATTCAAAAATTGCTACATTGCATGACATTTCCTTCATTTTGTTTAATAAAGAAAATGTATGGTGTTTGGAGAAATATGACTGGTAGTCATGTACTTTTTTGTATATTACTGCAAACCAACTTCCTGCTCAACTAGTTTTGGACCCAAGGCCAGTTGTACATTTGAAGGTGCCCTGTGCAAGACATAGGATAGCACCTCCAAATTCAAAAGAGCAGAGCCTGAGTTGAGCAAGTGCCCCCCCCCCCTTGACCCCCACTTGGACCAAGTGGATGGTTAACAAAAATTGCCAAAAACAAAGGTATGGCTCTCTATTTGTGCCCCTAGAATGATGGCACCCCTTGTGGACGCTCCATGAGAACACCCCAAATGATGATCATGCTTGGACCTTGCCATTCACATTCAACTAGACATAACGTAAACCACCAGAGTTAATCAGTTTTGGGGCCAACTTTTCAGCTAAAACATAATTTAAAATGTGGTATATTAACAGAATAAAAAAGTAACTTACTGAATAAGTAACATACTCACAGCCAAACCACAAACACTGTTTAAGCCTTTAATTACCTGCACTACCTATGTGGTGACCTTGGGTTAGTGCCTGATGAGGCAGTCCAACCCTGGCTGCATTACAGTCACATGAGGCAACAAATCTAGTGTCAGTGGTGTATGAGGAAATGCAATAATATAAGATATTTACCACATTATTAGTTATAATAAAATATTGTAATTCATATTCCCTAAAAAAATGCTAAAAACAGCAGGAGTATATCAGTGAACAAAAACAAGTATAAGCATGGAGCAAAAATGTCCTTATAATTTTGGGGAAATAAAATGTCTTAACGATATATATATCCATAAAATGACTCCTTCTATGGCTTTACCACCTCTGTGAGTTGTGGTAATAGCAACAATTTATGCGCTGATGGTTCTTCAAAGTCATCACTCTAATATATCCGTAAGTTATCTAGAGCGAGATTCTTCAAGCTGCATCAATGTAATTGCTCCACCAGTATAGTGTGTCATAAGAGAATAGAAGACATAGTGTAATCCCGTTTAAATAACAAATGAATTTTAATAAAAGGAATGCGCTTACATATCTCCAGAGTCAAATGTGCATTTCAAACATATTCTAATAGCAGGCCAAGTCCCTCACATAATCACCCTCCATCACCTTAGCAGCAGCTGCCAGGTAAATGGGATTTGGAGTCTGTTATAGAGGCACTTTAGTAGTCGTAAATGACCCACACTAGCGCTGGTCATTTCATTCATGAATAGAACTTTCCCCAGGCTCTAGGGGTATGGAGGTCCCTGGTGGCCCTTCAGCCAAAGAAAATTAAAGAGTCTGGCAACAAGCCAATTGTCATGGTTCCACACCTTCCCTATCCTCCTCTGTTCCTACTTATGGGCAAGGGCAGACGCGGTCACACATATGCATTGCTCTGCATGCCCATTCGCATTGTATTGGTATTCCCAATTGTCATGTGCGTGCATCTACACGCATGTGTTCGGTGTGTCGTATGTGCATTGCTCATACGTAGAGGTGCACGCCTGCGCTCCAAATCGAGCATTCAAGGAAGTTGAGACAGCAGGAGGATGCCTGCCATACTTGTTCCTGATTTCTGTTCCCGGTGACGACCTTGGCTTGACTGACTACCCGCTTTGTTTCCTGATCCATGCTTGGCTGACCACCCACTTTATTTCCTGATCCCGGCTTGTCTGACCACCCACTTTATTTCCTGACCCCGGCTTGTCTGACTACCCGTTTTGGTTCCTGATCCCGGCTTGGCTGACCACCCGCTTTATTTCCTGACCCCGGCTTGGCTGACTACCCGCTCTGTTTCCTGATCCAGGCTTGGCTGACCACCCACTTTATTTCCTGATCCCGGTTTGGCTGACCACCCGCTTTATTTCCTGACCCCGGCTTGGCTGACCGCCCGCCTTATTTCCTGACCTCGGCTTGGCTTACCACCCACTTTATTTCCTGATCCCGGCTTGGTTGACTCCCCGCTTCGTTTCCTGACCCCGGCTTGGCTGACCACCCGCTTTATTTCTTTACCCCCGGCTTGGCTGACCACCCGCTTTATTTCCTGACCCCGGCTTGGCTGACCGCCCGCCTTATTTCCTGACCTCGGCTTGGCTTACCACCCACTTTATTTCCTGATCCCGGCTTGGTTGACTCCCCGCTTCGTTTCCTGACCCCGGCTTGGCTGACCACCTGCTTTATTTCTTTACCCCGGCTTGGCTGACCACCCGCTTTATTTCCTGACCCCGGCTTGGCTGACCACCCGCTTTATTTCCTGACCCCGGCTTGGCTGACTACCAGCTTTGGTTCCTGATCCCGGCTTGGCAGACCACCCGCTCCAGCTTGGGTTCCTTCCTGTCCATTAGTGTCCAGCTCATCCTGCCTGTGTTTGGTGATGGGTTGGGACCCTGGTTGTGCCTGCAGCCCAGCCTGTCCCCCCTTGTGGGGGGCTGTCCAGCAGACCAGGCCCTCCAGAAGATTCCCCCACTCCTGAACCTGCACATGGTAGCACGCTCATGCTCCGGTATCTCTGGTTTCAGTGCACCTGTTCCAGTGGCTGCCAGTTTCAGTACTCACCTGTTCCAGTACTCACCATTCCAGTGGCCACCAATTCCAGTACTCACCTTTTCTGGTATACATCTACTCCAGATTCCACTCTTGGGCTCAGGCTTTTCTTGCTGTCCCTGTTGCTAATTCAGGGGAGCTCCAGCAGGTGACGCTGGTGGTGGTTGAGACTCAGCAATTGCCAAGTCATACCCAGGTATGTGACAGCAATGAGGGAAGACCCCACTCCACATGTTGGCAATAGGAGCCTAAACTTCAACCCCTATACTCGGCTACTTCTGCGTTCCTTCACAGGTTCCAGGCTCCACCTGACTGCTGATGGCCAGCTTGTGCAGTACTTTACATGTGAACCCACTGGTCACATGGGATTGTGAAGTAGTAAGTATTGAACTTTTTATAGTTCACCTCAGAGAGCAGCGAGGCTAGCTTTACCACTGCTGGCTCCTCACACCTCCTTTCTCCTGGATACTTCTTCCTTGGTTCTGTTCTACCTTGAATAACTTCTGGTCCCTACCTAACTACAATGTATAACCCATTTATACAGCAGTCACATGCTCTGACCCAGCTCATATGGCAAATCCATGTTCTCATCTTTTTCTATTGTCCAGTTCTGGCACCAGCATAAAATATTGGCATAATATTGGCACCCGCGCGAGTCATATTTTCTATTAGACTAACTTCCTTCACTACACATGGGCTTGATTGCCCCAATGGAATCACCCCATGCAAGAAGAACAGTACATTACTCCTAACTCAATCCATATCTAACTAAACATTATGCCTAGAGTTAGGCTTTAAGTAGTGGTTCTGCTTGCAGCAGACTAAAGACAATACATGTTTTATTGCAGATTTGTTTTTGAGTATGTCAAGGGACATAAGGACATGAATATCGATGGTAGTAGTGTGGGGTCAATTAAATTAATTATAGCAGCTGTAAATACTAACACTTGAGTTGGATGAGCTCA
This sequence comes from Gastrophryne carolinensis, assembly GCA_027917425.1. Taxonomy (NCBI): domain Eukaryota; kingdom Metazoa; phylum Chordata; class Amphibia; order Anura; family Microhylidae; genus Gastrophryne; species Gastrophryne carolinensis. The sequence continues at coordinate 368,944,995 of CM051239.1, read as the reverse complement.
TGCAGTATGGTGCCATGAGATGGCAGATAAGTAGTTTAACTTCAAACCCCGCTATGCAGCAGTCACGTCGGGTTAGACACTTGAAGCAGATCGGCATCATTCCTCGTGTCTGTTGTCAGGCCTGGTTACACTTACACGCAGCATCTGCTTAGCAGACAGATTTGAAGGATGAGCCATGTCACCCATTGTTTACTTGTGTTATATTACACGATGATGTGTTCAGTTTAAGATGTTACCATATAGAGGATGGGGGGGGATTTCAACACATATACTGGTACAACTTCACACAGCTAGTGATGGCAACAAGATGGCCATATAGTACCACTAAATTCCTTTTTTTATTTATTTTTTTATCACAGAGGATTTACATTTTTTTGTACTTCCCTTGCGCCATTTTGAAAATCTGATAAACGTTATTTAAAGCAAATAGAGATACGGTTATGGTTAAAGAGGACCAAAACCCATTGAGGGATTATGATTTGTGATGCCCTCAAAGGGTTAACCCCTCTAGGGCTGAGACTTGGAGGCCGATTTATTAATAGCGCCAGGTAGCGACAGTAGCGTGATTTTCACAGCGCCGGCTAGTATTCGCTGTGCTTGGCCATTGTTTGGTTGTTGACAGCGACTCAGTCGGTGTGCGGTAATGTTGAATACGGGGTTGGGAGTCGCTGTTTGACAGGTTCCGCGCTGTATGGGAGCGCATGACAACGAATGGCCATAGCGAACGGCTCCCAGCATATTCATTAACAAATCACGCTCCAAAAATTGTTGCGCTGTAAAATGCATGTTTAAACCCCAGAGCGCTGGCGCCAATGTGTTAAAAGTAGTTTTTTAACCCCCAACCTTATTTTTGTAAAAAAAAATAAACAAGTTTTTATAAACATTTTGTAATATGAATACATTAATATCAGACCTGTAATATCAATTCTGCACAAATTTTTTTTTTTTTTTTTTACCTTAAAAAAAAATATAACTTTTCAGAAGTGGTCACCGAATTTTTGACATTTAAAAAAAAGAAAAACATTAATATAAATTAATTATGAATATTTAAAGATTGCTCCATTGAAATGCATTGGAGAGCGCCAGGTATCGAGAGGTCATACCTGGCGCTGTGATGGGATTAGCAGCGGCGCTGTTCGCTGAAGTTTGCAACATGATGAATCCAGCGCTAGCTGACGCTCTCGCCGGCGCTAGCCTCATTTAGCGTGATAAATGCGTGATTGTGTTCGCAGCCTGGCGTTCTGGAGTCGGTAGCCGCCGATAGCTGGCGCTACCTGGCGCTAGTGAGACACTACCTGGCGCTATCCCTTGATAAATAAGGGCCATGGACCTCTCTAAAGTGATGGTACTTTCATTTTGCTGGAACAGATGTTTTAGGTTTCTTCCAAGTCCATACAAGTTGTCACATTCTAGTTAAGTCTTAAGGTGTAAATATCCTTTCTTTATGGAGCCACGTCTTATTTTATTTCATGCATTATCTTTTTTTCATAAGATATTTAAAGGTAGGTTCACTGAATCAGGGCCACTGCCACTGAAAACTCTACAGAAAAAGCTCATGGAGACCACTTAAAAAGTTACAGACCTCAATGGTTGCACTTGTGAATACAACAACCTTGTGCTTAAAGTGGACCAACACCCTCCCATGATCGGCCCGGGAATCTATAAGATTCCCGGACCGATCAGACCCCTGACTGCGGGGCACCCCGATCGGGGGTGCCCCGCTGTGTGAAACCCCCCAGAAACCCCTAAATCCCTACCTTATCCACGATCCAGCGGCGCCCGCCGCCGCCTTCCGCGCGTCCCTCTAGCAGGGACGTTTGTGAATGGCCGGCGCCCTGTAAGAGTGACGCGCGGGAGGCAGCGGCGGGTGCGCTCTCTTTTTCGTCGCTGCCTCCCGCTTGTCCGCCGGTGGGGATTGGCAGCGCCGGTCACGTGGGAGCGAGGAGAGGTGAGTTTTTCGGGGTTTCTGGGGGGTTTCACACAGCGGGGCACCCCCGATCGGCCATGTTGGAGGCCAGGTCTTAATCACTAGAGAATTTGCTCTACTGTAGCCAGGTAACTTTGGCAGTTTTGCACAGGGAATTGCTGACAGAGGTGTGTTGGGAATATGAAGATATGTAAGAAAAACATGGGAAGGCTGATTTAACACTAGCACCACATATTGCCATTTGTGCGTCTTTGTAGCAGCACTTACAGTGTCTGCAAAGGGTACGCTACAAACGGATGTCTGGCGCTATAACGTAGCTTTGGCGCTGAACAAGTAATGCTGTAGTATCCGGTCCAGCATTGATAAATACAATGTCTGGAGGGTGCTGTAGAAGCTCTCCCTGAATCAATGCAGTGCCTGAGCGTACCAATGCTGCTATTGTTTCATGTAGCGGCCTGTGGTCAAAGCACCCAAGACGACGCTACATCTAACAGGACAGCACTGCAGCGTACGCTAGGTAATGGCAGTTAAAGTGGACCAACACCCAGGGGGGATCGGCCCGGGAATCTATAAGATCAGATCCCTCCCCGCGGGGCATCCGAAATCGGGATGTCCCGCGGGGTGAAACCCCCCAGGAAGCCCAGAAACCTTACCTTAACCCCGTTCCAACGGCGCATGCGCGGGCCGCGGCCGTTTGTGAATGGCCAGCGCGGGCGCGCTCCCTGTAAGAGGGACGCGCGAGACGCAGCCTCCAGCGCTCAGAGCCGCTGTGGTTGGACGCCGCTTGTACGTGCATACCACAGCGTCTCTGAGCGCTCTGATTGGACGAGCGCCCGCGTAGGAGCGGGGTGAGGTGAGTGTTTCCGGGCGTTCTGGGGGGTTTCACACAGCGGGGCACTCCCGATCGGGGGTGCCCCACCAAAGTGGACCAAAACCCAGGATAGTCAAAATCCTGGGTGTTGGTCCTCTTTAAGCGCATCCGACGCACTTAACCACAAAGCCGGCGCTATAAAACTGGGCTCTCTAGTGACGAGTCCCCGACGCTGTATGAAGAGTTTGTTTCTCAACACACCAGCCCCAGAGCGAAAACATATGGAATGATATTGTTTTAACACTGTAACAATGACACTGCAATGGCAGACCAACACATACAATTAAAAAAATTCAAACTATAACAATATAAGTGTTTGGTTGCTGGGCAGCTATTTATACACAACCAAATAAAATACCATTGAAATGTATGGGATAACGTTACTGAGCGACAGGTGCTACGTGGCGCTGCTGAGCATACAGCGCCGGCGCTTTACACTGAGCTGCCGCTAGTATTACATTCAACGCCACATGGCGATATTAGAGGGGCTCACCAGATTGACTTCATATATATGGTTTTGATTGAAAAGCAAAAAGGCCGCACCAACCAATTCATTAAAGTACCTAGTGTGCCCAACGGCGGTGAGGTGTGAGTGTGGGGGGACCGTGTTGCGAGCCTGCTCTGGACATGTGAGATGATTTTGGTGTTTATACCTGTTGTTTGACCAATCTCTGCCTGGTTGGTCCTCATTGAAATTCATGCACGTTTCACTTTAGAGTATTGCACTTTTGCACTTGGCATTTTTGTAGGTTAGTTGACACCCAGTTAGGGCTCAATTAGTATATAGGGTTTGGTTTAACCTTGTTAGTGTGATGCACTAGCACTTTACTTTTGTACGGTATTTATTATAAAGGGCACTGTAAAATTAATAATTATAGACCTCAGGCATAGTTAGAACTTATTAGAACTTATTGTGTGCTTTACATATATCATGGTAAAAAATAAGTGCATTGTTGTGCCTCTAGTTATTACTGCCAGCACATAGTGTGATCAGAAAAAGGGGTGAGAGATGCTGCAGGCTAAGAGCATCTCCAGCCTGCCAGCGCATATAAGCCTCGATTCAGAGACACATTCGTCCGGACTTCCGTAGCTGTCTGTGAAAGTTTTGGTGGGTGTTTGTCATTTTTTTGCTTTTTTTCGTCCATTTTGTACTCGCACAAACGTTCGGGAATGCGCTTCCGATGATCGGAAGCAAATCGGAACATTTCCGTTAGTTCGGATCATTTTCCAAACAAAATCGGAAATTTTCCGTTCCTTCAGAAAACTTCCGTTGATTCAGAGAGCTGATTTCCGACCGATCACCACCCTATAAATCCGTTTCATTTCCGTTCCACTTACTTAAGGGCTCGGATTGCTATTGTTGAACATGTTTTGCGGCTATGTGGAGGTGTCTGCGCGCCTTTAGCACCAAGGCATTGCATGTATCAGCATGGCCGAGGCCATAAATTGTATAGCAATGCATACCTGAATCAATACATTTCATGTATGCCTTATAGAAGCATTTTAATGCTGACCTTAATTAGTCCTTAGCATGTAAACATTTATTTTCCCACACATCCATATAATTGCTAAATTTTTTTAGACTTATGTCCTTTGTGAATTATATTTGGATTGTTGAACTTGAATCTTAATTTGTTGTAGGAGTTATTGTTTTAGTTGGTTACCTTTGCTTTGTGTAATTATTTTATATTTGGTTGCAGGAACCGCAAGATGTGCCACTCGCCCTTGCTCCTGATGCCCGTTCTTTGCCTGCAGAATGCGGGCCAGGGGTTCTTTAATCGGGCATTATGCAAAACCCGGGCCGTGGTGGCGAGGGTCCTCTGGCTTTTGAAGTCCAGATTTAGGTGTTTGGACCATACAGGGGGGGGGGGGGGGGGCACTGCAGTATGACCCCAACAAGGTTATACCAATATTTTAATTTACGTTTTTTAACAGGGACCACACGTGCCAGAGTGGCATAATTGAGTGTCAGGGTCCTTCAGTTGGTGGGCGAGATGCAGGAGCTGCGCAACTCGTTGGGGACCACAGATGAAGAATAATGTTCTGTGGCCTGCCATTGCTATGTATTTTGTTTTTTATAGTTGTAAAAATGTAAAATTTTAAATATTCTTATACATTTTATATTTTATGATGGCATCCCAAAAAAATGTTACAGTGTCATTTCATTTAGAAAATACATTAACACAAAACTAATGGGCCCAGAAATATTTAAAGATGAATATTCACATGACCGAGAAGTGGTTTGGGTGAGCTTTAAGGTTCCAAAAGGGAAGATGGAGGATAGTGCTAAGTGGTTTGGGTGTGCTTTAAGGTTCCAAAAGGGAAGATGGAGGATAGTGCTAAGTGGTTTGGGTGAGCTTTAAGGGTCCAAAAGGGAAGATGGAGGACAGAGCTAAGTGATTTAGCTAAACATTGTAGTAGAAGTGAGGGTGGCAAATATGTAGGCGAGCACTTTAATGAGTTAAGTTTGTAGTGCGCAGGCGCAAGATCGTAAGGATTTCCATCTGGACGATTATTTTTTGTAAAATGGAAACAGAATCTATCGGGAAACGTAAAGGATTCGTTGGAGGATACGATGGGAAAAGGGCAAAAACGAAAGCCTACGTTGTAACATGTGGAAATGAAACGGAAAAGTCTGGATGGAAAATGACATCCTCGTAATTCGTAATCTGCCGTACGAACGGACAGAAACTTTACACAAGGTTTTCAATGCATGCATAGAATCGCTCGTACGCTCATACGAGAACGGAAACATTTCACAGATCGGAACTAAAACGGAAGTTTTTGGTGTCTCTCTGAATCGAGGCTATAGTGTGGCCATAGAGGAGGGTGGGGTTTCATAGCTGCAGAGAGAGACAGCCAATCAGGACGTCTCAGGAGGGAGTCGGGGGTGTTTTTGTTCTTTGTCCACTGAGGGTTGATTGAAGGACCAGGTCAGCAGGGTGGGGATTGAAAGCTGAATGAGGAAGTGATTTCCTCACTAATGAAACGGATATAGGAGGAATCACAGTGCTACAGCCACTCAATGAAAGTAGGCTACTGATTTTAACTTTTCATTTGCCAATCACTTTAAGTGTATGTTTGGGGGCGGGGCTAAACCTACTTACATACAGAGTAGTAGCATAGAATGCTGTGAATATTTGTTCCTCAAAAGCCCCTTGACAAGTCACACCCCCAAACCACACCTCCATCACAACCATTACCCTGTAAAGTGATCAGTTTAACTAAGAGGCTGATTTATTAATAGCGACATGTAGCGACAGTTGAGCGACTGTAGCGGTATTTTCACAGCACCCGCTAGTAGTCGCTGTGCTTGGCCGTTGTTCGGTTGTTGACAGTGACTCAGTCGGGGTGGCTAAATGTTCAATACAAGGTTACGAGTCGCTATTTGACAGGTTCCGTGATGTATGGGAGCGCATGATAGCGACTGGTCAGAGCGACCGGCTTCCACCATATTCATCAAAAAATCACGCTCAAAAAATTCAAGCGCTGTGAAATGCATGTTTAAACCCCAGAGCGCTGGTGGTGATGTGTTAAAAGTCGTTTTTTAACCCCTAAACCACCATATTTTTGGAAACCAAAAAAAAAAAAGGATTTTAATTAATTTAGTAATATGAATACATTAATATCAGACCTGTAATATCAATTCTGTACAATTTGTTTTTTATTTTTTTTCCCTTAAAAAATTATCTAAAATGGCAGAAGTGGTCACAGAATTTTTCACATAAAAAAAAAAAAAAAATAAATAATAACAATTAATTATGAATATTTAAAGATTGTTCCATTGAAATGCATTGGAGAGCGCCAGGTAGCGAGAGGTCATACCTGTTGCTGTTCAAGGTCGGAAGCTGGCGCTGTGGGCTGAGGCTGGAATAATGATGAATGAGTCGCTATATGGCGCTATCTCAGTCGCTAAGCAGGATCGGCTTGATAAATGTGTGATTGTGGTGGGGAGCCGGCATTCTCGTGGCGGGGCCCGTCATTACCGGCCGCTCACCAGTCGCTACCTGTCGCTATTCCTTCATAAATAAGGGCCTAAGTGTCTGTCTGTTCTGTGCTTCAGAAGATTTCACCCACAGCAAAAAAAAATCATGTTCTTATGCTGGCGAGTGAGTGAAAGAGAGACATATACATAGACATGCAAACATAAGGATCCTCCCTCAGCTTTCACAGACCTTCATTGGCTGATCCCAGCTTTTCTCACACAGATGTAGGTATTTTACCTTATGCTGTACAACAAGAAAAATTAAATTTCCAACATTTCCATTTTGAGGTATCACACTGACAGGTAGCTTGGAAACTTACTCTGTGGTTTTGTGGTCAGCCCGTAGCGTTTCTTTAATTACATAAGCGTGATTCAGCCTGAAATGACCAACATTCATACAAAACAGGCATGAACGTACTAGCTCCAATACACTCACATATAGAGAGAAGCCACTATTAATTAATCTCAAGATTTTATGGAGGACTGTCGTGGTGTGGGTCAAACATGACACTGCTACATCTCTCTAGTTCGAATAGTTTTTATTTCAAAGATCATACATAACAATCCAACATCCAGTAGTTTTTGTTCATACAGTAAGACATTGAGATCGAGACATGCAAGGAATACAAGAATGAAATATCTCTGCTGAACATCTAGTGCAAACAGACAATAGAATCACGTCCCGACTACCCACCCCCTGCCACTCTCCACTCAATTACCCTCCCGCCCACCTGGGACCTAGGGGCAGATCTCCGCGGACTAGGGAGGGGGAGAAAAAAAAAACAAAATCTCACTTACGCAGTACTGGGGGAGAGGGTAGGGAGACTGTGGGTCAAAAAGTAGGACTGGAAAAAAAAACAAAGACAGTGAAGGGAAAAATCATGCACAAATGAAAGAGGGAGGGAAAGAAAGGAAAGAGAGAAGAGAAGAAAAAAGAGAAGCAGAATGGGTTCCAGGCCTCCTCCAAGCTTAATAGCGTTCAGGTCAGCACTCTAAATCGTCAGAAGGTCCCGGTCAAAATGTCCCGGCAAGAAGTGGGCAATGCACCCCTCCCAAGAAGCTAGGAAGGGAGCAAAGTCTCCCTGCATGGAGGCCGGCATCTTCTCAAAGAACATAACCTCATTGATACGAGGAACCAAGCTCCCATTAGATATATCGCGCTTCTTCCAAGCATGCGCAATGATCAACTTGGCCATTCTAATATGACGTAAAAGCGGGACTTTGAGCAGCCTGGGGGTTTCAGATTAAGTAGGGCCACTCGCACTGAGGGGGACAGCAGCATCTCTGTAGCCTTTCCTATTTGAATGAGCTTTTTAAGTCATTTTGAGAGAGCCATCTGTATGACTGGAAAACGAAATTGAAGAAAAATAGAAATTGCAGTTGCTGGATGATGCTGCTACTTGTGTATAGTTTTGTATTGTTCTTCTGTTTCACTTCACTGTGTGCTGTTTATCTATAGAACTCCATGAAAGTGATGTTCAAATGTCTGTGGAAGAAATGTGGGAAGGTCCTTAGCACTGCTGCTGGAATTAAGAAGCACATCCGGACTGTCCACCTTGGGTAAGCGATGTAATATCACTCATCTCCATCTCATTTATTTTCCTGTCCAAGATGGGCATCTTTTTTCTGTTCAAGGATATATTTAGTTTCAGTATCACAGTTATGTGAAAGCTGTCATAATGTTAGTTGCTATTTTAAATCTCCAAGCCAGGATAATCTTTCTTCCAGCTTATCCATTCTTCTCTTGCTTTCCTGAAACAGTTGGGTCGATTCAGAGCCAGGTAAGAAAAGGCAATGCTTTTTTAGGAGAGAAAACTGCTATTTACGGTAACTTCATTGTCCACCTCGGGGTTAATTTAACAGGTGAAAATATACACCAGGTTGTTGAATCAGCCCTATGTAGACAATGAAAGTCAATGCCAGTTATCTCTCCTAAATAAGGAGTGAGTTTTCTCACCTGGCTCTAAATTGACCTCAATGTGGAGATAAAGGTTATTTGTTAATGGGATAGTGAAGCTTAAGTGTAAACACAGGTTGTTCAGGGTATGGATCAGTTTTTGACCAGTCCCAATCTCAGGCCAGTCCCATGCTGGTTATGGGCCATAGGTGATAATGGTGCTGGGGAATGGAAGCCCCTGAGCTTCGGGCTGCTCCTTTGTCTGCTTGTCTATTCTGTGCTTCTGAGCCTAGTATAAATTTGAACTTCGTTGGTCAGTTATGGACAAATGTGCAGTTAGTGCATTTGCAGCACAAAGGAGACACCATGGGGGTGTGAAATGGTAATATTCCTTCCCATATTTCAGACATCATCAGTGGAGAGGCATAGTAGCAGGTGGGGACACAGTGGGCCACAGGGACGCTCTTGAATTGGGGTTAGCTTTAAACACCGAATCAAGGATTCATATATTAGGTTTGATTCAGCTCATAAAGCATATGCAACAAGGCATGCGACTCCAGCAGTCGCTTAGGAATAAACCACTGCACCAAAAAATCCCAAGAATATCAATTATCAAGTTTAATTTTTATCCAAAAGCTATTTATTAATCAGAAAAATACATATTTATAGATCATGTTAAAACTGGATCCAATCACAGGCATACTTAATACCATGGCAGGTAATCGCCCCTGGGCAAAAAACACAACAAACAGTACATATGTGAACCCCTAAAACATATAAACTTCCCTGATGCTACAAAGCTATGAAGCTGATGTGCAATACTAAAATATATTTCATCTGTAGGCCAATAAAGTGCAGAGTGCAAGAAAAAGAGCTTGAACAATGTGCAAAAAATGTTTTTTTATATATAAATGCAACTAATGCATAAAAAAATCACCTACAATGTGAGCCCCAGATGGATCATGCCCCGCCGTCCCCAAAACAAGGAGAAAGAAGTCCACGCGTTCCGTGGTTAGATACCAACTACTTCCTCAGGTTTGATTCAGCTCCATGTGAGAAAATTTCCATTCACTTTCATCGTCTACCTTGGGAGTCTTTCAGCAACTGGAGTTTTCTCACATGGTGCTGAATTGACCCTATAGAGTTTGTATTCTGAGATGTTAATATCTGTATTTCTCTCTTTAGGCGCAGTGGAGAGTTGGATGACTGTGATGGGGAGGAGGACTTTTACTACACTGAGATTAGACTGAATAAAGACTCTGGCCCAGATGGCCTCTACAGCCTATCCGCCGTATCTCCAACCTATGCATCTGCTCCCGCTACAATATTCCATCCAAATGCTGGTGGTTATGAAGGCATCTGCGCAAAGACAGATACCAGACTGAACAGCCGCCTAAGCCGATCAGCCCCCAATACCTTTTACTTGGTAAACTCTGACCATGCTTATCAGGTAAATGATAAGAATTAAATACATTGTCTAGGCACTGCTGTTAACCTAATAACCAAGTAGCCCTACATGCCCTCATGTTCCCATTTTTCTTTTTGTATTTTTTTTAAAATAAAATTTGCAATGCAGAAAAAACTTACTTTAAGATTTATGTTGATTTCTATATTTCCCGGGCGTGTCGTTTCTCTGGGTGTACTGCTTGTATTAGCGCAAGGCTTTCCTTCTGGGTGCAGAGAGAGAGGGGGCTTAGAGGATTGACAAGAAGGGGGAAGAATTGTAATAGAAATATATAACATAATGTAGTATTAGCATAGTTAAATATTTTTGCTTTTTTTTAGGCTACTCCTTCTATGAACATTCCAAGCTCAAGACGACTTAATGCAAGCAACTTTGGCGTTTCACGGCTCTTGCCTCAAACTAATTTTAATGGCACTTCAGTAAGTTTTATACACTCACACACACATCAGCATATAAACTGAATTGTATTATAAAACACAATGTGGCCATAGACAGTGGATGATTGGTCCTCTGGCATACACCGGGTTTTGGTGGCCTATAGTATACCAAGGAAAAACACTCTCTTACCCCCCCCCCCCCCCCCCGTTAAAATACCAGGTTCTTGGCATGTAATTAAATCAATCTCTGTAATTAAATCTTTTATTTTTCCACCCAAAAGTTTGGAGCTGATTATAGGTGGAAAAAGTTCTGAAATGACTCTTCTTGGTCTGATTTTTTACATGGCAAAAATGTGCCATTTTAGAAGGTGTGTGTAGAATATATATATATATATATATATATATATATATATATATATAATGATTACAGAACAAGATCCTTGATATTTGGATACTTATACATGCCTGAAGAAGAAGCTTGAACAGCTTCAAAAGCTTGCATTTTCAATCTAAATGAGTTAGTCAATAAATGGTATTACCTTAACCTTGGATTTTCTGCTTACATCGATGGCTAACACGGTACAACAACTTACTGATACTTATACATCAAATGATCAAATGTTTTGTATTATATACACGCTTTTGCTCAGAAAACATTTGTTGCACGTATATTTACCATACTCCATTGCTGGCATATAGTCAATGCAATTTGATCCTTATCTTTTATGAAGGAACTATGAGTGGTTATCCAAATGTTTTTAGAGTTTTGAGAGCCTTTATCTGACTTTCTCACTAAATACTGCAATGGAACAATTCTACAGGTGGTACATCTTTTTTTAAGGTGTTGCAGACATTTTAATTATTTGAAAAGCTCTCAAAACTCAGCCTCTCATTTTTATTTTTTTATTTTAAAAATAATTATTCTAATTCTAATTGAATACATCTTAATCCAATAAATCATTTGGAAACCCCCACAATCCCCACAATTCTGACCTTCCTTGAACACAATAAAATTAGATGCTTGCTGTGCTTTCCCAGAGTTACTAATACATATAATGGTTCTGTGTAGATCATTTCATATATACAATATACAAACAATATAATATTACTCAAATTTCAAATAAATCTGGAAATCTCAGCAGCAGTGTTTCTGATCCTTAACACTGATCTCTGGGTTGATATTTCTGATTAATGGTGCCACCACAGCTTCAAACCAGCCTGAAAATAAAGAATGGCATGGAAACTCCATCTGGTGCATCACAGTAGTTATTAGCCAGTCACTAGGATGATCATTAGAATTGTTTAATTGTTTGGGTGCTTCATGAATGTAATTGTTGAGTTGGTGAAGCAGACAATAAAATTGCAGTTATTTGTTCCTCATTATCCTTCATTTATTCCTGCAGCATAACTTCAAATGATCCCAGCTGTGGGGCCCTTTGTAGCGCCCAAGCAGATCAGCCTAAACAAAGAATTTAGCAATTAATAATATATTTTAAGCACTAATCTACCAGTCTGGAGGGTTTTTTTTAAGCATGTTTGAAAAAAAAAAGTTTTTAACTAGTCAACTTTTATGTAGTGTTGAAAGTAGCATTATTAGAATTGTATTATTTTCTTTTTCTATCCACTTTTATATGGAAATGTTTTAGGGCTAAACCCCATTTCTACACTGGCTCGATAAGCAGTTTTTAATTTCAGGCCTCTTCAGTGTGTGCCTTGTTTTCATGGACCTAACTTGCGACTATAGGAGTCATGATTATTGGTCGGTGAAACAAGTTTAACGTGTTGGGTGTGCTTTTGGGTGTGAATTGCATCTTGCATCTTGCATCTTGGGAGGGCTTTTAAACTCTAACACACAAAAACATGCAACAAAAATTGTTTTAAAAATTTGTTCTAATTTTTACAGGTATAGAGCGTAAAATAAAACACCACACAAAATGAATTTATTGATCTAACATGAAACTCTATTCACCTCAGCTGTCTTCTGCTAGTGCCACACCCTAGTGACATACTCCCACTGTGCGGTACATTTGGGGTCCACCATTGGCTCCTCTTCGGCTGGCAGAAGTGATCAAAATCTCTACCCGCGTTTGGAAGGAAGGAGGACAAGGGTCCCCCCCCCCACCCCACACCTAAGGGCAAGGTGTTTATACTCCAGGGTGTGGTTTCCTCTGGAAATTTTCTCCCATCCCCTAGCTGTAAAATTATGCTGGGGGAATTCAAGGGAAGCCAGGCTGGAGAGGTGTGAAAGGGGCCATAGAGGAGCTGCTGCAGGATTTAAAATTTGCCAGTACCACTGTGTCTGCTGCAATCACAAGGACACATGTGGTACCGGACAGGTGTAAACGTAGCCTAAAGCTTTCCAAACAACAGCACCTTATGGGTTATGCAGATAAAATTGGCGATTTGAATTTGCATAGCTCATAGAGTGCTGTTTTTTCATTACTGTTGTAAAAGAAAGCGAGATGCCCCCCACCGTCATGAGCAGATGAGTCAAGCCCTGTACACCCTATGTGCCTCCCAAATGGAAGCTGTTTTTTACCGGTAACACTCCCCACAATTAATAAAGTTTGAAGCCAATTCCCCAAATTTCCTGGAATTACTCTAATATATGACACCTATCCTCATCCTCTTCTTTTCTATGCTCCTTGCGTTTCTTACATCTCTCCACAATGAAATTGCTCCAATGGAAAAAGCATAAATATATTTGCGCTTCCATATGTTTCCCTCACCTCTGTCCCTCTGATGAGCCCGAAAACAGATATAAGAATGGCCCTTTGACTTGAAATTGCGACTGGCTTTGCACCTGAACCTTCCTCCCCCAAAGGTGACGCCTACACTTCCACAACCGCCCACATCACAGTTGTTGTGCCATGCTCACCCCAGACCCCCGGGGTTGACTACTGTTTGGGTGCCTGATACACACTGCCCAACTAAACTCTTTAATCCTTCCAAAAAAATTGCTATCTTGCTTCATTCATGTTAAACACTACGGCATATAAATTCTCTACCACTGGAGCAATAGACATATCCCTAAGAGGCTCACCTGGAGGGCACGCGGGGGTATCAATCTTGCCGCCCAAATGACTTCCATCTGCTTGCGCCATGGATTTCTATAAATCCTACTGCTGGTGAACAGCCGTCAATCTGCCACGACCTGCTCTTGACCTCCAATAAAGACTCGCCACCAGAGAAATCAGTGGATTTCCTGTGCCAAGCCATCCCTGACCTCTTCCAGAGAGGCTGCCGCATGCCGCTCTCTCAATGCCCCCATCGGAGCACCAGTGCAGCTGGCCAGATCAGGAGACCTGCAGACGGGGGGAGACGAAGCCACAGGCTACCTAGACAAAGCCCGACACCTGGAAGCCACAGGAGGTGTAAATGAGCCGAGGGGGCCGCAGAACCTTTGAGGCTGGGAAGAGGATGGAGATGGACACCACAAGCTGGTGGACCCACTCCTCTATGCCTCATCCTGCAGCCTAGAAAAAAGACCCTCCAATGGCAAGATGTAAGTGTAAGGCATACTTTTACTGAGCAATGGATACTCACCTTTTTCCAACACGGAAAGAGCAGCTCTCTTTTTTATCCAGCCCTTAAATACTCCCTGCTACCTTCCGTGCCCAGAACTAATCACTCCACCTCTGGTCATACCATATCTGACCAATCCATAACATGGCCCCACCAGCCGTGTCATTCCAATCTTATAGACCCTCATTTTTTTTACTTCAAGAAACAATTAGTTGTATAATCAGGGGTTCTGCTGCTATCTACAGATGAATATATGGAGGCCCATGTTACATGCATGGCACTAAGTTTGGACGGTGGTATGTGAGGAAAGGGATTCTTTTGTGACCCTAAGGTATTCTATTTGTATTCTGCACATGTCTCATTCAGTATTCTGGAGTACACAAGGAGTTAAACAGGCTTCGCAGGATTGCAGTTTCCATAATGACATATCTAAGAAATTAAGGTGAAAAACCGACAATAATAATAATCCCTTCTGACCTCATGGGCTCAATGCGATCACTACTTCAGCGCCTCCTGTAGTCACACCCCTAGGCAAAATGACACACTAGAACATGCATTTAAATGGACCATCACTTACCTACACCACTGCATCTGGGCTTTAATATGTTGCAGCAGGTCCTGGAATAGAGGCACCAAAACCTCTATCATGCTAAAAGAAAAGGATCAATACATTACAGACAGCAATAGGGTATATCAGCCAAAAATAGCAAGCCTCCTGTAACTGTGTAGCCTGAGTACAGAATGAAATTTGTGTTGTGGTTTTAAAGAAACAAGGTTATTAATGATCACCAACTCACAGGGTCTTTAAGGCATATTCACACTGAGCTTTTATATTTTCAGGTCTGTCTTCCCTGCAGTAGGAAATCTGGAAAGGAACACTCACAGCCGCTTCAGACAGTGTTCACCCCTCCAAGAGCTGCGGGAGTTACAAGGTCTGGAAATCAGAGAATTAGCTAAAGATTGGGTCTGTGGCACAGTAAACATTTTGGTGTTTTATATGGCTAGTAGTACAGTAATACCAATGTATTAGTTAGTTAGTAATTAGTGTTATTTGGCTTCCCAAATGAGCGGACCAAGAGTAAAAAATGATTTGATGGCCCTTATAACACTCTCCCTTGGGCAGTGCTGGACTGGGGCCAAAAATCAACCCTGGATTTTACCAGACCCTGGCCAGCCCGAATCATCCCTGCTGAGGCCCCCCTAACCATGATGCTGGGGCTATAGGATATATATATATATATATATATATATATATATATATATATATAGACAGGTAAACACTGATATGTGTAGCTATATTTTGATATAAAGTATGTCCCTGATTTTCATTTCAGAAAACCTCGCGGTGAAGGTAAAAAATGCCGGAAAGTTTACGGAATGGAGAACCGAGACAAATGGTGCACAGCCTGCCGCTGGAAGAAAGCTTGCCAGAGATTCCCTGACTGACAGCATGCATGGGTACACTCCACCTATATCGGCTCTTTCTGGGGAGATGAAGCCCTGGCTCTTTTTGATCAATGTTTTCATGAATAGAATGCTGATGACTCTACAGCAGATAAAGAAACCGGGGAAGAAATGGGTTCACGCAGAGGTGAAACTATGACTAAAACTTGGGGGATGTTCAGTCTGTGTTTGCATGATGATGTACAAGCTTCACAAGAGTTTTTGAACATTTCCTGTATGTATTTGTGATCATACACCTTGTACACCCGTGATCTTATTGGACTCAGCGCAGACGCACACTTTCATACAAAAAGTACCACTACTGATGCTTTCTTTTAATTTGAGGAAGAGTACCAGTTGTTAAAAACCAAACTTTAAAAAGGATCTAGGAAATACATTAAAAGACATGGAGTCATGTATCAAACTGCCAAGCCAGTCAAATCCAACAATGCACTGGAAAATGAAACTGAGCACTACTCAGTGCTACAATAACTAATAGAACCCATAGGTTCTTTCTAATTGTAAACATCGAAGCAAATATGCAACCACAAAAGTCACACCAAAGTATCCTCAATGGTGTCACATTTTGTGAAGATTTATTTTAGCAACTTAACTTTTACATGTAAATGCTGCCAAACATGAAAGAAGATATGATTTCATTTTAAGGAAGGCCTTTTAATGGGCTGGCTAAAAAAATCATGGGCTTCCCAGGGCATGGTTAGATTATTGTTGTGGAATTCAACAACTGGAGGCTTCAGGAAAACACATTGCACACAAATGATTGTATTACTATCTCAGGAGATGGGTATTGGCACCACAAACTTTCAAGTAGGTTTGGAAAAATAGTAGGTTTGGCAGGGCTAAGGGTATATAAGGGTAACAGATGTTGCTGCTTTCAGATGAACAATGAGATGTCTAAAGGGGATAGCTACTACGTTCTGCAGATGAATGATTGTAAAACTCTATCTCAGGAGGTGGGTGATTGCAGCCCAAACAGTACAGCAGTTTTGGCGGCTTTGTCCAGTGTTCGCTTCGCTGATGATTGCAAAAAGTATTAAAGAAATTACATACTTCTGAACTTTGAGTTCAGCAAAAAATGGCAAGGGCTTCCCATTTCCACTTCGAAAATAACTTTGAATGACTAAAATTTGAATTTACTATAAGTGAGTTTTATAAACAGGACCTCTTTCTGTAGGTAAATTGGTTAGTAGGTAATGAAGACCTTTAGCTTCTCTCTAAATTAAAAAATGTTGACTATATGGCATGCCCACTGGATCAGTTTTAAACTGTCAGCGCATTCCCGCTCTGTGTCACTTTTCACTACTTATCTAGAATACAGCTTACTACACCCCACCGCATTTTTATCAATTTGAAATCAGCTTTATACATTAAAATACTTTTTGCAAAGTGTCAATCTATTTATACCTCATTGTATTATGAAGATACATTTATAGTATGTCCCGAAATAGTACACTAGGCCAGGCAATGCAAACATGTATCTTTTGTAGACCAATGTTTCAATCAGATAGGGGGCGGGCATAGATAATTAGTTCAGCCTCTCCCCTCCTATCAATCATGTTTTAGGTCCCAGCTGGGTACAGGGACAGATTTGTTTCCAAATTAAATGGGTTTAATATGGATTTTTATGCACCACTGGTTTTGATGACTGGGGCAGCAAGCAGCTTTTCAGGACCAGCACGTCAACTGTCCATGTACACATCCAACAATGATATTTTTGATAGATTTCTGAAGCTTAGCCCCCACATAAGTGTTTATTATATTTATGGCTGGTCTCGAAAACAGGCTATGCAAATGTGTGGTCTGTGTGTAGCCATTTGGCAATGTTTCCGTGGCCAACAATGTCCAGTGGTGATGGCTGGCTTTACATGCAACACACATTAAATGCATTAAATGCAATCCTCACTGTGTGGAAAAATACTGTGCCCTGAGAGTGTATGCGTGTAAGGGTACATTTCCTGTCCATTTTATGTACATGTCCTATAGCAATTTAGTGGACAGGCATCCCAAATAGAGATAGGGAACACAGCTGCCGTTAATGGCAGTGCAGTTTAGGTGGACTTTATCATATGATATCCAGACATTATTAGTAAGCGGAGATAGTGAAAGCAGAGGACATGCCAAGTGCAGAGTGGTCTTGGGGGGGGCCTTTAGGGTCAAAACATTTTTAGATGACAGAACTTAAAATGAACATATACAGCCGCCCCCAAATTAGGTCTAGGTATAGCAATACCAGATCTGATTAACGCCAAGTATGCCAGTAAGCCACATCTACCTGTACAGCTTCAAAATCAGGTATAGCAAGACCAGGTCTGGCTAAGTCCGAGTATACGAGTCAGTCATGTCTACCTGTTTCATTTTTGAATATGGGTATTGTCTTTATATGTCTTTCTGAAGACTTTTTTTCTACTGTCTGATATATCAGAAGCTGCTCTTATTTCTAGTTTACATGGCCAACTGACTCAAGAGCCATGACTAAAGCACTACTGGTGCTGCTGATGCCTGCAAATATCTACTTTTTTATTGCACCATTGTTTCCCTAGTCATAGTGGGCATAGTACCCGGTCTTTTACAGCTTTGTATCATTTGTATTATTTTATATTATTTTAACCTGACAACTTTTTTAGTTGTCCTTTTATACTGTGAATGAAATATAAGCTATGTATTGTTCAGGACATCTACAAATCAGAATTGTACACATGCACATATGTACAGTTCATCCGTTTAAAATTATACATTGTTTCAGCAGTTGAAGTGATTGTTGATATATAATATAAATATATAAGGTGAACATCATATAAAACCATTAAATATAAAAGAGAAACAGACAGATATTTACATGATGTATTGGACATATTTATGAACTAGAATATTGTAAAGTGTTTATTGTGTAAATCAATGAATCTGTTTTCGTAGTGTTACTGTTTGCAATGTAGAATCAGTTTACATTTCTGTAGTATGTTTTTGCACTACAGATTAAAACATGACCATTCATCACAGCATCGGTGTCCATGATATCTCCATTATCATGGGGCTCACTAACCCATCATAATGGAATCTCCATGGAGATCAGATACTTATCATGGTGGAATTTCTTTGAGCACAGGTTGTCTAGACCTTTGTGGAGAACAATTGTCTCTAATTGTGAAGGTTTTTGTGAGATGAAGTAGTCAAAGCCGTCATGGAGATAAGCTGTGAACCATAGTGTCAGCTTTGCAGGTCTTCATTAAGATCAGGTATCTTTTATCTAATAATCTGTATAAGCATGGATACCCCAGACTTTCACATACATAAGTTAGTCATCATAGCAGGAACACTTTGGGTAGTCTGGGCTCTTCATTGTGATCAGTTATTATCAATCACTGTAAAATATTTATGAGCTTTAGGCAATTGTTATCCATTATGTTGGTAATTCTGTGAATATTGGTAGTCCAGGTCTTAATAGAAATCCATTTCCTAGCATGGCATAATCTTGATAATCAGGAGGAGTACAAGCCTTTATGGGGATCATTTATTTACCATGAAAAAGCTTTTTATGAGATAGGGAGGGGCTTCAACCCCTCAAGAAGATTAAATATTTATTGTAACAAAAACCTTGTAAGCATGGACATTTGTCCTCCATGGTGATCACTTATCTATCTAGGTAGAAATGTTATGCACATAGGCAGCAGGAGCATTTCTAAAGGTATATATACTAGTAGACTATAGCCTTTGTCTACTCTTAGTCATTACTACTATGTATTCTCATTCATATTTAATCAACTGATCAACACAAAACAACAAAATGCATAGCCCATCAAATAACTCCTTGTAGATTCTGCAAACAAGATGTTTTAAAATGCTAGAAGTGGGAAAGCCAGAGTAAATTAATGATGTGTTGGGCTGTTTTAGCACCACGATGATGCTCAGACCATTTACTTCTAAGTGAATTATTTCAAGTACAACATAGCAACTTCAATCTGCATTAAAGACCATCCGTGCTGCTGATTTTCAAGATGTCTCAAGCCATATATTAAATTGGTAAGAAGCTCTTTGTATTCGTCACACTGCTGTACAGTATGTTACAGTCTAAGCCTGGTAAAAATGGGATTACCTGGGCTTTGCTTTAGTCTTGTAAATAGGGACACTTACAGTATACATAATCTTTGTAAGCGTAGCCTTATAATAGGGGAACCAGCAAGATATATTTCCCATAGAAACAGTGGCTGTCAATGGGGGTCATGCTAATTATTTGGTTGTGCCCCACTATGTGCATTGCAACCTGGATCTCAGTGAGCTTTTCGACTTTAAAAGGACTGTCCAGGCATAAAATAAAAAAAATAAATATACTCACCTTTACTTCCTCACAGCTTTGGCGCTGTAAAACTTACCAATACCAGAGATCAACACTGCATTGGCCTGCACCAGTCTTCAGTGTCCACTTCCTCTGAGATGGGCTGGAATGCAGCCGCTGCCTCAGCTCCCCCCCCCCCCTCTATTGCAATGAATGGAGAAATCCTGATGTGAAACTGTAAACCTCGATTTCTTCTTCAATTTAAAAAAGGAAAACGGTCTGATTGGACAACAGCTGAAACAAACAGTTTTTATTGCACTTTCTTGTTCATTTAAATGAAAAAGCTTACTCAATTACAGAGTGCAATTCACATCGGAAGGCACACCCAGAGTGCATCTTGTTTTACTAAATAATTAGACATGCACAATAATAACCCTTATTGTGGACCATAAACGGGCACAACAACCTTCATATAATCAAAAAGGTTACTTTATTTTAATATGTTACAAGCCAAACCAAAGAATCTAAAAAACATATAGACACGACTCATTTAAAACCAATTGTCTACCCTGAACTATAAATAACATCAATATTATACAATAAAGGGTTAAATACCACAGGTGGTGTCTCTTGTCTCTACCTCTTAATAATAAAATACACATGGAGGTATCACAAAGTGACCTCCATATTCTCTATCTAAAGTGCACACCAATATATCTTGATAAACAAAAAGGGAATATATGCTTATATACAATCCTATAATAATTTTTATAAAGTGTGATTGCTATAATTTAGAGGTGAAAGAAAAAAATTATAAATAAAAAATGTAAAAATCCAAAGGTGACATGATGCAACAACTGAAAAACAATATCAAACCTAAATGTTCAAGCTACCCCAGTAAAAACAGTGAATACAAATCCCTACAAAGAGGTTTAGATTAATCAAACAAGCACAGCATGCACATAAATAGCAGCATAAAGGGGAGACAATAAGAGAGATACCGCCTTTAGGATGAAGTGAAGTTCAGGTTTGGCAGGGACGCTCACTCCTTCTGAAGCTGTTGGCAAATGGCGGAGCGCGCGGGGTGAGCGTCCCTGCCAAACCTGAACTTCACTTCATCCTAAAGGCGGTATCTCTCTTATTGTCTCCCCTTTATGCTGCTATTTATGTGCATGCTGTGCTTGTTTGATTAATCTAAACCTCTTTGTAGGGATTTGTATTCACTGTTTTTACTGGGGTAGCTTGAACATTTAGGTTTGATATTGTTTTTCAGTTGTTGCATCATGTCACCTTTGGATTTTTACATTTTTTATTTATAATTTTTTTCTTTCACCTCTAAATTATAGCACTCGCACTTTATAAAGATTATTATAGGATTGTATATAAGCATATATTCCCTTTTTGTTTATCAAGATATATTGGTGTGCACTTTAGATAGAGAATATGGAGGTCACTTTGTGATACCTCCATGTGTATTTTATTATTAAGAGGTAGAGACACCGCCTGTGGTATTTAACCCTTTATTGTATAATATTGATGTTATTTATAGTTCAGGGTAGACAATTGGTTTTAAATGAGTCGGTGTCTATATGTTTTTTAGATTCTTTGGTTTGGCTTGTAACATATTAAAATAAAGTAACCTTTTTGATTATATGAAGGTTGTTGTGCCCGTTTATGGTCCACAATAAGAGTTATTATTGTGCATGTCTAGTATAAAAGGTGGGACCATCGAAGCACCTCTTTCTATTTATTTTTTTATTAGTCTTATTAGAATAGTGGTGCCCGCCCAAATATTTAAACGTTACTAAATAACTAGCTTGATCCTCAATGTGTGGCACATGGAGCACTGGTGGCTCTTGAGAATAGGCCATTACCTTAATCACGTGTATTATTTCTTGGAAACAGTTAGTACTTTTGTTAAGTAACCCCCTCCTCTATTTGCTGTCTTCATAAGCTACTAAAAGTGGACCAACACTTATTTTATACCAAACGATCGTTGGTACACATGCGGGGGGAGAACAATCCGATTGCTGATGCTCCCCTGTGCATCAAGTGGATGCCGGCAGACAAGTGGTCAGGGTCTCAATCAATGGATGGGATTGTGGAAGAGAAAACCAGACAACATGCTCTCAAGCAGCCAATCATAGGGCCAGATTTTGCCTTGGGCTGGCTGTGGTGTATTCGGGGCGGAGAAGGTGGCAGTCTACTCGTTTATTCTTGTACTTACATTTAAACTGAACCAACACCCCTAAAGAAATACTTCTTTCATGCATTCCTCCCCAAATGTACCAGGCTGTTGGTCCAGTTTAATTGGATCACCCATGTACAAGGCTAAAACTAAAATAATCAGGTGCCCTGAACAGTGTCAAAGGGCTTCTTGATAAGCATTGGAATACCCACTGAGGAGTTGCAAGCGAGAATTAGTTGTAGATGCTATGAGATGCGACATTGCATAATTTTTTTAATTGTCTAAATGTCAAAATTTGCTAAATAAATTAGCCTCTTATGTTATATATATTAACACAAATAAAACTAACATAAAGCAAATTGCACATATCATGTAAGTAAAGTAAGTATAGTAAGAAGTAGGAATCTATAAGCCAAAATATACCCATGTTTTAAACAGAAGCCATGTTTTAGAGATTCTTTTTATTTGATAATTGCACATTAATTGTTGGTTTGCAATATTTATTTTTTGCACTTTAATATATTTTAAGCCAAGTAAGACACCCTGCACGCAAACTGCACTTTATATTGAAGGTTATCTAAACTTTGGCTTTTCTTTGTCCCACCCTGTCCATATTAATACAGCCAGACTCTTGCATTCATGGTGTGCAATTTGCGGTATGTTACACTCTGCTTTATAATCCAGGCTAGAAAGATATAGGTCAAATGGGGAGCCTTATTTAAGAAGCCACAGCGCCACATAGCGCCACTTTTTTGGCCTCAGCAGCACTCAACGTCCGATTTAGGAAATAAAAATCGCAACACCAATGCGGCCATCAGCTAGTGTATTATTTAACACTAGCACTGAAAAGTACAGGACACTTTTGGTTGTAGCATCGCCTGGCGCTGTAGGACAAGATCTCATAGAGCACAATGGGCAGAACTGGATTGCAGTGTTTAATGATTATAATTAATATTAAACACATTTATTTGTACAGAACTTGCATTGGGTCAATAACTGAAATGCAGGTCCGAAATGTCACAAAATGTATTTTTTGTTTTTTTTAAGCATTTAAGCTTCTTTTGCTTAACAATGTGCAATTTCCACAACGGCAACTAAAATGCAGCCTGAATGCACTGTAAAGTTTGACCCACAGTGATTTCTTGTAACTGTATTGATGAAACGCTGACCAGTGCCTGGAGGAAAAAACATAAATATGCCAAAAAAACGGCGGTCCAAAGTGGTGCTCACTAGTGCTGAGATAATAGACAGTCAAGTCCAAGACCGGCGACATAGGCCGGCCAATACTAAGCAACAGCTAGTGCCAATGTGGTCCACAGCGCCAGATAAGACCAAAATGCCCACAAAAAAAAAAAGATGCTAAATGGCGCACATCGTAAATAAGCCCATTAATGTCCTTTTTCATCCCCCCTCCCCCCGGGGGGGGGGGGGTGGGAGCAGCAAACTAAGGGGTCCCCATATCAGCAATCCCCTTTTGGTCCAAGTGACAGCCATGGCTTTCAGTTACATTAAGTTCTTACTTAGTCCACGCTAACGGTGTCACTACTGGAACTAATATTTCGGCTACTGGGCTTTAAATGTAGAAGGGTTGTCCAGTGATGTCCAACATAAGGTCCACGTGCTGAACTTCATGAGCCTACCATGTGGTTCAGTTATCCTAACGTTATCACCACTGCTCAAACAGTGGCCCACCATAGCCCCAAAGAGTTTATCCGTGGGCCCCAGGCACTGACCCAGGGCCATCCATCCCCAGAACAGTACTTGGGATCCAAGACTAAAACAAAATTTGGGGTCCAAGGTGGGTCCAAGGTTCTTCAGTCCGACCTTGTTTGCAGTTACCCACTTTTCCTATGTTGCTGCCTTTCTATCAATTAATAAAAATTTACTAGGTTTTTTTTTCTTTTAATTAGTCATCCACATATTCAAAGTGAAAAGTGTTAAAAATATTGCTGAACAATAGGCTTCGAAGTTGCTGCTATGTAGACGTTGCATGACATTAGTTCCGTTTGTCCTAACTGATCAGCCATTCTAAAACTGCTGCAAACTGACTAGCAGAATAACACCCTGAATTTCCATCCATCAGTTATGGCTAAAATTGCATATATTATAGAGAAAGCAGCAGTAATAGTGAAACCCTCAGGCAGAAGAAGCATAGTGGATTACCTTTGGGACACCACCACAAGACACCACCACGAGTGTCACAAATACATAGTAGCTAACTGTCGAAGACTGTTAAATGCCCTGCATCATAACATGATACCCTGTTTCCCCATAAATTAGACTGGGTATTATATTAATTTTTGCACCAAAGGATGCATTGTGGCTTATTTTCAGGGGATTACTTATTTTTTTATAAACAATCTACTTACATGCTCTCAGGTTTCTTGGGGTTCCCACTGCTCTCTTCCGTGTTCCACTGCGCTGCATATGTAGCGGTTGGCTCCTCCTGGTGGCCAGAAGCAGCCACCACGCTCTAATATAAGCTCAGGACTGATGTCAGGTGAACTACCCAATCTGTGTAAAAGTCTGCCACTTGCCAACCATCATTGTTTTGGGTTTTTCTGAGTTTTCGGGAAAAAGGGTACTCAGGGCCTAGAAATGTTAGAAAGGTTGGTATAGAGGGGAACAAAGAACTGGATTTGAGCTGGCTGAACATAGGTGTCTTGGTGGGATTGATGAACAGTCTTGGTCTGGACTGACAGACAATGATTTTGGTCTCATCTTTAGTAGGTCTCAGAGTATAAACTTGGCCACTGGGGACTTGTCTGAATTAAAGTGGACCAACACCCTCCCAAGATCGGCCCGGGAATCTATAAGATTCCCGGACCGATCAGACCCCTGACTGCGGGGCACCCCGATCGGGGGTGCCCCGCTGTGTGAAACCCCCCCAGATCCCCGAAATCCCTACCTTGTCCTCGATCCAACGGTGCCCGCCGCCGCCTCCCACACGTCCCTCTACCAGGACGCACACCCGCGCCGGCCGTTTTTGAATGGCCGGCGCGGGCGCGCGCCCTGTAAGAGTGACGCATGGCGGCGGGCGCGCTCTCTTGTCTGTCGCTGCTTCCCGCTTGTCCGTTGGTGGCGATTGCCAGCGGCGGTCATGTGGGAGGGAGGAGAGGTGAGTTTTTCGGGGTTTCTGGGGGGTTTCACACAGCGGGGCACCCCCGATCGGGGTGCCCCACCGAAGTGGACCAAAACCCAGGATAGTCAAAATCCTGGGTGTTGGTCCATTTTAAAGCCCAAGGCTGGCACTCCATATGTTGTACTTTAGAACTCATGAGGATCAATCAAAAGTTCAGGTGAACTAAACATAAGTTTAGTATATATATATATATATATATATATATATATATATATATATACGGTTATGCCCTTGGTGTTCACTATTTTATGAAGATCTCCCCATAGACTAGGCTACTTGATCAGAGTAAATTGATTAGAAGTAGCACAAACTGATTTTTAATGTTTACAATAGCAAGGTACCATGGGATGGAATGGGGCGGGAGCCCTCTTATCCAATACTAGTATACTTCAATAGAAACATATGACCTACCAGAGAAATTCCTCTTCCACCCTTGCCTGCGCCCCATATATTGATCATTTATTAATATCAGGTCCACAAATCTTTTTCCTACATGTGCTTTTAATTCTGTTCGGTGTTTATAGATTTTGTAACAATAAAAGGTTTTTAAACATAAAAATGTGTCCTACTGTGGTAATTATTTGTATTATTATTGTTATTTTTATCAATTATCAATTAATTTACCGAGAATCAGCCCTAATGTCTGGAAGGCCCCATAGCAAGGGTCTGCGAGCCACAGGTTGGGGACCCCTGCTGTAGGTCATATTTGGTATGGTGGTTCAACAATACTGTATGGTTTCTCCTCTCCACAATTTTTCAATCAAGTAGGACAAGAACGAGTTTGGTGTACACCCCATAAAATACTATCAATTTATGCTAGGATTGTTATTAAACCTTTTCACCCTACTTCTCTCCTGCAATTCCCTACATGTTCCTTGAAGTGGACACTGTGCTAATAGGGAAAGAGCTGCCTGTGAGGTGCAGCTGTGGTCTGACCTGGAGTATGAAAGCTGGACCAGAGGTGAGATAGTTGTGGTGGGACCGGACTGGGTTGCCAAAATGAATCTTAATGGAGCCACAGCACCCTGTTAGTCAGCAACCAGTCCTATAATTTGATATCACTATAATCTAGTCAAAAACAGAGGGCTTGAAATGTACTTACAGGCTGATTCATTACTAACGCCATATAGCGACAGATGAGCATCTGTAAAGCGGATTTCAGAGCACCCGCTAGTAGTCACTGTGCTCAGCCATGGATCATTGTTTCAGAGCGCCTCAGTCGCTTTCCGGCATTGATGAATATGATATGTGAATCGCTATAATACGCTGTATGTGAGCGAACCGTAACGACAACTCAGTGCGACTGACTCAAAAAAACAGCCACAAACATCGCAGGCGCTTAAAATCATGTAATTGTAGCCCATAGCGCTGTTTTTGTACATGTATCCACTAGTAACAAAGCGAAAACATAAGGAATTACATTGTTATAACATTGTAACATGAACACTTTAATACCAGACCTGTAATGACTATTCTGCATAAAAATATTATTAATCAAAAAAGTTTTCAAAAATGTCATTTTCTTGCCCAGAATACATGTCAAAACGTTTTTTTTAGAAAAAAAAAAATTGGGATCAGGAAAGGGATTTAAGGATCGTCCATAGAAATGTATGAGAGAGCGCCAGGTAACGACAGGTTAGACGTGGCGCTCTGCAAGGCTGAACACTGGCACTGTACACTGAGCCTGGGATAATGATGAATCGGACGCTACATGGTGTTGTTCCAGACGCTCTACAGATTCGGCTTCATAAATGTGTAATTGCGTGCCGTGTCCGGCGTTCACCTGGCGCTGCCTGCCGCTGTACAGGCACTACCTGACGCTATCCCTTCTTGTATAAGGCCCTTAATGTACTTTTTGTGGAAGATGAACCACAGTGCCATGGCTCCTTTGTATAAGAGCAGCCCTAAATCTAATCTATTAGAGCTCCACATTTGGGGACATACCCAGCAATAGATAAACATTAATATGCACTGCATACAGCGTTGTTTGGATGAGAGCCTGTCCATGAAAGCTGAGATTTGAGGTTGAGTGTTGAATTTTATATATAGCGAGGCATGCCAAATCACAATGCCCCAGAAAAAAACTGACCAAAACCCAGGAGGGTAAAATTTGCCCTAGCTATTAATAAGGCAATTTCCCCTCATGTAAAAGTTTTCTGAGGAAGAATACTATCAAGTGTGTGACAGGGAGGATCCAGGTACCCAGGGACAATAAAGAAAGACCTAAAAAAAAAGACCTCTACACTGCCACCCATGGGCCAGGAAATAGCTGCACATTGCAACACTACATATGGAGGAGGTTGACTACTACATTGTGCCTGCGTGCTGGCAGAAGCAGAATGTGGGCAGAGGTGATTCCCCCACCCTCATTCTCAAGTGTAAGCAGGGTTCTTAGGTGTTTGCACAAGATGGCTGATCCCATGTAGTCCAGGAGTGTCTCATCTGCAAATATATTCCACCACATCTGCATGGGGTTAAGGCCTCTCAAGCAGTATACATGGCTGATCATCAGACTTTAGGGAAACACTTTACTGGAAGCCCAGTTTAAGAAGATAAATTAAATGGCTACCAGATAGAAAATGAAAAGTCATATATTTAATACTACACATAGGCCCTTATTTAACAAGGGATAGCGACAGGTAGCGACTGGTGAGCGGCCGGTAATGACGGGCACCGCCACGAGAACGCCGGCTCTCCACCACAATCACACATTTATCAAGCCGATCATGCTTAGCGACTGAGATAGCGCCATATAGCCACTCATTCATCATTATTCCAGCCTCAGCCCACAGCGCCAGTGTCCGACCTTGAACAGCGACAGGTATGACCTCTCGCTACCTGGCGCTCTCCAATGCATTTCAATGGAACAATCGTTAAATATTCATAATTAATTGTTATTAATTGTTTTTTTTTGTTTTTTTAAATGTGAAACATTCTGTGACCACTTCTGCCATTTTTAATAATTTTTTTAAGGTAAAAAAAAAAAAAGTACAGAATTGATTGATTACAGGTCTGATATTAATGTATTCATATTACCAAATTATTTTTTTTTTTTGGTTTCCAAAAATATGGTTATTTGGGGGTTAAATAACTACTTTTAACACATCGCCGCCAGCGCTCTGGGGTTTAAACATGCATTTTACAGTGCAAGAATTTTTTGAGCGTGATTTGTTAATGAATATGGTGGAAGCCGGTCGCTCTGATCAGTCGCTATCATGCGCACCCATACAGCGCGGAACCTGTCA
Organism: Gastrophryne carolinensis; assembly: GCA_027917425.1. NCBI lineage: Eukaryota > Metazoa > Chordata > Amphibia > Anura > Microhylidae > Gastrophryne > Gastrophryne carolinensis. The sequence continues at coordinate 368,916,639 of CM051239.1, read as the reverse complement.
AATAGCGACTCCTCACCCAATATTCAACATTACGGCAAACCGACTGAGTCGCTATCAACAACCGAACAACGGCCAAGCACAGCGACTACTAGCGGGCGCTCTGAAAATGCCGCTACAGTCGCTCAACTGTCGCTACCTGACGCTATTAATGAATCGGCCTCCCCGTAAATCATTTTTAGACAATGCTGTGCTTGCTTCCTCTAAATCAGTTTTTCCTAACCAGTGGTACTGGTGCTACTTAAGCTACCCCTCAGAGATCAAGACTCAAAGGAAAAATAAGGGGGGAACTCTATGACTCTGCAGGAGTACAGGTTCACTGTAAGTCTTTCCTACAGAGGGAGGGTATAGGCCTGTTTTCAAGCTGACCTATACGATCCTATTAAATAGGAAACATAAAAAATGGCCATTCTGTTACATGAACTGCCCAGTCTGCATCCCAAGATGCTGCATGCTGGTGCCCCTCTAATACGACACCATGGACCATCAAGTTGTAGGCATGCAGCATCTTAGGATGGGATGACAGCATTGTTAGCAGAAGAGCTTTCACCATTGGGCCAGTTGAAGTACATAAAGTACAGGCTCCCATTATTTTAAACATATACCATGTATTTGGTGGTATCTAAGATCATTAGAAAATGACAAGTGCTAATCTATGAAAAATGGTTCGAAACTTCTGCTCTAGATAATACCTACATGGCTGCCGTAACTCTTTGGTGCAAGAATGAAAAAAGTCTAGAAGACAGCTGATTATAAACATGACATGTTATCAAACATTACAAATCGAATAGACTCAACCTTAAAACCACAACCACCGCTTTTTCAAATTGAGATTCATTTAGCATTATCCCTCTGCAGAGGGAACGTGGCTTCCTTTCAGGTTACAAAGTCATTTGCCAAAGTAACATATTTCTAGTAATTGACCCCCGGAGACCCAGAGATTTACATGTGTCAGTCATTCTTTTAATTGGATTCTAAAATATCTTTGGGAGTAGGGGACACTCGGTTATCTTATACCCCAAGATACCTACTTCTATGTCATCTATGTATTTATTTTATCTATCTCCGATTAAAAAAAAGAAATCAGTTTTTTTTTTTTCATTATTAATACACTCACACACAGTTAAATAACCAGTCAGCTTATCATTCGCTCATATTATATTGTGTTTATCTAGACAATGCCTTCAACAGCTAAATAATCAGAAATTGTACAAAAGGTACCCCTTACCCAGGGGTGGGCAATTATTTTTTCCATGGGGCCACATGAGAAACTAAAAATATTGTGGATGGCCGGGCCAAAAAGCTGAACTCAATTCTGCATAATATTGATTGTATTGTATTAGTTGTATTTCCCGCCCCTCCACCCAGGCAAGATGGCGCCGGAGCCTACCTCCTTCCCCTCCTTCCCCTCCCCTACCTCCTTCCCCTCCTTCCCCTCCCCTACCTCCTTCCCCTCTTTTTCACTGTCGGGCACCCGCCCGTCCTTCTTCGCAGTGGGTCGGCGCCTCCTGCACTGTACACAGGCAATCACTTAAACCGGACCTTCAGCAAGATTTAATGAAAAGCCCAAACTCTTAAAAAATGGTTCCCCAGCATCTAATATTAATATATTTTAAGTTTTTAGTCACTAACTTATTATTCTTTCCCCCACTGGGCTGCAACTCTGTTCAGGAATTTAGGATACGGGCGCCGCCATCTTGACTCAGAAGCATCACACTTACTGAGGAAAGGGGAGTGGGATAAGGTACAGGGGGGGTGGGTTATAGCTGTGCTTTGCTCAGACAGAGCAGAGCTGGGGTCAGGTAAAAGGTCAGCAGTCCCAGAATGCAGAGCAGCACAGTCAGGAGGCACTTCCTGTTTGGAGGCTGCCTGATAAGATGGCAACTTCCATAAGCCGCCATCTTGGATTTTTAAAGGCTCATAACATGCAATAGATGCAGGTAGGATGATTTTTAATGTGAGCAATCTGTATGTACAGGGTGTGGGAAAGATAGACTATTATTCAGAGTGAAGGTCTGCTTTAAAGTGGACCAACACCCAGGATTTTGACTATCCTGGGTTTTGGTCCACTTCGGTGGGGCACCCCGAGCGGGGGTGCCCCGCTGTGTGAAACCCCCCAGAACGCCCCAAAAACTCACCTCTCCCCGCTCCCACGTGACCACTCCAGCCAATCACAGCGTGCGTCCAAGGCCGCTTGGACGCGCATAGCAGCTCAGCGGCTCTGAGCGCTGGAGGCCGCGTCTCGCGCTTCCCTCTAACAGGGAGCACGCCTGCGCCGACCATTCACAAACGGCCGGCGTGGGTGCGCGCCCTGCTAGAGGGAAGCGCGAGACGCGGCCGCGATGGAACGGGGCTGAGGTAAGGTTTGTGGGCCTCCTGGGGGGTTCCTCCCCGCGGGACATCCCGATTTCGGATGCCCCACGGGGAGGGATCTGATCGGTCCGGGAATCTTATAGATTCCTGGGCCGATCCCCCTTGGGTGTTGGTCCACTTTAAGCAGTAGCCGATTGGCCGCTCGGCTTGTCGGGTCTGGCGCGTTCTCCCTTCCTCACTGAGTGATAAGCTGAGCGGCCGATCGGCTGCTGCTTAAGTGATCCCCTGTGTACAGTGCGGGAGACGCCGACCCGCTGCGAAGAGGAACGGATGGGCGCCTAGCAGGCAGCACAAGCGGAGGGACGCCAAATCACGAGCGGAGGGACTCCATCAGCCAGCCCAGGCCAGTCAGAGCCAATCAAAGGGCCGTATACGGGCCATACAATGCCCAGGTCTGCCCTTACCAGTTCACAGACTGTAAAAATAAAATACAAAAAAATACAAAAAAAAAAGAAAGCACTTCTTAGCATGTCTCCCTCCTCTTGTAACCCCCCACCCCTGGCATTGTCCTCTCTTCAGATCAGCCGGGTAGGGTGCGATGGGTGCTGGTATGCTGGTTGAAGGTGCCCCACTAACATCTGTGCCCCCCCTTCTCCTTCCTTGACATTCTTCCCCTCCAGCGATGTCAATAGTCACATGAGGGGATTCCTTCTCTGTGGTATAAATGCCTTCCTGCCCTGGTGGGCCAGCATTTGGTTATAGCTGGGCCCCTCACTACAGATGCCAGCAGGGCAACTACAATAGCGACTCACCACCACCACCAACCGACCAGGACCTGCCAGAACAGGAAGGAGCCCCACACCTAGTGGACCTGCAGAAAGGATGAAGGTGCCGAAAGCTGAGTTATACAAGTTCTCACATTGTGGTGGGCAGCATTACCACCTATCAACGGCATGCAGGATGATTTGACCCAGATCTTTCTGGAATCCGGGTATGGGAAAACTGGACCACATCGGTGGGATCTGGGTTGAATTTAGCTGTGGCCCGAATCCAAAGCCCATCACTATGAATTATATCATGAAGAATGTGACACGACGAGTGGCAGATGCTGCATTCCAGCATATGGATTGGGCGTTCTCTCTATCTCTTATTCCGCTGCTGCTATAAAATTTATCTGTGTCTGTTTTTTAATAAACTTTGTGCAGTTGTTTCTTCAGGTTTATTTAAATTCTGTAATCATTATGGTGTGTGTCGACTGACACAGTAATTTGTACCTGACAAGAGTGTGAGAGTTTCTAGGTGATATATCACCCGCTTCAGGCGCAGATGGGAGGAAAGCACAGCCCTAGGCTGTAGATTATTCAAAACTTACTTGACATCAAAGGAATATGTTCTTTGAGCTACAGCTCCTTCTGATGTAAGCGAGAGTTTGTATGTAAACTGGCTTAGAAACCTTGTCAGCCTCTGTTCCGAGAGCTTCTGCTTAGCTGTTACCTTCTGTACGTGGCAGCATGGAACATTTCTATTAAAATCATCTGATTTCACAAGGGTTTTGCCAGTCCATCAAGTATGTTTCTATTATGGATGATGCAGTTTGTACTTTATCCTATTAAAGTGTACCAAAACCCAGGATTTCGACTATTCAGGGGCTTGGTTCATGCCCCTGGGGCATCGTCATTTGGGATGCCCATAAAAACTAACTTTTCCATAGTCATCCTGTGCACAGTCAAGAAGTGTGCTCAGCTCCATTCATCATTTTCAGCTAGGAATCGGCTAATGGAGACGAATAAGCCGAATGCTGCTAAGAGCACCGATGGCCACATCCCTGCTAGCCTCTAGCAGGGGGTGTGCCTGCGCTGCCCAGGGGCGGACTGGCTATAGGAAGACCCAGGCAAATGTCCGGTGGGCCCCACTGCTTTGGGGGCAGTCTGGGCTGCTACCTTTACTAACACTCCCACCCAATCCCAGGCCCCATCCACTTCACCACTCTATCCCCTCTCCCAAGCAACCCCAGCCCATGTAGTCATGATATAGCCTAAGTCTTGGAGCACGCTGGTTGACTGTCCAGGAAGCAGCAGAGATGCCACTTGCTGGTAATGGGCAGGACAGGTGCTGGTGAAATCTCGGACTGATTGTTGTCCCCAGTCCACCACTGGCCATTCACAAATGCCTGGATAAAGGTAAAGCGTAGTGTGGCCGTGGCCCTTGCATGCATCATTGACTGGGACAGCAGGTAAGCTTTAAAGGGCACTTGGCGGGGTTTCACAGAGAGGGGATCAGGTGGTTCTGAAGCCTTAAAGAATCCAGGGCCACCCAAGATCGGGTTTGGTCCATTTTAGGAGTTCACAAGTTGTTTCTATTTCCTACACTTTCAAGAGAATGGAAATCTGGTGAATCACCTTTGATCAACACCCGTCTCTGGAACAGTATGACTTTCAGAAAAGGGCATCACAGTGACTCAGCCCATCATCAGCTTTCACTCTACAGCACTTACATGTCATAGGCGAAGAGATTAATAAATCCTGAAATGTAAAACTTCAATTCAGCTCATGAAGACCAGAAAGAATATATATATGATATATATGTGTGTGATAGCGATATTTATATGTGATATGTGATAGTAAACCCTCTAACTGTTCTAGTAAAAAAAAGATTGTAAATAGTAATAATCGTAATAGTAAAAAATGTCAAAAATATTTTATGTGCCTCCTTTAAAGTGGACCAAAACCAATTGTGTCTAATAGACTCCAGGGCTTGGTGATTATCCACCACACTGTGTGAAACCCCCTGGGATCACCACTATACTTACACCGTCGGCAATCCCACAATGCATGTGCAGCTGCATCCCCAGCATCTAGCGTCTAAAGTGTGCTTCAGGCCCAGCCATTCAGAATAGATAGGGACAGGACCATGCCAAGGCCATTCCCCTGCTTTATGTCAAAGCTCTGTTTCCAAACAGAGCTGTATGCTATGCATCAGTATGCACAGTATTACAGCGCTGGTTGGATGAGAGCATGTACATGTGCTGTGGGATTGTTGCAAAAGTAGGTTTTTAGGGCAATTAAGGTGGGTGGGGTTCACACAGCGAATAGGGTTTCACAGAGAGAAGAACCAAAACCTGGCATAGTTAAAAATCCTGGTCGACTTTTAACAGGGGCAGATCCAGGCACACAGTGCAGAATGGGAGTCCTGGCACACAGGTTAAGGTTCAGGGGTGGACTGGCTACAGGGAGCACAGGAAAAATTCCTGTTGGGCTGCACTGCTTTGGGGCCAACTAGCATGGCTTCCAAATGTCCCTGATTTGGAGGGACTGTCCTTCTTTTGAGTCCGTTTCCCCATGCCTCTAGTTCTCATTTGTCCTTCTTTGAGGTGTAACATGCTGTAACAACTGTTACAACCTATCTCCTATCCAGCTCTTAATGAAGGGTGTGGCTTAATTTAACAAATGTCCCTCTTTCTCACCCTGAAAAGTTGGTAGGTATAAACTGGGCTGGCTCCCCCCCACCTCCACCCTGTGCCAGAATTAGCTCTCGTCAAACACCCCCCTCAGCTCCCTGCCTCCGAGCTTCTCGCTACACCTTGTAATTGCTAACATTTTATCTCTTTTGTGCTATATATGTTTAACTTTGACTTTTGCATGAATTTTTTCCCTGGTAGACCAGGGTGTGGAGGCCAAGTGACTGGCCACCGGCCCGAAAAAGTTACCAGCCCACATAGCACACACGGGCCGCAGGCACTTCTGCACTCCCTGGGGCTTTGGCGATGTAGGTATGTGCTTGCCTCACGTCACTTGCCAGCCCCTTCTGCCCTGTGAACTATTACCCTTACCAGTTCATAAAGGGTTGAATGTGAAGAAAAACACAGAAAAAAAGTCCTTTTTTTTTTACTACTTCCTTCCATTGTCGAAGAGATCGTCGGAAGCCAGAAGCTGGGCAGAGGATGGGGATCCCCTCCACAACTACCAGCTTGCTTCCGACAATCACTCTCGGCTTCTGACTGCTCGTTCCCGCTGCAGGGAGGAGCCTGTTATACTGGCCAGTGAGCTGACGTCATTTCACTTGCTGGTATAAAAGGCCCCTCCCTGCGGTGCCAAGTGAGACGTCAAAAGCTACCGCGCAGGGTAGACAATGGGCATTCTCTGCCCGGCTGAAGACCCCGGACCGGCAATTGGAGTCCCCCAGGGGGAATAGGAGACCCCCCATGCTGAATCCTGGACAGTGGTGAGCTTTTTTTTTCTTGCTTTAAGAGGGGAAAATACGTAGAAGCTACGTACCTGTCACTTAATAGATGGAGAAGCAAGTGTGTAGATTCTACAGTTTTGGCATTTAAAGGGTTAAATGATGGCTCAGGGCTTGTGATCTAGGTGAAGACTTAACACTGTACTTGAAAGCAGGGGCGTAACTTGAGGGAGTGCAGGGGGTCCAACCGCATCGGGGACCAAAACGTCAGGGATGCCCTAACATTGTTGCTCCTTCACCTTTTTTATGTTCATTTGGCATCATTTAGAAAAAGAAAGCACCTTTATCTTTGTTGTTTCAGTCTTTAGTTGTCTAGCTGCCTCCATCTGAGTTAAAAGACAGAAAAAAAGGTTACTGTATGAGCCGCACCAGGGCCCCGTCACATTTAGTTACACCCCTGTGCGAAAGCTTTGTGAGCAGACACATGCAATGTAATCCCCCTTCCCCTGTCAGGCTGCTCAGCCCTGTCACATTATGCTCACTTTTTCAATTTTCAATCTCAAAAAAAAGTACAGAAGGGAATATTAGCAAAATAAGAATTTTTCTATAGCCCATCATATAATAACATTTCATGTTCACAGGTGTGTAATAATAGTTGTTCTGTCCTTGTGTGTAAGTAGAGTGCATTTCTAAAACAGTATGTAGGAGTTATTTGATTTTGCATGGCAGCACAATTGTAATAGGAATTAAACCGCTCTGTAACATCTCCTTCTAACAAATACGTAAATCTATTCATATTTATGTTTGTTTGATAACCTACATTTTTTAATTAATTTTTTAATTTAATTAATTAATTAATTTCTGTGGAAGTAACAGAAATGTTTGTTTGATAACCTACATTTTTTAATTAATTAATTTCTGTGGAAGTAACAGTAACAGTTACAAATGTATCTACTCACAATATATATATATATATATATATATATATATATATATATATATATATATATATATATATACAAACCTAAAGCGATATATATATATATATATATATATATATATATATACTTTTTATTGTTAAAAGCAGGAATGCCCTCTAGTGGAAATAAAGCATATTACAAGCAGCTTATGATACCATCGTATTTTGTCAAACGTACTGTTTGAAATTATTGTGCCACCTACTTCTCACACTGTGATCATGCATATATAGCTATATATATATATATAACTATAAATTATAAAAATTCAGTAAATAAAGCGTTGTTTTACATTAAAAGAAACCAAAACCCACCATCATTGGCTTTTCTCCAAGACATTCAGAATTGGGATGCCCCACTGTGTGAAACTCCTCAGGGTGCCCATAAAAACTCACCTTTCCCTGCTCCAATGGTGGAAGTGTGGGCTCTCGTCCAATCAGAGCCCTTTGCCTTGACTATGTAATTCGGCAAGGGGCTCTGATTGTTTTCAATGCACGCTACCACATCCCCTGCATCCCCAGCAGCATAAGCGCACTCCCGTCCCAGCCTGTCTGAGTGCGCACGCTGCTGGGGATACAGAGGATGCTCAACATTCGCTCCCCATTGAATTTCATCATAAGGGTCAATTCAGAGTCTGGTGAGAAAACTGTCATTCACTTTTATTGGCTACCGGGTGTAAATTTTCACCTGGATCTGAATCAGCCCCAAGGTAGACAATGAAAGTGAATGGCAATTTTCTCTCCTAACAAAGAAGTGACTTTTATAACTAGGCCCTGAATTAACCCCATAGTCAAGGCAAATGACTCTGATTGGACATGCATGTGCCGCTGGAGCAGGAAAAGGTGTATTTCAGTGGGCGAACTGGGGAATTTCACGTAGCGCTGGCGGCCACCAACACCGTCACTGCGGAAGGTGTTAGTCCACTTTAACCTCTATTCTGCACAGGTAAACAATCTATTATTTTTTTTATTAACCTGTTTAAATGTTTTTTTTCCTTGACCTGTCCTGGCAGAACAATAATGTTTGGAAATATATGTGAGAAAGAGTCAGTTTGCCAGGGTATTTTTTCCCCATTTGGGATACCCATCCATGTAAAAACCCTCATTTGAAGCCAGAAAACTCGACAGAATACTCACCAATCCATGTTTTTACAGCTTTATGTTCACCACTTCACTGGCAACAAAGTGGGTTCGTCGAGCAGTGTGGATTCCATAAGGATGGCTGCCGAATTCCTTATTCCTGCTACCTTTTCATCGTTAGTGTTTTAACAGAAGATTACAGAAGGTTAAAGAAGTAGTACACGCTTGTTGGGGGTGAGGTGAGTAAAGTACATTTAGAGGTAGTAAGTACTCCTTTATCCTTTTTTTATATCCTTTGTATGAGAGTAGGGGGGGTGGTAGCGCAGATTGTCTATGCATTAGTTAGGGTATCTTTTGTGTCAGCGATGCGGGCAGCACATCATATATTTGCACGTGGATCTTTTAGGTGCTGTTTGACACTTTTAATTTTTTGTGTTCACACATTGTCATTGCTATTTGCACATTGTATTCTGTTGTTACTTATTATTAGTTATATAGAATTCAATTCCTGTGCCATTGGCAATATTAGTTTGTTATTTATAGCACTAGAACTTTATTGTCATATTATTCGCTCTGCCAAATGGCCCTGTTCACCCCCCCCTTGGACCCGGTTCATTAATTGTTGATACCTAATATTCATTTACTTCTTGCCCTTCTGAGGTTTCTGGTCGAATTCATTTTTAACTATTTATGTGATTGTACTGTTTGTAAACTGCAGTATTAAATGTGGTTTTGTTTGAGTGTTATTGTGTGATATTAATTCAATAAATTACTTTTGGTATTACATTCTTGGTGATCTTTTTGGTGAGTTTTTGGGGGTTTTTTTGTATATGTGTTGAAGAAGCCAGAGCTCCGGCGATATACGCTGAGCTGTTTGTGATGATGAATCGCTACATGGCGCTGATAGAGTTGCATACTGGAATCACTTTGATAAATGTTATATCGCATACAACGCCCGGCGTTCCCCAGACGCTACCTGTCGCTTACAAGGCACTAACTGGCGCTATTCCTTGATGAATAAACCCCAAAGTCTTATCACCTTCCTCAAACTGGGCTAGGCTTACTTGTTCCACTCGTTGTGTCTCTCTCTTACTGCATTTGCTGAATTGAACCCTTTCTGTCTACCTTGTTATCCTTTACTCCTGAGGAAGCAACTTGGAAAGGTGCTTTCGAAGGCCCGATTTCCAATCCCCTCTCATGTGGAGTGGACTCTGCAACTAAGAACAGATAATGACTCCCTAGGTCCAGATCAACCAAGCTCCTCACAAAAGTTGCCTCAGCCTTTTGAGCCTTCGGGTCAAACCATTAAAGTGGACCAACACCCACCCCTGATCAGCCCGGGAATCTATAAGATTCCCGGGCCGATCAGCTCCCTCCGCGCGGGGCCCCGCTGTGTGAAACCCCCCAGAAAGCCCCTAAAAACGTACCTTATCGGCGACGGACAAGTGACGGATAAGCCGCCGCCTCCCGCGCGTCCCTCTAGCAGGGTGCGCACCCACGCCGGCTGTAAAAGGGACGCGCGAGAGGCGGCGGCTTATCCGTCGCTTGTCCATCGCCGATAAGGTAAGATTTTAGGGGCTTTCTGGGGGGTTTCACACAGCGGGGCATCCTCGATCGGGGTGCCCCACGGAAGTGGACCAACACCCAGGATAGTGAAAATCCTGGGTGTTGGTCCACTTTAAATAGAACTTTCTGGAAACTAGCACCCCTTACAAATAAGTCTGTGCCAGCTTCCCATTCGAAAAAAAAGTCCTGTGGCAACAGTCTACTGGCCACTGTAAGCAACTACACCTCCATCTGAATATCCCCAACTAGTGAATTATAAAACCATGCAGGGAGCCTAAAGAGGAAATGTCTTAACCCCTTACAGACATACAATCATGACCATAAATGTTGGCACTCCTGAAATTTTTCAAGAAAATTAAGTATTTCTCACAGAAATGGATTGCAGTAACACATGTTTGGCTATACACATGTTTATTCCCTTTGCGTGTATTGGAACTAAACCAAAAAAGGGAGGAAAAAAAGCAAATTGGACATAATGTCACACCAAACTCCAAAAATGGGTTGGACAAAATTATTGGCACCCTTATTTGGTTGCCCACCCTTTGGAAAAAATAACTGAAATCAGTCGCTTCCTATAACCATCAATAAGCTTGAATGTTGGACCACTCTTCCCTGCAAACTGCTCCAGGTCTCTCTAATTGGAAGGGAGCCTTTTTCCAACAGCAATTTTGCTTGGTTGCCATCCATTTCTGGGTGCTTTTTGATGTATATTTCGGGTCATTGTCCTGCTCAAGATCTCAAACCCAGCTTTCTGACACTGGACTGTACAGTGCAACCCAAAATCCATTGGTAATGCTCAGATTTCATGATGTCTTGCAAACATAAAAGGCACCCAGTGCCAGAGGCAGCAAAACAACCCCAAAACATCATTGAACCTCCACCATATTTCACTGTAGGTACTATGTTCTTTTTTTTGTAGAACTCATTCCGTTTTTGGAAAACAGTAGAATGATGTGCTTTGCCAAAAAGCTCTATCTTGGTCTCATCTGTCCACAAGACATTTTCCCAGAAAGATTTTGGCTTACTCTATTGTATTTTGGCAAAATGAAGTCTTGCTTTTTTATGTCTCTGTGTCAGCAGTGGGGTCCTCCTGGGTTTCCTGCCATAGTGTTTCATTTCATGATAGTTCTCTTCTCTTTCTGTTGTCCATGCTTAGCGTGGCGCACACAGACACACAATGCAAAGACTAAGGGGGTTATTTTAGAAGGGATAGCGTCAGGTAGTGGCTGGTTAATGACAGGTAGCGACTAGTGAACGCCGGACACGGCACGCAATTACACATTTATCAAGCAGAATCTGTTTAGCGACTGGGATAGCGCCATGTAGCGTCTGATTCATCATTTTCACAGCCTCAGCGAACAGCGCCAGCGTTCAGCCTTGCACAGCGCCAGGTATGACCTCTCGCTACCTGTCGCTTTCCCATACATTTCAATGGACGAACCTTTTCTTCTCTTTAAACGGGGTTTTTGTTTTTTTTTTTCAAAAAAATCCCAATTCTGTGACCTCTTCTGGCATTGAATAAGCATTTTTTTCTTAATTTTTTCATTTTTTATATATTTCCTCAGAAATTTCATTACAGGTCTGGCATTAAAGTGTTCATGTTACAATGTTGTTACAATGTAATTCCATATGTTTTCGCTTTGTTACTAGTTGATAATTGCTTGAAAACACAGTTTAAACACACCGCCTCCTGCGCTATGGGCTTCAAACAAGTATTTTTCAGTGCCAGAGATTTGTGAGGCAGTTTTTTTGTTGAATATGGTGTGTCGGTCGCTATGAGCAGTCGCTAACATGCGCTCCCATACAGCTCTGTACTGGTCAAATAGCGATTCCTCACAATGTATTCAACATTACTGAACAGCGAATCACGGCCGAGCACTGCGACTACTAGCGGGCGCTCTGAAAATGCCTGTTACAGACGCTCATCTGTCGCTACCTGCCGCTAATGATGAATCAGCCTCTTAGGGGGTTATTTAAGAAGGGATAGCGCCAGGTAGTGCTTCATAGTGGCAGGCAGCGTCTGGTGAACGCTGGGCACTGTACGCAAAACCATTTAAGAAAGCGAATCTGGTGAGCGACTCTAACAGGGCCATGTAGCGTCACATGAAATAATACAGGAGGCTCAGCGTATAGCACCGACTCTCTATGCTCAGGGGCGTCATGTAGTACCTTTCGCTCAATGTCGCTCTCCCATACATTTTAATGGGCTTTCATTTGTTTGTGTTTAAATAGCGTGTTAAATAGCGTGTTTGGCAATTAACATTTTTTTTTGCTCAAATCATTGTGTGACCTCTCCTGGCTGCAAACAAACACTTTTATACATATTTTTGATATTTTAATGCAGAATTGTATTTACAGGTCTGGCACTAAAGTCATTCCATGTGTTTTCGCTTTGTTATTGATGTAAATGTGTTCAAAAACAGACTTTGATGACACAGCATCATGTGCTCTATGCTACCGCGCCCAGCTTTAGAGAGCCAACGCTATGTGTGTGTAGTTTTTTTCATAAATATGGTGTGGAGCGCCGAGTGCCAGACACACTGAGCTGGCGCTACCTCTCGCTCGCTGCAGCGCTATACTGTTGTTACAGTGCCCAACAAACATCACATTCATAATTGCCGAACAGGTTACTAGGCGCTCTGTTACATCGCCCGACACCCGCTTACAGCGTCTACTAGCGGTCGCTCTAAGAGCCGCTATACAGGCGCTCATGTGGCAATACGTGCCGCTATAGGTGAACTTCTCTCCTTTCAGCTATGATTTTTATATTGACCCCACCTGTTACTTGCTCCAGGTGAGTTTAAAGGAGCATCACATGCTTGAAACAAACTTATTTATCCACAATTTTGAAAAGATGCCAATAATTTTGTTCAGCCCATTTTTGGAGTTTGGTGTGATATTAAGTCCAATTTGCTTTTTCTCCTCCCTTTTTTAATTTAAGTCCAATACATACAAAGGGAATATACTTATTGTTAGTCTCCCTTGTTACATGCAGGGTTTACTTTAGCTTAAAGCAGTTAGTGCCCTTCTGCAGCATCCTCTGTTGCTAGACACTCTAGGCACAGCCATAGGTTTGCCTAATTGGAAATGCAGCTTCGCCCTCCAGTCATATTTAACTGGATGGCCACTTTAATGAGGCTGTGAAGGAACGTTTCAGTTTAAATGTGAAAAACCCACATATACAAGTCCAGAGTCCCCCTTTTTCCCACTATTAAGTCTTTCTGGTCATAAATATGCACAGGACCTAATCTCCCCCAGGAAGGTGAATTATCATATATGAGTTGAGCCAAGCATAGATCACAGACTCTCTCCTGATTCTCTCACACCTCCAGCCTGGGAAGGCCCCGATGGGTCTGGAGGTGGTATGACCCCTGGCTGTGACCCCGTCACATCAAAAATGCCAAAAAAACCAAGTACAGAACCAGAACGGCTCACAAAACTGCACATAGAGGTAGGTTTCTCCGGGCCATGCAACAAATGGAACCTAGAGAAATGGAGATCTAAGGTTCTGACCCATTTAGGGACCCCATATTTGGATTCATCGGATGCCCGGCATCTAGTCCAATCTTTTGGTGCCGTATTCAGAGCCATACGACCCCTTAGGTGCTAAAGCAGACTACACAACGGTGGGAGGGGACAATCCGGGCCACAGAAGGGAGGGAGTGAAAGGATCCCGAGGCATAAAGGGGGTAACCCTGGGACAGGCTTTCGTCACTTTTGAGGGAGGTCATGCGGCAGCATGCGGGAGGTGCCCATCAATAGGCTTGACACTCACCTTCATTCTGTGGGAGCTCTTCATCACCACTCTACAACTGCTTCTTAAGGTAACTGACTATTATATATCCCTGTGTAACTCACTGTAACCTGTAACCCACTACTCAGAACAGCATTTGTATTCATTCACATTCCATCATAGCCAAATGTTTGTTATCACTGCCTAGTGCGTTTATTACATTAAAACCTATATTTAACTTGAGCGATCTTTTAGCCTTAACCAAGAATCTGTGTGTCTGAAGGCTTTTGGGCCTGGTAGTCCTGCCAGGAAGGCAAACAGACAGGGTTTTGGGAAGGCGGGCTGCACGATCGGAGGTCCCTGACTGATCGTTGGATCACATGACCCGCGGTTCCCTGACAGAGGCCCTTTAGTAAAATCCATACTGGCTGGGCACAGCACAGCAGGGCTGATGTGTCTGTCAATCCTGTGAAAAGTTTTTTTTGGGGGGGGGGGGCTTGGTGTCAGTGATTAAGAGGACCTACAGTGTATTTTGCCTATAAGTCAGCTTTACTTGGATAACAGAGGGGTTCTTAAATTCACCTGGTGTTGAGAATTATTTAACCTCTTAACAAAAGTCCTCCATCTTGTTCCAGTTGTTTTTCCTATTTCCTAGAAAGCCATATAGAGGCAAAGAGGTACTCCAGGAAAGATGACAGTTAATTGTGGGGCTGTCAGTGCCGCACCTTGCTCAGTAACCTGGAAGAATCTGAGAGATGTTATGGATTCATGGTACCTGACAGCAGAGTTTATTTCCTTCATCTGGAACAGATTTCTGCATTGTTTGCCGGGCTGCACAAGGACTGTGGCGGATATTTGAGGACGTGCAGCGCATTGCTTTTGGACAGAAGAGAACAACATTAATCTTCAGCACACACCTCAGTATGGCAGCTTGTGCGATGGACTAGCGCAGTCAGCATTTCATTTGCATAAAGTTACACATTATGCCCATTCCCTGAATGAAAGCCCCCCCCACACTCATTGTGTATATGCTGCATGGTCATGGGGTAAGTGTACACAGCGGCGCTGATCACACAACGGTATAGATCATAAAGTGATTTATTTTCTGTTTTACATTACCTGAGTTTCATAGAGTGCTGGAAATTCAATCACATCTCTTAAAATTAGATTTGCGCTGTCAATACATCGCGCGAAGACCAATAAATTGTAATCAAGTTACCACCTCGACTTGGCTGTTCATGCAGTTTTTATGCGTGCGGCTGTGTAGATGCTTTACCATCACATGTTTTACATGCAGAGCAGAACACGTTCCATGGACATAAATGATAAAAAGTGCTTGAATTGCAACACCGGGTAAAAAGGTTTTATTAGCGTATAAAGTTTAGAAGAGTGTGTATTCATTTTATGTCTCTAACCTTAGCCCTCATTTACACGAGCCCAGTACTGCATGCATGTAGCCCCAATGTTATAATAGCCCCCCCATGGCCCCTTTCACATCTTACAGGTGCAGCAAGGGGATGGAAAGCCTGACTGCAAAAATTCCAGGCTGCATCCACAGGTGCGCCAAACCCAGAAGGCACCCCATAGAAGTCTATGGTCCGCAATGCAAATGCATATAAGAATGCAGATTTGAATTTGCGTCCTCCTCTTTAAGACACCCAACCAGCACACCAGGCATAGGGGCTGCATGGATCTGGCCATTCTGGCTCTGGTCCAGTGCCCCCCAGGGGTGAACACTGGGCTCCCCCATACCCCCCTACCCTTTGAACTAGTATAAGGGTCCCCTGGAGATTTCTGTGAAGCCATGCTGGGGGGGGGGGGGGTGTATAAATACACTTCCCAGCGGCGGAGAACTAGTGCCAGGATGGGGGGGAAGGGAAACTTTTGTTCACCTTCTTTTCAAACACTGGAAGAGCAGTAATTTTGATGTTTCTGCTGGTATATGAGGATGCCACGAGGAATGAAATGCAACGAAATGGACTGGATGAAGATAGCACATTGAGTGTCTGGGCATCCACTTGGAAAATGGAGTTCAATGTGGAGAAATATAAAGTCAGGTCCTTGGGGTCTAACAACCTGAAGGCCACATATGTCCTCGAGGGAGTACAACTGTGAGAGTCACATGTTGAGAAGGATCTGGGGGTACTGGTAGATCACAGGCTAAATAACAGTATGCAATGCCAAGCAGCTGCTTCCAAGGCCACCAAGATACTATCATGCATTAAAAGAGGCATAAAATCACGGGATAGGGATGGTGCGCTCTCAACTGCCGTCCAGTTCTGGGCACCCATTCATAGAAAGGACGCTCTGACTATGGAAAGGGTGCAGAGGAGAGTCACCAAACTAATAAGGGGAATTAATTATTAGTTATGAGGAAAGATTACGAGAATTAAATCTGTTTAGTCTTGAGAGGAGACGGCTGAGGGGGGACATGATTAACTTGTATAAATATATAAATGGGCAATACAAAAAATATGAGGAAACACTATTTCAGGTAAAATCTTCAATAAAGACAAGGGGGGTACTCCCTTTGACTGGAAATAAAGAAATTCAGTCTCCGGAGGCGACAATCATTTTTTACCATAAGAACTATAAATCTATGGAATAGCCTCCCACAGAAGCTTGTTACCTCCGACAGCTTCAAAAAAGGATTAGATGCTTATTTAGAAGAAAATAACATTAACAGTTACTATTAGCAGTTATCAGTAAAAAAAACAATAAATGAAATAAATAACTTCCACCTACAAAATAAAAAATTACTTCCCCTACCCCAACACCCTTGGTTGAACTTGATGGACATATGTCATTTTCAACAGTATTAACTATGTAACTATAGTGTAAATTTAGACTAATATAATTATTTTGTGCGGTGTGTTTATTTTTACTATCTTGAACTAGTAAGAGGTCCAGGGGACCCATATACTAGTTCAATGTATAGGGAGGGTGGCAAGTTACCTGTTTGCCCACCATGTGGCCCCCAAGCAGTGGGGATCCCAGCCCCTATGCCTGCTGTACTGGCTGGTAGGCCTGGAGAGGAGGAACCTCACATCTTTTGTATTTTTTCATTAAAAAAAAACATAGAGACACATAAAATACATAGAAAAAATGTCAAACGCAGCTGCAAAACTTCTACCACAACCCCTAAAAACGTTTGCGGCAGGATAATAACGTAGCCTTACTATCGGGAAGGAATATGTAGCAACACCCTAGTTCAGGGTTTGCTTTAGGGGGAGTGAGGGAAGTTACGCTTAGACCAGGTCACGGATGGAGATAGAACGTCCCTCTACTTGTTATTATCGCTGTCTAACACCACCTATTACCGTTACACATCCAATTTCCCTCACCTGCCTATGCCTCTCTGACTAAAGCCTATGGGACACTACATCTTCCACAAAACCAAATATTTTGGCTACTCCATCATCCTGTCACAAAAACACCTTTTGTCCTGTCTTCAGTGACTATTCTGGACCACTAGTCTGATGTGTGAAGAACTTCTGGCCTGAGTCTAATCCCGGTTATCATAACAAGAGGGACAAACAAAGGGGACCTGCACCAAACCCTGCAAATTAATACAGGTGCCACTCCCAAAGCTTACAAAGGCTTAATCAGACAACAAAATAGGGAGGCACACTAGAATCAAAACTAGTACAAAAAATATATTATTTTATTTGAGCTTGACATAAGTCAATCACTACATATACTCCTAAACATGCTAAAACCAATTTAAAAAGCCTGAGGAAATGGGGTAGCGTGTCAACGGAACGCGTGGCTCTTGGGGTGGTAGGCGGTGGGGAGACCTTCTTAGCTTAATTTGGTTCATTTTGTGACCTATACTGTGGTTCACATCATAGGACATTAGCACACTTTGGTTATGATAATGATGAGGGATTAATTTTGATACTATTATTTGTTTTATATAGGCAATGAATTGTGTTTTTTATTATCTTGATGGGAATGGTTCTGATCACCAATTTCAGATTGGTTACAATCAAATGTATTTTTTGATTGTTTGCACTTGCACTTTACAACACATATATATTTTTATGATCCGGATAATAGGCAGGTTTTGCACAGTACATGCACATGGTTTCATATTTATATCAGAAATGTTTTTTCTTTTATTATGATGTGTATACAGATATATATAGGAATTTGATGGCAATATATATATATATTTTTTTTTTTTGGATGGTGCTCTCCCCATCGCCTACACACCTATGTTGGTCTGTTTTGTTTGTCATTGTTATATTTATGTTTTTTAATTGGTTTTAGCATGTTTAGGATTATATGTAGTGATTAACTTGTGTCAAGATCAAATAAAATAATATATTTGTTTGTACTAGTATTGATTCTAGTGTGCCTCCCTATTTTGTTGTAATCCCGGTTATCAGGCAGAGAGGCAGATGCACATTAGAGTGCACTATGAACTCACTAGATGGGCTTTCTGTGTTGATGTGGAGCCATTTTAGGTAGTTTATTGAAAATGTGAAATGATTAAAACGAAAGTATGGTCAAAAATGACCATAATTCCTCTGTACTATATAGCAGCGGGGCAGTGCGACCCAGGCTGCCCCACTGAGCTTTGCCGCAGTTAAAGTGGACCAACACCCAGGATTTTGACTATCCAGGGTTTTGGTCCACTTCAGGGGGGCACCCCGATTGGGGGTGCCCCGCTGTGTGAAACCCCCCAGAAAGCCCCAAAAACTCACCTCACCACGCTCCCACGTGACCGTGCCGTCCAATCCCCGCCGACGGACAAGCGGGTGACAGCGACGGACAAGACAGCGCGTTCGCCGCAGCCTCCCCCACGTCACTCTTACAGGGCGATCACCTCCCTCACCGCGGGACATCCGAGATCGGGATGTCCCGTGGGGTTAAACCCCCCCCCCAAATCCCAAAAAAACCTTACCCCTCTAGACGTGCCCGCGCCGGCCGTTTGTGAATGGCATCTGCCCCTAATAAAGCCAGGTGATCACCATGACAGCCAGGCATCTGCCTCTAATAAAGCCAGGTGATCACCATGACAGCCAGGAATCTGCTTCTAATAAAGCCAGGTGATCGCCATGACAGCCAGGCATCTGCCTCTAATAAAGCCAGGTGATCACCATGACAGCCAGGCATCTGCCTCTAATAAAGCCAGGTGATCACCATGACAGCCAGGCATCTGCCTCTAATAAAGCCAGGTGATCACAATGACAGCCAGGCATCTGCTTCTAATAAAGCCAGGTGATCGCCATGACAGCCAGGCACCTGCCTCTAATAAAGCCAGGTGATCGCCATGACAGCCAGGCATCTGCCTCTAATAAAGCCAGGTGATCACCATGACAGCCAGGCATCTGCCTCTAATAAAGCCAGGTGATCACAATGACAGCCAGGCATCTGCTTCTAATAAAGCCAGGTGATCGCCATGACAGCCAGGCACCTGCCTCTAATAAAGCCAGGTGATCGCCATGACAGCCAGGCATCTGCATCTAATAAAGCCAGGTGATCACCATGACAGCCAGGCATCTGCCTCTAATAAAGCCAGGTGATCACCATGACAGCCAGGCATCTACCCCTAATAAGGTCTAGTGATCACATTGACAGTCATGCATCTCTGCCTGTTATAAAGCCAGGTGATCGCCATAACAGCCAGGCATCTGCCCCTAAAGAAGCCAGGTGATCACCATGACAGCTAAGCATCTGCCCCTAATAAAGCCTGGTGTTCACCATGACAGTCAGGCATCTGCCTCTAATAAAGCCAGGTGATTGCCATGACAGCCAGTCATCTGCCTCTAATAAAGCCAGGTGATCGCCATGACAGCCAGGCATCTGCCTCTAATAAAGCCAGGTGATCACATTAACAGCCAGGCATCTGCCCCTAATAAAGCCAGGTGATTGCCATGACAGCCAGGCATCTGCCTCTAATAAAGCCAGGTGATTGCCATGACAGCCAGGCATCTGCCTCTAATAAAGCCAGGTGATTGCCATGACAGCCAGGCAGCCGCCTCTAATAAAGCCAGGTGATCGCCATGACAGCCAGGCATCTCCCTCTAATAAAGCCATGTGATCACATTAACAGCCAGGCATCTGCCCCTAATAAAGTCAAGTGATCGCCATGACAGCCAGGCATCTGCCCCTAATAAAGCCAGGTGATTGCCATGACAGCCAGGCATCTGCCTCTAATAAAGCCAGTTGATCACATTAACAGCCAGGCATCTGCCCCTAATAAAGCCAGGTGATTGCCATGACAGCCAGGCATCTGCCTCTAATAAAGCCAGGTGATTGCCATGACAGCCAGCCATCTGCCTCTAATAAAGCCAGGTGATTGCCATGACAGCCAGGCATCTGCCTCTAATAAAGCCAGGTGATCACCATGACAGCCAGGCATCTGCCCCTAATAAATTGGTATTTTATGAGGGAAAGTCTGTGCAGTCAGCTTGGGAGGCACGGCTGACATTACCTTTCCCATGACATAATAGCTAGCTACATATTTTGTCCAGCAGGGGGCTCTACTGCAACAAAGTTCTTTATGATTATTCGAGGCTCCACAAATATGGCTTCTTTTCGATGACATAGTGGCTTCCTCCCTTCGCCTCAAAAGGTCACCTAAGCCCGAGACTCTGACCTTACATTTCGGCGCCTAGTCTGTAATTTATTAGAAATAATAGGTACTGTAATTTAAACATTTTAGCTGTGAACAACTTTTAAAATAGTGGCTAACACTTCCTGCCTACGCGAACTATCTGGTTTGTGTATCGTTGCCATGGTGACAGCGGAGGCTGCAGCAGGCAGAATGTCAGGTGAGTGCTGGGGGGAATCTCTGCCTCACTGCACATGGCACCTGGCTGACATAAGGGCATAGGACCGGCTCCAGGTTTATGTGGGCCCTTGGGCGACATGGTCTCAGGGGGCCCCTTTTTGGTGAAGAGTTGCGTCACATCACCGAGGGACGGTCATTGGTGACGCGCAGTCCACCGGCCAAGCGCCGTCGCACACCCCAAAGGCCGGCCCTGTCAGTGGGCCCCCCCGGCATCCGGGTGCTAACGCCAGCCCCGCTGAGGGACGTCCCAAATCTGGATGCCTCCTAAGGATCATGCTATTTGGACCAAAACTCTAGTTTTGGTCTACTTTGAAGCGCACCAAACCCCTTTAAACCTGACCTCGGAGTCTAAATGAATCTAGATTCTCCTGATTTTGGATGCCCCTTGTGTGTGACCCTTTGTTCATTACTTTCCTGGAACTGGTGAATGCAATGTGGGATCGCCAGTTTGAGTTAACAACCAAACCAAGGGGGGTTCTTTCACAAACAGGGGCGAGATGCCCCTGTAAAGCGGACCAAAACCTAGGGTTGGCATTGCTTGCATAGTGGGTATGCCAGCGATCCCAGGGGGGTTTCACACAGTGGGGTATCACAGATTGGGATGCTCCAGGGATAGGAAATCAGCTTGGGTGGGCAACTTAAAAGCAGAACAAAACCCAGCACTTCCTCCCCTGGAATCTAGATCGAGATGCCCCGTTGTGTGGAAACCCCGCCATTCGAGGAGAAGTTGGGCACCAGCTGCGACGGTGCCCTCCCAGTCCGCCGGCAGTCAAGCGCCGTCGCACACCACAAAGGCGGACCCTGTCAGTGGGGGCCCCCGGCAGCTGCCCTGCCTTGCCGGGTGCTGGCGCCGGCCCTGTATGGGCACATAACATGGCAGCCAGAGGTGACTGATGATGGGCAGCAGCTGATGCCCAGAGACATCCTCTTAGAGACTGTCCCTGGAGCTGAATGGAGCCAAGTGAACTGTGACTGGCTGAGCGGCCCATGTGGGAACCAGGAAGAAGTGAGTTTCCTGGGGGAACTGTGGGGATACACCCAGTGGGGGCATCCCAAATCAGATTCTGATATGGGATGCCCAGCCTGAGAGGAACAACACCCAGGGGAGTGAAGTTCCCTTGTGTTAATAATTTGGGGAAAAAAAACGTTCTTTTTAAATCTGTAAGGGTTAAACCGTTTAAAATTAAAACAAAAATGACACGGGGTCAGGGATGCACCAGTAATGACTCCATGTGAGGCAGCCACCTCAGGCCGCAATGCAGGGGGTAGCATTTGCTAGATTTGTTCGGAAATTGGAAATTGGGGAGCACCACTTCACTCGTGTTTTTGCAGTCAGTCATTGGTGGCCTAGCGTCCGTGGCAGCACACTGCTTTATTGAGGAATGGAGCCGGTACTCTCTATAGTTAGCCTCAGGCAGCAGAGAGGCTAGGTACATCCCTGTGTAGGGTTCCACCTACCCAAGCAAAACTAGCTATGGGGGCTGCAGGCAAAAGAGATGCCACTTACACCCCTGTGTGGGGTTCCTTCTACCCAAGCAAAACCAGCTATGTGGGCTGGTAGGCCAGAGTGCTTAGGCGGACCAGCTGGCATAGCCCTCATGGACCGCAGGCTCTTCTGCACCCCCATTTGCTTTGGGGATGCAAGTAATGGGGCAGGGGTTTAAAGTGTACCAAAACCTAGGATTTTTACTATCCTGGGTTTTAGTTCTTGCCCCAGGGGCCCCCCACGATCGGGGGTGCCCCGCTGTGTCAAACCCCCCTGGTCGCTAAATCAAACTCACCTTTTCCCGGTCCTATGGCGCAGGTGCGCCCGCTTGTCCAATCGGCATGCTCGGATCCACTGGCGTCCCTTCATCCAGGAGCTCGTCTAATGCGAGCGGAACCGAGCTTGCTGGCGGCCGCATCCCCTGCTACCCTCTAACATGGAGCATGCCTGTGCTGGTCATTCATGCGCCCTGTTAGAGGGATAGCTGGGATGCGACCGCGGCTTGCACATGTGCCTGGAAAAGAAACAAAGGAGGGGTGGCAGCCGCTCAGACCATTTTATAACTAACCTGGGAGGTGCACGTTAGCAGGGCAATTAGGACACAAAAGTCTTAAAGGAGCCACAGCACTCAAACCAGTTAGCTTGCTGACCAACCTACAATCTGTCTCTAAACTTGGTTAACAGATGGCTCGGTCACACACATCTGCAGAATTATGCTTAAGCTGCACCACCAGCGCCAAGGTGCCCCTGTGAGGAGCAGTCCTAACTCTAATCTCTGAGAGCCCCATCTGGGACATACAATGCAATAGATGAATTGGGAGCAGGCTTACCTGAGGTTGCCCTAAACCTCAAGTGCAAGCCATGGGGTGGAAGGGTCAAAGACCTTGCAATACAGCCTAGACCCCACACCCCATGTGCTGGCACAAATTCAAAAGAAACAAAGGAGGGGTGGCAGCCGCTCAGACCATTTTATAAGCTAACTGGTTTGAGTGCTGTGCCTGGAAAAGAAGGTAAGTGTATGGGCGACCTGGGAGGTTCACACATGCCCCGGGGGAGGGAATCAAACAGTCCGGTTATCTATAAGATCTATAACATAGATTCCCGGGGCAATCACCGTGGATTTTGGTCCACTTTAGCGACAGGTGACTTGCCAGCCCCTACACCCCTGTGAACTGGTTGAGGTGTCTTACCAGTTCACAAGGGGTTAAATGTTAAAAAAAAAAACACACAGACACATTTATTTTTTTTCTACTTACCTCTTTCCATCCTGATCCTGGTTGATCACCGCTGCTGCTCTCACTGACAGCCAGAAATGATCAATGGAAGCCGGATTGGAGTCTTCTGTCCCTGCTCCCCGCTTCTGAATGCCTGGGAGCAGTTCTCTGCCCCACTGAAGACCCAGTAGTGGGGGGAGGGAATAAAAATGCCCTCGTGCCAAAGGGGAGACCCCCCCCCCCCAGCGCTGCATCCCAGACAGAGGTGAGTGTTTTGGTTTTTTTTTGCTCCAAACCCGTTTAAACAATTTTAACCTCCATGCCGCCAATCTCAATAGCTACCACTTGAGATTCCTTCGCCTCTCGTCTTCACCTCTTACACTTTACTCAACATTGTATCCTGTTTTCATAGCATTTGCTTTGAATTTTGTAGCATCTTGTTTGTATTAGCCTATGTAGTGTATGTTATTTACCCTGTGTGTAATGACTAATCTGTACAGTGCTACAGGATAAGATGTCGCTATATAAATACACAATAATAATAACTAATGATACTTTAAACCTCTGGATCAGTGTTACATTTATTTGTTTTGTGATTTCTCCTTTGTAGAAGTATTACGAAAGTCCCTCACCTCTAAAGGTCTGAAGTCAAACATGGACCGAGCAGTGACCAGGTCAGGTGACACGTGTGTTCGAGCTTATTGCCGGAGACTTTTTATCAAACGCTAAACTATCAGAAATATGCTACACCTCAAATTCATGGACTAATGTAGAACTTGGGATAGTTTAACATTTTATCATTTTCTTAATCAGTGTGCCTTGGGGTGGGGGTGTAAGTAGACCTAAATTATTTTTTTTTACTTTAGATCTGCTTTAAATATATTATACAGAGTGATGCTTCTGTGTTTGGATTGATTCCTAGTAATTCTTCAGAAATCCAAAACTTTAGCATTTTTATGTAAAAAGTAATCAGAGAAAGAGAATGAATATAAAGTATAGCATATGTGTATGACCAGCATACAACCTCCACTAGATTGTCCTGTGGAGGCTTCACTACTAACGCCAGGTATCAGCAGATGAGCGTCTGTATAGCGGCGCTTATAGCGACCACTAGTGGACGCTGTAAACATATATCAGGAGCTGTAACATAGCGACTCGGTCGTATTAACCTGGCCTGCAATGATGAATGTGATGTGTAGAGTACAGAGCTGCAGCGAGCTCAGCCAGCTCAGTGCGACCATCTCTGCACTCCACACTGTACTTATCAAAAACGGACTCACACAGAGCGTTGGCGTTTTAAATCTGGTCGCTATAGCATAGAGCGCCAGACGCTGTGTGATTAAAGTCTGTTTTTGAACACATATCCACCAGTAACAAAGCGAAAGCACATGGAATGACATTGTTACACTGTAACATTAACAATTTAGTGCCAGACCTGTAATGACAATTCTGCATAAAAATAGTCAAGTCAAGTTTCTAAAAGTGTTTGTTTGCAGCCAGGAGAGGTCACACAATGATTTCTGCAAAAAAATGAAATGTATGGGTGAGCACTACAGAGCGACAGGTACTTCATGGCACTCTGGAACTAGAGTGCCGGCTCTATACACCGAGCAGCCTGTAATAATACATGCAACGCTACATGGCGCTGTTAGAGGCGCTCACCAAATTCACTTTCTTATATGTGGTTTTGCGTACAGCGCCCGGCGTTCACCAGACGCTATGAGGCACTACCTGGCGCTATCCCTTCCTAAATACCCCCTAAATCTCACCTGCCCTAGTACCTGTTGTTGCAGCGTCATAGCTGTCCACCACCCTACCACTGTGGAGGTTTCAGAAGTAGGCCTCAGCCTTTCTGATGGTATGTGTGAATAAAATCTGAGAGTGGGGCTTGGTTCTGACTACCCACTACATTCTCTTCCTCTCTCCTGGTGTCAAAGTACAGCCAGAAGTACCTGGGGAACATAAGAACATCCTTCAGGAAAGCAGTCACAGCAGATCTATGGAGGCCTGGAAGGAGGAATTAAAATGTCTTGTTGACATTTTGAAGGGACCAAAACTCTTGTGAAAGCCACTCCCAGGTGTACCCCCCACCAGGGGCATCCCTGCATTACTCTGCGCACCCACCAACAGCCATTCACCTCTGTCAGCTGCAGTGAGCACACACAGCAATGTCAAGGGCTGTGCATGCAACATGGGATCTTGGGTTAAGGTGTATATCGGGCACACAGGGGAGAGCTATATATATATCCTAAATTGGGATGCCCCCGGTGGAGGAAACCCGTGACTGAAGACAAGATATTAGAGCTGATTCAGCACGGTGAGATTTTTTTCTCTCACTTTCTTTGTGAGAAAAACTGTTTTATAATGATTTTTTCCTTCGTGCAAGTCAGCACCATTTTAGCTGTGCAAATTTTGTAATCATTTAACGCTACAAAGGGGGAGTGGCAGCCGCTCAGACCATTTTATAACTAACCTGGGAGGTGCACGTTAGCAGGGCAATTAGAATACAACAGTCTTAAAGGAGCCACAGCACTCAACCCTGTTAGCTTGCAGGCCAGCCTATAATCTTTCTCTAAACTTGGTTAAAAACAGAGGCTCGGTCACACACATCTGCAGAAGTATGCTTAAGCTGCACCACCAGCGCCAAGGTGCCCCTGTGAGGTGCAGTCCTAACTCTAATCTCTGAGAGCCCATTTGGGACATACAATGCAATAGATACATTGGGAGCCCAATTAGGTTAGTTATAAAATGGTCTGAGCGGCTGCCACCCCCCCTTTGTTTCTTTTGAATTTGTGCAAGCACATGGTGTGTGGGGTCTAGGCTGTATTGCAAGGTCTTTGACCCTTCCACCCCATGGCTTGCACTTGAGGTTTAGGGCAACCTCAGGTAAGCTGCTCCCAATTTATCTATTGCATTGTATGTCCCAGATGGGCTCTCAGAGATTAGAGTTAGGACTGCACCCCACAAAGGCACTTTGGCGTAGTGGTGCAGCTTAAGCATACTTCTGCAGATGTGTGTGACCGACTCCTCTGTTTTTAACCAAGTTTAGAGACAGATTATAGGCTGGCCTGCAAGCTAACAGGGTTGAGTGCTGTGGCTCCTTTAAGACTTTTGTAATCATTTAAAGCTAAAAATGGTCCTGAATTGCACTAAGGAAAAAAGTGAGACTGAGGATTAATACTTCTCCTGTGCATCGGTGAGGAAATCTGCAAAACCTGGCCGTTTGGTGGCGTTTGGGGAGGAGAGTTGGGCTGAATAGCACATGCATTCGAACTTAAGCCACATGCGAATATATATTCGCATCATAAGTATGTATATTTGCAAGGTGTTGATTCAGCCCTTAAGTCACTGCAGGCGGCTCTTATTGGATGAAATCCTGTGACTGCTCCATTGGAACCAAAAAGAGGTGAGTTAATAGTGGGGCTCTGGGGCTTCGGGGGACTGGGACAAAACAAAAGTAACATTCACTGGTTTTGTTCTGCTTTAAAGTGGACCAAAACCCAGTATTTTGTCCCCCCGGGCACCCCACTGTGTGAAACCCCCCAGGTTGCCGAAACCAACTCACCTCTTCCTGGTCCTATGGCGCATGCGCAGGCACTCATCCAGTCAGTGCGCTCGGATCCGCTGACGTCACATGGTCTAAGCCTTCGTCTAAGGCTAGCGGATCTGAGCGTGCTGACGGCTGCATCCCCTGATACCCACTAACAGGGAGCGTGCCCCCACCGGCCATTCATAATGCCTGGCACTGGCACGCTCCCTGCTAGAGGGATAGCGGGGATGCGGCCGCGGCTCGTACATGCTCCAGTGGACCGGGAAGCAAGGTAGGTGTATGGGTGACATGGGGGGTTTCACACAGCGGGGCATCCCGATTTTGGATGCCCTGGGGGGGAGGGAATCTATCGGCCCAGAAATCTTATAGCTTCCCGGGCCGATCGCTGTGGGTTCTGGTCCACTTTGAAAAAAAATCAGATGCAGGTTGCAATTCACACCCACATTTTGCTAAGTATGAAATTGACAAAGAATGATGGTGTTTAATATTTAAATATTTATTCCTATGTTTTTGTGACGTCTTTCTAGAAATACAGAAACTCTTTCAATGATTGAAAGTGAGTACATCAAGAATCTTCAGAAACAAGTCTATCTCCTGGAACTGGAAACCTCCTTCTTATATCCTTTCTAATTATAAGTCATATCTGAACAGATTCAATGCTCACCATGTGTCATTCACCCTAGGTAAATGTTTTTTTTTAGCGAAATATTTAAAGAGAAACAAAATTGTGATTGTCACTATCCTGGGCTTTGTTTCCTCTGCCTGTGGCATTCCGATTTGGGTTGCCCCACTGTGTGTATTCTCTATTGAGCTCAGAGCGGCAAGTAAAGCTGAATAAAGCATACGGCGCTGGCCGCAACCCCAAAAAGCTGGCGTGGGTATGCACAGATAGAGGTAAGTAGTGATGAGGCCCCAGCCCACGCATGCACCTTGGGACCTCAGGAAATTAGAGTTTTGTGGGGCGATCACCAGGGGTTTCACTCATTAAAGTGGACCAACACCCTGAGGTGATCGGCCCGGGAATCTATAAGATTCCCGGGCCGATCACCTCACACACCGCGGGACATCCGAGATCGGGATGTCCCGCGGGGTGAACCCCCCCTGAACACCCCAAATCCACCTACCTGGTCTTGCCCGTCAGCGCCTCCCTCGCGCCCCTCTAGGCGTGCGCGTGCCCGCGCCGGCCGTCTCTGAATGGCCGGCGCGGGCGCGCACACGTCAAGAGTGACGCGCGGGAGGCGCTGACGGGCAAGCTGCTTGTACGTTGCTGTCAATCAGCTTGTCCGTCGGCGCCGGTTGGACGGCGCGGCCACGTGGGAGCTGGGAGAGGTGAGTTTTGGGGGCTTTCTGGGGGGTTTCACACATCGGGGCACCCCC
Source organism: Gastrophryne carolinensis (assembly GCA_027917425.1). Classification (NCBI taxonomy): domain Eukaryota; kingdom Metazoa; phylum Chordata; class Amphibia; order Anura; family Microhylidae; genus Gastrophryne; species Gastrophryne carolinensis. Next base: position 368,888,366 of record CM051239.1, on the reverse strand, counting down.
GATCGGGGTGCCCCGGGGAAGTGGACCAATACCCAGGATAGTCAAAATCCTGGGTGTTGGTCCACTTTAAGGCAATATTCCCCAAGCCTCTCCTCTAGAGCCACCAACAGCTCATGGTTTGTGGATCTTCTCATAGCTGCCTCTATAGCTCTGCTGCTGAACTTATCACATCACCTGTGCAGGGATCTGCAAAACCTGACCTCTCGAGAGAGCATTAGGACATCCCAAATCGGGAAGCCCCACAAAGGGGAGACAACCATCCATAGAGTCCTATAGACCAGGAAGGTCGTTGCTCCAAAACCCACCCTGGAATCTATGAGACTCAGGTTCGGATGCCCCGCTGTGGCCAGAGCGGCCACTCCCTGCTATGCAGCCACCGGCGTGCTTGGCTTCGCTCGGCTAGACTTGGCTGGAGCCGAATTCTTAGACGAGCCTAGACGAGTTAATGCCAGCGCAGTCTGATTGGACAGGAGGCTGCGCATATGCTGTAGGACCGGGGAAAGGTGAGCTTGAGTGGGCGACCTGGGGAGTTCCACACAGCAGAGCATCCTGCATTGGGGATAGTCAAAATCCTGGGTATTGGTTCACCTTAATACATTTTTATTATATTGAATATTCTTCTAGTGAACAGTAGGTGGTGCTATTGTTGCTTTATTGTTACTGTACTGAGGAGCAAAGTCGGCTGACTGCATAGAATGCTGCTACTATAATGGTATATTTGTAAAAAAAAAAAGACCATTTATTGGCTAAAGCTGACTGTAGACATCAGAGAATCATCAGTGACCCAACCATCTGAGGATGTCCTGCCATAAACAGCTGTGCTGGGCTCTGTTTTATGGGGCAGAATAGTGCCCAGCTATTGATAGACATCAGTAAGTTCTGGTCATAATCATGTGATATGTATGGGCACCTTGAAATGTGCCTGTACTTTAAAGTGGACCATCACCCGCGGGGAGGGAGGTGATCGGCCCGGGAATCTTATAGATTCCCCGGCCGCCGCCGCCTCCCTCGCGCCCCTGTAGGCATGCGCGCGCCCGCGCTGGCCGTCTGTGAATGGCCGGCGCGGGCGGGCGCGCGTCAAGAGGGACGCGCCGGAGGCGGCGGCGGAGGAGCCACGGACAAGCGGCTGTCAAATCGCTTGTCCGTCGGCGCTGGGAGCGGGGAGAGGTGAGTTTTTAGGGTGATCGGGGGGGTTTCACACAGCGGGGCACCAAGACCCAGGATAGTCAAAATCCTGGGTGTTGGTCCACTTTAAAAAATCTGCTTAGGTGGACCTACACACAGTGGTTTCCACATCGGCCTCACAGCTTCTGATTAACTACCTCATTGGCATGCCTAACCCATGATCAGGATCAGTGAATGTCAAGCCTTGGGACCTGAAATTGGGCTCCATTTACTCCCTGCATCTTGAGCCTGATTCAAAGAGGAATGAAATCCAAGAATTTCACTTTTTGGGTGGTGGTCCTCTCTGGCAGGGCATCCCTATTTGGGATACCCCACTGTGTGTATCCCCTGGGATCACCGAAAAACTCACCTGTTTCCCATGTGGGCTGCTCAGCCAAACACTGCGTCCATTTAGTTCAGATTTGTTTTGCTACTCTGAGCTCAGTGTGGCAAGGAAATCTGCAAAGAGCGAGCACTGCATCCCCGATCACCTCTAGCTGTGGGTGGGTATCCTAGGTCTTTCTGAATGTTTGGTGTGGGTTTGCACTCCAGATAGGGGCGCATTCCCACTGGGGATGCTGGAGAAGAAAGGGCTCCAGGAAGAGGTGAGTAAATCGGGTGGTCTGTGGGGCATCCCCATTTGGATCTCCCAGTCCCCTGAGGGGGAGTTCGTGCCTCTTTATTGGGGGTGGGAGATCACAGTGGACTGAAAGCAGACCTTCAGTCAAGAAAATCAAGTTTAGTAATTATCTTTCCTAAAGCCCCCCTTTGATGATCAGTGGGGTATGGTGCTTGAGAGCAAAAAAAAAGTAGGGAGGCACTGATCAAAAAATAAATTTTTATTAATTACATATTTATAATCACTACATACAATACACAACATATTAAAATCCCTTTAAAGTGGACCAACACCCAGGGGGGATCGGCCCGGGAATCTATAAGATTCCCGGACCGATCAGATCCCTCCCCGCGGGGCATCCGAAATCGGGATGTCCCGCGGGGAGGAACCCCCCAGGAGGCCCACAATCCTTACCTTACCGGCGATCCAACGGCGCATGCGCGAGACGCGGCCGCGTCTCTCGCTTCCCTCTAGCAGGGTGCGCTCCCGCGACGGCCGTTTTGTGAATGGCCGGCGCAGGCGCGCTCCCTGTTAGAGGGAAGCGAGAGATGCAGCCAATGACAGCGCTCTGGTATGCGCGTCCAAGCGGCTTTGGACGCGCATACCAGAGCGGCTCTGAGCGCTGTCATTGGACATTGTCATAACACACAGGACAAACCAACATAAAGGTGTGTAGGCGATGGGGAGGGTCTCACCACACTAATTGATATCAAATGCCTGGATATATGTGCTAAATCATTCAACAAAGTGTTCCAACAGTGCAACTAAACATGTGCAAATCCTGCCTATGATCCGGATCACTACAAAATCTATATATTTGTAAAGTGCAAGTGCTACTAGTCAAACAATCAATGAAGAATTAATATTCCCAACCATAACAACTCATAAACATATCAATCTAGTCTATTCAACAATTAAAGAATATTATGAAAATATAATCACCTTTATATATTATTAGGCATCCCAAAGGGGAACCACTGATGTATATCACAATACCACTTAAAAAATTAAATCACAAATCTATCACAAAGAACATCACCAGAAATAAAGCCAAGATATCATGCAAATAACGTGTGAAGTCTCCCCACCGCCTAACACACCAGGAGCCGCGTGTTCCGTGGGCACATCACTCACTTCATCAGCTGGTGCTTGAGAGGGCTTAAAGCTGACCAACAGTGAAAAATGACTTAAACCAGACCAACACAACAAACTCATGTGCTCATATGCATCCATCCCCAGGGTAATTTAGATTGCTGCACATAAAAATTCATTTACCTTTCTCTAAGTCCTGCTGTGGTAAATTTTATAAACAAAAAGGCGGTTCATGGATGTGCAGGCTGCCTGCAAGCAGGTAGTGCTGCTAAGTTTCTGTTACTGTGCGTTATCAGTTATGTCAGTTGATTCCAGGCAGCAGCACGTCTGAGATGCTGGGAGAGGAAGCTCCAAAATGGCTGCTACCTTTCTTTTCCAACTGAGCCAGGCCATTGGTCTGGTTTAGCCCCATGCAGATGTTGTGGAATAGCTGCACTCCTAGAATTACATGGGAGCCGCCATCTTGGATCACACCTGAGAGCCCTGATTACACATGAGTGGGGGGATAGTGGAGAGCCTTTGCTAGCACACAGACACACTGCAGTGGAGCTGGGAGGTCCTTATGATCAGCCCAACCAACCATAGAGAGATTTTATCTGTTTCCACACAGAATGTTAGAAGGAGATAATGCTGGCTGCATTGAAGATCAGCATGGCTGCAGTATGTTTGTGTGATATTGTCTCTCCACACAGGGCAGGCTGGAGATTGGGATATTGCTAAAAGCAGCCCACACCAAACTGAGAGATATTTACCTCAGAAAAGTGATCAGCACTTCTCATATTACACACACTTTGAATCACCAGCTGCTGGAGAGGATGAGTGTAACTATGTATCAGTCAATGTAAGGCAATGGGTTCGGCTGCCTCAGAGTTGTTTACAATGTTTAAAAGAGAAACATGGTTGTGTGGCGGGAGTTAATGAAAACTCCCCAAAATTGTCCTGCCTGCCTCTGCTCCGGTTTACATTTGGTGCTTTTTTACTTACCTCCCAGGGCGCATCGAACTCAGGTGTCTCAATGATTCCTCTGTGCTGTCTGCCGGGCACCGCCATCTTGGAAAACTTCGGCCTCCCAGCAGACACTGCACTGCCCCTCCAATCTTGTATCTTCGTAGTGTCATTGCATAGCTGCAATGACACTAGCAGCAAAAGCCGCAAGACTTGAGGAGCGGCCAGCGTGAGGGGTCGGAAGGCTTTGAGTCACAATGCTGCGGCTAAAGCCTGTGCTGTCATTCGAAAGGTGGCTAAGGTAGGAGGGAGTGCACTAAAGGACCAGAAAGCAGCAGGATGTGTGTGTTTCAGATAACGCCAACATCCAAAAGGTAATGTGGGGTTGGGGAGGGACGGTATGCTGACTAATGTTTACAAGGTCTGTTGTTCCTCTTTAAAGTGGACCAAAACCCAGGATTTTGACTATCCTGGGTTTTGGTCCTTTCCCCTGGAGCATTCCAATCAGCGGTTCCCCGCTACGTGAAACCTCCCAGATTGCCCGAGGAAACTCACCTCATTCCGGTCCTACGGCGCATGCACGACCGCTTGTCCAATCAGCGCGCTCGGAGCCGCTGAGCTATGCACATCTGAGCGACATCTTAGCGGAGTGGCTCTGAGCGCTGGAGGCCGCATCCCCTGCTTCCCTCTAACAGGGAGTGTGCCCGTGCTGGCCATTCACAAATGCCTGGCATGGGCACGCGCCCTACTAGAGGGATAGCGGGGATGCTTCCTGCGCATGCGCTGTTGGACCGTGAAGTAAGGTAAGTGTAAGCGGGCGACCTGGGGGGATTCACACAGCGGGTCATCCCGATTTTGGATGCCCCGGAGGGAGGGAATGGATCAGCACAGGAATCTTATAGATTCTCGGCCCGATCCCGCTGGGTTTTGGTCCACTATAAGCGCTTTCTGAGCAGTGCTGAGTCATTACTGCTAATGACCATTTACTTCTGGCCAAAGGTAAAGCATTATTTCAAAGAGATTTAGGGACTTTAGGACTAGATTTTTCACAAGCAGGCCTTTTCAAAATTGTGGCAAGATGGCTGCCCCCATACAGTTCAATAGCATAACATCTCCATGCTATCCCACTAGATATAAAGGGTTTTGAGCCCTCTCAAATCCATTACATCACATCACTGAATGTCGGGGTTTAGGGGAGCAATTTACTAAACTTTGATTTTTTGACTGGAGGTCCGCTTGAAGTAGTGTGCAGTGGCAGAATGACTATAGCAATATCCTGGAGATTTCCTGGGACTTAAGGGTCGATGGGACTAGGTGTTGCCCCCGGCATTTTACCCATAGCATTGTGTAGGAATTGACTCTGTCCTGTCAGTATGTAACTGCTTCTAACACTCTCCTCCATTTCCTGCATCCTGAGTCATTCTTTAGGGTCATGCTAATTAGTTTTTAACTTTAAAACACAACAACTGCACCCTATGGCAGTATGCTAAATAGATAGCATTTCTTACTAGCCCATAGGGTGCTGTGGTTTCCAAATTTGCAAAATATTATTCTCACCTCACTGAAAAAATGATGTATGTGATGGGGAAGTAGAACTTCCCCATCACATGTGCGGGTGATTTATTGAGAAAAATTACAACAAACTTTTTATTGCACTTTTTTGTGTGTTGAAGTTAAAAAGCTCATCAAGATGCAGGTTGCAATTCACAACCAAATGTGCACCCAGAACAACCACCAATTGTTCTAGCCCTGGAGTCCAAAAGACTCCGGGGCTGGCTGATCAATTCCCCCTGCGGCATCCCAGTTCAGTGTGAACCCCCTGCGATTGGCCTGCAAACACTCACCTTTCCAGTGTCACGGCCGCATCCCCAGCCGCCTTGCGCTGAGACACGCTATCATTCCCAGGGGGGTGGGAGCGCGCTGCAGGCGGCAAGGAGGCCGGGCATGCGCCTGATCTATGCTGAAGCTCTGTTACAGTGCTGAATGTGTGCTTTAATATGCACAGCATACATTGCTGATCGCGATAAGGGATGAGTGGAAACAGCAGGACATCCCGAAATGGGATGTCCCAAGAAAGTGGACCAAAACACTGGGATAGTCCAAAACTTGGATTTTGGTCCACTTTAAACTCACTTCATCAAATAATCAAATGATTACCATGCCCCCCTGGCTGGGAAGCACACAGGGGGGGGGGGGGGTAGCGGGGATGTCTTCGGCTGGTTATAGGCTGGTAAAATCCCTGGCTAATTTGTGGCTCCAGTCTGTCACTGCCTTTACGTTTTAGTCCGCAGTACAGGGGCATCCCAAATCTGGGATTGTCTGTTTGCTTACCTCAATTTTAGCTCCTATGGCGCATGCGCAGGTTCTCATCCAATCAGAACTTGGATATTCATGCATATTCATTTGAATGGAACCTTTGCCAGGTTTCTCCCACTGGCCGCTCCCCTTTAATGTGTGCGCATGCTGTCATCCATTCAGATTCAAGATAGCACGCATCAGATGCCACAGGAGGCACAGGCATGCACCATAAATGTATTTGCTAGGTAAGTATCTGGTGAAAACCTGGGAGCTTACAGTGTACCAATACCCAGCGCAATCAGCCCAGGAATCTATAAGATTCCCAGGCCGATTGCCCCGCTGTGTAAAACCCCCCAGGTCGCCCCTGTACACTTACCCTGCTTCCCGGTCCAACAGCGCATGCGTGAGTTGCGACTGCATCCTCGCTATCCCTCTAGCAGGGCGCATGCCCGGCAAGGCATTTGTGAATCGCCAGCGCGGGCACGCTCCCTGTTAGAGTGAAGCGGGGGATGCGGCCGCCAGCACGCTTGAAGCCACTGGCCTTAAACGCTGGCTTAGACAACGTGACGTCAACGCTGGTTGGACAAGTGGCCGCACATGCGCCGTAGGACCGGGAAGAGGTGAGTTGCGCTCGGCGATCTGGGGTAGGAACCCAGGATAGTCAAAATCCTGGGTTTTGGTCCATTTTAACACAGTGGGGCATCCCTAACACGTTGGTAAGCTATAACCTGGCCCTGTTGTCTTTTAGACACTAGAGCTGGGTTACTAGGCTTTTGGTTTGCTTTAAAGTTAAAAAGCACACTGGGATGCAGGTTACAATTCACAGCCAAAGTTAAACTTCACCAAAGCATGACATCCAATGTCTAGAGAGAGGTCCATTCAGCACTGGGTGTAGAAAGAACACTTCTATTTCATTTTTCACCTGAAGTGCACTTTTTACATGTGGTGCTGAATCAACCTCATTGTAATTAAAGCCACAATCATTTGCCTTAACTACCCAAATCTGTACAAGAAAACAGGCAAAGAAAGTTACACGCAACCAACCGGAACAAACTACAAAAGCTGAACAGATGGTGGCTGAGTTAAAGGTCAGAGTTTGAAATGATGCTGGTTTTTATTACTATTGTCAGGGCCGGATTATGAGGAGGGCATCCCGGGACCTCTGCTACTTGCCCTGCAAAGGGAGCCTCCACCAACCTTTGGGTTATGGTCTGGTCCAGGAGGCTTTTTAGTCTTTGGCCTGATGGGCCGTGGGGCTGGTAACAAAGCTATCGGCGGCAGTTGGGCCTTTTTTGTTTTTGCAAACCTGCAGCCAAAGCCACCACAGGGCGGAGAGTGTAGAGCAGCAAAGCCGCTATAGTGATGGGCGCGTGCAGAGCTGTCACTGCACATAAGCCACCAAGCACAGCCGCTGGCGGGTCAATGCAGGGAACTGTTTTCTGCTGGACCAGCCGGGCAACTACACTACCCCCCACCCAGAATGGCGAAGCAGGAGTTCCCGATCAGCACGCTCCCTCACAAGGGTGGCACAAGGGACTCGTTCCAGTAAGTAGGGGGGTGCCAGACAACCATCATTCAGTTACTTCGGTTGGCAATTTTAAAGGAAAAAATACTGTATCTGAGGCCTCCATATTTTGTGCCCAGGAGCCTCCACCACACTTAATCCTGCCCTGACTATGATCATTATTATTTTATGGCATCATCCCAAAATGGCATACATGGTAAATGGCAAAAGGTAGGAGAGACATTTGTAGATGGAAACTAAAGGTCACCCCAAGGGGTACACAGCAATGTTCAGGGGTGCACCAACAGGGGTACTTGGTTTAAACTGCTTGCCCCCCAGGTCACTCATGAAATGTCACCTTTCCCTGGTCATATGACGCATGCGCTGGCACGGGGCTCTATTCGTTAACTTTGGCCAAAAGGAGCCGAACACACCAACAGCCGCATCCCCCACTAGTCTTTAGTGGGTGGGCCCATGTTATCCACCCACAAGTGCCTGGCGCAGATGTGGTGGTATAGCATAGTGCAGCCGTGCATGTGCCATTGTATTGGGAATTCTGTAAGGTTTTACTGGGGACCTGGGGGGGGTTCACACAGTGGGGCATCCCCAATTGGGATAGGAATCAGGCAGCCCTAAAGTCGTATAGATTCCATGGCTGCTAAAGATGGGTTTTGGTCCACTTTAAGGAGCTAGGTCACACAGAATCTGCATCCCACAGGACAGTGGGACTGGGCTCTGGGAGATAAGTGTATTTTTTAAATTGCCTCTCCATCATCGTTAATACAAAGTGCTGTGTTAGAGTAGTGCTGCTTCATATTCATTCCAGTAATGGCTGGGGTCCTCTATGCATTGAATACATTGCCTTGTGTGTTAATGGTTATCAGTAAAATGACTGATAGAGATAAGGAGGTGGCATGAGGATTGCGCCAGTTTAGCTGGCCACAGGTCAGGAAGTCAAAAGACCATGTAATGGTATTTTAATTGTGTTACCTGTGGAGAAGAATGGATGATAGAAATGTTTTCAAAGGAGACCCATACCCCAGAATAGTGAGGATATACAATCCTCAATAGAAGCGCGGTCCCTCTTTCTGCTGGCACCCCTATGTGTGTGTGTCCCTATGTGTGTGTCCCTATGGGTGTGTGTCCCCCTATGGGTGTGTGTCCCTATGTGTGTGTGTATCCCTATGGGTGAGTCCCCCTATGTGTGTGTCCCCCTATGTGTGTGTCCCCCTATGTGTGTGTCCCCCTATGTGTGTGTCCCCCTATGGGTGTGTCCCCCTATGGGTGTGTCCCCCTATGTGTGTGTCCCCCTATGTGTGTGTGTGTCCCTATGTGTGTGTGTCCCCCTATGTGTGTGTGTCCCCCTATGTGTGTGTCCCCCTATGTGTGTGTCCCCCTATGTGTGTGTCCCCCTATGTGTGTGTGTCCCCCTATGTGTGTGTGTCCCCCTATGTGTGTGTGTCCCCCTATGTGTGTGTCCCCCTATGTGTGTGTGTCCCCCTATGTGTGTGTGTCCCCCTATGTGTGTGTGTCCCCCTATGTGTGTGTCCCCCTATGTGTGTGTGTCCCCCTATGTGTGTGTGTCCCCCTATGTGTGTGTGTGTCCCCCTATGTGTGTGTGTGTCCCCCTATGTGTGTGTGTGTCCCCCTATGTGTGTGTGTGTCCCCCTATGTGTGTGTGTGTCCCCCTATGTGTGTGTGTCCCCCTATGTGTGTGTGTGTCCCCCTATGTGTGTGTGTGTCCCCCTATGTGTGTGTGTGTCCCCCTATGTGTGTGTGTCCCCCTATGTGTGTGTGTCCCCCTATGTGTGTGTGTCCCCCTATGTGTGTGTGTGTGTCCCCCTATGTGTGTGTGTGTGTCCCCCTATGTGTGTGTGTGTGTCCCCCTATGTGTGTGTGTCCCCCTATGTGTGTGTGTCCCCCTATGTGTGTGTGTGTGTCCCCCTATGTGTGTGTGTGTGTCCCCCTATGTGTGTGTGTGTCCCCCTATGTGTGTGTGTGTCCCCCTATGTGTGTGTGTCCCCCTATGGGTGTGGCCACTGGAGCATCACGGGTTGCGTGATTATGACAGATTTCTGAAATTTCTAGCAAGACATGTCCAGGGGTGGGCCATCTGATTTCGGCCCAAGTACCTCCGAGTACACAGTTAACTTTTCTGCTTCATATAAAGTCTTATTTTAAAGCGGACCTTCACCCTGAATAAGATCCTATCTTATATGTTCCCCCCACACTGTACATACAGATTGCCCACATTAAAAATCATCCTTCCTGCATCTACTGCATTTTCTGAGACTTTAAACATCCAAGATGGCGGCACATGGAGGTGCAGGCAGCCTGCAAACAGGAAGTGTCTTATGACTGTGCCACTCTGCATTCGGGGATTGCTGACCTTTTCCTGACCCCAGCTCTGCTCTGCCTGTGCAAAGCACAGCTATAAACCCGCTCCCCTACACTTATGACCCCTCTCCTTAGTATGTGATGCTACTGAGCCAAGATGGCGGCGCCCGTATCCTAGAGTGCTGAACAGAGTTGCAGGCCAGTGAAGGAAAGAATAAAAAGTAAGTGATTAAAAACTTTAAATATAATTTTAGATGCTGAGTATTGTTTTTTTAAGGGTTTGGGCTTTTCGTTAAATGATGCTGAAGGTCCGGTTTAAATACCTTTACATACAGGTCCCAATTTTTATTACTGATTCTAACAGTTCCTGCTGACAGATTTCCTTTATAGATGTAAGAGTGTACCAAAACCTGTCCCAGGGCATCTCGATTTGGGATGCCCCATTGGGTGTACTGCTCTGCTTACCTTTTCCCCGCTCCCACAACGCATATGCGACCCTCCAATTAGCGTTCTATGCTGTACATATGAATGAATGGCACAAAGCACTGATTTTTTTTTTTTATTATTCGTTTAAACTGCCCATTTAAAGTGGTTCTGAACCCTGGGTCCGATTGGGGATTCTCCAATGTGTGAAACCTCCCAGATCGCCCAGTAAACTCGCCTTTGCCCAGTCCTACGATACATGCGCAACATGCTACGATATGCTGTGCATCAAGTCGTTATTTTGAAAGGTGCGCTGGCATAAGGAACGGCAGTGCGCACATCCCCGGCTCCCCTCTGAATGGCTGGCTGCAGGAGCGTGCACAGCTGCAATAATCCTGGGGATGTGATGGCGGCTGGTGATCGCAGTGAGGGCCCAGGGAAAGGTAAGGCTCTTGCGGGCGATCTGGGGGGCTCACACAGTTGGACTTGCTGAACCAGCATGCCCCGGGAATACCTTGTTGGCCATCCCCGGAGTCTTTTAGACATCTGGGGTTGTAGGTCCACTTTAAGGAAGGAAAGTACACAACGTTATCAGACAGGAAACAATAATTAATGCTGTAATACATATAGAACCTTTCTCCTGTTACCAGTGGGTCTCTATAAGAGCACTATGATGTGATTGGTGAATGGATTGTACTAATACATATTATAGAAGCTCTAGCCATGGCTGTATTTAGAATTGGAGCTGCCCTAGGCACTTTTTTGGTGGGGTTCTGGTCTCCAGCACAAAAAATCCCTTCCCCCGGCCGATATTCCTGGGGGAGTCGCTCTGAGGAACCACTGTGGGTTGGGGGGGGAGGGGACGCCAGGCTATGCACAGACCACCCCACCCCCCACATACCGATATTCCTGGGGGGCTAATTATATAGAATTTACCCTGTGTGGAGGGGGCGCACTGTTACACTTACAGAGTGGCTCCTGGCTGTGTGTGTCTCCCCAGCCTATGCCATACACAGCCGGGAGCCGCTCAGTAAGTATACAGCGCACCTCCCTCTGCAGCCATTACCGGGGCCACACCAAACACAGGCCTAGGGTTGCCCTTTGTTAAATGCGGCCCTGGGTCTAAACACCTTTACAATGCAAACATTATATATTGTTTTGCCTTTTCTCCAGTATGTTGTGCGGGGTCTTCCCTCGGTAATCCTATTATTCTAGCGATGTTACTCTGTGGCCTGGAACATAAGCTGATTTACATTAGCAGCCATTTCTTGTGATGCCGGACTAATGGAGGTGTGGGGTGTACAGAGTAGATTGTTATCACCATCTAGCAGCAGATGGACAATTCTGCATTGGACCATTATTATAGGGACAGTCCAGGGTGGAGAAAAAAGAAACGAATAACACTTTTGTGGCAACCAGCAGGCTTGATCCCGCTGAGTCCTGCAGGCTGCAACTAACTGTTTTCAGCACTGTCGGTTTACATGCACGCCCCATGCTTCCAATCAAAGATGGAGCCTGCTCTCACATGACCTGTAGCACAGGCACTCGCCAAGCCAGCATGAGAAGAGCACTGTCTGCATCATCATTAAAGTGGACAAAACCCAGGATTTTTACTATCCTGGGTTTTGTTCCTTTCCCCCGGGGCACCTCAATCGGGGGTGCCCCGCTGTGTGAAGCCCCCCAGATCCCCCGAAGAAACTCACCTCATCCCGGTCCTACGGCACATGTGCGGCCGCTCGTCTAATCGGTGCGCTCGGAGCTGCTGACGTCACGTCGTCTAAGTCTTCGTCTAAGCCAGAGGCTCAGAGTGCGCTGGCGGCCGCATCCTCCGCTTCCCTCTGACAGGGAGCATGCCCGCGCCAGCCATCCACAAATGGCTGGTGCGGGCACGAGCCCTGCTGGAGGGATAGCGGGGATGCAGCCCGCGCATGCACCGTTGGACCGGGAAGAAAGGTAAGTGAATGGGGCGACCTGGATGCCCCGGGGGAGGGAATTGATCATCCCGTGAATCTTATAGATTCCCTGGCCGATCAGTGTGGGTTTTGTGCCACTTTAAGGGGCAGTTGTGGCCTAGAGAAAAGGGGACATGTCTAAAGTGCTCTTGAGCAAGGCACCCAACCTCCCAGCTGGTGGAAAGTGCTCTGAAGGGACTTGAAAGAGGATTGCCTAAAGGGAAAATCCATTTTCAAACTCAGGTCTCAAAGTCATGGTGTGGCAGGTCTGACAGTGTGCAGGTGTGGCAATGGCCACAGTACAGTGTTCCCATTGACTTCAAAAGACACCTCCATACACAGAGGTTTCCTGTGATGGAATCATCTGGCCCTAGAGTCCTTAGACACCAAGGCTGGACACATTGGGTTTCTTTTTGCTTTAGGGCAACAGGAGGGTGTGGGCTACATCAGGGTTGGTATCATGCAATAGGCCAGATTGAGCTTTGTAGGTTACGGTTATAAGTTTAACCTGACTTTTTTTGAAAATTGGCAGAGAAGTCAGTGGAGGGGTGGATGAAATTAGCAGCAACGTTCTGAATAGATTGGAGAGGTGCCAATCTGTTCATTGGTAGACCACAGATAAGGTTATTGCAGTAGCCTAGCCGAGGTATAAACTGGGCATGCACAAGAAATGTAGTGGGTTTTCCAGATTGCTACTTTGTATGTCTAATCTCAGTATCACACCAGGGATGTCACATGAAAGGCAGAATCGTATTATTTGTCGACATAAGTTTAATATATACAAGGAATTCTATGTAGTCAGTAGGTTCAGCACATCAAGTAGGAAGGGTAAGGTTGAGAAATGGGAAGGGGTCTCCCTGCACCAGGATCTACCTTCCCATGTAGTCATTCTAAGGGGCCACTTGGCAGAGTTCCAGAACAGGAACCATCTTCTGATAAACAGGCGGCCTGGAACGGGGGGCGTGCTGCTGTCCCTTAACAGCATATCAGGACAAGGCAGTGCTGGGCATGACCCCTGACACACCATGCCAACAGCTTTATACTCTCGCACTGTGACTGCAGCAGGGGCAGGTGTTTCTGTTAAAAACGGCCAAAACCCATTATTCTAAGTATACAGCATGTCCTGTTCCAGAATATTCCTTACACATGGGTAATACATCCACAAGATGGCGCTGGACTGCAGAAAAAAGCTTGTGGCTTGTCCCGGCACTATATAAGTCAGGGACCTCCCACAAAATCCCCAGTTTTAATCTGCAGTCTGGACTGCGAAGATAGAAGATGGCTCTCTATATACGCAGGCGAGCGGGGTTTACCAGCCTGTGGCCCTGCAGGACTATTACCACCCATTCTGGACCCACTGCCTCCCAGCCTCGGCTGACTGGTTCGGGTGAAGGTAGGACAGCACCGGGGTCAGGTGCTTGAGGAGCGCTGCTCCGACCGCAGTCCCTGCTTTGACAGGGTAGGCGGTATAGGCCTGTGGTGAGCCTTGTGGGATGCCCGCTCCCGAGGATCCCCTTTAATCCCTACTCCCCTTAGGTATCTGCCCCCTCCTCTCATTTTGTTTCACTGAGTAGCCCCCTTCCTTCTCTCTCTTGGGAGATCTCGGGGGGGGGGGGGGGTACGTGTGTGCGGTATGTCAAGCAGCCTGTATGTTCACTTGCTTGTGCCAGAATTGATTTTGTTGTATCCTGCATGTCTTGCTTAATTTTTTACTGGCAGCTGCCGTTGCGCGTTTGTACATCGCTCCACGGACGGCGGTGACATTACCTCAGGCTCTGCCGCGCTGTCATTGGATGGCGGGATCATGTGGGCGCGATCTTCGGGGGGGGGGGCTCTGCGGATGATGTTTTCCACATCACTTCTCTAGTGGCCCGCCCCTCGAGGTATATGCGGACGCCATTTTTACCTCCCTCGTGCTGTGTGTCTGCTGTTTCCTACCGTGGTCCATTAGTGCCCCTGCGGGGTGGATTATTATATATATATATATATATATATATATATATATATATATTTTTTTTTTTTTTTTTTTTTTACAGTATTCTTACGGGGATGTCTTCTTATGTCTTTCAAGCGGGTAGACCTCATTGTGGTTTCTCCCGGTCCTCCCCCTTTTAGTTTTGGGGCTATTACTATTATATCTCCCACATCCCTAGTGGGCTCTTGGGGCATCCCGGGTTGCTATCATTAGCGTTAACCCTATATTGGCCTATTGTGCCACTATAATCACCATATGGTGGCTTCTGGGGATAAAGTGCTTGGGGTTCCTTCGGGACAAGCCCGGCTATGTGTTGTGTGTGAAGTATCCCCTATAAGTGATGATGTCAGGGTGTGTGTTCCCTGCGCCCAGCAGGTACTTGCACTGCAGCCTGGGTTGCCTGTTACTGGTGCGGCGCCCCCTCGGGCTTCGCCTACCCCCCCCATGCTTACATCTGACCCCCTCCGAGGGGCATAATAGCGGGGAGTTTCAACCTGATTTAGCTGCACGGGTGGCCAGCATTGAAAAACATCTTGCTGGGTCTGCCCCACGTAAGGCTTCTGCTAAGAAGCGGCATTTATCACCGGCGGTTTCCCTCTTCCCTGTAGAAGATGAGGGCCCTTACTCACTCTCAGGTCCTTACCCCCTTGAGGAGGGAGAATTATTTTCTGATTCGGAATCCTCTGAGGAACAACCTAAGATTTACAGTAGTACTGGGACTCCCTTTGGGGAAGACCCGTGGTCCCCTGATGACACTGACAGATTGCTGAGTCATATTTTTGAAGTGCTTTGTATTTCTCCCCCAGCAGTGGCCCCGCAGCAGAAGGGCAAGCTTTTTCACACGTTTAAGCCATGCTGGGAGTTCCCTGAGCAGTCTCACTTTAATAATCTAGTGCTCAAGGAATGGGAACAGCCTAGCATGCTGCCAGGGGTGCCTAAGAATTGGGACAAGAGGTATCCCTTTCCTGCTGATGTTGTTAAGCGTTGGTCATGTCCTCTCGAGGTGGATGCGCCGTTCTCGGGTTGTCCAATACATCTGTCATGCACTCTCCTGATACTACTACCCTGCGGGATGGGGAGGACCGGCACTTGGACCAACTGGCCTGTCACGCCTTTGCCTGTGTGCTGACAGCTCTGCGCCCGATTTGTGCCTCTGCTATTACGGCTATTGCCATTAAAGGGGTGCTTAAGTTTCTCTTGGACGGGGCATCTGAGGATGCGGGTAGAGAAGAGTATAGATCTCTTCTGCTTTGTGAGGAATTTATTACATATATTCTGTCTGCTATGGATGATGCCATTAGAATGTGTGGTAGAACTTCTGCCTTGTTGGTGGCTATACGCTGCTCTGTCTGGCTACGTCAATGGGTAGCTGATAATGCTGCTAATCACTTCTCAGTCCTTCCAGCAGGCCGAGCTGGATATCCAGATGGTGGTGTCCACACTGGAGTCCTTCGGCTGGGTGATCAACCATCCCAAGTCTTTTCTGTCACCGTCAATGGTGAGGTCCTTTCTGGGGATGACTCTGGATACATCTCAGGTCAAGATCCTTCTCCCTCAGCAGAAGGTGGAGAATCTTCAGGCCCTAGCCAGGCATCTTCTGTCTTCCCCTCATCCCTCCATCCAGCAGGGGATGCAGTTGGTGGGCCTGATGGTGTCTTGCTTCGAGGTGGTTCCATACGCTCAGTTTCACATGAAACACAATTTCTTCAAATTCACCTCTTGTCAGTTTGGGATCGGGACCCTCGGTCCCTGGATCAGGTGCTGGTTCTGTCCCCCCTGGCCAGATGGTCTCTCTCGTGGTGGCTGGACTCAAAAAACGTGTTGGTGGGCAGATCCTTTCTGGCCCCGTGCTGGGAGACAGTCACCACAGATGTCAGCCTGACAGGTTGGGGGGGGCTTCTGGAAATCCCAGAAATTCCAGGGTCAGTGGGGCCCTCAGGAGGCCTACACCCCTATCAACATTCTGGAATTGAGGGCGATAAGGTTGGTTCTCGCCCATTTGACTCCACACCTTCGAGGTCGGGCGGTTCAGGTCCGCTTGGACAACCAGATGGCGATTGCCTACATCAATCATCAGGGAGGGACCCGGAGCAAGAGGGCCCTCAAGGAAGTGTCCCTGATGCTGTCTTGGGCGGAGGAGAATGTTCCCTGCATCTCAGCCGTGTACATCCCGGGGGTGGAGAATCTGGAGGCAGACTCCCTCAGCAGGGGGGGACTTCTTGTCTGGGAGAATGGTCCCTCAGCAGCAGGGTGTTTCGCCTCCTGTGCCACCACTGGGGTCAGCCAGATGTGGATCTGTTTGTGTCCCGTCACAATCACAAGCTTCCAGTCTTTGTCTTTCTGTCACAGGACCCTCTGACCTTGGCCACGGATGCTCTAGCAATGTCTTGGAAGAGCTTTCAGCTTCTCTATGTGTTTCCTCCTTTCCCTCTGCTGGGCAGGGTGTTGCGCAAGATTGCTCAGGAAGGGGTACCAGCCATTCTGGTGGCCCCCTGTTGGCCAAGAAGGGTGTGGTTCGCAGACGTCGTGCAGTTGGCAGTAGATCAGTATGCTCTGCCCAAGGATCCAGACCCGCTCACTCAGGGGCAGCTACGTCATCCCAATTTACAAACGCTGGCTTTGACGGCCTGGCTGCTGAAACCTCCATCCTGATGGAGAAGGGGCTGCCTGCCTCTGTTGGTAATACTATGATTCGGGCTAGGAAGCAGTCTTCGTCATCCATTTACTATAGGGTATGGTATGCTTACATTGACTGGTTTGAGTCTAAGTCGCTTCCATGTCAGGTATTTTCTATCCCTAGGATTGTGGAATTCTTGCAACATGGTTTGGATTTGGGTCTTTAGCTTAGTACCCTCAAAGGTCATGTTTCTGCTTTAGCCATATTTTTCCAAAGATCCTTTGCTCACCATCGTCTGGTCAAGACCTTCTTCCAGGGAGTTACTCACGTGCATCCGCCACGTAAGCCTATGTTACCAGTCTGGGATTTGAACTTGGTCTTATCTGCATTACAAGGGTCTCCCTTTGAGCCTTTGCGTGAGGCCCCTTTGTCCATTTTGACTCTTAAGGTAGCCTTTTTGGTTGCTATCACTTCTGTTAGGTGTGTTTCTGAGTTGGCGGCGCTTTCCATCAAACCTTCCTACTTTGAGAGACACCAGGACAAGGTGGTGTTTCGTTTTAAGCCAGATTTTCTGCCTAAGGTTGTGTCTGCTTTTCATCTTAATCAGGACATTGTGTTGCCTTCTCTTTGCCCTAATCCTAGTAATCCTAAGGAGCGGGTTTTACATTCTCTGGATGTGGTCAGGACTCTGAAGTTCTATTTGGTGGCTACTGACTCCTTCAGGAAGACTGATGCTCTTTTTGTGCTCCCGTCTGGACCTAAGAAAGGTCTGGCTCCAGCAAATGGATACGTCAGGCTGTGATTCAGGCCTACTCTGCTAAGGGGAAGGATCCTCCCTTCCGCCTTACTGCTCATTCTACGCGTTCTATTGGTGCCGCTTGGGCTTTTCAGCACCAAGCTTCTGTTGAACAAGTTTGCAAGGCCTTATGTTCATACTTTTTCTAAGTTTTACAAGGTTGATGTTAAGGCCTCAGCTGATGCTGCTTTTGGTCGCAAACCAAGAGGTTTCTTCCTGCAGGGCACCCCAAACTGGGATGCTCTTAGGGAGATCTCTTGAAGAGGATCAAAACCCTAAATTTTCACAATGCTGGGTTTTGTTTCTCCTGCCGCGGCATTGCTTGAGAACTCGCCTTTATTTTGTTCCCACAGCGCATGCAGAGGCTGCTCATTGGCTCAGATTCGTATTGCCGTTTTGAGCTCAGAGCTGCAAGAGAAGCTGATTGGAGTGCATGCCACTGGCTACATCCGCTATACCAGTGGGTTGTACCCATGCCAGCCATGAGGATTCAGCGATAGCCCAGGGATGCGGCATGGGATTTCTGGCGAGGTGAGTGTATTGTGCTATTCACAGGGATACACACAGCACATAGGCATCCCAATTCAGGATGCTCTATTAACCAGGAGACCACCGGCCCCCCAAATTAATAACATTTTTGGAAATTGAGTCTAGGCAAGTTGGCATTCCCCCGTTTTTGAAACCCCCTAGAGTGCCTGATCCACTAACCTCTTCCTGAAGCCTGCAACGCATTTCCACACCACACCTGCATCCCCAGCAGTCCTCTATCTAGGCCTTTTTGGCACGCCCACAACTTAAAACCGGGACGGGAATTGGCCAGCGGCGCTCGCTCCATTTAGATTTCCTTGCCACACTGACCAGGGCCGGCTCCAGGTTTATGTAGGCATGGTCTCATTGGGCCCCTTTGCAGCGGAAAGTCGCGGGTCAGGGGCCTATAAATTCCATGGTCAAAACTAAGAAGGGCTGCTTGCCCTCCGGTCCCCTATTGGAGCTGTTTTTTAGTGAGTCTCACGTAGCTGACACTTAACGGCAGGAGAGGCTACTACGTGAGACTCACAAAGCTGGCACTAGAAAGATTGTGCCAGCTATCAGTGGGCCCCCCTGGGGGGTGGGGGCCCTCGGCAGCTGACAGGGCTTGCCGGGTGCTGGCGCCGGCCCTGACACTGACCTCAGTGTAGCAAGGAAATCTAACTAGTGTTAGCAACAATGATTGTCCCCTGCGTCTCTGCCGTGGAAACGAGGAAAAGGTAAGTTTATGGGCAATCCCGGGGGATGAGGAGAGGAACAAAACCCAACCCAATAAGATGCCCTGGCACAGTACTCCTGACTAATGTCCCTCAGCATTAGTGGCTGAAATCCTATACAAACAACCCACAACAAACAAATAATTCCCCCAGCTTGTTTCTTCATAATATAATCAGTTGCCCCCCTCTGTGCGTTGTTTCAGACTATTCTGTAAAATTTTGTGTTAGCAGTGAGTGCAATGTGACATTGCTGTTAGTGTTGGAAATGATGATACAAAGACATCACAGCGCAGATGATATTCAGCAGGAAACATGTCGCTGATCGGAACGGCTCCACTTCAGTACACTCCTCTTATTATTTCGGTGCCTAATGGAGAAAGCTATTGAGGTTCTGATGCTGCTATCCATGGTACTTACCAGCAATCTCACACAAAGAGCTTGTGTCATCACATTCTTACACTCAAGGAAATAACTTGTGTTATTGTGCAATGCAGTGTATTGTGTAGCAGCAAAATAGCGCTTGTATTCTAGTATTAAGTCTGAAGCTCTTCTAAGCAGGAGCAACTGCGTATATATAGTAATAATGTGTTACTATTGATAGATAGGTAGACTGGGACTGGCCTTTAGGAGAACAGGGGAATGCCCTGTTGGACCTCTGAATTTAGGGGCACATCAGGAGATCCCCCTGATCCCATGTGGACTAGTCCGTGTATCTTTTTATTCTGGGATCTCTGGTTCACCTCAAGAACAAAGGCACGGCATACTGTCTATTGACCTCCAGCAAGTCAGACAATTATAGATTTTAGCCTTATGTATAGCCCCATCACTCAAATGATACTACACAGGTGGAGCAGGGGTGCACCAGAAGATTCCTCTGTGGGCCAGTCCAAGCCTGTTTCTTTTTGTGCTGGGTGCTCTGGTTGACACGGAGCAAAAACATTGACACTGTCTATTGAGCGCAGACGAACATCATGGTTTGACATTTTTTAGTTTTAACCCCCTTTACAACCCCAGCATTTAGATGATAATACACAGATGGAGCAGGGTCCACCAGGAGATTTCCATGTTCCTCTTTGGGCCAGTCCGAGCTTGTTTTTTTTTTTTTTTGCTGGGTGCTCTGGTTCAAGTGGTACAAACAGCCCTGGCACTCTCTGTTGAGTGCCAAGTAATAGCACGGTCACACATTTCTTATAATAGCCTCATTCAAGTTTTGTTTTTGGCAGGAGGATCGCCTCGAACCCAAGTGGGCGCTGTCAGAAGGGGATTCTAGGTGCTCTGCGCCTTTAGAAATCCCTATTTTTGGGGGTGCGGGTTGGGGGAAAAAAAAATTAAAAACACTGGGAATTGCATTGGGGACACATGATTTGCATTGTCCAAATCACAAGTTTGCAGTGCAACACAAAAGTTTAAAAAAAATACTTCCAAGAACAATTCCAAACAGCACAGGGATCCCATGGCACATGTACCAGCCAAAAAAAAAAAAAAAAATTAACAAAGGTGGCCAAAATAATTGTAACCATCCCAGCCCATTGAAATGTATGGGATAAGGCCACACAGTGCAGGGTGAGCACCTGGTCTTAGCTGGCATTGTGGGGAACTCATCCCATTTCCCGCACTGTTGATAGACGGGACACTACCTGGCACTATCAGAGGTGCTCTGGCTTTCTGACTTGATAAATAAACCTTTTGCACTGGGTCCTGACATTAAAGTGGACCAACACCCAGGATTTTGACTATCCTGGGTTTTGGTCCACTTCGGCGGGGCACCCCGATCGGGGGTGTCCCGCTCTCTGAAACCCCCCAGAAACCCCAAAAAACTCACCTCTCCCCGCTCCCACGTGCCCGCGCTGTCCAATCCCCGCCGACGTCCAAGCGGGTGACAGCGGCGTCCAAGACAGCGCCTCCAGCGCGTCACTCTCGGCGTGCGCGCGCCCGCGCCGGCCATTCACAGATGGGAGGCGGCGGATCAGGTAAGGAGTTTGGGTTTTTTTGGGGGGGTTTCACCCCGCGGGACATCCCGATCTCGGATTTCCCGCGGTGAGTGAGGTGATCGGCCCGGGAATCTTATAGATTCCCGGGCCGATCACCCCTGGGTGTTGGTCCACTTTAACCTGACACTCATCTGGCACTACGTGGCCTTAGCGTTTCTTAAATTAACCCCTTAGTTTCAGACCTGGATAGAGCCCCATCTCTCAAATGATAGTACACAATGGAGCAGGGGTCCACCGAGAGATTCCCTTGTGTGCCAGTCTGAGCCTCTGTCTTTTTATCCTGAATGCTCCAGTTCACATGATGCCACTGTACTGTGTCTATTAAGTACCGGGGAAAAGCATGGTTCAGCCTAAGCTCTGAAATTATATTAGACAGAGCACTGTGTCATATAAGTTATAATGCTACTGGAGCTGCAGGCACGGCTTATCCACTCTTAGTTGGAATTGGAGTACTGCCAGTTATTGCCATAGTGGCATGAGCCTTAAAAAGGGTCCTATTTGCATTTGACTGTAGGGTGGGTCCCCAATACACCCCTGTCTGACACTGTATGCATTGCACGAGGGGCAATACTGCTGAAGCACAAAACTAACCCACACTGGTAACACTGTAATGTCAAGAATCACCCTCCTCTCGAACACCTCCTTATATTTTCTTTAAGCTAATCTCTTAACTAATTTTAATATACAAGATGTGAACTAATACGAGGTCCCCTATGTAGATTTCTACTATTTATGTATGCAATAATATTTTAGTGTATTTCTCAATAAAAGCTATTAAAATCTCAAGTGAACTAAAAGTCTAAACAGATTTTTAGTCTACTGCCTAGAGTGCCCTGAATCAGAAGCAGGGTTTAGGTTGGTTTTAATTTAAAGTGGAACGAAACCCATCAGCTGCTGGCCTGAGATCTGAATGATTCCAGAGATGGTCACTGGCTTTCCCCATGAACAGGGATGCTCCGATGTGTGTATCCCCCCAGGGTGCAAGTACACACTCACCTCTCCCCTGTCCAACAGTGCATGAGCGGGCTCTCAAACAATGAGAGCCGCCCGCTGAATTACGTCGCCTCTCATCGTTGTCACTTCCGATAGGCTGGGGCAGGAGCATGCAGAGCCGGGGTTGCAGGGGAGGCAGCAGAGTCAAAGGTGCATTATCACGAAATTGTGTAATATTAAAAACCAATATAAACACATTGGCTAATGAGAGGAGGGGTCACTTATGCATCCAAACTGAATAAAACTCCCACCAATAGTGTAGTTTTCGTCCCCTGTTAGGAATAAAATCCATGGGTAACAGGTTTAGTGTATCAGGGGTGACAGAACCTGTCACCCGATTTCCTCTTCCTTTCATAAATAAAAATGAACAACAAGCCTAGGTGGATATTTCTTGATGATGGGTATATAAGTGACCCCTCCTCCTGCTATCCAGCATATTTATATGGATTTTTATTATTGGCCCATTTTTTCGCCATAGTGCTTCTTCAATGACAGCTGCTTGCCAAAAGATGTAAGCATAGCAAATGGCTCTCTAGTGCGCCGCTGGACCAATGAGAGGTGAGTTTACCTGGGTGAACTGGGGGGTTTCACGCCTATCCCGGGTCTTGTTCTGCTTTAAAGAGAAGCAGCAACCATTTCGGGTCTATAAGACTAATGAGGGGTTGGTCTACCTCTTTATGGGGCATCACAAATTGGGATGCTCAGCTTTGTGAAACGCCCTGAAACACCAGATCCACTCACCTCTGCTGTAATCTCTGCTCTGTGGCCACATCCTCAGAATACCTCTAGTTAAAGAAGATGGGTGATCCGCACTCCATAAACAATATAATCATTCTGTTTATTTAAATCAATTTAAAACCATCTCCATAGAAATAAGGCAAACCTTAAAATCCATAGTGACAATAGTCCTGGTACAGCTGAGGTAGTGATAAAGCTGCTAACGCTTTTCGGACCTTGTCCAGTCCTTAGTCATAGATGTACCCACACCAGGCCTTTCTGAACGGCTGGCTCTGGCATGCCCACAACTAGAAGTGGGGGGCAGGGAGTTTATGGGCAATCCTGAAATCTGGATGCCCCACCAGAGAGAACAAAACCCGGTCAATTTCTTGAGTGGCGTTCCTCTTTAAATGCCTATATGCAGGACTAAAATACAATTTCAGTGAATTGCCCTCAGTGCCTCTGTTAGGCTGAATTTTGCCCAAAAGGTGCCATTAGGGCTTACATCCTAGGCGTCAATAGGGCAGAGGTTACTATCCGTCCCATTAATTCTGCCAGTGCTGTAATGCATGTCATGTTATCCTGACTGGCTATTGAACGCATCCTATTGCAGTAGCATTGGCACACACAGCAATGGCACTCCGCAGCATTGGCATTCTGCAGCATTGGCACTCCGCAGCATTGGCACACACAGCAATGGCACTCCGCAGCATTGGCACATACAGCAATGGCACTCCGCAGCATAGGCACACACAGCAATGGCACTCCTCAGCATTGGCATTCTGCAGCATTGGCACTCCGCAGCATTGGCACACACAGCAATGGCACTCCTCAGCATTGGCACACACAGCAATGGCACTCCTCAGCATTGGCATTCTGCAGCATTGGCACTCCGCAGCATTGGCACACACAGCAATGGCACTCCGCAGCATAGGCACACACAGCAATGGCACTCCGCAGCATAGGCACACACAGCAATGGCACTCCGCAGCATAGGCACACACAGCAATGGCACTCCGCAGCATAGGCACACACAGCAATGGCACTCCGCAGCATAGGCACACACAGCAATGGCACTCCGCAGCATAGGCACACACAGCAATGGCACTCCGCAGCATAGGCACACACAGCAATGGCACTCCGCAGCATAGGCACACACAGCAATGGCACTCCGCAGCATAGGCACACACAGCAATGGCACTCCGCAGCATAGGCACACACAGCTTAGGCACTCCGCAGCATTGGCACTCCGCAGCATTTTGCTAAGGACTTGTCACTCCCTGCCAGTTTACAAGAGCCCCGGCTGCCAGAGGCACTGGATGTTGGGGGTCACCCTTCACCGAGCCGTTAAAAAAAACCCTTGACCTCCACTCAAATGATAATTGTTGTTTCTTTATATAGCGCCATCATCTTCCGTAGCGCTGTACAAAGTACAGGGTAGAAACATACAGTACATCGACTATTACAAATGCAGGGTTACAGAGTTTACAATGGATATTCTGAATACAAAATACAATAAGAAAGAGAGCCCGGCCCTTGCGAGTTTACAGTCTGAAGGATTAGGGGTGGAGACGAGGGGGAAGGATCACAAACAGTCAATATTGAGCTTTGTGGCATGTGCCCTTTAGAAAATTGGTTGTATGCTTGTCTGAATAAGTGAGTTTTAAGGGCACTTTTGAAGGTTTTGAGAGTTGTGGAGTGGCGGATTGGATGGGGGAGGGCATTCCAGAAGATTGGAGTAGCACGTGAGAAGTCCTGGAGGCGAGCATGAGAGGAGGTGACCAGGGTGGAAGACTCGGAGGGTTGATATTGTTGGATTAGAGATGAGATGTAGGGAGAGGCCTGGTTGGAGAGAGCTTTGTATGCGAGGGTTAGAGTTTTGAACAGGATTCGCTGTGGGATTGGCAGCCAGTGTAGGGATTGGCAGAGAGGCGCAGAACTGAAGGAGCGAGAGGAGAGATGGATGAGGCGAGCAGCAGAGTTCAGGATAGATTGGAGGGGTGCCAGTCTGTCAGTTGGTAAGCCACAAAGAAGGATGTTGCAGTAATCCAGTCGGGATATGACCAGGGCGTGCAACATTTTAGCGGTGCCAGGTGAGAGGAAGGGACGGATGTGTGAGATGTTTTTAAGTTGGAGGTGACAATAAGTGGCTAGGGAATATGTGGTTTGAATGAGAGTACAGAGTCCAGAATGACTCCCAGGCACCGAGCTTGGGGAGTTGGGGTTATTGTGTAATTGCTGACAGAAATAGACTTGTTAGAGAGGGGAGGGCAGGGCTGTATTTACCATTAGGCAACCCTAGGCATGTGCCTAGGGTGGCAGTCTGGAAGGGGGGGGGGACACTGCCCTTACTACTGTAGTAAAGAAAAGAAATTAAAAATCATATAGCCAGAACATTAATGCCTCCTAACAAACACCCCCCAGCCACAGAAGGATTCAGAGTGTATTTGTGTGAAGGGGGGGCAATGGGTTGAACACAGGCCAGAGCATCTCCCCTCCACTGGTGTGATCATGTGACTCCTGTATGTCAGAATGGAACAGCTGGAACACGCTTGTCTGCTTCTCTGCATTTCCCCCTTTGTGCCCTCATCCACACACATTCTCTGCATCTAGCCCATTGCACTCTTTCCCCTACACACTTTTTTTATATGGACGGTGGCCTAACTTAAAAAAAGGGGGCGCAAGTGCCTAGGGCACCATGAACACCAAATACAGCCCTGGGGGAGGGGAGTTAGATGGTGGGAAAATGACCAGTTCTGTCTTGTCCATGCCAACAAATAATTGATATAATAAGAAGAATAATACATGAACCTTTGTGGTCCTTTTCTGCGGATCTCTTGCTTTGCATCTCTCTTCTAAGCATGTGGGCAGAATAGTGGCTGACGTCTAATGTACAATACACATTACTCAGCTCAGTGCTCTGTAAAGAGCTCCGAAGATGGATTCCTGCCTGGAGCCTGAGCACACCAATATAAACACTGGAAAGCCACTTGGAGGAGAGTGGGGATAATAGCAGCCACAATGGAGAGCTGCTTATAGGAGCGCAGCCGCACCATACATGGCGTGTTACAGGAGGCCAGCAGGTTTTATAGCGTTCCACCCCTTCACACATGGTTCAGGAGTTTCCATAGTGCTTAGTTATCCTGTCTGTCCCTTCACACACAGAAGCCTGAGAATTTGGGGAATAATTTGGGCCTGTTTTTAAGCAGGTGATTCAACACAGTGAAAATTTTTTTCCTCACTTTTTTTGTGAGAATTTTTTTTTATTATGATTTTTTTCCTTTGTGCAGTTCAGCACCATCTTTAGCTGTGTAAATTATTGAAATATTTGCACAGCTAAAGAAAAAAATTCATTATAAAAATGTTTTATTCTACAAAAAACATGAGAAAAGAAATCTGAAAGCGCCGAATGAGCCCTCTTGTGTCCCACTATTGGGACCAAACCTTTGGTTTTTATTTTTTTATTTTATCTGATATTGCTAAAAAAGGAATCTTAACAGTAACATTTTTCACTGAAAGCAGACACAATCATTAATTTCTCTTCCCCGGAGCATTCCGATTAACAAGTACCGTATATACTCGAGTATAGGTCGACCCGAATATAAGCCGAGGCACCTAATTTTACCACAAAAAACTGGAAAAGTTATTGACTCGAGTATAAGCCTAGGGTGGGAAATGCAGCAGCTACCGGTAAAATTCAAAAATAAAAATAGATACCAATAATGTTTTTGAATACCGTATTTATTTCAAAGAAAAGACTTTTACGGGTACCGTCCGGTATCTTTTGAGGCCTAATGCAGGCTGATATTACAGAAAGTGATGACATAGAGCAGCCTGTGTTAGGGCTCATAATATACATTCTACCAGTGTCCTGCCTGTGCCCATTAAATATACAGCCTGCCTGTGTCCATGAAATATACCGTACAGCCTGCCTGTGTCCATTAAATATAATGCCTGTCTGTGTCCATTAAAGGAAAACTGTCACATACGGTAAGCATAACCGCACTAACCAGTGGCCCAGGCTGGTAGTGCGGTTTATGCTGAGTAAATACCTGGCTCCTGCCGTTTGATTGCCTGATCCGTTCTGCCGTTATACCGGTAGTTGATTGCCGCCTTCCTCTTCAGCGCGCAGGCTCCCTCTATACACCCGGAAGCGGCCGCTCGCCAGGCTGGACTGAAGCTGCGTCGGCCGCTTCTGGGTGTACGCAGGAAGCGGCCGCGCACGCGCAGTCCGGAGCCGGCGCGCTGAAGAGGAAGGGGAGGACGGCGGATCACTGTACCAGAGGAGGCGGGACATCGCTTCCGCGGCTGCACGGGACATCAGCATCATGAGGCCATTCACCCAGTGTCACCCAGCGGTATGGCCCTGCCCCTTTTTCTCCTCCATTTCGGCCAAAATTTTCACTGACTCGAGTATAAGCCGAGGCGGCTTTTTTCAGCCCAAAAAGTGGGCTGAAAAACTCGGCTTATACTCGAGTATATACGGTAATTCCACTTTTGATGGCATTTTTAAAAGTTTCCATTGTGTGTGGCAAAATGATATCTTCAATGCGCTAAGCTGTTATTTTTTAATTTTCTATTTGTTTGCAACTCTGCGTTATAAAAGAAAACGGGTGATTATGAGTACATATCATAGACTTCCTCACTCTAGCATGCTAATCATCTGATTGACTAAGGCATGGGTGACTAGTTTAACTTATTCTGCTGAAATTCAACTTCTTCTATTTGGAATGATCACAGTCTTGTGTTCCAGTAGCAAGGGTTAATGGCCAGGATCTCAGCTGGCTGCTTAGCCAAAGCTGCTAAAGAGTTCACCTGTTACATTGGAAGAATTGTGGGACTGGCAGTCCATTGTTTTTACTCAAGGTCATGAAAACTACTCCTAGTGTAACAAAACAGAGTCCCAGGAATATGAGAATCATGGAAAGAGATCACAGGTCTAGGGGCACAATCCTAACACAAATAATTATTTTACATTCCAAAAGAGTAAAACAATAAGGCACCAAAAACACCAAAAACCTGACAAAAAGGGAGTTTGC
This sequence comes from Gastrophryne carolinensis, assembly GCA_027917425.1. NCBI lineage: Eukaryota > Metazoa > Chordata > Amphibia > Anura > Microhylidae > Gastrophryne > Gastrophryne carolinensis. Next base: position 368,860,660 of record CM051239.1, on the reverse strand, counting down.
TTGTTTGCTAAAAGCCTATTCATGCCCCATAGTTGGGGTTGGCGGGTAAAACCAGCTTGTGGGCCATTTTGATTTTTATGTGCACTTTAAAATCATAGGGCCAAATTTTCCTGGTCTTTGGTAACTGCATTTTTTTAAATATGAAAAGGCTCACCTCTGTGCACGTAGGGGTCGATTTTGAGCCAGGTGAGAAAACTCACTTCTTTTTTAGGAGAGAAAATTGCCATTCACTTTTATTGTCTAGCTTGGGGCTTATTCAACAACGGTGTAATTTTTCACCTGGGGTTGAATTAGCCCTAAGGTAGATAATGGGGTTGATTCAAAGCCAGGTAAGAAAACTCACTCAGTTGTTAGGAGAGACAACTCATTTTCATTGTCTGCCATAGGGCTGATTCAACATCCGGTGAAAATTGTTGAATCAGCCCCAAGGTAGACAATGAAAGCGAATGGCAGTTTTCTCACCAAGCTCTGAATTGACCCCATAGTATGCAGGTAATGCAGCTAAGTAGCAGCAAGCTGGCTTTTGAAACAGCCTCTACATAGGCTACACCAGGGTGCACCGATATTGCCAACCCATATTTTTTAGCCCGATACACACAACAAGCATTTAAGGTGAAAAATAAGTTAATTTAGTGGTTGGAAAATAACCATTTAAGACAACATTATGTAGCTCCCCCTCCAGTCATCATTATGCACAACATAGAAAGCTTATTGGAGGAGAGCCTGCACATGTGCCATAGGTTTTCCACTAAGGTAAGCATCCATGGCATTTCTGGGGGTTTCACATAGTGAGGCATCCCGAATGGATGCTGAACAATGAGGGGAAAAAAACCTGGGGAGTAAAAGTCACGGGTATTGTCCCCCTTTAAAGCGATCCTAAACTGTCCCTGCAGTCTCAGGCAGGCTGATTGCCTCACCCCCCCCCAGGGCATCCAGAAATGGGATACCCCTGTGTGTAAAACCCCAACATTCTCCCAGAATTCTTGCCTGTCCAACTAGCCTATGGCACATGCGCGGCCGGTGGTGGCATCACTCGCATCCTCTTTCGGCTGTTTGCGGGCACGCCTGCTGCAATAGAATGGCTGTGAGTGGCCATGCAGAGCCAAAGGATGCAGGTGATGCCACGCAGTGCCAATGTGTGTGGCTCGGGATCCATTCAGCCTCTCCAGCTGCATATTATTATGTACAGCTGGAGAAGTTGATTGGACGAGAGTTTCGCATTCACTGTTGGACCAAGGTTTTTGGGTTTTGGTCCACTTTAAGGGACATTCCAGTGTTATTTGACTGGAGGGTGCCTTCAAACTTGTATTTTTATGCATTTTGATGTGCATTTTTAGGGACAGACAGTTATTCCATTCCAGCAGAGTGACGGCTGCAACAACCCCGTCAGCCCATTGAATAAGTCCTAGGTGACGAAATGCGTCGGGTGGGGTTTGCAGCAGAGTGACGTCATTCAGACGGAGGAGACGAGACAGTGAGCGCGCCCGTAACCCGCAGCCGGGGAGACGGAGCGAGAGGCAGCCATCATTTGGGAATAAGATCAGGACCCGCTTTGATTCAAATCTACATGAGCTGGGAAGTGCAATTAAATCTACGTGCTACGTTTTTTGGAGATTTTATAAGCGAGCATTGTTTTTACGCTAAGGTGAGCAAAATAAAAACCGGCATATTGGCCTTCTGTTTTTAAATGGTATCACGCGATGTTTCTTTCCCTTTGGGATCTTATCTCTTACATGGTCTCATTGGAATTATATATTTGATGGAAATTTGATTACGTGATATTATTGGCGCTGAGCCATTAAAGAGGAGCTAAACTGATATTCTGATTATCCTGGATGAGCTATTTGAATCTGGTACGTGATTTAAGATTGTTGGTGATTGGTTCTCCTGCACGATTCTTGAAGTGAAACACTGAGGGTGAATCCTGGTTAAAGTATTGAAGAATTATTTAGATATTAATTTTTCTCGCGGTGGTTATCCCATAGATTTTGGAATTATTCCAGGCAAATAGTAGTAACGGGCGGCAGCTGCATTTAACCTGCTGCCTATAGCATTTCTGAGGTGTTATAGTATCTGTGATTCTCACTGTCACATTGTCATGGTGTGTTTTGCAGGAGCTTCAGTCCCAGATAAGCAGCCTGGAGATGGAGGCGACTCTACAGGGGAGACGGATCAGCGCTGGGAGCAAAGAGCTGGAGGCCCAGCACAGGCACCTGCACAGCCTCTCAGGTATTCTCCTTATGTAAATGAAACGCTCATTGTCTCCCCACCGTCTCCATCCTAAATAGAGGGCGTGCCCCCAACACAAAGGGAACAAAACACCACCTGTCTGGGGGGGCCCAACAGCCACCTGTCCTGTCTCCGTCATGACATGGGACAAATATGATCAAGGCAAACTACCCAGGCTTGTAGCTTTAGGGCTCAACAAAGGTATCGGATAAGAATAGCGCTGCGGCGGCAACTGACCGATCACATCACAGCAGTATTTTACAAATACTGTTTGCTATACTCTGCTATTAATGGCTTCATAATAATACATCTGAGGCATCCGATTTTATATTGTCCTACTGTTAAAGATCCTTAATAAGCTGAAATCAGGCATGGGGCTCTACTGGATAGAGCTCCCCTAGGAAAAGGTAAGTGTTTCTCTAATGCAGTGCTCACTGATGACACAATGGGTGGATTAGTTTAGTATATTGTAACTGTGTACAAGGTAATCCCTTGGCACAGAGTTGCCAGGGAGTATTTAGGCCTGCTTTAAAGTGGACCAAAACCCACACTGATCGGCCCGGGAATCTTATAGATTCCCTCCACCCGGGTGAAACCCCCCAGGTCGCCCCATACAATTACCTTGTTTCCCGGTCCAATGGTGCCTTAGAGGAAGGCTTAGACGACATGATATCAGCGGTTCCGAGTGTGGACGAGCGGCCACGCGTGCGCCGTAGGAACGGGAAGATGTGAGTTGCGCTTCGCGATCTGGGGAGTTTCACACAGCAGGACACTCCCGATCGGGGTGCCCCAGGGGAAAGGACCAAAACCCAGGATAGTCAAAATCCTGGGTTTTGGTCAACTTTAAGGCCCTTTTTAGATCAGGCCACAGTAGTATTGCAGCAATTCAGACACATTTCCTCTCCTGGTTTACAGTTGGCAGAACATTGCTGTACTGCCGGCTGTTACCTTGTTTGGTAGATATTAGGGTCGATTCAGAGCCTTCTTTTTAGGAGATAAAATTGCCATTCACTTTCACCTCTCTCTGAATCAGCCCCAAGGAAGACAATGAAAGTTAATTTTCTCTCCTAAACAGAGTGAGTTTTCTCACCAGGCTCTGAATCGATCCCATTGCAATCAAAGCTGGTTTGGTTCAACAAAAAAGGGTCACAAGATCTTAGGTCCACAGCTGTGGTGGAAAAGGATTCCATCATTCAGGCTGCGTTTACACTGTGCCCATAGTTTTAGAATCTATTTGATATTGAGCGTGTTCGCTCCCAAAACGCTGCATGCAGTAGAGGTGTCTGGCGATTGTGATCGCTCAGAAATCACCCCCCACAACCACTTTGGTGTGAACGGGTCCTTACAGTCAAAGACAAAGGGCATCAACAGGTAAGACTGAACTTTTAGTATGTAAATACAATACAATCCTGGTTTAGGGATTAAGCACTGAGCACAAGGTGCTCCTGCCCTAGTGCCTCCACCACTTGAGGGCCTCCACCACTAATGTTTGAGCAGCACGTCAACCTAATCTTATAGACTACTGATGGTCAGGTAGGGTCAAACCAGCAAGAGAATGTGGAGGTAGCAGGTATGGGCTGTCTAGTTACCTGGTCTGTGGCTTTCCCAGGTGGGGGATGTGTTGCAGGACATTCCAGATCATAGGGTTGCCCCCCGCAGGCAGTTCTATGGGTGGGTCCAGGGCACCCAAGTCTGACACTGATCTACACAACGTTTTTGCTGGGCACCAGCTGGCTACCACTCATCTCGATAGCAACTACCACCTGTACCTGAGGCAGTGACGGTTCAGTCACAGAAGGCATTTGCAATTGTTGTACTGGCAAGCAGCTAGTCGGTCATGCCAACCACCACCCTCCCAGCACCTTCCCAGCACCCAGATGCATAATGGCAGGCAGGGCACAGACAGCATCATTAAATGTAGCAAATGACTAGAACGGATTCAAGGTGACCTCCATCTGACTTTCTATCCAGGGGCCTACACCGCATTCCCCTGGGGCATCCCAAATCAGGAAGTCACGCTATGTAAAATAAACGGGGCTGCCACAAAACTCGCCTTTGCCCTGCCTCCCACGGTGATGTAAACAACGCCAGCATCTAAACAGAGCCATTTGCCCACCATTGATATGCATGGCATATGGCTCTGAATGAAAACAAGCCCATGCATGTTCCATGGGACTGGGGGACGGTGCGTTTTTGTGGCGAACTGGAGGGTTTCACAGTGCGAGGCACCACAGATTGGGATGCTCTCGGGGCAAGAAACAGAGCCTGGGATTGTGAAAATCCTGAGTTATGTCTTGCTTTAATCCAGTACTGTGTACATTCCATTAATTCATAGCACATAGGTGGCCAAGAATAATGCAAGTAGTAATCAAAAAATTAGTAATTGCTACTGAAAATTGCCTGCCCATAGATCCATCCTGAACCAATGAGTATTTACAGTGGGCCGATTCACCACAATCAGTATATAATCAGTGTTCATTTTTACACATTTGTTGCACTTATATCACGTAAGTGAAAAATATGCGTGAAAATCGCAAAAAATACACCTGAAATATATATGTAAAATATATGTGTAAACCGGTATTTGTGTTGTTTTTACGTTTAAACATACCTAAACCTGCCTAGAATAGGTGTAAAAGGTCACAGTACATTTCTTTTTAACAAAAAATACATTTTTTTACTGTTATAAGAAAGAAAAAAGACCCAATTCCACTACTCTCCATCCTACCAGCCCAGTACACAAGACTGGGTTGGTAAGTCGACACAGCCGGGAGGCAGCAGTAAAGCCTCTGGGCCACAACGGGCTGGTAGTCAGAAGGGGAGATGGTTACTTCTTTTAATTTTTTTTTTACGTAATAAATGGAAACATTTATGCCTGATAGTGGAGGGTGGTCATATCAGATCCCTGAGCCCAAGGATTCCCAAGAAAATGTTAGTTTTGAATGTCTTTGATTTGAAAAAAAAAATAATCTAGTTGCCTTTTGATTTCTGTTATTGATTTGATCCCAGGTTTTCCACTGGTTAGGGCATTCCAAAGTTTGACTACCCTTACAGTAAAGAGACCTCAGTGGTCAATTTCCAGTCTGTCTTATTTTATTCTGAAATGGAGTTCCTGAGGATGTGTCACATACACAATGTAGATAGCCCAGCATCTAAGGACATGGATTGCTGAAAACAGACACAATAGCATTATCAGTAGACATGTAAAAACTGGTTGTTATTTCTGTGCTATTTTTTTCTACTTGGTTATGGTGGGGAAGGTGATGACAATGTTCAGCTCTGCAATTAGATGTATTGACTAGATATGACCAGCGTCCAGCTATTGAGAGAATGGACATGGTCAGCCTTCGGGGTGTGCGTGGTGTGCAGCCGCACAGGGCACCATCCCATTTTCAGGTTCTTTACTACTCCCTAATTAATTACCTGCCCTCATCTCTCTTTTCCAGTTTCTTTCTTTTTTCCAGTTTCTTTCTTTTTTCCGCTTTCTTTCTATTTCGTTCTTTCTTTCCCTCTCTCTTTCTTTCTCTTGTTTGCTTGCTCTCTTTCTCTGAATTCATAAATGTCTTTTTTTATTTATTTCCCTCTTTTTCTAGCCCTATTCAACTCTCTATTTCTCCAACACTCCCTTGTTTTTTTATATTCCTGCCATCCCGATCTCATTCCATCATTCATTCTCTCTCATTTTCCCATATCCCCCTGTCTTTCTCTCATTTCCACATTCTCTTCATCTTTCTGTAATCACACTCCTTTAATATTTTTAGATTCCAGCAGCCAACCTGGAATCTAAGAAGATTCCAGGGCTGGTCACTTGCTTTTCCCCTGGGCATACCACTTTGTTTCCTATTTCCTTCTGTGTGAAACCCCCCAGGGGCTCCCGTGAAAACTCACCTTTCCACGCTCCAGCAGTGCATGTGTGGGCTCTTGCCCAATGAGAGCCGCCTGCCGTGACTATCTCATTTGGCAAATGGCTCTCATTGCTCTCATCACACATCCCCACGGTGTACACGCGCTCCCACCCCAGCCATTCAGGTAGACTGGAGCAGAAGTGCGCTCCACATTCATTTCAATCAGAGCCTTTCCCTGAATTACGTAGTTAAGGCAAAGGGCTCTGATTGCACGTGAGCCTGTGCATGTGCCGTTGGAGCGGGGAAAGGTGAGTTTTAGTGGGCTTTCTGGGGGAGATTCACACAGTGGGGCATCCCAAATTGGCATGGAACAAAACCCAGGAAGGTCAAATTCCTGGGTTTTGTTTCGCTTTAAATAATTTCTCTCTTTTTCTATTTTTCACATTTCCTCCATCATCTCCATTTTCACCTTCTCTTATTATTACATTTCCTATTCCTTCTCTCTAACTCTTTTCCACATTTTTCTGTTGTCTAGTTTTCTACTTTCCCTGTTTTTTTTTTCTTACCATCTCTCTGTCTTCCTCTTTTCTGTGTTTCCTCTGTTGCTCGCTTTCCATTTCATGTGTGTGTTACTGGGGGGCATCCTGAAATCTTGCACCGGGCGACACTTACTCTAAGGCCGGCCCTGGAAATGGCTACCGCCATCACCTATTGCAAGATGCAACTTAAATAGCAAAGTGCAAGTTACACGTTGTTTTGAAGGTGCTTAGCAGGCTCTTTCTATCCCAGATAACAACCTGCGAGAGAAGAGACTTCTGTTGGAGGATGTTACACAACTGAAGAAGCTGGCAGATGTTTCCACACAGGATCTCACTCATAAAGAGGAGGAACACAAGAGCATTCTTCAGGAACTGCACAGCACCATTCAGAATGTGAAGGAGAAAGAGAGGGACCTCCGCCTTCTGCAAACACAAGTAGGAACTTCTGTCTCCTGATCACAATGGTCCTTTCTGTGCCAGGCAAACACTTACGGCAACTAATTACCACATAAAATTTGTAGTTGAGGATTATAATTTGGCACACGTTTAGCTGGTGACTTGCTATCCAAATGTTAAGTATTATTATTGGTAGAACTTTAGATCATCCGTCATCTGTGGTGTGATTGGAGTGAATGTTACATGAAGGACATTCATTCTAATCCATAAAACACAGCAAATGCTATATAACGTGGTGAAAAGATACAGTAAAATTAAGAGACCTATCCAGTCATGCTTACAAGAAGATCAATGCTTTTATAAGGGATGAAGCGTACGGGATTTACCTCATGACAGAACATGGTCTAAATAATGGTGAACTGCAGCCTTATAATGTGATATTACATTGCTTTTGATAATCCTTTATTTTATTTTTTGTGGTACGGGTTCCGGTGGTCACATTTACTGAGAAACCCACTTGGGCGTAACTGGATGCAGTGGTTGGTATAACCACAGAATGAGTGGGTTCTGTCTGCGGGGGGTTTCTGCCTTGTGACTTCCTCTATATTTAGGTCACATATTACTTTCTTTGCATTCAGCAATATATTTATTTCAACATTATTATTAATGTAGTTGTGTGATTTGGCTTAAGTTTGGATATAGATAACATTTCTCATTAGAGATATTAGACATATTTATGCACTTATTTTAGTGACACAAACCTATCCAATTAGGAAGTCCTTTATCGTTAGCAGGGCCGGCCTTTGGGGTGTGCCAGGTGTGTCCTCGCACAGGATGACATAGTTAGGGGGACCCTGCACAGCTGCGCCCACTCTCTCGCCACCCCCCCCACCCATGTCTGCTTACTTGCAGCCCCCCTGCACACTCTGCTTACTGGTGCCCTGTTCGCTTATCCCCCCCCCCCCACCCCTTAGAGCTCTTTTTGTCCACAGAGCCTGCTTTTGCAAGTGGGTACCTCTGCCTGGCATCAGGCTTGATGCTAGGTTATGCGCGCGGGGGGTTTCCACGAACCCCAGTGGCTGTAGGCAACTATGTGGGGCAGTAAACCGGTAGTAAAAAAGTACAGAAGTGTGTTTGAGGGTGCCACCCTGTAGTCTCGCACAGGGTGCCTTGCATCCTAAGGTTGGACTTAATTGTTAACACTTCCAGGCATACTTCACCCATATTGTTTGTTTTTTTACCCCCTAAGTGCATTGGCATCAGGCTTGATGCTAGGGGGAAGCACGGGGGCTTCCCGTGAACCCCAGTGGCTGTAGGTAACTATGTGGGGCAGTAGGCCAGAAGTAAGTGTGTTTAGGGGTGCCACCCTGTAGTCTCGCACAGGGTGCCTTCCATCCTAAGGCCGCCTAAATTGTTAGCACTTTCATGCATGATTCATCCATATTGGTTGATTTTTTATCTCCCTAAGTGCATTGGCATCAGGCTTGATGCTAGGTTATGCGCGCGGGGGCTTCCCGCGATCCCCAGTGGCTGTAGGCAACTATGTGGTGCAGTAGGCCGGAAGTAAGTGTGTTTGGGGGTGCCACCCTGTAGTCTCACACAGGATGCTTTCCATCCTAAGGCCGCCTTAATTGTTAGTACTTCCAGGCATACTTCATCCATATAGGTTGTTTTTTACTTCCTAAGTGCATTGGTATCAGGCTTGATGATAGGGGGAAGCACGTGGGCTTCCCTCGAACCCCAGTGGCTTTGAGGGCAGCAGGCAAGGTTTTCATTCAAATGGATGAAAGCATGTAATGTCTGTCTGTTATAAGCAGTACAGAGCCTGTCCTTGACAGTAAAAAGCCTTTGTTTTTTTTTTTTCATTTTTTTAAAACAAAAAGAGATAAAACACTATGTGCCCCCACCCTTCCTGAACCACCCAGATGCCCTTTGGCAGGGGAATCCTGTCCATGTTTCTTCCCTTCAGTGATGGGGCTCATTTCTGAGAGGCCTCATCCCTGTAGTGTAATAGCTTCCCTCCCAAGCAGCTCGTCATTACCTCTGGCAGATTGCCAGGTAATAAAGACAGAGGTTTAGCTTGTAGTATGTAGAAGGGAATTCCACTAGGGTAAGACATGTGGGAGTCCTATAAATGAGACTTAGGAGTGGCTTATTAGGTTTAGGGTCTTATTTATTATGTGCGCTATTTAGCATCTGTTTTGTGGCTATAGCACCAGTTCCGTGTGCTGGCATTTTGGTTTTACCTGGTGCTGTGCTGTGCACTACATTGGCGTTTGCAGAAAGCTAACTAATTAGCTTTGATTGTTGCCCTAGTCATTGGCCGGCCTATGTCAGCGTCTGTTGGACCCGGCTGCCGATTATCCAAGTGCCAGTGAGCCTCATTTTGTACTGCCATTTTTCCGGCGCTCTACAGCATATTTATGATTTTTTTCCCGCCTTGAAAATGTTGGCGCTGTATTTTCCTGGTGCTGGTCAGTGTTTCATCATTTTAGTTACAAGAAAGCACTGCTGGGGACAAACTTTACTGTGCGTTTAGGCTGCGTTTTAATTGTTGTCCAAACACACTGTTAGCCAAAAGAAGCCATTAAAATCAATTGTATTAACCTGCAAAAAATGAATTTAGTGACATCTTGAACCTGCATTTCAATTATTGAACAGTCCCAATTTCAGTTCTGTACAAATAAACGTGTTTAATATTAATTATAAGCATTACAATCCAGTTCTGCCCATTGTGCTCTATGGGATCTTGAGTTACAACGCCAGGTTTCATCTGGCTCTGCTTCAACCAAAGCGACCGGAGTTGCATCTTTTTGGAGCTAGTGTTAGATAAGACGCTGGCTGGCGGGCGCATCGGCGCTGCCGTTTTTGGATTCCCTAAATCTGGCGCTGAGTGCTGATGAGTTCTATAAAGTGTCGCGGTGTGGCACTGATGCTTCTTATATAGGGCTCCCTAGGATACTAGGAGGTTCCTAGCTGAGAAAGGTTTGGGTCTGTGTTTTAATTAGGAAATGTAATGTTGGCTGGATGCAATTTTTTGGGTTGTTTAGCAGCATGTTATGCCTCAGTTTCCAGTGGAGTACCTGAAAGGTCATAGGAAAGGCATAAATATTACAGAAAATTGTCAACCTCATTTTGCACTGTCCTAAACTGTTTTCCATTTATAAATTGAAGCAGAAATGGCCGAGATATTGGGGTTCACAATTTCTGCCTCCTCCAGATTCATCTGAGATTATGCACCGTCACAGATCCAAGGGCCTCCCCCTTTTTCTTCAGAAGAGAAATTATAAGGTGAAACTGTAAACCCCCACATCGCGCCCATTTTTTTCTTCAATTTCAAAATGGAAAACAGTTGGGACAGTGCCAAATGTAGCCTGACGCAATGGTGTAACAATTACCTTTGCCTGCAGTAGCACTTTAATCTTACAAGTACTGTAGATGTCGCTTGAACTGAAAAGCAAAACATTCAAGGTTTAGCTTTGTAAGAACAAAACACGAGAAGATACTTTAATGCAATCTCACCAGCAGCAGTAACTTTGATTGCTAGGACAAGAGCAGGCAACAGAAGCACAGGAGGCGCAAGATTGGAGGCAAACTCTGGTGCTGCGTGAGGATAGTTAATATAGTTTATAAATTATTTCCGCATTTGACCTGGTAATGGGTCCAAGGTACCTGTCTAAGGGTAGGGATGTGGCTTTCCACCTGCTGGCATGGCAATACCCCCTGTCCAATTACCTGCACCCCCTCCCGTGTGTGTAAAGGAGCCCGATGCCCATCGGCCCTGGAAAAACACCAAATCTTTGCCAAAGGGCATAGGGACTGGCAAACCAAAATAAAATGAGGAAACATTTTTCACAACAAAAACATGCAATAAAATCATTAACGATTTTTATGCATCTAGACCTATGTGTCACATATATTTTTCATATTAAATTGGTATGTGCAGGTTCACAGTGTTTTTAGGGGGGTTGAGTTTAGCAGAATTCCAGGGTAGAAGGACATAGGTTTACTTTGTAGTTTGGAGTCTTAGAAATGACGTGGCATCTAGGTTAAAGGACACTAGGAGGTCATTAGCCAAGTAAAGTTTTTGGTCTGTGTGGTAATGAGGAAACGTATGTTGACTGTGTAACCCACCCGGCCGCCGTCACATCTTATGGTCAAAGTCTCTGGGGCCAATCTACTGAGACCTTGACTGGGTGTGTTTAGTTGTAAAAGAGAGTCTTTGGGCGCCAGTTGCTTTTGAAAACATTGTAAAAGTTTATTGAGTACAAGGCTCCTTTCCCCAACAGGGCAGATAAAATACTTGGCCAGCGGCCTCCTTGGCACATTTCTTAAAAGTTGGAACAGCAGCAAACAGTCACTTGGCAACAGGTCTTAGGATAAACAGGGCTTAGAGTGCAGGGCAGTACCTTATTAATGAACTCTCCCACATTGAGGGCCCACTTCTCCTCTGTTCCTAGCCAGGTGGTAGCCTTTCGTCACGGGCACACCTCCACTTTTTCAGTGTTGCTGGTGTTATCTCCTGGGCCCTTCTCTGCAGCGAAAACTCATGTCCCACCTCTCCCTGTTCCCAGCCCATAGCTCCTACAGAAGACCTTCCTACAACTGAGCTCCAACCCGACTTACAGGAACCAGCATAGATACCTTGTAGCAAACTACTGCTCTATAGTGGACGTCCTAAGAATTATATCTGCTCTTCTTAGGGTCTCTACAGCTGGAAGCCATTTTGTAGGTTGGTTAGTAGTCACCTTAATTGACATTGGAGTGCCGGAAAGGTTATAGGATAAGCATAAACAATAAAGAAAATGGGCAGCCTTAAAGTGGACTTCAGGGTTCACTGACTAAGTGCCCCTGGGGCATCCTGATTCGGGATGCCCCACTAGCTGAACCACCCGCGCAGACCTGCTATCACTTACCTTTCCATTCAGATAGGCTGGGGACAGAAGTGTGCTGCACACTGCACGGTAACTGGCGTTGCAGCTGCTCCAACTTCCTTTGCCGGTGCTCTGTTTAAAACAACGCCCAAATGGGGATGTCCCGGTAAACGGACCTATTACCAGGATCGGGAAAATCCTGCTCACAGATCCACTTTAATTTCAGATTCAGAAATCTCTTTTTGCAGTAATGGTGGTCAAGTTTGTGGCAAGTAGATTACGCATTAACTCTAAAGCTCGACCCAATCATGCAAACATTGAAGGTATTCCAAGTATGTCACACACCCCGCTTCCACTATTCATGACATATGGATTATGGTCCAGTAGAGGGCGAACTTCTGCAGAGATGAAAGCAAAAAAAGAAGCCCCTCCCAGTCCATAAATACCTGGGACCTCCCACACATTCCCCAGTTCCTTCTCTGCAGCACGGCGAGCAAGTCAGAAGATGTATGCTGCTCTTCCTTGAAGGTAAGCCGGGCTCACGCCCAGCCATTTTTTGCCCTGTTTCTGCCCGGACCTTTATACAGTAAGTCCAATACTAGCCTCCCAGCCTTGGCTGCAGGTCCGGTTGAGGGTAGGCAACACCATAATAGGTGTTTTAGGGAGCCATGCTCCCCCGTGAGACCACATACAAGGGGGTAGGCGGTATCCGGGTTGGTGATCCCGGTTTGGGATGCCCTGTCCCTATTTACTTCCCTTACACCTCATGATGAGGGGTTCTCCCCCTTCCGGGTCCCCTCTGTTAACCCTCCAGCGGGGGGGGGGGGGGATGGCATTGTTCTATCTGTCACTTTTGATGTGTGTGTGTTTGTGCGCTTGATTCACGTTTGCGCTTTGCGCTCTGCCTACAGTCTGGGGAGCTTCTTCCCCTCAGGCTGATTCTGTGAGGGGGCGGGGCCAGGCGCTCGTGCGTTGCCGCGGCCCTCCCCCTTCTGTTTTTTGGCGCCATTGAGGGCCCATCCCATTGCCGGTAACCGCATTACTTGGATTCGGAGGGAAGGGGCGGGGCCGGGCGCGGCGCGCGATCCGCGCTGGTCTGCCCCTTCTTCTCCCTGGCTCTCTCTCTCAGGCGCTGCTGGCTGAATAGGACGCCATTTCCTGCAGTGTGTGAATGCGCTGCTGGGCTCCCTCCTCTTCTCTATGCTTGGCCAATATGCCTCAGTCGCCACTTGGGGCAGCGTTGGCCTCTCTGCTATTGTGTTCTTATGACATGTATTTATTATGCAGTTTCTGTGTGTGTGCATGTGCTTATGGCCACATATCTCATGTCTTTCAGGAGGACTCCCTGTGCCTTGCTTAAAAGGGGGTTCTCCCGGTCCTAGGGTCCCTAGCTGTAATTTGGGGCCCTTATAAATCCTCCCACTCGGGACTTAAAGGGGCATCCCGGGTTGTTTACCAGCATAATCCCCTCTGGTCTTTGCGACTACCTTAAAAATCACCATATGGAGGCTCCCGAGGATACCGGGCTCGGGCTCCTTTCGGAACAATCCCGGCTATGTGTGGGTTGTGGGGTACCCCTTACGGGGGAGAATGTACTAATTTGCATACCATGTGCGCAACAGGCCATAACGCGGCAGTCGGGATCCCTGGCGTCTGGGTCCGTGCCTCCCGCCTCATCTCCTACCCCACCCCGTATCATCTGTACCCCAAGTGACACCGTCATTAGTGGGGAGTCGCACTCGGGTGTATGTGCTAGGCTGGCCAACCTCGAGAAATTTATTTCTGGCTCAGTGGGCAGAAAGGCCCCTTCTAAGAAAAGGCATCTGTCACCGGCTACGCCAGTAATTGATTTTGATGGTTATGACTCCCCTGACTGGGCTGATTATTCCCCGCTCGAGGAGGGGGAATTGTTTGAGGAATCTGAGGAACTGCAGTTCTTTGATTCTGATGCCGGGCAGGCGCTGGGGGATGCTGTGGATACTCCCAGGGTCCTGACCCATCTATCAGAGGTTCTGGGTATTTCCCCACCAGTGGAGGCTCCTCCGAAGAAGGGGGAAATTCTTTGGGTTCTCTAAGCCCCGCTTGGAGTTTCCAAATCAGGATCATTTTGACAGCATGATTCTTAAAGAATGGGAGAAGCCGAGTCGCCTTCATGGTGTTCCTCAGGGATGGGATAGGAAGTATCCCTTTCCGGTGGACGCAGTGAAGCGCTGGTCTTCCCCTCCCGAGGTTGATGCGCCCATCTTAGGTTTGTCCAACACCTCTGTGGTACATACTCCTGATGCCACTACCCTTAAGGATGGTGAGGACAAGCGCATTGATCAGATGGCTTGCCATGCCTTTGCCAGTGTGGGTTCAGCCTTGCGGCCTGTCTGTGCATCGGCACTCATGGCTGTGGCTACCAGGTCGGAGATCAGGGACATGTTAAATGGGTCCCAGCTCAACCCGGCCAGAGTTGAATTCACAGCCCTTAAGAGCTGTGAATTGTTCATGAATTTTGTTTTGTCAGCTATGGATGACACTATTACCATGTGTAGTAGAACTTCGGCTCTGTTGGTGGCCCTGCGCCGGTCGGTCTGGCTGCGCCAGTGGGCGGCTGACATTGCGGCCAAGAAGTCGCTTACAGCTCTGCCCTTCCTGGGAACGCGGCTGTTTGGAGACAAATTGGATTCTGTGGCAAAAGATGGAAGGCTACCTCAGCGTAGGAAGCAGCGTCGCTCCTTTCGGGGGGCAAGCTCCTTCAATCCTTCCTTTCACGGTGCCAGAGGGGGCAGAGGTCTTGCCTACTCTGGCTTCAGAGGGAGTTCCTGGAACAGAGGCAGAGGACGTGCCCGTCCAGCCTCTACCTGGGATTCCAAGCCCAAGCCCGCTGCCAAGCCAGCTCAGCAATGAGGAGGCGCCCTCACCCTTACGGGTGGGGGGACGGCTGCGGCTCTTCTTCCAGGTCTGGGCCCAGGAGGTTACGGACAAGTGGATATTGGAAGTGGTCTCATCTGGGTACAAACTGGAGTTCGAGTACCGGCCTCCTCCCACATTCCTAAGGTCTCGGGTGCCTTCGGATCCTCGGGCGGCGCAGGGGCTCCTGTCGGCTGTAAAGAACCTCCTGGACATGGCGGTCATATGCCCGGTGCCTCTTTCAGAGAGAGGCCGTGGCTATTATTCCAACCTTTTCACGGTTCCCAAAAGGGATGGCTCCATAAGACCCATTCTGGATTTGAAGCTTCTCAACAGGTTCATCAGAACCAAGAGGTTCCGCATGGAGACTCTGCGCTCAGCCATCGGTTCCCTTCGTCAGGTGGATTTCATGACGTCCATAGATATCAAGGATGCTTACCTTCATGTACCAATTTTCCCAGCACACCAGAGATTTCTCAGGTTTGTGATCGGAGATCAGCATTTTCAGTTTGTGGCCCTCCCGTTCAGGCTGACCTGGGCACCGAGGGTGTTTACCAAGGTTCTGGCGGGCATTATGGCCCTGCTCAGAGCCCAGGGCATTCGCATTGTGCTGTATCTGGACGACCTGCTCATTACTTCTTCTAGCTTCTTCTCTCTGCCAGGCGGAGCTGGACACCAGGACGATGGTGACGATGCTGGAGAGGTTCGGATGGGTGATCAATCACCCCAAGTCTTCTCTCTCCCCATCAAGGGAGATTTCCTTTCTGGGTATGAATTTGGATACCAGTCAGGCCAGAGTGTTCCTACCTCAGCAAAAGGTGCAGAGGGTTCAGGAGCTGATACGTGTTCTCCTGACCAAGCCTCGCCCTTCTATCCGGCTAGGGATGACTCTGGTAGGTTTGATGGTGGCTTCCTTCGAGGCAGTCCCCTTTGCTCAGTTCCACATGAGGTCGCTACAACTCCATCTATTGCTGAAATGGGACAGATGTCCACAGTCCTTGGATCAGTCCTTTCTGATGTCTCCCAGGGTTCGGCAGTCCCTTCAGTGGTGGCTGGAACCAAGCAATCTGATGAGGGGCAGATCTTTCCTGGCCCCTTGTTGGGAGACGGTTACCACGGATGCCAGCCTGTCGGGCTGGGGAGGTTTCTGGAAGGATCATCAGTTCCAGGGGTTGTGGGGTCCTCAGGAGGCTCACACCCCCATCAATGTCTTGGAGCTCAGAGCTATCCACTTGGTTCTGTCACGTCTGACACTTCACCTACGGGGTTTACCGGTTCAGGTTCGATCAGCCAATCGAACTGCAGTAGCTTACATCAATCACCAAGGAGGGACTCGCAGCAGGAGTGCCCTCAGGGAAGTCTCTTTGATTCTGACATGGGTGGAGAGCAATGTTCCTTGCATCTCGGAAGTGTACATTCCGGGAGTGGAGAACACAGAGGCGGACTCCCTGAGCAGGGGATTCTCTCGCCGAGGGGAATGGTCTCTCAACCACAGGGTATTTCGGGCCCTGTGTCACAAGTGGGGGACTCCGGAGGTGGATCTCTTTGCCTCTTGGCACAATCACAAGCTCCCAACCTTTGTATCTCTGTCTCAGGATCATCTGCCCTGGCAGTGGATGCCTTGTCCCTTGCCTGGAGGGATCTGGGGTTTCTGTACCTGTTTCCCCCTTCTCCATGGTAGGCAAGGTAGTGCGCAAGCTGGCTCTAGAGGGGGCACCAGCAATTCTGGTGGCCCCAAGGTTTGGTTCGCAGACGTCGTAGGTTTGGCGGTAGATCAGTACAGGCTGCCCCTGTTTCCGGATCTGATCTCTCAGGGTCAACTACGTTACCCCAATTTACAAACGCTTGCTTTGACGGCGTGGCTGCTGAAACCTTCATCCTGAGGGAGGAAGGTTTGTCTGAGGCGGTTATTCAAACCTTGATTAGAGCTAGGAAGAGGTCTTCCTCTAACATTTACTATAGGACTTGGCGGTCCTATATTGTCTGGTGTGAGGCTAGGGCCTTACCTTGCAGGGTGTTTTCGATTCCTAGGATTTTGGAGTTTCTACAACACGGTCTGGATCAGGGGTTCCAGCTCAGTACTTTGAAGGGTCAGGTTTCTGCCCTGGCTGTCTTTTTTTCAAAGGTCATTTGCTTTGCATCATCTGGTCAAGACTTTTTTCCAAGGGGTCACTCATGTTCGGCCCCCTAGAAAGTCTTTGGTTCCCTAAATTTGGTCCTCTCGGCCCTCCAGGGGCCTCCTTTTGAGCCGATGCAGGATGTGGCTCTTTCTGTGCTCACTCAAAAGGTTGCCTTTTTGGTGGCTATTACCTCTGTTCGGCTTGTCTCTGAGTTGGCGGCTTTGTCTGTTCAGGCCCCTTACTTTGAGAGATACCAGGACAAGGTGGTTTTTCGTTTTAAACCAGATTTCCTTCCTAAGGTGGTTTCTACTTTCCATCTCAATCAGGATGTAGTTCTCCCTTGTGTCCTAAGCCTAGCAATGACAAGGAGGGGGTTTTGCACTCTTTGGATGTGGTTCGTTGTGTGAAGTACTATTTAGTTGCTACTTCTCCTTTTCGTAAGACGGATGCCTTGTTCGTGGTGCCTTCCGGGCCCAGAAAAGGTTTGGCGCCCGCCAAGTCTACCATTAGTAAATGGATACGCCAGGCCATTGTTGGGGCCTATTCTGCTAAGGGGAGGGTTTCCTCCTTTTAAGATCACTGCTCATTCTACTCGTGCTGTTGGGGCTTCCTGGGCCTTTCAGCACCAGGCTTCTGTTGAACAAGTTTGTAAGGCTGCTACTTGGTCTTCCGTTCATACTTTTTCAAAGTTTTATAAGGTTGATGTGCGGGCCTCAGCGGATGCTGTTTTTGGCCGCAAGGTTCTGCAAGCTGCAGTGGTTTAAATTGGTGCATTTTTTTGCTGTATTTGGATCCCCACCCATGACGGACACTGCTATTGGATGTCCCATATGTCATGAATAGTGGAAGCGGGGTGTGTGACATACTTGGAATAATACCATTTTGTGATTACTCACCTGTAAAATGGGTATTATAAGTATGTCACACACCCCGCTTCATCCCGCCCTTTGGTATTCTGGATCCTTTATATGGTGAACCTTTTATTGTTAAGAATGTTTTATTAGCTCTTCCTGGTCCCCTTACTGCTGTCATAAACTGGGGAATGTGTGGGAGGTCCCAGGTATTTATGGACCGGGAAGGGCTTCTTTTTTGCTTTCATCTCTGCAGAAGTTCGCCCTCTACTGGACCATAACCCATATGTCATGAATAGTGTGTGTGACATACTTATAATACCCATTTTACAGGTGAGTAATCACAAAACGGTATTTTTGCTTTGTAAGTGCATAACAAGGGAAGACATTTATGGTGCAAGCTTATTGCGCAACAACAGTGATTACCAAACAGGGACTTGTGTGAGCTGTACAGATAAGAGGACTGTATACACAATCCAACTTCCTTTGTGACTGCTGGGATTTCATGAGGCTTTGTTCAGGCACAAAAAGGAGCCCTCCTGGGGACCCACTATTGGTTTTTATCAGTTAAAGGCAGAAAATTCAAATATAATATAATAACTTGAAAGATTTAAAAGGCAAGCTTTCAAAGCTCCATAGGCCTTTTCTTCACTCTAGGGTGCTTTTTTTTAATCTATTGAGTTAACCAATAAATCATATTTTTTAAAAGGATTAACCACCCAAATAAAAAAGCAAAAGGGTGCTTACATTTTGTCCCCCGCAGCTGGTCCTACACCAGTGATAAGCACTAGATCGCTAGATCACATCCTGCGTCAGCCAGGCCTGAACTCCAATTACCAGCACTTCCCTGTTGGACTCGCTCCCCTCCACCATCAGTTACAAGGGCTATGCCCACTCTGACTGCAATGGAAATGATGTGTGAAGACCTGACACGCATGCTCCATTTTAGTGGCAGCCCCCCCTGTGACTGGCTCGTCCGACGTGGGATATGTTAAAGTGATCAGTTGAGTAGGACCAATCAGCTGTGGGTGACAAAAGGTGAGTACCCTTTTGTTTTTTTTATTTGGGTGGTCAGTCCCTTTAACATTGGAGTTCCTTTCTACATTAATGGCTAACACAATACAACCACATATTATCAGTTGCGGAACAAATTCCACCAGCGGCATTCCCCTGGGTCATCTTGAATTGGGACGCCCTCTATGTGAAACCCTCCAGGGCACTGGTAATCACTTACCTCTCACAGTCCATAGGCACATGTGCAGGCACTCGTTCAATAAGAGCTGTCTGCCGTGACCACGTAATTTGTCAAAGGGCTCTCGTTGTTTTCAATGAGGAGCACGCACTGCTGTATCCCCCACATCCCTGGTGTCATGCATGTACTCCTGCCCCGGCTATTCAGATAGCACGCCACGAGGAATGTGGGGGATGCAGCAGCGCATGCTTCCCATTATAGTCAATGAGAGCCATTTACTGAAGGATGTAAACACAGAAAATGGCTTTGATTGGCTGACATGTGTCGTAGGTACGAGGAAAAGGTTAGTTGTTCTGGGCACTCTGAGGTTTTCACACAGCGGAGAACCCCAATTTAGGATGCCCCTGGGGAACGGAACTCACTCTAGAGCTGCTAGGTCTTGGTGATCTGTCCTGGGGAGCTGTTTGGCTCGGATAGTGCCATGTATACACTCGCTGCTTGGATGGGTTAAATACAGAGGGACAATGCCTATGTGTGTGCAAGCATTCAATGGCCAATGTCCAAAAATGGCAGAAAAAATGTTATCAAATTGCAGACACTACTCTCTTCTGCAGTGTTCTCCCGAATCCTCAATGCCTCCCTGTAAACAGGAGTATTTCCACACTGTCTCAAAAGGTCCATCCTTGTTCCAGTGCCCAAAAAAACATGGGTGAGTGAGATTTTTGGCCGGTTGCACTTACATCTGTGGCCATAAAGTCATTTGAGAGGATCGTGCTAGAATACCTGAGGACAACTACTGGCAGCCTAATGGACCCTATGCAATTCGCTTACAAGGCAAATAGGTCATCCGATGATGCCGTTAACATGGCTCCTTACTTTATGTATAAGCATCTTGATAACCCCCTCACTTATGTCAGAATTCTTTTTATGGATTTTAGTTCGCCATTCAACACTATGGCCTCGATTGTTGTAGTAAAAAATTCAATTCATGAGAAAAAAGCCTGAGAATTTAACTTTTAGTGAAGCACCAGATAGGAAGACAATGAAAGTCAATGGCACTTTTTACTACAGGTAAAAAGTGGTAAAAAGTTCAATACTTTTCTCAGGAGTAAAAAAGTGCTATTGACTTTCATTATCTTCCTATCTGGTGCTTCATTAAAAGTTAAATTCTCATGCCTTTTTCTCATTAATTGAATTATTTTACTACCATGGGAGTTTTTTTCAACTCTTAGTGAATCAAGCTCTATAAGTCCAAACCTGCTGGTGGAAAAGATGTCTATACTCTGCATTCCTCACCACATATGCACCTGGATAGGAAACTTCTTAACATAAATCCCAAATAGTTAGACTTGGACCAGTGCGGTCCGGTGTCAGGCAAACTAACACTGGTCCAGTCTGCGTTCTGTCACCCTTTCTGTTTTCCATTTACACCAATGATTGCACCTCCTTGGCAAACTCTGTGAAAATCGTTACGTTTGCCGATGACGCAATTATTATAGGTCTTGTCAAAAACCGTAATGAGGAAGATTACCGTGGAGTAATGGAGGAGCTAGTCAGCTGGTGTGCTAGACATAATCATAGTTACATATAGTTACATAGTTAATATGGTTGAAAAAAGACATATGTCCATCAAGCTCATCCAAGGGTGTTGGGGTAGGGGAAGTTATTGTTTATTTTATTTTATAGGTGGAAGTGATTTATTTGATTTTTTGTTTTTTTACTGATAACCGCTAATAGTAACTGTTAATGTTATTTTCTTCCAAATAAGCATCTAATCCTTTTTTGAAGCTGTCAGCTGTTGATGCTGTAACAAGCTTCCGTGGGAGGCTATTCCATAGATTTATAGTTCTTATGGTAAAAAATGATAGTCGCCTCCGGAGACTTTCTTTTTTTTCCAGTCGAAGGCAGTGCCCCCTTGTCTTTAGAGAGGGTTTTATCTGAAATAGTGTTCCCCCATATTTTTTGTATTGCCCATTTATATATTTATACAAGCTAATAACGTCCCCCCTCAGTCGTCTCCTCTCAAGACTAAACAGATTTAATTCTCGCAATCTTTCCTCATAACTAAGATCCTTCATTCCCCTTATTAGTTTGGTGGCTCTCCTCTGCACCCTTTCCCATAGTCTGAGTGTCCTTTCTATGAATGGGTGCCCAGAACTGGACGGCATATTCCAGGTGAGGGCGCACCAGGGCCTTGTAAAGAGGCAAAATGACATCCCTATCCCGTGATTCCATGCCTCTTTTAATGCATGATAGTATCTTGGTGGCCTTAGAAGCAGCTGCTTGGCATTGCATGCTGTTATTTAGCCTGTGATCTACCAGTACACCCAGATCCTTCTCAACAAGTGTTTCACCCAATTTTACTACCCCGAGGATATATGTGGTCTTCAGGTTGTTAGACACCAAGTGCATGACTTTACATTTTTCCACATTGAACTTCCTTTGCCAAGTGGATGCCCAGACACTCAAAGTGTCCGAGTCAGCCTGAAGCTTGTGAAAATCTTCAATAGACTGCACTGTGCTACATATCTTTGTGTCATCTGCAAAAATAGAGACAGTGCTTTTAATTCCATCTTCTATGTCGTTTATAAACAAGTTGAATAATAGTGGGCCCAGCACTGAACCCTGGGGTACACCGCTTACAACCGGTAACCATTCAGAGTAGGTATCATTAACCACAACTCTCTGCACATGATCCTTCAGCTAGTTTTCAATTCAATTACAAACTGTATTTTCTAATCCTGAAGATCTCAATTTCCTCAATAAGCATCTATGGGGGACAGTGTCAAATGCTTTCTTTCCAGGCTTCTACTCACCTCCTCATAGAAGCCAATCAGGTTAGTCTGGCAGCTTCTGCCCTTAGTAAAACCGTGTTATTTGTCACTTATAATATTATGCATAGTTACATATTCGTGTATGTAGTCCCTTAATAGTCCCTCAAGCAATTTCCCTGCTGATGGTGATAAAACCACCAAATACTTTTGAGATGATAGTGGACTTCCGGAGGAATCCTGCATCCATGTCACCCCTAGCCAGAGGTGTAGCTAGGCTTTCTGGCACCCGGGGCAAAGATTCAAAATGGCGTCTCCCTTTGGTACCCCCCTGACCCCTGGCCATTGTCATCTCTGACAACCTTGGCTGGGTAAAGAACACATTGGCTATACTGAGGAAAGCACAAAAGAGACTTTTTTTTTACTAAGGCATCTGAAGAAGGCGCGAAAAGGCGCGTGTATCCATAGGTTCAGTACTACAATTTTCCTTTTCTGTCTGGTTTGACAGCTAAGAGAGACAAGTGTACACTTCAAAGAAAAATCAATATTGCAGAAAGAAAGTCACTGCAGGAACTGCACAAACTTCTAACTAAATCACGGGCGCAAAAGATTCTTCTTGACCCATCTCACCAGGGACACTCTCTATTTAAAGTATCTACCATCTGGGCATCGTTTTGCTGTACCAACATGCAAGACTTCTAGGTCTAGAAATGGGTTCTTCCCTTTGGCTGTCTGCATCCTAAACAAAAGCCAAGTGTCAGAGGCCCAGCCCAGAGGAACACTTACTAGTCTGTATCACTTGTACTATTATGTATCTCATGTTTTTTTTTCTTTTTCCTACATCTATTGTATTTAAAATGTTGCACTGTGTATATGCCAAAAAAAATTCCTTGTTCATCTCTGATGTACTTGGCGAAACAATACATTTAACCGAATATCTTCAGGTAGTTTGTATTTGAATAAGAAGTCTAAATAGTATTCATACCGTTCTTTGTTCAGCTACAGGAGCAGATAAAGCAACAAGAAAGTGTGGATGCCCAGCTGGCAGAAAAGAGGTCAGAATGTTTGCGAGCACAAGCTGGAATACATCAGCTGGAGGAGCAGTACATGGCCACGGCTCAGTCTGTGCAGGACCGCATTGTGTCTCAGCTACGGTATGTACAACTGAAAATATCACCTGATATCTTGACTTATAACAGCAGCAGGTGCAACATTTGTACCAATGTGATCAGAAGGCCTAGTAGAGAGGAAGTCCAAGCTATTTGTAATCCCCATCCAGTCCTCCAGTGATGCTGGGGGGGGGGGCTCTGAATGGCAGCCTATGGTGACGTGAGTGACAGACCAGTACAGTCACGCTACTCTCCAGATTAAATGACTAACCTGTTATTCAAGTTCCCAGCATCAGCTTCCATGCAGAGTGCCCGTCTGGGTTTTTTTTAACTATGTAATTGCCCAAATTGGGCTTAGCACAGTGGGAGGGAGAGGTGGGTGGTGGAGTGTTACAAAATGTTTAGATTGAGCAGAAACCATTATGTAGGGGAAGTGTAAGCCTCATTAGTGCTATGGTACAATGAACAGTGGTTAAATATTAAAGCGGACCTTCACTCTGAATAAGAGTCTATCTTATATGTTTCCCACACCCTGTACATACAGATTGTCCACATTAAAAATCATCCTACTGGCATCTACTGCA
Organism: Gastrophryne carolinensis; assembly: GCA_027917425.1. Taxonomy (NCBI): domain Eukaryota; kingdom Metazoa; phylum Chordata; class Amphibia; order Anura; family Microhylidae; genus Gastrophryne; species Gastrophryne carolinensis. The sequence goes on along the minus strand of CM051239.1, from coordinate 368,837,255 downwards.
TGTTATGAGCCTTTAAACATTCAAGATGGCGGCTTATGGAAGCCGCCATCTTATCAGGCAGCCTGCAAACAGGAAGTGCCTCCTGACTGTGCTGCTCTGCATTCTGGGACTGCTGACTGTTACCTGACCCCAGCTCTGCTCTGTCTGAGCAAAGCACAGCTATAACCCGCCCCCCTGTACCTTATCCCACTCTCCTCTCCTCAGTAAGTGTGATGCTTCTGAGTCAAGACGGCGGCGCCCGTATCCTAAATTCCTGAACAGAGTTGCAGCCCATTGGGGGAAAAAATAATAAGTTAGTGACTAAAAACGTAAAATATATTAATTTTAGATGCTGGGGAACCGTTTTTTAAGAGTTTTGGCTTTTCATTAAATCACGCTGAAGGTCCGGTTTAAACACTGTAGCAATACAGGGGCCTAGGTTTGATCCTCACCATGGGCTCTATTTACATTAAGGTAACACTCTTTCTTAGGCTCTGTTTACACCACAGAATTATTTTCAATGGGCAAGCTTACTTATATGTCCTACATTGCACATTGCACTAGAAGAACTAGTGCCGATCAGTAGTAATGTACTGGACCTGCGTTGCACTTGCATTGCTAGCGGCCAAGTTTATGTGGAGAAATCGCAGAATTTTCACCTATTTTTGTTTAATCATCTCTGGCTGGCCGGGAGCTGATTGACCTCTACCTGCCCCCCCCCCCCCTCCCCTGACTGTCAGTTCCACAAGACTGCACAGGAGAGGGGGCTTGCCGAGTGAGGCTGTTCTCACGTCCCCCCCCCCCCCCCCCCCCCTGCGATCATCAGTGTCCTGGAGGTGTCAGACTGGCAGGACACTACAGTAAAGGAGAGAAAAGGCAAGTCCCACCCATGATGTATTAGTTGTGGCCTCTTCTATTCTGTGTTTCCTTTCCATTCTCTGTCTTTTTCTCCCTCTCTCACTTTATCACTGTCCTTTTTTTCTCCCTCCCTTCCCCATCTCTCTCTCTCTCTTTCTCCCTGCTTTAATTTTTTGTCCTCTCTTGCTTCTTTTATTTGTCCCTTCCTTCACTTTTTCTCTTCCTCTATCTTTCTTCCTGTGTCCTTCTCTTTTTCTTTTTTTTCCTCCCTTCTTCCCTGCCTCTCTTTCTCTCTCTCTCTCCACCACACTTTATTCTATCTCTTTCTCAACTTTCCTTCTCTCTTTCTCTTGTTCTCTTTCCTTCATCCTTTCCCTCACTCCTTCCTTTCATCCTTCCCTCTCTCCCATCCTTTCTGCATTTCCTCTCTTTTTTCTTCTCCCACTCCTTCCTTACATCCTCTCTTTTTCTCACCTTTTCTTTCTTCCTTAAATTCTTCCCTTTCTGCCTTTCACTCTCTTTCTCCCTCACTCCCATACTGCCTTCTTCCTTCCTTTTGCTCTTTCACTCCCCCTTCCTCTTTCTTATTCTCTGTCCTTGCTCTTCTCTCTCTCCTTTTCTTCAGTTCTCACTTCCTTCTCTCCCTCCCTGTTTCTCTTACTCCATTCCTCCTCTCCTCGTTCCATCCTGTCTTCTTCCCGTCTTTTTACTCTCTCTCTCTTTTCTATTATTTTTTTTCTCACTCCCCCTCTCCCTCCCCCTCTTTTTTCCTTTATTCTTCCCTTTCTCTCACTATTGCTATACATTCTTTCTCTCTTTTTTTCATTACCTCCCCCACTTCTGTTTTCCCTCTCTTCCTTGCTTCACTCACTTCCTTCTTTTTATTTTCCCTTCACTCTATTTCTCACCTTTTTTTCTTTCCTTTTCTTCCTTTACTCTTCTTCCCAACCTCCTAACTTTCTCCTTTTTTTCTCTTTACTTTCTTTTTCTCTGTTCCTCACCCTATGATCCCTCTCTTTTTTTCTTCCTCCTTTTTCTCCTTGCACCGCCCCCAGCCACACCCCCAGCCCCACCGGGCCGCGGTAAAATTACCAAATCCTGAACCGGTCCACGGTGGAAAAAAAGGTTGGGGGCCACTGCTCTAGACCATCAACTGGTATAGTGGGGGGGGGGGTATAGGTATAGGGGGCCTTTGGACCACTTACCCATTTACTAGGAGTGAACACCAAACACCACACCAAAGCATTTTATTTAATTACATTTTAGTAATCACCCTTCCATCCATCGTCTATCCCCCGCCAAGCAGCACCCCTCTCCTAGGTCCAACGTTCCGCGGCTTCCTCCAGCTAGTTAGGCAGGTCTGATGCTGATGTAGGTGGTGGATGCTGGCATTTGCTGTTAAAGCTCCTCATCTTTCTCCCTCAGCAATTCTCATCTCATCAAGGGCTGGTAGCTTGGCAGGCCCAGGGCTGCCTGCTCAGATCTGAGTTAGCAGCCTCCATGACTGGAGCACCAGTTAGTAGCCCTGGAGGAGGGGGCACACTTTTTTTTAAAGCACCATTAAAGGGCCAGTCCAGTCAGACTGCCCAATCTTAAACCACCCCCCACCCTGCCTCCCATAACAAGCGCTAAAGCAGTGCTAATGCTCTAAATAACAAACAGACACTTACCTTGGCCTTACACCAGTGGTCCTGGACGCCACCATCTTTCCAGGGCTGCACGTGTGCCAGCGAACCAGAAGCTTGTGGCACAATGTGCATGGCTGTCTGCCCATTCACTGGAATGGACATGCGGCCGCACGCGGGGAGCCTCCAGTCCAACGGCACTGTGCAGCCCAGGGAAGATGGCGGCCTAGTGATCGACACAGAAAGTCACCTCTGGAATTTGCCCAAGGTAAGTGTCTGTTTCTTATTTAGAGCATCAGCACTGCTTCAGCGCTTGTTAAGAGAGGCAGGGTGGGGAATGCTTTAAGACTGGCAGTTTGGTTGGACTGTCTCTTTAAGGTTTTTCTTAAATAAATTCAATATAAGCACAACACAAACAAATAAAAAATGCAGCACATACTCAAATCCATCACAAAATGCCTGCACAACAAATGAATGACGGATGGGTGGGAACATAGCCTTAGTGCGCTGGTCTCCAACCTGTGGCTCGCGGACCCTTACTATTTGGCTCGCGGCTTGCCTGGGATCAATGAGTTGGACAAGTAAAGGAGTGTGCCAAACTACCCTGTGCTGAGCTGCAGGTAAGCCAACAGGTAAGGTAAGCCAACACACCTGCCATGAAACCTTTTTAGAGATAGAGGTTTTGCTTATATAGGGATTATTATTTTATAGGGTTATGGGGATTTGCGCAGTCGCCAATATCTTCACCTTGAATGTGGCTCCCAAGGTAGGAAAGGTTGGGGACCCCTGTCTTAGTGTCATCATTTCTGACACAGTCCAAAAACAAACTTGGATGTTTTCAGCTAGCATCCCCTGAATTGCTCCTCCCACAAAGAGAACTTTTTGCCAATTTTTACTGCTCCGGCTTCCCTCTAATTCCAGATAATGGTGCCTGTTTTAGCTGTAAAGCTCCGCCTCTTCCAAGACCAGGACCAAATCTGAATAAAGGGGGAGGGAGTTGCTCCATTACTATTATTTATATTATACAGGATCTTTTAGGGCATGGGAACCAATTTACTGCCCAGTTTAACCCTATCATCACTATAATATTCAGCAAACAGGCATATGAATCCTGTACAGAAACTAGGGGCCTTGGTTTGCATACAATTGCAATCGCATGTATTAAACTCAAAAATAGTCTTAGTGTCATCATTTCTGACGCACAAACCAAAAAACAAACCTGGAGGTTTATTGATGTCTAATACATCAATCGAGCAAAAAAAGGATATAAAAGCAAGTGGGACTGATTAGCTACTTAAAGCGTACCAAAACTTTTTTCAACTAGCATCCCCTGAATTGCTCCCCCCACAAAGAGCACCTTTTTACTGCCAATTTTTACTGCTCCCGCTTCCCAGATAATGGCGCCTGTTTTAGCTGTAAAACTCCGCCTCCTCCATTCATTGGCACTGTTGTGTGTGGCAATGATGTCATTGCCACACCGATGTATAGACTGATCACTTGCCATCTTGCACCAAGAAACAGCAAAAAAAAGTGTTCCAGGACAATTTAAAAAGCAAAATATCCATTTCTAGTTTTACACCCTAAGAATGGAGTAACAGCAGCGTCTTTGACCAAATGTCTTTTGCAAGTTCAGTGGGTTTTGGTCTGCTTTAAATGCAAACATTATTTTATTGTACAAGCATTCAAATACACCCTTAATCGAAATTGAATATAATGCCCTCCTTAAAAAAGAGAGAAGAAGAAAGAAAGCCAAGGAGTTGTAGCCAGGGTATAAGCAATTATCAGTTGTTACTGAATCAGTGAGGCATTAAATAAGCTAGGATATAGCTGAGTAACCTCTTCTAGTTTAAGCATTTGTTTTCATTGCGTAGGCTGTCATGCTAGTTAAAAGCCACTGTAATAATCAACCAGGTTATGCTAAGGCTTGTAGCTCGACGTTAGTATTTAAGCCAAACTGCTAAGGAGCCCTAGGCTTAGATGTGCTATAAAAAAATAGTGCAAAAAAAAAAAAAATAGTGCATAGTAGTAGGACCAGATCTGAGTAAGGGGGAGGGAGTTAAAGTGGACCAACACCCGATGCTGATCGACCCGGGAATCTATAAGATTCCCGGGGCCGATCAGCATCTCGCCTGCTGGTGCCCCGCTGTGTGAAACCCCCCAGAAAGCCCCGAAATCCCTACCTGCTCCTCGATCCAGCGGCGCATGCGCGAGCTGCCGTCGCCGCTTGCGCACCCGCGCCGGCCGTCTGGGAATGGCCGGCGCGCTCCCTGTAAGAGTGACGCGCGGGAGGCGGCAGCGGGCGCGCTAGCTTGTCCGGTGACGGACCTCGCTTGTCCGGCGGCGGGGATTGGCTGCAGCTGTCACATGGGAGCAGGGACAGGTGAGTTTTTGGGGCTTTCTGGGGGGGTTTCACACAGCGGGGCACCCCCGAAGTGGACCAAAACCCAGAATAGTCAAAATCCTGGGTGTTGGTCCACTTTAATCCATTACTATTATTTATACAGGATCTTTCAGGGCCTGGGAACCAATTTACCGCCCAGTTTAACCCTATCATCACTGTATAATATTCAGCAAACAGGCATATGAATCCTGTACAGAAACGAGGGGCCTTGGTTTGCATACAATTGCAATCGCATGTATTAAACTCAAAAATAGGAGTAGGGAGTCTACCAATAGGGGCGCCTTGACGTGGGGTGGGGTTTAATACATGCAATTGCAATTGTATGCAAACCAAGGCCCCTAGTTTCTGAACAGGATTCATATGCCTGTTTGCTGAATATTATACAGTGATGATAGGGTTAAACTGGGCGGTAAATTGGTTCCCAGGCCCTGAAAGATCCTGTGTGTATATATAGTAGTGGAGCAACTCTCCCCCCTTTACTCAGGCCCAGATCTGGCATAAAAATATTTGAAAATTGTGGACCACACGTTCTTTTGATTATTGAAGTCTGACTAATGCATGGCTCATGTACACTAATATATAGAAAGCTCACTTTAGGGTCTGCACCAGGTATTTGTAATAGTTGGGAAGTCCCATATTTACGTCTACATTATTTTCCCACTAGCCAAGAGGCAGAAAAATTGCGAAGTAAGCTAAAAGAAAAGCAGCTGGCTGAAGATGAGGATAAGTATTTGCGAAATAAATTGGCAGAAGATTGTGGACGTCTTACCAAAGAGAATGGCCAGCTACGAACCCGAGTGTTGGAAACCAGCAAACAGCTTGAAGAGGTGGGTGTAGTGCTTCACGATACTCTCTTGTTACTAGCAGACCCCAAATCATGCTTTAGAGGTGGAAACAAGGGGGTTTAAATGAAGAAGGTCTGGCATTGATTTGATACTGTTAAACCCTCCACTTTACTTCTGCTATGCCATTATTCTTGGGAAATAATCTTTGTTTCCAGTCAAGTCAACTGAAAAGAAACACATTAATAGGTAATATACGACAAGGAGTTAAACCAGACCTTCAGCATCATGTAATGAAAAGCCCAAACCCTTAAAAAATGATCCCCAGCATCTAAAATCAATATAATTTAAATTTTTAGTACTTACTTATTATTCTTTCCCCCACTGGGCTGCAACTCTATTCAGGACTCCAGGATACGGGCGCCGCCATCTTGCCTCAATAGCATAACATACTGAAGAGAGGAGAGGGGGCAAAATTGCAGGGGGCAGGTTTATAGTTTTGCTCAGACAGAGCAGAGCTGGGGCCAGGAAAAGGACAGCAATCCCAGAATGCAGAGCGGCACAGTCAGAAGACACTTCCTGCTTGCAGGCAGGCTGAGACTCCATGTGCCACCATCTTGGGTGTTTAAAGGCTCAGAAAATGCAGTAGATGCAGGTAGGATGACCCTTAATGTGGGTAATTTGTGTGTACAGGGTGGGGAAAACATATAAGATAGGCTCTTATTAAGGGTAAAGGTCTGGTTTAATAAAGAATGTTGTCCCTGATGGTGTTCCCAGAAAATTCCCTCCAATTGGTTGTGTTAGTGGTATAGATGGGCACATATTGGCCCAGCACCCCCACATAGAGATAATCTTGGGCTGTGCGCGTCCAATCCATATTTTAGTACCTGATGGTGTTCCTCTCCAGTTCTGTAGCAAACCCACACGGTAAGTGCGGATGGGCAGTAAATCAGCGCGCTCTGCTTCAATATTGTGATGCCTCAGGGAGAGCCGGCCCTGAAATCTTTTAGACTCCAGGGCTGTGCAAAAAGGCTGATGTCCAGGCAGCCATGCCGCTGCCTGAATTTTATGGACATAACCCACAATGCACAGTGTCAGGAAACCCAGCTTTATTTGCAGGATACTTGCAGGTCAATAAGACACAATTAAGGCTGGAAAATAGTCTATGGCAAATTAATTTTCTGAATTGCCTCTGGTAGCGGAGCATATGAGCAATGGTCTTTGTAAGAGTGTTGGTCTGGTTTGATGCAACCCCTTGCACCAAAGGAAAATTGCCAATGTAGCTTGACCCTTATACCCAACAACCACAGCATCCACAAACATATTTATCAGCAGTTTGCAGAAAAATACCATGTTAGCGGGTAGTTAATAATATACACATGTGCCAGCTACAGGTGGGCAGTGGCCACAGCATGCTACTGTTATACTTAATCAACAGTTTTAGCATCATTATGGCAAAAAATCCATGATCCCTCCTACTTCCTCCTGACAACCCTCCATAGCTAGATTGAATAATTACTTAGTCTGCCTTCTTTCAAAATGCCAGGACCGCAACAAGGCATAAATTCTGCCCCTGGCTCGGGCTATAATACAGGGACACAAGACACCAAGGGCGCTGGGCAGCCAAATACTATATTGTACAAACATATAAAAAACTGACAAGACTTTCTTGCCAGCCATACATGTGAATACAATTGGTCTTACACATCGTACTATGTTTCCATTCAGGTGCAGGGGCATTGATAAAGCCTATTCAGTAAGGCGAAACATGTCTGCCCACCTGTAAGGTATTTTTAAATGGCAACGAGGAACGAATACTTACCAAATGTAACCTTATGGTTAATGATAATCATACACTTGGATGTACAACCTAATGCATGAAATTGTATTTTATCAATGTACTTATAAATAACTAAATAAATGTAAAGAAACTTTTTAAACGAAAATTAGTGTGGTCATAATCAGAGACTAACCTAAAAACGGGATACCTAACCCAAAATCTAATATACAAAAATGTCTATATGTCTTGACTATGTACCCACGTAATGAGACAAAATAATAGGGGGCATACTGTACAAAGGGTCGCACAATACAGGGAAGCTCATTATGAGCAACCCTAGAATGGAAAAATACTATAGCCAACCGACTAGAAGATGCCTGACAATGCTTAAAGTGGACCAACACCCAGGATTTTGACTATCCTGGGTTTTGGTCCACTTCGGTGGGGCACCCCGATCGGGGGTGCCCCGCTGTGTGAAACCCCCCAGAAAGCCCCAAAAACTCACCTGTCCCCGCTCCCACGTGACCGCTGCAGCCAATCCCCGCCGGCGGAAAAGCGGGAGGCAGCGACGGACAAGAGAGCTGTCTCCTGCGTGTCACTCTTTCAGGGCGCGCGCCCACGCCGGCCATTCACAAACGGACGCGTGGGAGGCGGCGGGCGCTACTGGATCGAGGAGCAGGTAGGGATTTAGGGGTTTCTGGAGGGTTTCATCGGGGTGCCCCGCAGTCAGGGAGCTGATCGGTCCGGGAATCTTATAGATTCCCGGGCCGATCATGGGAGGGTGTTGGTCCACTTTAAGCTAGAAGGTGAATTTAACTGTGGGTAAAAAAAAAAACTTGAATGTACAGTAGTATAGCACAGACACTTTTGTTGCTTGAAGTGACTCTAGTGATCACCCTGTGCTAATGCATGCAATTTCGGTACAACGTTGAATTCAGTCTGTGGACACTTTTTTATGGTGTAAGGGCGTCTAAATAGCCCAATACAACCTTGCTCTGTGCTATACTACTGTACATTCAAGTCTGGAGCTATTGGGATATAGCATGTTGAGCAGTTCTCTTTTGTAATTTGTACTAGACCTTGATTGTAAATAACTTAAGTAATTCTAACGCGGTACTTTCTCCCTAATTTTATTTAAAAAATAAAAACTTGCCTAACCTCTGAAGCTTGTCTTCATTTTTCAGCTACTTTGCTGGTTTGCTACTTACTGTGCTCCGACATGGACTACCACTGTGACCAGGGCCAGGGTTTCGAGGCAAAATAAAGCTCAGCGCATGAAGAAAAAATGATGCCCCCTCCTCTCCTGTCCTTTGGTGCTTCTGTTGTCCCATACCAGTATGTGGCATGCTGTGCCTCTACCATAGCAGCAGAGAGTGCCCCCTGCCCAAGACTAAACCCAATATGGGGGGGGGGGGGGGGTTCATGTGCCTCTTTTATGGCCTGCACCACTAACAGTGGCCCTGACTCATCTGCAGAAAACAGGATGGCTGGGATAAAGGCGCCCTGCTCGCCCTCCCCTAAAAACAGTCCTGGCTATTACAAACATTCTAGTATGGATAGAGGTTGTGAATATGCTCCCTCCACTCATCAAGAGAGTCTGCGGTCTTATGATTGGGGACAAGAGCGCCACCCTGGAGTCAGCTGAGTCACCATATTGGGCTAGCAGAGGAAGACCGTCCTTTTAACAATGGATCAGCAGACAGCAGAGGAACAAAACCCCAGATTTTCGCTCTCAAAAAATTTTGTTCCTCTTCTTATTTCACTGGTGATCCCCCGGCTCATGTGCGGACTCGCCTCCAATCAGCTTTCTACTTCATGCATATTTATGAGCGGTGTAGAAATCGTGAAATTATGCAATATTAAAAACCCATGTAAACACCTCGGCTTATGAGAGGAGGGGTCACTTATACACCCAAACTGAATAAAACTGGCCAAGCTTGTTGTTTTCTTCTTCTGGTAGGAAAAAAATCCAGGATTGACAGGTTTATTCTATCTGTCACCCCTGATGTCCTTTTACTTCCATAAAAATACAAAAAAAAAACAAGCCTGGATGGAAATTTCTTGATGCCGGGTGTATAAGTGACCCCCCCCGACATCCAACATATTTATATGGATTTTTATCATTGGCCCACTTTAAAGACTGGCTGGTGAATGCTCCCTTTTTTAAAAAAATAAACAAAACCTGGGATATCCAGGGTTTTGTTCCTTGTCCCTGGGGCATTTTGTTTAAAATGTCCCTTCTGTTTTGTTCTGCAAACCCTCTGTGTTGTACATATTAAAGTGGACCAACCACCATGCATAGCGGCCCGAAGTCTAAAAGATTCTATCAACAGCCAATTCAGTCATCCTGGGGTATGCTGATTCAGGACACCCTGCTGTGTAAGCCCCCCTAGATCACCCACATTCACTTACCTTTTCCGGGTCTCCCACGCCACGCTCACCAGCCGCATACCCAGCACCCCTGTAGCTGAGGCGCTTCTGAGGCTGGGCGTGCACCTCAGCTACAGGGGTGCCAGGTATGCAGCCGCTCCTGATCCCTCTATGCCATGCTCTGTGTGTAAGCAGGGCCATATGCCGGTCATTAATATGCACGACAAAGGTCGCTGATTGAACGATAGCCTGTGCATGTGGCTTGAGACAGGGAAAAGGTGAGTTTTGTGTTGAACTGGGGAGATGTCACACTACGGGTTGTTGGGGCAAGGACCGAAACCAGTGATTTTCACTGTCCCTGGCCCACTTTAATAAGCTGCATAGCTGTTAGTCACTATAGTTACCTGCACCGTTCATTATTCATTGTATTTTGTCATTCAAGTAATTTGTATTCATGTACTTTGTTATTCGTGTAACTGTTATAGCTCTTATGGAGTTCCTCCTTACCAAAAAGCATTCCTTGTCTGTACACTGTACTTACTTGGCGGTTCAATAAAGTATTGAAGTATTGAAGTATTGAAGTAGAAGGTTGAATGAGTAGAAAGTGGCAAGTATCCCTTAGGCCAGTTCCCTGCACCCACAGCAGCACAGCAGGGGATGCAAACATCAGCCAGGGGGAAGCAGAGGATGCCACCGTATTCTGCACAAGAACCGTTGGATCGGTGGAAAGGTAACTGCATAGTTTTAAACAGTCGGGCATCCCAAATCAGGATGGCCACAGAGAAAGAGACCACTGGTCCTAAACTTGTATAGACTGCTGGTTGCTCCCCTTTAAAATATACATCAGACCAAAACAGGGGGCGTAACCATAGGGGGTGCAAAGGTGGCACCAGGGTCCATAACATCAGGGGACCACATTATTGTATCGCCACCTTTTTTGGACTCTCGTGGCATCATGCACATAAAAAAGAAACATCATTTGATTGTTTCAGTTTTTTGTTGTATCCAATTTAGTTAAAATAACAGAAAAAAATTACTGCATGAGCCTTGACATGACCCCTTCACCAGTGCTTGCTCACATTTAGTTACCCACTGGACTTACCTGTTTAATTGTAACCAAATGAGAACTTCTAAAACAGCCACCTACATGGACATATTTGCATAAATGCCCTATTCTTGTACTTCTAATTGGGTCCTACCTGCTGAATCCCCTGTCACCTAGATTCAATGTTTAGGGCAATTTGTTAAAAGAAAAAAGAGTTACAGTTGGAAACTCTGCAGAGCAGATTATAGAGGCGTCAGGTCTCAGCCTTGAATTGTTTCGGTTGAGAATTCACCTGCATAGCCCTGTTTGTAGTTTGAGTTGCTTTGGGGCCCCAAGGCATAAACAGTTTGTGACCCCTGTTGCCTGTCTTTTTATTCTGGTGGCTTACTTTCTCACGCCCAGGGTTTATTTATCTTGTCTTGGGTGGCTCCTCTAATCAGGCCAGATTAGCTATGCTGGTGCTAATGAACCCCACCCAGAGTTAGTTCAGCACACTTTGCTTGTTCTGTATAGGTTGCACTGTTCCTGGCAGATAATGGAAAGATCAAACAATGTGGCCTGATCGCAGTCTACACACAGCAGCAGTAACTATGCAAGGCCATTAGGATGACAGATAATGACAAAGAGCTGCTTACTGTCTCATATGGAAATCCACCCAAATTATTATTATTATATTACTGCTCTATAAAGCAGAATTGTTTTCTGTGGCAGATGCTCTTTACTGAGGTAGAGTAGACTGTAGGTCCACTGAGAATAGCATAGGATGTTGTTCTGCGTGGAGGAGATGGCCAGGGGAGAGGCACTAAGGTCTAGTTTAGGGGTACTCAATTTTTGGCTCAATTAAAAGAATTGGTAACTGGTTGCGAGCCACAATAAAATAAAATGTTTCTGAATTTTAAAAAGTATATTTTGAAAAACATATTAAAGATTTTATGAAACAATCAGGATACCTAGTCTATTCACAATCACAAAAACAACCACCAATATTACCCCCTCATACCCGGAGGAGTCAATGTGTTCCTCCGAGCCGCTGCTGCCACCTGTTGTGTGCCCCTTTTATACCACTCTCCTTACTAACAACGCTTGGAGTCTCTGTCTCAGGGTGGTGAATTGGGATACCTTGCTGTGTGAACCCCCCCCAATTACCCAATTTACTCACCTCTTCCTGAAGCCCTCACCACATCCCTGTGCTGCAGCCACATCTCCAGCTATCTTTATCTGGGCTGTGTGTACCTGTGTCGGCCATTCAGAAAGGACTGGCGTGGGTACAGCTAGAGGTTAGCAGGGAAGCTGCTGGCGGCACTTGCTCAATGCAGATTTCTTTGCTGGACTGAGCTCAGAACATCAAAGAAAATTGGAATCAAATGAGCCCCACTGCTTGGAACCAGGGAGAGGTGAGTTTTATGGCAATCCTCCGGTGATACACACAGCTTTTGGGATGCCCTGCCAGCAAGGAAGAGAACCCAAGAACGTGAAATTATTGGGTTTTGTTCCTCTTTAACTCCCTTTAGGTGCCAGTTCTATTTACCCCTTACCCCCAAAGCAAGTTAGAGGCCACAGCAGATGGTTCCAAGGGCCACATTTGCCCCCTGGACCACAGGTTGAGCATTTCTGGTCTAGTTGGTGACTTTAGTGCCTCTTTAACTGTTGTTTCAAGTCTTAAACTTAAACCAGACTAAAACCCACCAGTGATGCAAAACTACATTTGCTAGTCTCTCTATTGATAGTCTTGTTTTTTGCAGGTGAGACAAGGCCACTATTAGTGGTGTAGGACATACTCCAGGCCCTTCATCCACAAATATTGGGCTCAGTTATGGGGAGGTGGTACTGCCTGCCTGGGGTGCAATAAGAATTGACATCCATAGACTTCCTAGTGGTATTGTTGACTAGTAACAGCCAACAGATGCGACCAGGCAAGGTTAGATTGTTCTCTGGTGATAATGGAGCACAATAGCTCTGGTGTTGATGGTATTGTTAGAGGTGGTGGAGTCAGATTCCAAGTTGATGACCCTGCTGCTGTGAACCTGCATGTGTGTGTGTTTCAGGTTCCTCCAGCATGATCTAGCTTGGCAATGCTCCTTTCATGTTATCTCATCCAACAAATCTTGTAGCAGCAAACTAGAGAAAACATGAAGGCAGAGAAGCAATCTGCCCTTTCTGCAGGAGCGTGACGGTTTCTCTCAGCGTACACGTTGGAATAACATTGTGACATTCCAGAATAGTAACACCCACATTTTCACACAGTTCTCCCTGTCCCCTCACCTAGCATTGTACATTTTAGCTTCCCGCTTGAAAATGGCCTTCCGATAAACGGGCAAACCACAAACCACCATTCATGAGATGATCCCAATTTATATGTATGTAGTCTGGCTTTTGTTGTGGCTCTTTTGTAAGGACTGAAGCAGGAAATCCAAGGTTAAGGTAATACCATTTATTGGCTAACTCATTTAGACAACTTACTACTACTGTAAGGACTGAATTTAGTTTGAAGTCTGTCTGCCACCAAACCTGACATTCCAAACAAAGCAAGCACAGAACCCTTCTAATGCATAGGTAAAAAGTGAGGCCATAATCCCTCTGTAAATGTGTGTAAACATCCCAAACTCTTTCTGAAATGAATCGCCATAAAAAGTAGATATGATCGCACACCTATGATTAGATGCTCTCATGGACAGCAGATGGCACCTCAGAAGCCAAAATTCATAGACCTAAATGTCAGTCCAGCCTATTAATTCAAACAAGGGCCTACCTGGTGACAAAAAAATTAGGAGGTCAAGGCCGGTTGGTGACTCCAATTTGGGTTCCCCTAGACTTTTACCAGCAGACCCTAGATCAGAACTGCCAAGCAGCATGAAGCTCCCTAGCTTACCTGCAGCTGCTTTGGCAGCATCAATGACTGTTCCCAGGGCTTGATACCTCCATAATGTTCAGGCCAAGTCCCCAACTTGTGGCCAGTTGTGAAGGGCAGAGTTCGAGACCAGACTGGTGCACTCATAGGGACTACCGGGGGCATGGGTCTAGACTCATACTTCACATTTGCCCCAGAGAGAGATTTCATGGAGGTACCAGGCCCCAGTTACAGCATATGACACAAAAGGACAAGCATCAAGGAAGACAGGGAGCCTTGTGCCAAATGAAGGTTCTGATCTGAGGCCTATTGTGGAAACTCCACCCTTTTGGTAAAACATTTTCTTTAACCTTTGTTGGGCAAAGGTATCAATTAGGAAAAGAGGGCTTTGTGGGGGCATGTGTGGGTGGTTATATTACCAGAAACCTGCTACTGCAGCAGTAGCAAAAGGTATCATTATCACAGAGCTTTTCATCAGGTTCTATAAAGAAAAATACGATTGTACGGGAGACTGAGGAAAAGGCCATGAGGTTGTATGATTTTGAAAGTCAGAAGAGGTAATAAACACCATAGAGATATGTGATGTGGGGGTGCAGCAAGTCAGGTTTATGTAGGGGTTTGAAGGGAGGATTTGAGAATTACAGGTTGTGAGGAGGCTGCAAATCATATGTAGGGGGGGGGGGGGTTGCTTGGGAGAAAGTGGGGGCATGTTGGACTATTTGAGGGAGGATACCAGGAACTTTGGGGGTAGCACAGTGATGTGGGTCTCATTGTTGAAGGAAGGAGTGATCAGATGGATGGGCAGCTTTTCCAAAAAAAAGAACATCCAGGTCTCTAGTAGGAAGATCTTTGTTTTAAACACTCAATACCTTTATATTCCTCCAGGAAAAGCAGCTTCGGGAAAATGAAAGCGTAAACCATACAAAAAGGATTTCTGAGCTGGTCATGGGGAAGGAGAAGGAGAGACATCTAGAGCTTAAACTATCTCACTGGAGAAGACTAGTGCAAGATGAAAAAGACAAAGCTGCTGCTGCGCAGGAACAGGTATTATTAAGATCCCAAATGACTGGAAGTTTGAGGCAAACAAATACACATCTATGAATGTTCACATTGGTAATTCCAGACCTTAAGGAATAGCAGTTACTACACAGTTTTGACCTTGTCTCACTTGGAATTTACTATATTCTAAGCATACAGTACGTCCTGCTCCAATATAATACTTACACGTGGGTAATCCTCCGCCAGAGGGCGCTGTTTACTGCAGACATGCAAAAACAGGCTCCTCCCGGCCCTTCATATACCCAGGGACCTCCCACAAATCCCCAGATTTCTCTGCAGTGCTGACTGCGAAGACATGAAGTATCAACTCTCTCGCAGGTGAGTGGGGCTATTACAGCCTGCGGCCCTGCGGGACTATTTCCACCCGTCCTCTTCGATAAAGATGTGCCTCCCAGCCTGGGCTGCGCTGGTCGGGTGAAGGTAGGCAGCACCTTGTGTGCTCACGGAGCTACGCTCCACCGCAATCCCCCACCATAGGGTAGGCGGTTTAGGCCGATGGTGAGCCTCCATTAGATGCCCCTCCCGCATTGTTGCCCGTGCCCCTCATAGCGATAATCCCTGGGTGCAGGTCCGCTTCTCCCTCGCTTCTTCCCGTAGCTCGGGGGAAAAGAAAGGGGGGGGGGGTATGTGTGTCAGTCCCAGTGTAATGTTAACACGTTATGGCCGTTGATCTTTTATTTAAACTTGGGTGTCAGTGCCGCACTCCTTGCTCCACATAAACCTTCTGGTTGCGCGCGTGTGTCCCCTTTCATTACATTAGTATGCAGCACGGACGGCAGCATCATTCTCTAGTGTGAGAGCAATCTCCTTAATTACATTATGTATGTGTCCCCTATCCACTACTGTCATTGACGTTCTGCTGGTTAGAGCTTCGCGCTCTTTGGGGGAGGCGGGGACTCGGCATGACGCGCCCCGCGTCACAGCCAGATCAGGCCCGCCCCTCGAGGTTCGCTTGGCGCCATTTTGACGGTCTTCGCGCGCGCGCGTGGTTGCGATCCGCCTCCTCCCTTGGTCATGTAAGTGCCCTCCTGGGCGGTTTTTGTTCCTATGATTTTTTTTATTTCGGCTGCGCATGGCACTGACACCCCCCTCTTATCCCATTATGTCTTTCAGACGCCAGGATTTCGGTGGCTTCTCCCGGCCTGACATATATTATTGCGGGTCCTCATAATAAATTCTCCCACATTCCTAGCGGGTCTTGGGGAATCCAGGGTTGCCTATTGCGTAAATCCCTGCGGGCATACTGCTCAGATAATCACCATATGGTGGCATCTCAGAATTATGTACCCGGGGTCCCTCTGGGACATGACCGGCTGTGTACAGTGTGTGGTCAGCCCCATGTTGATGCTGACAGAGCACGGGTCTGCGGACCGTGTGCTGAACAGGCACTGACCCTGCAATCAGGTTTGCCCGTGGCTGCACCTCCCTTCAATACACCTGTCTCCCCGGACTTAAATCTCACTCCTGATGAGTCGCACTCGAGCGGGGATGACCAGCAAGTCGTGCCGCGCAGGCTGCCTACGGCTGAGCAGGTGCTGTCTAGTTTGGCGGAGCGCTTGGGCCCTGGAAAGAAGCGGTCCCTGACACCTCCTGGTTCTCCGGTTCCTAATGATACTGATGAATCTGCTGCTATGCAGGACCTTGATCCTTCTGATGAGGGTGAGCTATTCTTCGATTCGGGCTCCTCGGATGAGATGCCCTGGAGCCGTGATGATTCTGGGCCCGGTTCTTGGGGCCTGTGTGACACAGATGAACTACTTATTAAGATCTTTGAGGTTTTGTCAATCTCCCCTCCTGGAGAGGCTCCCAAGCCTAAGAAAGAGAGTTTCCACACAGCGCCACCGTGCTTGGAATTCCTGGAACAGGAGCATTTCCAGAATCTTATATCCCAAGAATGGGAATCGCCTTGTAAACTTAAAGGGGTCCCAGGGGTCTGGGATTGGAAGTACCCTTTCCCTCCTGATGTGGTTAACTTTTGGTCAGCACCTCCTGTGGTGGATGCACCGATTATAGGGGTTACTAACCCCCCCTTCATGATGGCTCCTTATTACCGTACCCTTCGGGATGCTGAGGACCGGCGCATTGACAGACTGGCTTCCCGCACCTTTTCGTGTGCAGGGACGGCTCTGCGCCCGGGCTGTGCCTCGGCCATCACTACAGTGGCCGCCAGGACTCTCATTAGAAAACTACTTGATCACCGACCTGAGGACCTCCGCTGGGGGGTATTTAATGCGCTCTCAGATTGTGATGTGTTTGTGGGAGTTTATCCTCTCAGTGCTGGATGACACCATTAAGATGTGTGCTAGAACCTCTGCCCTTGTGGTAGCTATTCGCCGCCTGGTCTGGCTGCGACAGTGGGGTGCTGACGATGATACGAAAAAGGCTCTCACTGGCCTTCCCTTCAGAGGACGGCGTCTATTTGGGGCCTGTTTGGACCTTTTTGGAAAAAAGGGTAAGGCACCCCTACGCAGAAGGCCGTCTCGGCCTCCTCGGGGCAGGGACACCCTTCCCCCTCCCTACGTTAGTGTCAAACACGAACCTGAGGTGTACTTCCAACTTTTCGGAGTGGATTTCCACCACGGGGTGGGCAGGCAACGCCCTGGGCCCTCTGGCAGGGCTAAGTCCAAATCTGCCAAAACTTCCCAAGCATAAAGGGACGCCCTCGCCCTTTTGGGAGGGGACTGCCACAGCACCTGGCTCCTATCTGGGAGCGTATGTTCTCCTTCTGGTGGTTCCAGGAGGTAGTTCCCCTGGACACAGGATAGAATTTGCTGGGCGGTCTCTCTGAGGTTGTCAGGGTGCTTCGAGCCCCTGTTTTCCCCTCAGGAGTTGGTGCAGGCCGTACTCTGGGCTTACTTGCAGGTTGCCCTTAACAGAATGGGGCGATGGCCTCTATGTTAACCTCTCTCCTTCCCTCAAAATGATGAGACAGTCTGGGCCATGCTGGCCTATGGTAGGCTTGGCAATTCTACATTCACAGGTAGTCCCTGTATGATATCTCTGTCTTGGGACGCAGGTGCCCTGTGCAAGGGGGGCTTCTGGCCTCCTGTGGAGTTCTAGACCCTTTTAGTCCCCCCTCTGTCTTCTGGACACCAAGACCGTTACTAGTCAGTGTTGCAGGACCAACCCTGCGGATTGGGGCCTTGTTTTTGGCCTCTCTTCCGCTCCCAGGCTACTCGCCATGGCGCAGATGGGGGTGACGTCTCGGACATGCCTGTGGGGCGTCCGCACTAGAACCTACGGGGTCGTCTTTCCTTACTCCCAAATCTCTACGTCCAGCCGAGTGGGTTAGTCGGCCGGCGGTGTCCTCTGGGAGTTATTTGGATGGGTGCTCAGTCACTTCAATCCCTTATCCGCTATCTCCATTCCTTGGATTCGGTTCAGGCTTGGGCCTTCTTCCTTGGCAACAAGTGGAATCCTGGTTACGGGGGCTCTGTCCCCCTTTGATGACATCTTACTCTCACCAGGCAGGATTGCAGCTGGTGGGCCCGTTGGTGGTGTATCAGATGATGTCCCTTATATAAAGAGCCTTTTGGGCTCTTCGGCACAGTAGGTTATTGATCCTAGATGGGGTTCCAGCACCCCGGGAGCAAGGTCTGTGCTCATTCCCCCTTGGTACAGTGGTTCCTCTTGAGCTGATTATATTCAAGGACCCTGTCAGGGGGCACCCCCTTCTTTGCTTGCATCTTCCTGTGAATGGTCACCTTGGGTACCAAGTCTCGCAGGTTGGCGGGGGGGGGGAATTTCTTCCAAAACCCCCCATGGTTCCTAGGTAGGGTCCCTTAGAGGGTCCATCTTACCTACTGGCTTTGTTAAAACAATGAGCCTTCAGTTGACTCTATACTGCTGGACTTCTCCTCGTTTGCTTCCAGGGCCTATGTGCCCTTTGGACTGATCTTACTTGGATGGTTTGCCTTCTTGGTCCTGAGTAAAGATTTCGGCTTCTTGCTGATCCTTATTAGTGAAGTGGTCAGTATCCCGCCTGTCTGGCGGGAGATCGGTTTCAGAGTTCTAAGTTTTACCGAGGCTTCTGTTGCCTTTGGGCTGGTTAGGCCGTTACACTGGCCTATTCCTTTAAGGGGGAAGAATCTCCCTCTCTCTTTTTATTCCTTTCTATTTGTGTTTGGGTAACTTTGGCCCTTCAGCACCAGGTTTCCTGTTGAATAAGTTGCTAGACCGCTGCTTGTTTCTGTTCATACCTTTTAAAAGGTTTTGTTATGGGATTGACGTTAGAGCCTTTGCTCATGTCGTACTTGGTAGCAAAGTTTTGCAGGTGACAGCGCCTTTACTGTCTGCTGTGCCTTTTTTGTTGGGGATCCCACCCTACTTTATGGACACTGCTATTGGATGTCCCACGTGTAAGTATTATATTGGAGCAGGACGTACTGTATGCTTAGAATAATACAATTCTGTGAAATACTCACCTGTAGAATTGGTATTATACGCATACAGCACGTCCTGCTCCACCCCACCCTGGTTTTACATTTTTCTGGATCCCCTGTATGGTGATTGTTATCATTACTATTGTTACCAGTTGGTGGTTGGTTTCTCCCGGCTTCTTTTCTCACTGCTTTTCAATACTGGGGATTTGTGGGAGGTCCCTGGGTATATGAAGGGCCGGGAGGAGCCTGTTTTTTCATGTCTGCAGTGAACAGCGTCCTCTGGCGGAGGATTACCCACGTGTAAGTATTATATTGGAGCAGGACGTACTGTATGCGTATAATACCAATTCTACAGGTGAGTATTTCTCAGAATTGTATTTTTGTGAACTATATGAGCTTTTGATAAAATGTCAGGCTAATGCAAATGAGTCTCTCTAGCTATTGGCTTCCCAGGGGTTTCACCCATTCGGATGGGTCCGTGTGTAAGCGTTCACATGACCCAGAAAACACAATTCTCTAGCTATTTTCTACTGCCAAAATAGTCCCTTATGTTCTTTCATCTGATGGTATGCAGGAGGGAAGACACAGACCTAGAGACTTTTGGTCTACCTTTTAATACATTGAATCCCTGAGTCTGACCGTAACCAGTTCTTGGCAAATCCTATTAAACCTGTGTAGTATGAGGGACTCCCTGAATAGTCCAGACAGTTTTGGTAAAATCGTGTTGCAATTGCCGAAACAAATTGCCTACTGGTTATTACCAGCAAAACTCATACCCTCTAAACCACACCCCTAACTGACTATCGGCCCAAAGCCTAATCTAGCTTCCAGGAATGGTCTTTGGAGCGCCTGCACAGGATGCCATCATCTTTGGGGCACCAGACTATTGTCACTTATCTATTCTGAATGTCGGGACCCCAGTGCTGCTCCAGGCTGTCCCAGTCCCTCTTTGCTGTTGACCTCCACAGGGGATATGCACAGTGGTTCTACCTGTGTAACTGACATATTCCAAGTGTGACATACACTCCGCTTCAACTCTTCATGACATTTGGGTTATTCTCCAGTAGAGGGCGAACTTCTGCAGAGATGAATGCAAAAAAGGAGCTCCTCCCAGTCCATAAATACATGGGACCTCCCACTAATTCCCCAGTTCCTTCTCTGCAGGAAGGCGAGCAAGACAGAAGACTTCTGTTCCTTGCAGGTAAGCCGGGCTCGCGCCTGGCCCCATTTTATACCTATTTCTGCCGGACTTTTGTTTCCTAAGTACTATACGAGCCTCCCAGCCTTGGCTGCAGGTCCTGGTGAAGGTAGGCTACACCTCTTTTAGGTGTGATATGGAACCATGATCCCCATGAGACCTCATTATGGGGTAGGCAGTTTTCCGGGTTGGTGATCCCGGTTTGGGATGCCATGTCCCTTCTTTCCCTTGGCACCGTATGGTGCGGGATCTCCCCCCTTTCCGGGTCCCTCTATTACTTCTCCGGGGGGGGGGGGGGGGGTCGGCCCTTGAATACCTTATTGTATGTGTGTTTTTTATTCCCTGTTGTCTGGATTTGTGTGTGTGTGATTTACTGTGCACCATATGGAGGCCTCTATCTGTTTTTTTTTTTTTTTTTTTTTTTTTTTACTCAGCGCTGCAGGCTTCTGGGGAGCTTCTTCCCCTCAGGTATCCGGTGAGGGGGCGGGGCCGGGCGCTCGCGCGCTGCCGCGGTCCGCCCCCTCTATTGCCGCCTTTTGCGGGCCCAGCCTTCTACAGGCCCGCATTGGCTAACGTCGGAGGGAGAGGGGCGGGCCTCATGCGGCGCCCGATCCGCGTGGGCCCGCCCCCCTTCTTCTCCTTTCCTCTCGCTGAGCTGCTGCTGTTGCCATCTGGATGCCATCTTTCACGCGTGAGTGCCCCACCGGGGGCTCCCTCCCTCTTCCTTGCGTTTTTATTGCCTCTATTGCAATCTTTTCACGGTTCCCAAAAAGGATGGTTTCATAAGACCCGTTCTGGTCCTGAAGATCCTCAACGGGTTCATCAGAACCAAGATGTTCCGCATGGAGACTCTGCGCTCGGCCTTCAATTCCCTTCGTCAAGGGGACTTTATGACATCCATAGACATCAAGGATGC
Source organism: Gastrophryne carolinensis (assembly GCA_027917425.1). Classification (NCBI taxonomy): domain Eukaryota; kingdom Metazoa; phylum Chordata; class Amphibia; order Anura; family Microhylidae; genus Gastrophryne; species Gastrophryne carolinensis. The sequence continues at coordinate 368,816,012 of CM051239.1, read as the reverse complement.
GTATCGGCATGTTTCAATTTTTCCAGCGCATCAGAAATTCGCCGAGGGTCTTTACCAAGGTTCTGGCCGGCATAATGGCCCTGCTCAGAGCTCAGGGCATTCGCATTGTGCCGTATCTGAACGGCCTACTTATTTCAGCTTCTTCCCTCTGTCAGGCGGAGCTGGACGCCCACTAGGTGGTGTCGATTCTGGAGAGGTTCGGATGGGTGATCAACCCCCCCAAATTCTCTCTCTCTCTCCATCAAGGGAGTTTTCATTCCTGGGCATGAATCTGGATACCATTCTAGCCAGAGTGTTTCTACCTCAGCCCAAGGTGCAGGGGGTTCAGTGTCTTATCCGCCTTCTTCTGGCCGATCCTTGCCTCTCTCTCCGTTTGGGGATGAAACTGGTGGGATTGATGGTTGCTTCCTTCGAGGCAGTCCCGTTTGCTCAGTTTCACATGAGATCTCTCCAACTTCACCTATTGACGCATTGGGACAAATGTCCGTAGTCCTTGGATCAACTTTTCAGGATGTCTCCCAGGGTTCAGTGGTCACTTCGCTGGTGGCTGGAGTCGAGCAACCTGATGAGGGGCAGATCCTTTCTGGCCCCTTGTTGGGAGACGGTTACCACGGATGCCAGCCTGTCGGGCTGGGGAGGTTTCTGGAAAAGTCATCAGTTCAGTGGGTTGTGGGGGAGGCTTGCACCCCCATCAATGTCTTAGAGCTCAGAACCATCTGGCTTGTCCTGGCGCGGCTGACGTCGCACCTACAGGGCCTACCGGTTCAGGTTCGATCAGACAATCGGACGGCGGTAGCCTATATTAATCACCAAGGAGGGACTCGTAGCAGGAGTGCCCTCAGGGAAGTCTCTCTTATCCTGACTTGGGTGGAGACCAATGTTACTTGTGTTTCGGCAGTCTACATTCCGGGAGTGAAGAACACGGAGGCGGATTCCCTGAGCAGGGGGTTCTCTCGCCGAGGGGAGTGGCCTCTCAATCTCTGAGTTTTTTTCGGTTCCTTTGTCACAAGTGGGGGACTCCGGAGGTGGATCTCTTTGCCTCACGGCACAATCACAAACTCCCATCCTTTGGGTCTCCATCTCAGGATCCTCTAGCCCTGGCAGTGGATGCCTTGTCCCTTGCCTGGAAGGATCTGGGGTTCCTGTACCTGTTTCCTCTCTTCTCCAGGGTGGGCAAGGTAGTTCGCGAGCTGATTCTGGAAGGGGCACCAGCAATTCTGGTGGCCCCAAGGTGGCCAGGACGGGTTTGGTACGCTGACATTGTACGGCTGGCGGTAGTTCAGTACTGGCTGCCCATGTTTCTGGATTTCATATCTCAGGGTCAACTACTTTACCCCAATTTACAAATGCTGGCTTTGACGGCTTGGCTGCTGAAACCTTCATTCTGAAGGAGGAAGGTTTGTCTGAGGACGTTGTTCAGACTTTGATTAGAGCTAGGAAGCGGTACTCTTCTGGCATTTACTATAGGACTTGGCGGTCCTATATTGACTGGTGTGAGGCTAGGGCTTTGCCTTGCAGGGTGTTTTCGATCCCTAGGATTTTGGAGTTTCTTCAACACGGTCTGGATCTTGGGTTCCAGCTTAGTACCTTGAAAGGGCAGGTCTCTGTTCTGGCTGTTTTCTTCCAAAGATTTTTTGGTTTACACCCGCTGGTTAAGACTTTTTTTCCAGGGGGTCACTTTTGTGCGGCCCCCTAGGAAGGTTATGGTCCCTGTTTGGGATCTGAATTTGGTTCTTTTGGCTCTCCAGGGTCCTCCTTTTGAGCCGTTGCAGGATATTGCTCTTTCTGTGTTCACTCAAAAGGTTGCTTTCTTGATCGCCATTACCTCTGTTCGGTGTGTCTCTGAGTTGGCGGCTCTGTCTATTCAGGCCCCTTACTTTGAAAGACACCAGGACAAGGTGGTCTTCCACTTTAAGTCGGATTTCCTTCCTAAAGTGGTTTCTACTTTCCATCTCATTCAGGATGTTCTCCCCTCCCCTCCCCTCCTTGTGTCCTAAGCCTAGCAATGACAAGGAGAGGTTTTTGCACACTTTGGCTGTTGTCCGCTGTGTGAAGTACTATTTGGTGGCGGCTACTTCTTTCCGCGAGATGGACGCCTTTTTTTCGTGGTGCCCTGCGGGCCCAGGAAAGGTTTGGCGCCCGCTAAGTCTACCATTAGCAAATGGATTCGTCAGGCCATTGTTGGGGCCTATTCTGCTAAGGGGAGGGATCCCCCTTTTAAGGTCACTGCTCATTCTACTCGTGCTGTTGCTGCGTCCTGGGCTTTTCAGCACCAGGCTTCTGTTGAACAAGTTTGTAAGGCTGCTACTTGGTCTTCCGTTCATACTTTTTCAAGTTTTACGAGGTTGATGTGCGGGCTTCAGCGGATGCTGTGTTTGACCGCAAGGTTCTGCAAGCTGCAGTGGTTTAAATTGGTACATTATTTTACTGTTTTCGGTTCCCACCCCTAACGGACACTGCTATTGGAGTTGAAGCGGAGTATATGTCACACTTGGAATAATACCGTTTTGTGAGTACTCACCTTTAAAACGGATATTATAAGTGTGACATACACTCCGCTTCACCCACCCTTTTTGGTATTCCGGATCCTTTATATGGTGAACCATTGTTTCTTGGTTGTTAGTATTGTTATATTTGGTTCTTCCTGGTCCCCTTACTGCTATCTTACACTGGGGAAGTGGTGGGAGGTCCCAGGTATTTATGGACTGGGAGGAGCTCCTTTTTTGCATTCATCTCTGCAGAAGTTCGCCCTCTACTGGAGAATAACCCAAATGTCATGAAGAGTTGAAGCGGAGTGTATGTCACACTTATAATATCCGTTTTAAAGGTGAGTACTCACAAAACTGTATTTTTCCCTACCCCAAACACACTGGGCAGCTGTTCATAGTTCTGCTATTAGAAAGCGCTGCCTGTGTTGTCCCCGGGGACATTGTGTGGTGGTGGGGGGGGGGGGGGGTGGTTCCTTGGAAGGAAAACAATGTGTTTTTTTCCTGGGGAAGTGCCACCTGCTCATCTCTGCCAGATGCCAGTTTTTTGCCGCACCCAAAAAAGAATGAATCTGGCAAGTTAAGAAGACTGTTCCCCCTCCCGGGACAAAACACTCTCTACATCCCCCCACATCAAGGACCACCCCCACAAAATACATTCCACAGAGATGTGCAGGTGACCCTCCTCTGTCCAGGACCAAACAGGCTGATTTTCTTTTCTAGGGGGAAGGGGCGCTGCCTGCTCGCCGTCACTTTTGCCACATTGATTATTTTTTGGATGGGGGGGGGGGGTAGCGAATATGCATGTTTTGTCCGGGGTGGGGAGCATCCTGCAGGCTTGCACAGTGCGCTTTTAAACCTAAGCCCTGTTAGCCTCCTAAGGTTACATTCAATTGAAATAAATGAGGCTGCACTTTGGTGCATTGACATATTTTTCCATGCATCTTGCTGAACATTTGAAGAGGACCTCCAACTAAAGAAAACTTAAAGGGGAAAGTCAACTTTCTTAGATGTTTCTCACAAGCCTCAGGGTGCCATAGAGGCTCTTGACTCCCCTGCTTACTTTCCCCCAGTCCCGCAACTGCGATTGTGCTCCGGGAATCTGAAGCTGCGTGGTGCATATCTGGCTGGCCGGAGGTGTACAGTGGTGTTAGAGAATAATGGGAATCTTGGTCTGGCCTCTTACACTACATATACTGCCCTACATGACAAAAGCCAAAGGTGCGGCTTCAGATACCGAGGCTGTGTGAGCGCAATCACCGCCATGACATTCTGGCACCCCTTATTTTAGGTCTGCAGGCAAAGTCTATAAAATTGGACTCTCCTTTTAAGGGCCACTTACACTCCTACGGCATGCTGATTTTGTTTGCCCCTCCAACTATTGATCCCTATGATATGCAAAATCTACTTTTAATACTCTGCATCCCTGAGATATCACAGTAGCAACCCACACCCATCCTTTCTGACCTTTGACCAAATGGTTCTGCTGAGCGGGCATGTATGTGCTGCCAGGAAACATCATTGGTCACCAGCTCTCACATGAGAACCACGAGTGATACGTAAGCATGATCTGGGAAGATAATTCTGCAGGATTTTGGGCTTCCTGGGGATTGTTGTCTAGAGAACATCCCAAATCCCGGAGGCTCTTTTTTGACTGGCACCTGCTTTGCAGCAGATGTAGTGAATGGATTGGCTGATGCCCCCTGCATGCATGGAAGTGGAAGAAGTATAACCCAAGCCAAAACCTGACCCCTATCTAATTAGTTGCGGTGGATTAGAGCTCATCATTGCTCTCTGCATTGTGAATAGCTGATTAATTGAATGACTGTTGCCAGGTACTGCAGCTGCAACAAGACAGGAAGTCTGTGGAGATGACTGGAAGTTCACTGCACAAGCGAATGACAGATTTACAGAGTAAACACTCCAGGCTTCAGCAGGAAAACTCCCTCTTGCGTGTAGAGAAGAACCATTTGGTGGAGCACATATCTCTGTTACATAAACAGGTATGAACGCCTTATCCTGGCCAGAGGAGGAAAAGGGAGGATAGGGTAACATGACTTTGGTGACCAGTCAGGAGAGGCGACCAGGACAAACCTCAGGTCAGCAGCAATGCTGGAATGTTGTTTGTGTTCCTCCCTATGAGGGAATGGAAAGCAGTGCGAATTTCAGACAAACAGAGTCAAATTAGAATCCAACCCACTTATCCCAATACAGCAATAAATGGGAGCTTGAAGCTCGAGTACCTTTTGGGAAAACTGTTGGAAAGTCACCTGGGAGACAGGAGATGCATTGTTCTTACTAACAGAGGGGGGTCTGTTTATATGTGGTTAATGAGCGTCTCTGGTAATATGGTGGGAGGTTTAGATGTATTAAAGGGGCAGTAAATCATAATAACAGGGTTAAAGAAGAGCCAGTGTTCAGTGTTTCATACTAAAAATACCCCATTGTCACAAAAGATCTTAAAAGTAAACATTTTCCTTATATTTACCTGTGGTGGGGGTTAGCGCACCTTGTATCTGCTGCTGCATCAGGATGAAGGTGAACGCCTTGTGATTATGACAGTCACTGTCTTATCAGACAGAACATTCTGAATAGACACCGAGACCACAAGCAGCCTGTTAATAATGATACAGAGACAATGAAACTGATGCCATAATGCCACTGCTCCACTCGGGTAAAAACCTAATAAACTTGTCATGTAAAATAAGAATATCTGAAAGTCAAAATAGACTGGAGGTCCTCCAACCATGGCAGGAACTTTTAATATGAGACAAAGAGGCTGATTCATTACTAGCAGCAGGGAGATGAGCGTCTGTAGCGAGGCGATTAGAGTGACCGCTAGTAGTCGCTGTGATTGGCTATAGTTCGCTGTTACCGAGCGCCTCAATCCCTGGCCGCCATTGATGAATTTGATGTGTGAGTCGCTATAACACTAGTACAGCACTATATTCGAGCGAACGGTAGAGACTGGTCAGTGTGAGTGACTCAAACCATATTCTTCAAAAAAACAGCCTCACACAGCGCCGGCGCTCAAAATTGGGTCGCTGTAGCATTGAGTGGCAGTCTGTTTTTGAACACATATCCACTAGTAACAAAGCGAAAACACATGGAATGACATTGTTGTAACATTGTGACATTAACACATTAATACAAGACCACTAATGACAATTCTGCATAAAAATATAAAAAATCTAAAAAGTTTTCAAAAATGACTTTTAATTGGCCAGGAGAGGTCACACAATGATTTGTTAAAAAAATTAAAAGAAAACCCTGTTTAAAGAGAAGAGATGTTACGTCCATTGAAATGTATGGTAGAGTGACAGGCAATACCTGGCGCTCTAGAAGCCAGATCGCCAGCGCTATACGCTGAGCCATCTGTGATGATGAATCGGACGCTACATGGCGCTGTTAGAGTCGTTCACCAGAATCGCTTTGATAAGTGTGGTATTGCGTACAGTGCCCGGCGTTCACTGTTCGCTACCGGTCGCTGTGAGACGCTACCTGTCGCTATGGCTTGATGAATAATCCCCATAGATCAAGATAAAAAGATATTTCATCCCTGCTACCCCTGGAATGAAGCAGGGATGGCTGCTTCCTTGCAGCATTTTATGGATGCCACTGGGACGCAGAATTGGGTGAGCATTTTAGTCGTAGGAAGGACACATTCCCCTGGGAAGCATGTGTTTGATCTGCTGGCACGGTTGAAAAAGATAGGTAGCGGCCATTTTTGGAGCTTCCTCTCCCAACTGACATAACTAACAATGCACAGTAACAGAAGCCCAGTAGCACTGTTTGCAGGGGGCCAGCAAGTCCAGTAACCGCCATCTTGTTTTTAAAATTGACCCCAGCAGGAGTTAGAAAAAGGTATATGAAATTGTATGTGCAGTAATCTAAATTGCCCTGGGGAGGGATGCATGTGAGCACTGTTTGTTGTTGTGGTGGTCTGGTTTAAGTCATTTTTGACTGTTGGTCCGCTTTAAGTCAATCGAAATACATACTGAGGCAAGTTAAGACCACCAGAGGCAATCATTTTTGCCCCCACCAGAGACCAGGGCTGGATTATGAGGGAGGTGCAAGGGACTTGCACCCCAGAGCTTCCAATACTTGCCCTGCAAAGGGGGCCTCCACCAAGCTTTGGGTTATGTTCTGGTCTAGGAGGCTTCTCAACCTTTGGTCTGACAGACCATGAGGCCAGCAAAAAAGGGATCGGCGACAGTGGGGGTCTCCCCCACCTGGGCAAGCCTTTTTTTGGTTTTTGCAAACCTGCAGCCAAAGGCAGGACAGAGAGTCTAGAGCAGCTGCCATCAGCAACGCTACAGTGATCGGTGCGTGCAAGCACAGCCGCTGGCAGCTCAAAGCAGGAAGCTGTTTTCTACTGGACCAGCCGGGCGACTACACCCCCCCCCCCCGCCCAGAATGGAAAAGCAGCACGCACCCACACAAGGGTGGCACAAGAGACTCGATCTAATGTTCCAGTAAGTAGGTGGGTGCCAGACAACCACCAATCACTTACTTGGCTGGACTATTTTAAGGGAAAAAAACACTGCATCTTGGGCCTCTGGCACACTTAATCCGGCCTTGCCAGAGATAATCATTCTTGGGGCGCAACAGGCAGGCTTGGACTGGCTCACAGAGTTACCAGGGAACCCCACAGTGAGCCCCTTAACTCAAAAACGTCCCCAGAACTCTGTCTATTGATTGTCCGAAAACAAAATGGGCATTTTTAGTTTTGGCTTACTGGACCCTTATAATTATTATGCCATCCATTTTTCTATGAGATCACAGGTTATCCACTCAGGCAAAATACAGTTACTGTATAATTTCTGTATGCATAACCTCTAAAAATGACTATGCATTACACTCTATGGTTGGCCCCCAAAATCTGTTTTCAAGTCAACAGGTCAGACGAGGTACGCTATGTCCCGCCCCCCTACCAAGTCCACAAATCACAATGAATGGATGGGAGATGCTGTACAGTACCCTGGCTGGCTATACTTGTTGTGCTGGGGAATGGCGATGCTGGTGGGGTGCAACTGCAGAGGACTCGAAGGGAGCTTTTCATCCCAGGCCCCCTGCACCTTGTGGCCTGGCCATCTGCAGTTTCATATACACAACCAGTGACCTAAAGGCCACAGTCTCAGTGAACAGTCAGCCGGACCCCCATGTGTCCACCTGTCACCGGTTCCCAGGGCAACCGGAACCCCCTGCAACCTCGTTATGCCACTCATTCTTGGGGTCCAAAAAAGGAAATCATTCTGGGGGCTCACCCTTCAGCTAAAACACGACTATATTATTGCATAATATAAAATACAATGTTTAAAATAATTAAATTACAAACCCACAAACCACAAACACTCTAGATTGGGCCTTCAATCACTGCTAGATTGCTAGATTTAGGCCTCTTGTTCTGCCCTGGGAGAATTCTCCGGTACTCTGGTGGGCCGACTGATACTGATAACTAGATTAAACCATTGAAGATGCTCCAAAACAGTCACCATTTTATTTCCTCCTGCAGGATAGGTAGCTTTTTCCAAATTCTTTATGTTCAGTGATGACTGGTTGGCCACCATCAGCTGAATTTTCCATGAATATTAAACAGCAACTGATGATCGATCTGTTAAATCCAATCCATCAAATCATCCTTTTTAAAGATATCACTTGAGTGTCACGAGCTGTAAATGATCACTTGGCACATGTTTGTAAAGGAGAAATGATTGAAGAGAGGGGAACACTAGTAGAACTTTATTTCATGTCTGTACCCAGCTTTAGGTTTTACCTCTATTATTACACTGTAGCTGTTGTTTTCTACATTAGCACAGAATAGATCTGGTGATCGGTGTGCCTGATATTTTCTTGGCAGATATAGTCTTTCAATTTCGGGTAACAGATGTCACTGCAGAGCCTCGGGGTCCAGCTAAACAAAGCTCAGAGGGGTGTGTGGTCTGGAAACCTGAATTACTGGATTCCCCCTATCTTATTCATGGGCAGCTGCTAAACAATGGAAAGAGGGGGTGGGGGGCAGCCGCCACCCGACTATAGGCCCCTCTCTGTCTCCCATTACTCATTAGTTTCTTATTGTGTCCAGTTTAGGGCTGCTGCATAGGAAACTATGATTTCACCAAATGATATTAGTGGGCTCATCACATGAGCAGCTACTTGTGCTCCAGTTAGTTAGGATGGCGCCTGTGTATCTGGACAACTTTAGGATGCGTCTATGCTTTTTGTCCCTGACACCAATGCAATATCAGTTTATAAAGCCAACATTAACATTAGTCCCAGGGTGGCCTATTGTCACAGGATATTTGTGTTAAAGGGGATCTACACCCTCTCTGGGAACTGCGAATGTCCTGGTTCACGGAGACATTAAACTAACCTAACATACCCTCTCACACATCAGTGAGCCCTGCATTATACATATACTCACCTTTTCCTATTAGCCACGCCCACAACAAAAATGTGAGATTGCTGATCTCAAATTTGCAAAATAACGCGCGCCAGCCCAACAAATTTGCTGTATGACGCAAGCCATCCTGGTGGCCACATCCCCGGTTTCTCTGTGGAGTGTGCTGGCTCAGCCTATCAGCCCGGAGATGCAGCTGCCGCGGTTTACATCACCATGGGAACCACTGGCAAAGGTAAGTTTTGTGGGCGACCACTGGGTTTCACGCAACCCAGAGGAGAAGGCAAGCGGCCTCCCCTGGAATCTTTTGTACTTCCGGGCCGGCCACTGAGGGCTTTGTTCTGCTTTAGGGCTGCTTCCACACCATAGCATTGCAGGACAATTGCGATCCACTTGCGACCACCTCGCCGGAAAAGTGCTGCCCATAGTGAATTATAAGCCCTTTCATGTAGGAAATTGCCAGTTGCTTGGTTATGGCGATCCACCTACAAAGGTCCTGCATGCAGCGATTTTGTGGCGCTTTCATCACACTCTATTCAGTGGTGGTCACAAGCAAAATGACTGTAGGCTAGTGATTTCCATAGGATATATCGCAAGCGTGTCACAGTCACACCAGTGTGAAAGCAGCCTAATTCATACTTCCCAAGTATCCCTGATTTGGAGGGACTGTCCCTTTTTAAACCCATGTCCCCCTGCCCCTCTTTTAGGTTTAACATGCAGATCTGCATCAATAAATAATTAATCAGCCTATTTAAAGTGTTTATATTGTTGTAACTGTTATAACCTTATCATCTATCCATCCCTCAATGAGGGGATGTGGCCTAATTTAACAAATGTCCCTCTTTTCCACCCTTAAAAGTTGGTAGGTATGGCCTAATTGTGAATGCACCCTAAATAAGATTTCCCCGGTGGGGAAAATTTTAAAAGGGGCCGAAGGTAATTTTGTTTGACTGAAGGTCAGTTTTAAAGAGAACATAGAAAACTAAATAGCTATCCAAAATTTAAAGGCTTCAGCAAGACATGCAGATGAAAGGCGCTGCTGTGGGGACCTGATAAGGTTTCTTTTTTCAACCCCCAGAACTGGGGGAGGGGGACAGGGGGGCTTCATTACAAACTATGGGATCGCTGTGAGACTATGAAAAGACTTGAAAGTTGCTGCATAGTGTCTTTTGGGTCATCAGAAAAATGCGCTAAAATACTTTACTGGGCACTCCAGCACTGCAGATACGTACATATGATGCTTATTTCATAACCACCTGCAACCTATCGAGTTCACCTAGGACACACGCAAGGCTGGTAGATACAAGCACATGGGAAATCACAGGATTTGCTGCAGCGCTAGGTTCATCTGCCACAGCTTTGCAGAGAATTTAGCCCATTTTTGGGCCTGGGTCCACTCAGACAATAAATATAATTCCAAAACCAGGCAGAATTAAACACCTGATGTCACAGTTGACATAAAAGTGACCAGGCCCTGGTGCAGGGGCCTGAACACTAACATTTTTCTGTTAACATTCAGCCCTTGGGTTGTTAATTGTTAACTAAATTAGATACAGCTAAACTACTAAACACTGAAAAGTGTAGGAGCAACAGTGTTGCTCCACCCCCCCCCCCCCCCCCCCCCCTGTAGTTATGCCCCAGCTCCTCACATAACTGACCTGTTGGGTTTGCTAGGTGGGCTTACACATGCTGTTTGTCTGCCTGCTGACTGCCAGCAATCACGAGACATGGACCTGATTGCGGGTTTCTCTTACTGATTGCACAGAGGGTTATCCTAAATCAAGATGCTCTGTGGCTGCGGGGTTCAGCTGACCTCCAATAATTTGTTACTGGAGTTCCACTTCAATGTTTTTTTTCTCCTAAAATGTGTCATTTTTTGTCCCAAAATGTTGTAGTGGCCTTAGGACTGTGTCTCCCAGTTCATCATGGTAAAAAAAGACTGCACCCATGGTCAGATATTTGGGCTCTTGGTTTTGTGTACAGGTAGATTAAAGCAGATCTCCCCATAGACACTAGCATGTTTGTATTACATTTGGAAAGAAAGGCCTTTGGCACCCTGCACATTGCACATAATGATACATTGTTGCTGCTGATTTAGAAGGAGGATTACAATAGACAACGTGAGTGGCTTCCCACCAGGACACACTCCCGCAACAGATGGAGCCTCTGCAGATTAGGACACTAATGTCTTTATAAAGGGCAGAAGGATAAAGGGGGCAGGGCAGGGCCCAGGTTTATTGCTCTCTCTATTGTCTATCTCTCTCTGAGGGATGTAATGTTACCTGACACATACACGTACATACATTGTCATTTTACTTGCTATATGTGGTGACCCTCAATATGGGGTATGCCCGAGCAGATCTTGTCCAGTAGCAATGGTGTAACTCTCTTTTCCTGTTCTGGTCCTACCTGAGAGTTACTAGAAAACAGGGAGATGGCTTGTCCAGTAATTGGTTTAAGAGATAAACAATCAGGGTCTTTCAGCAACACTTTATTTTACCCCAGCAATGCCATTAACACTTAATAGTGTGTTGGAGATGCCCTTGTACCACTACTGGATAAATTGCCTCTTTATAGGTGGTCATTACATCCCAGAATCAAATCACCATGAATCAAAATTGGTCCTGAATACCTGTCCAAACATTCCAGGATGGCAATGGAACAGAAAAGTGGACCAACACCCTGCTGGATCGGCCCGGGAATCTATAAGATTCCCAGGCCGATCCGATCCCTCCCTGCGGGGAATCCGAAATCGGGATGCCCCGCTGTGTGAAACCCCCAGGACGCCCGCTAACCTTACCTTACTTCCGGTCCAACGGCGCGGGCCGCGGCCGCATCTCGCGCTTCTCTCTAGCAGGACGCATGCCCGCGCCGGCCATTTGTGAATGGCTGGAGCGGGTACGCTCCCTGTTAGAGGGAATCGCAGATGTGGCCGCCAGCGTGCTCAGAGCTGCTGTGGTTTGACGCACATACCACAGCGGCTGGAGCGCGCTGATTGGACAAACGGCCGCGCACGTGCCATAGGAGCAGGGCGAGGTGAGTTTTACCCGGAAATCTGGGGGGTTTCACACACCGATCGGGGTGCCCCTGTGAAGTGGACCAAAACCCATAGTTTTAGTGAAAATCCTCTCAGATAGTGATAGTGAAAATCCTCTCAGATAAACCACTTGAGAATATCAGACACCCCAGTTTTGCCATGAGGGAGAGAAAAACAATACAGAGAGATAGTGTGAAGAAGAGTAGGGGGTTGATTCACTAAGAGTTGAAAACCTGTATCTTGCTAGTAAGAAATAACTTTAGGTGAAAAAAGCTTGAAAATTTTGAGAAATGTACTGTTGCTGAGTCACCGGCTAGGAAAACAATGAAAGTCAATGGCACTTTTTACTACAGTGTAAAAAAGTTATAAACTGTCCACTACTTTTCTTAGGAGTAAAAAGTGCCATTGACTTTCATTGTTTTCCTAGCTGGTGATTCAGCAACAGTGAAACTTTTGCGCTTTTTTCACCTAAATTGAACTTTAAGATTTTTTTTTCAACTTAATCAACCCCAAGATGTATTTAGGAAGAGACATACAATATAACGGAAAATTCTATACTCACCTTACCTGTAATTTTCCATCTTTCATTCTCCATGGTGGCATACTAAGGGTTAAGGAACCTGAAAACTAACCTGATTGGACATGTGATTAATAAATCCCTAGCTGCTGTGAGCATTCCGTAATTAGCCTTTTTATGCTGCCATGGAGAATGCACCAGAAAAGGAAAATTACAGGTAAGGTGAGATTTTTCCATTTTCCTGGCGCCTCCATGGCGTCATACTAAGGGAAATAACTAGCCAAAGACAGGGATACTGAAATATTATAACTGAACTCAGTAAAGTACATGATCATAGCAGCAAGGATTTTTAGGCAAAAAGAAGTGTAGTACAGCGAGTAACATCAACTCTATAAAGTTTAACAAAGGTATGTGGCGATGTCCATGTCGCTGCTTTACACATATTTTCTAATGAGACTCTGCTTGCATAAGCCCAAGTCAAAGCCAAAGCCTTTGTGGAGTGTGCTCTCTCAGAATCTGGTGCTTGCAACCCCTTGGAAATGTAAGCCTTGCTGATGATTTTGGCAACCCACTTGCTAGGATTCTGGCAGAAGGGGCTTCTCCACGCTTGCTGCTGAAAGGGATAAAGAACACATTTTTTTTCATGAATTCTTGGGTAATACCCAGATATTGTTTCTGGCAGGAGCCCACATCTAGAGGGTGAAGTATTTCCCCATCCGTGCGTTGGTAATTGGATATCTTTATTCATATGGAAAGAGGGCCCCACGTTTGGTTCGAACTTCAGCACGGGCTCGAAATTCAGCATGGGGGAAAAAACGAATAAAAGGATCTTCTGAGTCTAAAGATAGTATCTCTGAAATCCTTGAGGCCGAGGTGTTCGAAACTAGAAATACATACTTCATTGTGCCAAAGAGAGCAATCTTCCAGAGGGACCTAAGGGTCCTAGGAGAGAAAATCAAGGACCAAAAGAGATCCCACTGGGGGTAGGGTAATCTTCTCATGGTTTAATCCTTACTACTGCTCTGAAAAATTGCATAACCAAAGGATGTTTAGCCCAATGTTTCCTGCCTAGAGCTGATAAGGTCGAGATTTGTAACTTCAGAGATCTTAGCCAGGGCCCCGGGCTAAGAAAGATGAAGGATTGAAGAAATTCTAGGATTTCCTTAGCATCATAGCTTGATTTGGGATATTGTAGAGTAGAAAGAAATTTCTTCCAGATTCTAAAATGAGTTTTATTTTTGAAGCTTTCACTCTCTCCGAAAAGCCACTGTGTAAGATCTTCCTCTCAATAACCAGGCCGTCTAATTCAGCTGGGATGGATGGGGATAAACGTCTTGGTCTTGCAACAATAAGGCCGACACCTTCAGGAGATGACTTGGACTCGGACTGTCTATTGCCATTTCCAGGACCAACAGGAACCACGGCCTCCGGGGCCAATATGGAAAGACTGTGACCACCCGGACTGATGAGCATTGTAGCTTATGGAGAAACCTCAGTATCAGGGGATAAGTGTATCCTAGGTCGAAGTTCCATATTTGAGTAAGTTCACTCCGCTCGACTTTGTTCTCTGGAACCTGGAGAAAAATGTTTGCACTTTTCTGTTTTTCTCTGAAGAAAAGAGATTGACTTCTGGTACAGAACATCTCCGCACTAGCTATTGGAATATTGACTTATTGAGCGACCATTTTTTGTTGTGGAGGTATGACCTGGACAGCTGATCTGCTATCCGATTCTCCTTTCATGAAATAGACGTTGTAGAGATAAGGCACATGTGACTTTTGGCCCATTCCATTGGTGACAACTCACTCATCATAGTCTCCCTCTTGGTCCTTTCCAATGGCGAATATAGGCACATGCCGTGCTATTGTCCATTTTGACCATGACTCACTTTTCCTTGAGATTGTAATAGAAGGTTTTGAGGGCTAGGTTCATTGCCCAGATCTTCAAGACATTGGAAACTAGTCCTCATGTTCTGGAGTTCCAATGACTTCTCACTCGTTTCTCCCTTCAAACTGCTCCCCACCTAAGTGGTAGGGGTGAACAATAGGCAGTTGGTCAGATTCTTGGACTGGCACCACCAGAATAAAGAATGTCTCATTTTGTCATCCGGATAGATTCTTGAGGTCATAGAGGTCTTGTTCCATTGCTTGAGAGACCCCCACTGGATTACACATATTTACCAATGAGCCCACTTGACCATAAGGATTGTTGCAGTTAATGTTCCAAGCAGACTTAGACTTTCCCTGGCCAACAAGAAAGGCTTGTAGTAAACAACCTGAACCTTTGACTGTATCATTTCTATATTGTTGTCTGGAAGAGAGATAGTCCCCTCTTGTGTGTTGAACAGGGCTCCTAGAAAGATTAGCTTCTGCGTTGGGACCAACGGGCCAATTTATTAACCAGCCATGGTCTTGGAAACTCTTGATCACGATTTGCTTGTGTTGTAGAAGAAGTTTCTGGGATCCTGCCATCAGCAGTAAGTTGTCAAGATAGTGAAAGATGCATGGTCCTTTTTTTACATCCCTCAACAGGGAAGACTGAGTCTCTCTCCATACTCTGGCGGTTGGTGTCCCTGGTCTGTAGGCTTTGGCTTCACCGAACCTGTTTGAGAATGGCAACCAGGTCTTTGGAACTTTCTCCTCCTTTCTTAGGGAAGGCCTTCTCCATCAAACTCAAATCTAAGTCCAGGCCTGCTTGGAGATAACAACTACCGACCAAGCTTTTAGCCACAAGGCTTTTGCAATTAAAGAAGATCATGGCTCTGGACAGATTAGAAAAACAGTTACCTGGTTTCAGCTTTCCCCTGCTCTTATGCCAGATGCTCAGTGCTGCAGTTGTGCCTTCTGGTGTGCAGGGGCTGATGGGGACTAAGTGACAATTACTCCGGTTCTGTTAAAGCGATGTAACACCCTTTTTTTAATTACATGATTGTTGGTCAACACTGTATTCTGGGCAAACCACCCCTGAAAACCCCAAGTTCATGAGAGCCCCGCTTCCACTGCTGAAGTGGACTGACAGCTGAAACTGGAGAAATATTGGTGCCTGGCACAATTTGTGACTTTGGGTACACTTTAATCTCTACTGCCTACCACAGAAGTATCAGGTTATTGTTAAATTAGTTTTACCCTGCCACCTTAGTGTCCACAGCCCTTACCCATATTTGTTTTTTTCTTTGAAAAGGCACTACTGCTTCTGGCCATACCTGATGACAATCCATCCATGGGTATCAGCAACCCTTTGGCAAGTTTTTAACCTGGTCCAGCTTTAAAGCACTGCTATCTTGTGGTCAGATAGGGTTGGGCAATATTTGTTAGCTTTGTGTGCTAATTAGAATTGTCAGGAGCTGCAGGGGGCAGACTGGACTGGAAGCAACGGCACCAACAATGGGGTGCCTGGATGGAAATGCTAAAGATGCTGCTATACATCAAAGAGGGGTGTTGAGTGGGTCCTGATGGTATTACATGGGTGGAGGGGAACAATGATGAGCCGGAATGAGAAGACTGGGGGGGGGGGGGGCTGCACTCAGCTAGGGGTGAAAGCTGTGAAGAGTTATAAAGGAACCCATAGAATTAGATTTAGTGAGGTACGCAATTAAAAAAAAAACATCCTTCAGTTTAAACTCCTGCAGCTGCCCTCAGGGCCGCTACATTCCCTATCTCTTGGCCAGCTGGAATTGAGCCCGAACATCAGACAGGATTATTTACCCAAGCTGCCATACTGCTGGCAGGCACACAGTAACTTTCTTCAACCTTATCCTCCCTGGGGACAGTGTAGCAAATGATGCCACGAGAGGCTCCATGGAATCGATTCAGAAGGTGAGTATATGGGCATCATGCAGTGGGGCAATTCCAAATGTGGTGGGGCAAACTGTAATATTAATGTATGGCAATACGGCTATGTTTAGACCAGAGCCTGGCAATTGGGAGAGAGAGCAGGTGCATCCCTAGTTCCTTGTAGATTGGGGCGAGCTCCAGCCAGAGATGCAGGGGATATGACCGCCATGGGAGCTGCCGGCAAATGTGAGTTTTTTGGGGGCGACCCCCTGGGTTTCACACAATGGGGCATCCCGATGGGGAAGACCAGTGGCCAACCATAGAATCTTTTAGACAGGATTTTGACTATCTTGGGTTTTTGTCCTTACCCTGATCAGGGGTGCCCCGCTGTGTGAAACCCCCCAGATCGCCAACACCAACTCACCTCTTCCCGGTCCTACAGTGCATGCGTGGCCACTCGTCCAATCAGTGTGCTCAAACTAGCTGATGTCACGTTGCCTAAGCATTCTGCGGTCACGCACCCTGCTAGAGGGATAGCGGGAATGTGGCCACCGCTCGCGCATGCGCCGTTGGACCGGGAAAGAAGTGTATTGGTGACCTGGGGGGTTTCACACAGCGTGGCATCCTGATTTTGGATGCCTCGGGGGGGGGGGGGGGGGGACGGTTGGAATTAATCAGCCCAGGAAACTTATAGATTCCAGGGCTCATCTCCGTGGGTTTTGGTCCACTTTAAATTAGCCACATCTTTTGTTCAGCCTAGTGAACTCTATCTCTTCTCCCAGGCCTCTTCAGCAGCAGAGGAGGACTCCATGAATGTCTCCATGTCTTAGTCCTCTCAAAAATTTTAATTCAGTTAGAGGATGGAGTAAGATTAGTCAGCAGAAGTATAAAAGTTCAATATGGTTTATTAGGAAATGCAAAGTGCTGGCGAATAAAAGATGCAGCTGCTGACAGCCAAGCCGAAACAGGATTAATAACCATTTGCCTGGCTGGAATGTCCCCTTTAAATTTAGTGTCCATGTGGACAAGGCATTGCAAAGTTATAAATTAAGGCTAGATAAAAAAAAGTGTGTGTGTATAAATATATTCTATATAGATGTGTGTGCATGGCAGTGGCTTCAGGCAAGCCTGCACATATAACGGTCATGCATGATCTGCTCCTCCCGATGACAAGCAGCCCCCTCACGCTCCTGTGTTCATGAATAAACCATCGTCCCCACATCACACAGCTCCGCTGCCTGTTAGTAATTCCGCTACACTGACTGCAATTGTCTTCCCTTTTCCTAGATTGCAGAGAAGAATGATGAAATCCGTCGCATGCAGGGTCATGTGGACGGCTTGTGCTACGACTTCAATAGCCTGAAGCTCCACAGAGATCTGGCTAAAGCTTCTGAGAAACCAGCCTGGCAGCCGCTCTCCAGCATCACTCGCAGTGCTCCTCATCTGACAACCGAGATGAGCCTGGCCTAGTCACTACGGAGCCCTGCTTTAAGTGT
The DNA here is from genome assembly GCA_027917425.1 of Gastrophryne carolinensis. Taxonomy (NCBI): domain Eukaryota; kingdom Metazoa; phylum Chordata; class Amphibia; order Anura; family Microhylidae; genus Gastrophryne; species Gastrophryne carolinensis. The sequence goes on along the minus strand of CM051239.1, from coordinate 368,798,303 downwards.
ACCAGATTTGACCCTCTGAATTCATGGCACATACCTACACCTTCATTTACATAGATATTAATATTATTTTTTTTAAGAGCGTCTTATCGCCCTGGAATGTCTGTAGCATTGCCCTGATTTGCCAGCCTTTTATTGGTAACAGCCTGGGACTGCCTTTCTAAACCTTTATGTTTACAGCTTTACTTCTATAGAGGACCAACCACCTATAGGCCGATTTGTAGGCTGCGGCTACATCCCTGGTCTCCCTGCAGCTAGGAGTGTTCCCGCTCCTAGCCATTTACATAGGCTGGGGGCAGGAGCGTGCTGCAGATCACAGGGAAACCAGGGATGCAACTTCTCCTGCTTTTCTATGCCGGCATCTCTTACTTGGTGCATTAATATGCACGGCATATAACTTTGATTGGACAAGAGCCTGCACATGCACTATGGGAAACAATGGGGAGGTACGTTTTAGGGTCACCTGGGGATTAATTAGTGGGGGAGGAGGCCCTGACAATTGGTCTGCCTATCTTCGGGCATCCTGTTTTGGGATGCCTTGCTTGTTAAATGCCATATGAAGCTCATGAATGTATTGAATTATACACCTAGCCCATGTATTTGTGCCACTCTTAAATCACATGTGAGCCAGTGACCAGACTTGATCAGGTAAACCTGATTGGTTGCTGGTGGACACATGGCAGTTGCTAGGCAAAATAGCGCTCAGTGTGAGAAGGAAAAAATTCTGCCCCCTCCTCATCCGTCCTATGGTGCTGCTGCTGTCCTATACAGGTAATGCACCATGCTGTGCCTCTACCCAGGGCCGGCTCCAGGTTTATGTGGGCCCTTGGGCGGCATGGTCTCAGTGGGCCCCTTTGTGGTGAAGAGTTGCGTCACATCACCGAGGGACGTCCCAAATCTGGATGCCCCCTAAGGATCATCATGCTATTTGGTCTACTTTGAAGCGCACCAAACCCCTTTAAACCTGACCAAAACTCAGGGGTGGAATTGCTTGCATAGTGGGTGTGCCAGTGATCCCAGGGGGTTTCACACAGTGGGGTATCACAGATTGGGATGCTCCAGGGATAGGAAATCAGCTTGGGTGGACAACTTAAAGCAGAACAAAACCCAGCACTCCCTCCCCTGGAATCTAAATCGAGATTCCCCATTGTGTGGAAGCCCGCCATTCGAGGAGATGTGGGCACCAGATGTGGTGGTGCCCTCCCAGTCCGACGCTGGTCAGGACACTCCAAGGCCGGCCCTGTCAGTGGGGGCCCCCCGCCTTGCCGGGTGCTGATACCGGCCCTGCCTCTACCATAGCAGCAGGCAGTCCCCCCTCACAATATATGTGGATGAGGGGCATGTCTTACTGCCTGCACCACTATTAGTGGTCCAGGCACATCTGCAGAAAACAGGATGGCTGGGATAAAGGTGCCACCATGGCCTTGACTCGATCTCCCCTAAATATAGCCTTGGGCATACAAGCTAGTGCAGGATGCATATACATACACATAAGTAAAAATGTCCAATTTTAAGCTTCCTATGGCTCATTAATCATCTGTCTATGGCTCATCTGTCCTGGGGTAGGGGGAGTATTTTTGACTACAGGCTTTAATAACTACAGACATGTTCTCGAACTTGGTGCAGGGTGTCGGGGGCAGGTAGATGTGCCACCGGTTACCAATCGCTGCCTCCACTGATCTGTAATGTCTTCTCGATGGAGGGTGGAACAGACCTGCTCATGCCTCTCACCAGAGATAAGGATTTAGGATTTAAGTAATTAACTGCTTAGCAGTCCACGCTGGAGCGTATTGATTGGTTCCCCCCTAATGATTTAAAAGGCAACATCCAGGAACAGGACTGTTGTGAGCATTGCTGGGCGTGTGAAGGTCACTCTGTGCCTCCATCTGTTACACATTTCTTCTCCTCACACTACTAACTGAAGGCCCTCTATCAGTGATTGGTCCTTTTACTAACTGAAGGCCCTCTATCAGTGATTGGTCCTTTTACTAACTGAAGGCCCTCTATCAGTGATTGGTCCTTTTACTAACTGAAGCCCTCTATCAGTGATTGGTCCTTTTACTAACTGAAGGCCCTCTATCAGTGATTGGTCCTTTTATAGCATGGGTCACACTGCTGCGTTGTGATGCAATAGCGTGCCGATTTCAATCGCACAGCAGTCGTCCTGCAAACGCATTGTTTTCTATGGAGTCATTCACATAGTAGATACCATTTGATGGGAGCTTGCTGGTGATTGAAAAAAGTCCTGAATGCAGCATTTTGGGGCATTAGCTTTGCTATCCCATCCTTGTCAATGGAAGTGCTTTTCTATCACTTTGTATACAGCTTTGTGTACACCTTCAGATCAAATATGTATTTTATGACTTATTAAATATGACCAATGGTTTTCCAAGAGGCGTGGCTAAGCTAGTTGCATAAATTGGGTCTCAACTGTTCTGAATTGTGACCCAGGAATAGGAAATCAGATCTATTTCCTGTGTCATTGTTTTTTTTTGTCATAACATGACTTCCAACTTAACAGGGTGGGAAAGAGGGACAATTTTTAAATTAAGCTGCTGAAGGAGAGAAAATTAGTATACGCTATTTATTTGTATATTTACTAGGACAGTCCTTTTAATTATCTAATTATTTTTATACTTTTGCTTCTAATAGCATTTTTTAAAAAATACAGTATTTACATAGTTATTCCAAGTGCTATTGAAGTTTTGATACTGATGTCCTTTGTTTTACCATCCCCGGCAGCTTACGCCCACTCTCACCCCATCCCTTCAGATAGGTTGAGACGGGAGCAAACCCACGAGCAGGAATGAGGGGGATGCAGCATTGTGTTCCCCATTCAAGTCTATGGGAGCTGTCTGCCGAATTTCATAGTCACGGCAGGCGACTCTCATTGACAAGAACCCGCTTATGCGCCCTTGGCACATGGAAAGGTAAGTTGTAGTGAGTGAATGTGGGGCATCCCAATTTGGGACGTGGCCCTGACCCACGTGAACGCCGGTGGCCGATCATAGAGACGCATTCCCAGCTGAGGATCGAGGGTCGGGTAAGAATTGCGAACCTATCTTATTGTGGCCAGGTGTGAACCAACAAACAGGTGTTGGTCCGCTTTAATAAATGAACTAACTTCAAGTCGACCAATGCTTACCACTTTCTCATTCACTCCTATGGTAGCCAATCATGTGACTGCCAGCAACCATTCAGGTTTGAAGTTTAGTAACATAAAGGAAAGGAGGTTTACCTAACAACTCATGTTATCTTTGAAAAATGGTAACATCCTACTGATTCTGTCAGGGGATTATTATTATTTACTTAGATAGTGGCCATCATCGTTTGTAATGCTGATATTGCACATATGCGCATATACTTATATTGCACAAAGTATTATGAATTGGATGTGACAGAAATACACATGGATACTGGAATACACTAGGACTGAGGGTCCTGCCCATGTGTGCTTACAATCTAGAGGATAAGGAGGTGGAGACAAAAAGTTGATTATATTATATGAAAAGGTGAGTATTGAGGACACTCTTGAAGACTTGTAGCTGGTTGGGAGGGTGGAGAGTTGTATAGCAGAGGGTAATCTAGAGATGAGTGGCTGGTGCATCTGATGGAGGCGAGAAGCAGGTGATCAGGGATGAGGACAGGAGGAGATCCTGGGCAGAGTGGAGGCTGTGTCTGGGTTAGTATTTTTTAGTAGTAGAAAGGGACCTGGATGCAGAGAGCTTTGTAGGTTAAGTCCAAACTAAATTCTCTGAGATATTGGCAGCAAGTGTAAGGACTGACATAGGAGGACAGCATTGGAGAAACAAGATGATAGTTGGATAAGGTAAGCATAGAGGTATATTTGGGTGTCATCTGCAGATAAGTTTTCCAAGACCAGTAGATGTAAACTGAAGAGTTGGGGTACTAGGACAGAACCTTTTGGGAAGAGGTAAGAGGAGAGCATGATGGAGTATTGTCCTTTACATTTGACTGTTAGTAGATCGTTAGTGACTTAGGGGTTTATTTAAGAAGTGCTAGGGTGTCCCCCCCTTTTTTTTTTTCTTTTCTCTCCTTCCCCCCCTCCCTCAACTTTAACTTAGGCCGCCTCCCCCATCTCCCTCTCCCCCCCCCCCCCCGCTCCCCGCTTTCATCTCCTCCTCCCTTTCTTCTTACCCGGCTTATCCTTCAGCGAATTTAATATTGGACCCTTACGCATACTAAGCTGGGAGGCGGGAGGACAACGCCCAGTGTAAAAGTTGCTACTGGAGTTAGGCCGCTTAGGCAGACACGCTGGTGCTAGACAAATAATTGAGTCGTGCAAACACATTTACAGATGTAGTAGATACTTTATTGTTGTATTGAAATGCTTGCAATGTATCAGTTCTGTGAAAGTTGAACGCCTTTATGCTGTACAACAATCTTATGCCATTGTCATCTGGATTTCTCAAAAAAAAAAGAAAAAATGTTAATAAAAAGATTGAAAAAGAAGTGCTAGTGCCATGTAGTGCCAGATGAGCGTCAGGTGAGTGTCAGGCCCCAGTGCAAAAGGTGTATTTATGAAGTTAAAAATCCAGGGCGCCTCTGATAGTGCCAGGTAGTGTCCCATCTATCAACAGTGCCGGTGAGTATGTGAGTCCTGGCGCTGTGTTCCCTAAAGTGCCACATAAGGCCAGGTGCACACCATGCACTTTGTGGCCTTACCCCATAAATTTCAGTGAGCTGGGTTGGTTATAATTTTTTTGGGTCAGTTTTTTTTTGCTGGTGCATGTGCCATGGGATCCCTGGCCTGTTTGGAATTGTTTTTGTATGCATTTTTTGCACGTTTGTGTTGCGCTGCAAACTTTTCCTGGTGTTTGCAGCTTGTAAATGTCTAAAATCAAAAGTCAGGGATTTCACCTGGTGCTGTGTGCCTGGAGTCCCGTTTGTATAGCGCCAGTGCAGGCGCTGTGTATTTTGTTCTTAAATTGCTTTGAATTCCGGCACCTTCCAGCCGCCGACAGGCTCGCCAGAGACGCTCATCTTGCGTACGCAAGTTTTTATGTTAAATTAGACTCCCAGTTACTAGGGCAGTTTATGTAATTTAGCACAATTGGTGTAAGTGATAATTAGGCAGCTCACAGAACAGTTATCAAGAGGGTATTAGCGAATTCCGCGTTTACTGTTTTACTGGAGCTCAGGATGTTGGGGCAATAGTATAAATAATAGGCATTATACATGAAATGTCAACATTTTAAAACCATGCAGGGCAACCATCACTGAGACCATGAGGGTCATGACTGACACAGACACCTCCAAATCAGTGTTACTAAATGAAATGGCCTGTAAATAAATAAAATCCCTGCTCACATTCTTTCCCCGGCATCAGTTAGTTATTCAAAACCATTCCAGTCTTGGAGATCCCGCAATGTACTGGCATTCCCCAGCCGCCATGTGCTGAGGGAGTAGGCCAAGGCTTTTTACAGTGAATGGTGCAGAGTACAGGGGGGAATGGCATTGATTTATTTGTGTAATTTAGATCAGAAAGTACCCAATGGCGGATTGGGGACAAAAATCAGCCCTGGATTTTACCAGCCCCTGGCCGGCCCAGGACATCCTTGCTGAGGCCCACCAACCACGATTTTGGGGATAGAGCATTGGGGGCTGGGGTTTCTTGGCTTGTGGGTACAGAGGGGCTGGGTACAGGGTGCTGATTGGGAAACTAAGGGGACAGGGATTGAATGCGGGTGTTAAAATCAGCAGCCCCACTAGCCCGAAAGCAGTGCGGCCCACTGGGCATTCTCCTGTGTCTCCCTATGGCCAGTCCGCCCTTGACAGTACCCTGTGCTTTCAGGTCAAGGGGACCTCCAGTCAGTTTTGACTGGAGGTCCCCTTGACCTAACAGCACAGGGGTACACTGCCCCACCCCCCGGAGGCAGGGAACCGGCGGCCACTCTTCTGTGTGAAAGCCAGCAGTCCATTGGTTTTCTCTATGTTGGAGGATGCCCTGTGCCAAGACAAACAGACTGTGTGCCCTCAATTAGGTCTCCATACATAAAAAAAATTATTCTGGAAGAGGTGTGAAGGTGGTTCCCTCTCCCAGGACAGCACATAATGCCCTCAAATTAATCCCACTTACCCCCAGAAAAGCAATTTGGAAAAGCCTAAGACCTTTTATCTTTCATCCACCTGGATCAAATGGCACCAGTCCATTTAAAGTGAACCAAAACCCTTGTGCGCTGTCTAAAAGACTCCAGGGCCAGCTGCTTCCCTACCCCTGGGTAGGCCCACTGTGTGAAACCCCCTGGGATCCTCACATGCACATTGCATGCACTGCCCTCAACTGCATCCACAGCATCTCACGGCTGAGGCATGCTCAGGTGTCCGGCCATTAAGATGGAGACTGGGGATGTGGACACAACCATCTCTCTATGTCGGAGCTATGTTTCCACACGGAGCTGTATGCCTCTGTGACTGGACAAAAGTTTGCCCATGTGCTGTGGGATCTCCGGAAAGGTGAGTTTTTTGGGGGTGATCCTGGGTGCTTTTACTTAGAATTACATCCCAAATTGGATGCCCCTATGGAAACTGACCAAAACTCAGGGTGTTCCAAATACCAGGTTTGGTCTACTTTGAAGAAGAAAAAACAAGAAAAAAATTCTGACCCCCCCCCATCCATGCCACCACTTTATATTAATAATCCAAAGCCCAGCCATTGGTTCCCCAAGCAGTCTTACACATTAAAGCGTACCAAAACCCAGGCTTTTCACTGACCTGGGTTTCGCCTTTTACATTCCAGGACCAGCCAGAATGGGTTTTGGTCTGCTTTAGCATGTGCCTGTTTGTCAAGCAAAACACATTTCTACTGGATCTCACGTGAATGGCAGCTGTGGAACCCCTGGCCTGTCTGCTGCTTTCAAGCCCAAATGGGGATACCCCGGTGCTGTAAGATTGAGAGGAATTCCAGTCCACTTTAATATCAGGAGGAGTGCCAAGATGAAGTCTTCCCCTATGAAAAGGGAAATCCGATGTGATCCGGTATGTAGTAGAGGTCTCTGATACTGATCTGCAGAGCAGTTGAACATAGACACACCAGTAACCAAGAAGCCTGGCTGTCCAAGATACAGTGAGAAGGCGTCTTTCTAGAATTCCCATTTATCTCATGACCGGAGTGTGTCCCACCCTAAACCAACCCCTTCCAGCGATAATTCCAGACAGGCTGCTGACTGTTAGATTCATAGACGAATGACTTGACAAGGATCAGCGTCTGCAGCAGAAGCAGCCAAATGGGCAGATGTGTAGCAGCAGTGGATCATATAATGCTACTGTCCACTAGATTTTTCATGATGGCTGTCAGAGGTAGGTGGAGGAACAGGGTGTGGCCATGGGTGCGCGCTCCATTCATCCGGTTCCTTACCATGCCGACCTGACATTAGATTGTTTAAAGTAGTCCAAAACCGGACCTAGCATCTTAAGGACATATGTGGATGATTGACATCCACCCCTGTGGCATCCTGATTCGGGATGGCCCCCTATGTGAGACCCTGCCTGTCACCTGATTTTTTTACATTACCGATGGGCCCATGGCACATGCGCAGACGATGGCGGCAACTTTTGCATATTTCTCGGGTGTTTTTCTGTGTGTGGCCGTGTCAGAGCTGTAATTGGCTGTTGGCCCACACATGCACTGTGGGATTTCCAGTAGATGAGTTTTTACAGGCATTTAAAGTAGAGCAAAACCCAACCTGCTATCATCGATTCCCTCCCTCCAGGACATACAAAATCGTGATGCCCCGCTGTGTGACACCCCCCAGGTCGCCCCTTACCTTCTTTCTCGGTCCAACGGCTTATGCGCAAGCCATGGCCGCATCCCTCTAGCAGCGTGCGTGCCCACGCTAGCCATCTGTGAATGGCCGGAGCGGGCACGCTCCCTGTTAGGGTAGCGGGGGAAGCGTCTGCCAGCGCCCTTGGAGCTGCTGTCCTTAGACAAAGTTTTAGATGATGTGACGTCAGCAGCTCCGGGCACACTGATTGGATGAGTGGACGTGCATGCGTCGTAGGACGGGGAAAAGGTGGGTTGACTTCGGCGATCTGGGGGGTTTCACCCTGATCGGGGTGCCCCAGGGGAAATCACTAAAACCCAGGATAGTCATGTAAATGCTCGTTCAGCTCCCAAAATGTAATATGCAGAATGCAGATCCCTAATAAATTTAACCGGACCTTCAGCACCATTTATTGAAAAGCTCAAACCCTTAAAAAACTATTCAACAGCATCTAAAATTAAAAGTTTTTAGTCAATTATTATTGTTTCCCCTACCGGGCAGCAATTCTGTTCAGGACTCTAGGATATGGGTGCTGCCATCTTGACTCAGAAGCATCACATACTGAGGAGAAGAGAGCGGGATAAAGTACAGGGGGCAGGTTATAGCTGAGCTTTGCACAGACAGAGCAGAGCTGGGGTCAGGAAAAGGACAGCAATCCCGGAATGCAGAGCGACACAGTCAGAACAAACTTCTGCCTGATGCTCCATGAGCCGCCATCTTGGGTGTTTAAAGGCTCATAACATGCAGTAGATGCAGGTAGGATGATATTTCATGTGAGCAATCTGTATGTACAAGGTGTGGGAAACATAAAAGATATGCTCTTACCCAGGGTGAAGTTCTTATCCCACAAAGCACAGAATCAGGCAGATGATAGGGAAGCATGCCAGCTTACATGTCTCTGAAGCTTTCAGCACTACTTGCATCTTCCATAGACTGCATTGCCCCCAGAAATGTGACTCAAGCTTTGCATTGCGCAGAGAATCTGGGCGATTGAGTTGGTGCAGGAAGCTGCACAGACAGGTAAGCCGGCATGCTTCTTTGTTAGCTCAGCTCGGTATAAGCTTCATGAACAGGGCTGACATTGCCCAGCCCTGGACACTAGACCTTCACCAGCCTCATACTAGACTTCTTAAAATGTTCTAGTGCAACAGACCGCTGGCAAGCTACGAAGAAGGGGTCTGTGAGCTGCTTGTGGCTTCCAGGTTACAGGTTGGGGCCCCCTGAATCCTTCTGGTATGAATAGAATTAATATTGATTACTAACTAACCTTTAGGTTTACATAGATGTAAAGACATTTATAATGGACCGACCCCCCAAAAAAAGTCTCCAAGGTCAGGTGATTCCCTGTCTCGACTCCCAACCCCCCCATCCATCGGGAGGCGTCTGGCTCTCCATTCATTCAGAATAGATTGCCGGATGACACAATAGGGTTGATTCTGTGTGTTGGGTGTCACCTTAAAGTGGACCAAAACCCGGGATATTGACTATGCCCCCCAGGCACCCTGATTGGGGGTGCCCCGCTGTGTGAAGCCCCCCAGGTTGCGCTCAGATCTGCTCCCGCCCCTCGTCTAAGGCAAGCGCATTGGCGGCTGCATCCCCTGCTACACTTTAACATGGAGAGTGCCCGCGCTGGTCATTCACAAATGCCTGGTGCGGATACGCACCCTGCTAAAGCGATAGCGGGGATGTGGCCACTGCTAGCGCATGTGCCATTGGACTGGGAACAAAGGTGAGTTTTCGGGCAACCTGGGTGGGTTGACACAGCAAGATATCCTGGATGCCCGGGGGAGCGAGTATGCCTGCCCTGAAATCTCATAGGCTCCAGGGTGGGATATGGTCCACTTTAAAGGGCAACTCCTAAGAGAAGATGATTATAAGGTGGTGATTATAATATACCGGTAACACAGAGCTAAATAGGAATCATATGCTGTTGTGTCAATAATATATAATATTCTGCTGCATCCAATATTACCATCTGGGGGGCAATATGGTAATACTACAGTAACCTTCCAAACTGCTCACATGGTGCTTGTGCAAGAACATAAGCTTTGCAGTGGATTCACTATGCTCTTTATACAGGTTTTTCACTATCCTGGGTTTTGAATCTTGCCCTAAGGGCATCCCGTTCGGGGATGCCACACTAAGTGACACCCCCGGATCGTCCGTAAAGACGTACCTTTCCCGGGTCCATATTCCCATGTGCATATTCCTGATCAGCATATGGCTCGGTTTACATACAGGCAATAGGGAGCAGGAACAGGTGCATCCCCAGTTTCCCTTTAGACAGGGGAGTGCTACCGCCCCCAGACTACCTGAATGGTTGGGGGCAGGAGCACACCTCAGCCCAGAGATCCTAGGGATGTGGCCGGCAATGTTTGCTTACATTGCCACGGGGGCCAGGGCAAAGGTGAGTTTTGCAGCGATCCAGGGAGCATCTCGATATGCCCCAGAGGAAGGGCAGCAGCTGGTTCTGTCATTTAGTCTTTCAGGATGGACCAGCCACCCAAGGTTTTGCTCCGTTTTGAAGAGGAACAACGGCCTCTAAAAGCTTCTAAAACTTCCTGGGGAATTCCCAATTTGGGATGCCCCAGTGTGTGTGTAAGTCCAGGATTGCTGAGTAAACTCACCCAGCTGACAATCACATGAGGCATGTGCGGATTGCATCTCTGCTATACATCTAAATCACTTAATTTGTTTTAAATTGGACCTGCTTTAAAGTGAATAATTCCCTTCTGAATTATGATAAATATATAACATCTTTATATAACTGTAGAGCAGTTCTCCGCTCATCTAGTGCCCCTGCCCGAGTAGGTTGGGGGCAGGGGTCGTGCACAGCTAGAGAGAAGCCAGGGATGCATTAACTGGTGACCCGTGGGCTTCCTCACAGTGGGGCATCCTGCTATAGGCAAGCAAGTGGATGACCCTGGAATCTTTTAGATTCCAGGTCCGAACTGAGAGAGTTTTGGCCCGCTTTGAAGTTGACCAAAACCCTAGATTTCACTATTTGATACGTCCCCCTGGGGCATCCTGGATGCCCCTCTGCGTTAACCCCCCCCCCCCCCCCCCCTCCCGAATGCACAATTTTCTTACCTTTCCAATTACGGCGCAGGCATGACTCCAATCAGCAGAAACTGAATTTAATCTTAGCCGCACATGTGATCCTGCATCCCTCGTGTGTGCGCGGCCACACCAGCCATTCAGTTACGGCAGGCACGGCCACGCAGAGCCCCAGAATGATGCGACAGATGCCGCCAGAGGATGTGTATGCACCCTGGGCTCATTGGACAGGTAAGAAAAGCAGGTAATCGGGGATAATGCAGGGTTAGGAAAAGTGGGCAAACCGGGATTCCCCAGGAGAATGGACCAAAATCAGGGGTCGTTAAATACACTTTAAAGTGGACCAAAACCCAGCTCAATCGGCCCAGGAATCTATAAGATTCTCGAGCCGATTGATTCCCTCCCTCTGGAGCATCCAAAATCAGGAATCCCCCACTGTGTGAACCCCCCCAGGTCACCCCATTAACTTGCTTCCTGGTCCAACGGCGCATGTGCGAGCCGCATCCCTGCTATCCCTCTAGCAGGGCGCGTGTCAGACATTTGTGAATGGCCGGCGCAGGCACGCACCCTGTTAGAGGGAAGACGTCAGCGGCCCTGAGAGCGCGGATTGGACCAGTGCCCGCGCATGCGCTGTAGGACCGGGAAGAGGTGAGTTGCACTCGGCGATCCGGGGGGTTTCAGAGCCGATCGGGGTGCCCCGGGGGAAAGGACCAAAACCTAGAATAATCAAAATCCTGAGTTTTGGTCCACTTTAATAAAAAAAAAAAAAAACGTAAAAGAACAATCACCAAATATCCCATTCTTACTGTAACTCGATAAGGAGTGACCCTCAGTAACCAATAATTATCAATAACTTCTCTTTATTGCTGGAATTGTAACACCAAAAGATACAAACCTGTAAGTGTTACAATATATTATTAAATGTTACAAATGTTACTTTCCGAGTGAAAGAGGTTAGAATTAGAAACATAGCAGCAGAGATAGTGGAGACAGGAGGAGGCCATATCGCCCGCTGTCTATAGGCTCTCTTAGGCTTATGCAGGGCATCTTTTTGGGTTATTTGGGGATTGTTCCTTTGCCTTTTTTTTAAATTAATTTTCTCTCTCCTGGGTTTTGCTCCTCTTTCTAATCGGGAAGCCCTCCTGTGTGAACCCCCAGGGATGGCGGGATTCTAACCTTGCTGGTGATCCCACAACACATGCGTTGTCTCTCCATAGAAACCTGCATGAAATGTGAGTGGCAGGGATCCCCCACTTTACTCCTCCTGTGCCTGCCATTCAGCTGGCAGACTGGACATCCATTAAGGATGTACTATGAATTGAATTATTATTGATTACTAATTGAAACCTTCAGGCTTACATAGATGTGTTTTATAATGGACCAACCCCCCCCCCCCCCCCCCCTAAAAGTCTCCAGGGTCAGGCGATTCCCTGTCTCGTCCCCCCAACCCCCTCATCCAGCGAGAGGCGTCTGGCTCTCCATTCATTCAGAATAGATTGCCAGGTGACACAATGGGGTGGATTCTGTTGCAGAGTGCTGGGTGCAGAGGAGTCAAATCCAGATAAACATTAATGGTATAACAGGAACCGACATTACTGTGTATGCAGCAAGAGGATGTCACCTTAAAGGGCCACTCCAGCCCCTTTGTGAAATAATACATACCTCCAGCCCTGCTCCCTTCTATTAGTGATCCTGCACATGTAATAAAAGGAAAAAAAAGAGACGCACCTTCACTCCGAATCCAGCTGGTGAAGTTGGTGGTGTCACCGTTTTTTTCTTAACAAAGGGGCTGAAGTCATACAGTGCAGCTTATAGTGGACCAAAAACCACCCTGGAGTATGTTAGACTCCAGGGCAGACATAGTCACTTCCCTGGGGCATCCTGAATCAGGATGCCCTGCTGTGTAAAAAAACCCAGTTTGCCCGAAAACTCACCTTTGTTCCCGGTTTAACGACACGTTCCCCCAAGATGCAGGGGATGTGGCCACTCCCCATTGAAAAAAAAAACGCTTGCCAAAAGGCTCGGATTGGAGGAGAGACTGCGATTGCACTGTTGGAGTGGGGACAGGTGAGTACTTACCGGTGACCTGGGGGGTTTCACATAGCGGGGCATCCCAATTTGGGATGTCCTGGGGGAAGCCAAGTAGCCAGCCTTGGAATCTTTTAGATTCCAGGACCGCCTGTAGCAGTTTTGTTCCGCTTTAAGATTAAAGGTAGAGCACAAATTGTATGTGCTGAGCATGATGACAAGTGCTCTGAAGGAGAGGGAAGTTAATAGCTTAGGCCAGATAACAGGTGCGTACCTTGTGAAGATCTACAGGGGAAAACATTCCAGTGAGCTGGAGCAGCACATGTAAAGTCCTGATGGGGAGAGTGGAAGTGATCAGGGTTGAGGTCCGGAGTTGAGTGGTTTTACACAGGAATCCTGATTTGGCATGCCCCTGCGTATGAAAGCACCCAGCTCACCTGGTAATTCACCTCGATGGCTGCTCCCATGACACATGTGCAGTGGCCTCCACCATAGAGTCTTGGTGGCTTTATCCTGTGCATCAGTATGCATGGCATACAGCGCTGATTGAACGAGAGCTCTCGCATGCACCATGGGAACATCTAGGGGAAAGGTGAGTTGTGTGGGCAATCTGGGGGTTTCACTTGGCGGGGCCCAAATCGGCATGCCACAGGGACAAGAACCTATCACCAGGATAGGAAAATAGGGAAAATCTTGGTTATAGGTCCACTTTAAATTAGACCAAAACCCAGAATTATACCCATCCTGGGTTTCGGGTCCTAGGGCATCCCTGAACACAAAACCAAGGGAGAAAAGGATGTTTTTACAGCAACTTAGGGGATTTCATACAGCAGGGCATCCCAAATAGGGATGATATGGAAAGACACAATATGGAGAGCACCCACACATGCACAGTTGGGCTTTCTGGGGGGTTTCACATATTAGGGCATCGCCAACCGGGATGCCCCAAAAGAACGCAACAAAATCCAGGAAAGTCAAATTCCCGAGTATTATTCTGCTTTAAAGTGTAAAAAAAACCTGGGGCAGCCAGCCCTCCCCACTGGTCTTTTCCAGTGGCATCCAGAATTGGGATGCCCTACTGAGTGAAATCCCGCAGATCTCTAGTAAAGTTTACCTTTTCCCCAGTCCAACGCCGCATGCGCGGGCTCTTGACGTGACTATGTAATTCAGCAAATGGTTCTGATTGTTTACAATGAGGGGCGAGAGCATGAGCTTCCCCTGGATTCTGGGGTTGTGTGCGCGCTCCTGCAGCTGCCATGCTGAAAGCGAGAACCCACGCCGCTGGGGATGCAAATGACAGTCACGGCAAATGGCTCTGATTGAGACGAGAGCCAGCGCATGCACTATTCAACTGGGAAGAGGGGAGTTGTACTGGATGCTCTGGGGAGTTTCACACAGCGGGGCATCCTGGTTGGGGATTTAATTGGATAGACTACATACCAGGTTTTGTTTCACTTTAAATAGCAACTTTGGAGGCCCTGGAGTCTAAAATACTTCAGGGCCGCCCAAGTTCATTTCCTGGGGGAATCCCAAATTGGTATGCCCTGCTGTGTAAAACCCCCAGATCCACACACCTGATCCCAGAGCCTCGCCACATGGTTGGACCCGCGGCAGCATCCCCGCTCACTTCTAGCTGCGTGTTCACCTGCGCCAGGCCTTTCTGAACAGGAGGCATGTGCACGGCGCTCAGCGGGGGATGTGACAGATGCACAATTGGTTCCTATCGGGCGTGTGCTCCACTTAGCCATCAGCAGAGATGATGGGAGCCTAGTGAAATCGAGCTTGCTGATTGGCTGAATATGGCGGCTGAGCCCACTCAGTTTCGACCGTGCCTGCGCTGTGGCAATGACAGGAATGTGAGTAAATCGAGTGAGTCAGGGGAATACACACAGTGGGGCATCCCAACATAGGAAAGTCAAATTCCCAGATTTTGTTCTGCTTGAAAGTGGACCAAAACCCAAGCCGACCGGCCCGGGGAATCTTAATAGATTTCAGCCCAAGGGCATCCAAAATTGGGATGCCCCACTGTGTGAAGACCCCCGGGGCGCCCCATTCACTTACCTTATTTCCCGGTCCAACAGCGCAAGCGTGAACGCGGCCACATCTAGCAGGGCACGCTCCCTGTTAGAGGGAAACGGAGGATGTGGCCGCCAGCACGCTCGGAGCATCTGGTCTTAGATGATGTGACGCCAGTGGCTCCGAGCGCGCTAATTGGACCAGTGGCCGCACATGCGCCATAGGACTGGGAAGAGGTGAGTTAGGTGATCTGGGGGGTTTCATGCAGCGAGGCACCCCCGATCCTGGGGGAAAGGACCAAAACCTAGGATAGTCCTGGGTTTTAGCCCACTTTAATCAATGACCTGGATCGCTCTTCCCTCAGCCATTCAGATCTGTTTGGCATAGGAGTGCGCGCGCTGTGGATTACGCCAGTGGCTCACGTCTGGAGCAAGGCGAGTTTATTTTACATATAGTTACATAGTTAATATGGTTGAAAAAGACATGTCCATCAAGTTCAACCAAGGGTGTTGGGGTAGGGGGAAGCTATTTCTTCTATTTTCTTTACTTATAACCGCTAATAGTAACTGTTAATGTTATTTTCTTCTAAATAAGCATCTAATCCTTTTTAGCTGTAACAAGCTTCTGTGGGAGGCTATTGCATAGATTTATAGTTCTTATGGTAAAAAACGATTGTCGCCTCTGGAGACTAAATTTATTTTTTTCCAATCGAAGGCAGTGCCCCCTTGTCCTTAGAGAAGATTTTACATGAAATAGTGTTCCCCATATTTTTTGTATGGGCCATTTATATATTTATACGTTAAGTTAATCATGCCCCCCCCCCCAATCGCCTCCTCTCAAGACTAAACAGATTGAATTCTCGTAATCTTTCCTCATAACTAAGATCTTTCATTCCCTTTATGGTGATCCCGGTATTCTGAAGTTGGGTTGCCCTTAAAGAAGCCTTGAACCCTTTTAGATTCTATAAAGGGTTTTGGTCCACTTTAAAGTTGCACTGGTGTAAATGGGCAGATTAGGAAAGGTTTGCCAAGCTGTGATCACAGGTCCCCTGTCACGTGACAGTCTATTATTATTATGAGCAGGTGTGAGGCACTACAAGTCCAAGCGGGCACACACACACGTGTATATATGTATAATATATATATATATGTATAATATAAATGTGTGTGTGTATTATAGCAGATGGCAGTGTGCTCCCCCCGGGCGGCAGATGTCGGGGTGATGGGCGGCAGCAGGGCGGGGTGGGGTGAGTTGCCCCCGGGCGGGGTGCCGCTGTGTGTACAGGAGGAGGCCCCCCGGCTCCCCTCCCCCCTCTCACCCCCCCCGCCCCCCTGACTCCCCCTCTCCGGACAGCGCCCCGGTGCATTGTGGGCGCACTCTGTTGTTCATTTGCCATTCGACCTCGGCAGTCGCGGCGGTTGCTGGGCGCCATCTGGGACACACGCACGGGGCTATGGCGGAGATGAACCGGCGGACTCTGGCCTTCCGGGGTGGCGGAGGAGGAGGAAACGGCGGCCAGGCCGCTACCGGCAACAATAACAACAACAATGGCGGCGTTGTGGCGGCGGAGGCCGCGGCGGCCTGGGCGCTGAATGGTGGCGGTGCTGCTGCTGAGGAAGAGGAGGTGGAAGTGGAGCTGGAGCCGGAGGGGCTGCTGGAGGACGACGACGATGAGACTGAGGCCTATCCCGGGGCGGCCGGCAAGGCTCAGGGGGGCAGCGGGGACAGCAGCGGGGATGACGACGAGGACGACGAAGAAGACGACGAGGAGGCCGCTGCCGCCGCTAAGGGGGACGGGGAGGACGACTGCGCCATTATCCGGGCGGAGGACGGCTCGGGCCCGCTCCCCCGGCGCTACGGCCTGCTGCCACCCGGCCGGACCCAGTCGCTGCTTCCCAGCCTGCACTGCGCCTTCCAGGCCTCCTGGCTGGCCGAGTTCCCATGGCTGCGCTTCTGCCAGGAGAGCGGCCTCATGTCCTGCGCCTGGTGCCGCCACGCCGACACCGCCCCGGG
Source organism: Gastrophryne carolinensis (assembly GCA_027917425.1). Lineage (NCBI taxonomy): Eukaryota > Metazoa > Chordata > Amphibia > Anura > Microhylidae > Gastrophryne > Gastrophryne carolinensis. The sequence continues at coordinate 368,781,408 of CM051239.1, read as the reverse complement.
GGACGAGCTGGTCCGGGGCACCCGACACTACAAGAGGGCGCTGGTGCTGCGACACGGACAGGCCCCCGAGCACCGGGCCCAGGACCCCACCGGCGCCGCCAAGCAGGTGAGGAACTACAAGGTCCAGCACGGGCTCGGGAGCGTCAGGGGTCTGCAACGGGCATGCTAGGACATGTAGTTCCCCATCACTAGCTATACTCAGTGGTTGGAACTGCAACTCCCAGCATGCCTTGTGAGGAAAGGCTTGGTATCCTAGAGCAAGGGCATGCTGGGAAATGTAGTTCCCCATCAATAGGAGGGCAGTCAAACTGACTTAGTGTGTTGGAACTACAATTCCCAGCTTTTCTCATTGGGGAAAACCTGTCTATCCTAGAGCAAGGGCATTCTGGGATATGTAGTTCTCCCAGCATGCCTTGTGAGGAAAGGCTTGGGTATCCTAGAGCAAGGGCATTCTGGGATATGTAGTTCTCCCAGCATGCCTTTTGAGGAAAGGCTTGGGTATCCTAGAGCAAGGGCTTGCTAGGAAATGTAGTTCCTCATTACTAGGAGGGCAGTCAAACTGGCGTAGTGTGTTGGAACTACAATTCCTAGCTTTTCTCACAGGGTAGATTGTGTATCCTAGAGCAAGGGCGTACTGGGATATGTAGTTCCCATCTCAACTGCCTTAGTGTTTGGAACTACAATTCCCAGCATGCCCTGTGAGGTAAGGCTTGGGTATCCTAGAACAAGGGCATGCTGGGAAATGTAGTTCCCCATCACTAGGAAGGCAGTCATACTACTTTAGTGTGTTGGAACTACAATTCCCAGCATCCCTTGTGAGGAAAACCTTATGACCTCCTAGCATTTCCTGTGAGAAAATGTCTATCATTACCAGGGCATGCTGGGATCTGTAGTACCCAATTGCCAAAGGGGGGGGGGCTAAACTGCCTTTAACTGTTCTTGAATTACAGATCCCAGCATTCCTTGCGAGGCAAAGCTCTTCCTTGGCAGATCAAGGGCATGCTGGGATATGTAGTTCACAAAACGTAGGTGACTTTTCCTACGCTGCAGAGGGGGTTTAAAGTGTCCTAATCACCAGGATTTAGGCTATCCTTGTCTCTATGGCATCTCACTTTGGGATGCCCCACTGCGTGAAACCTCCCAGATCACACACTCAAATTGCCATAATGGTGTACGTGTGATGCATGTGCGGGCCAATTATTGCTTTATGCCATGAATACTAATGAGCAGCATAAAGCTGCATCCTTGGTTACCCTTTAGTGTGTCTGACCTGCACTTGGCCTATTTGAATGGCTGGGCTCAGGAGCGCACACAGTTATAGGGATGCCGGGGATGTGGCCTCACTGTCGGGCACCTAGTCAGCTGGCCATGGAGTCTTTTACACTCCAGGGCCGGACTCAGTGGTGATTGGGCCACTTTAACTATTTTGGAACTACGGATCCCAGCATTCCTTGCAAGACAAACCTCTTCCTTCTCAGAGCAAGGGCATGCTGGGATATGTGGTTCACAATCAATAGGTGACATTTCCAACACTCTGGAGGGGCCTTAAACTTCACTGCTGTGGCACTACATTTCCCAGCCTTCCCTGTAAGGCCAGTTTCTTTGCATGGGCAAGTGCATGCTGGGCTATAGAATTCCCAACACATGGCTGACCATTCCAAACCTTAGGAGGAGCCTTAAAGCAGAACTACAGTTAAAAAAAAAAAAGTTTTGCATTAATAGTTAGCAGCGGGACCCGGGCTGCCCTGTTGCACATTGCCACTGTGAAAATGAGAAACCGGGCGCCTGGTTGCTCGACGCGTTTGGGCCCCGCTGATAGGCTGCTTGTGGGGGTGCGGGAGCTTCACCACCAGCAGCCTATTGGCGCCACCAGCAAGCCTATTTCCTATATAATAGGTGATGGGGCGACACTGTGACAATCTAGGGGGGGCTGGGTGGTGTTACCCAGATTGCTTGAATTCCCCTGCGCATAGACCTTTCCCCCACCCCCTGAACCTAGATCCCCAGCGAAATGTGGCCTCGCGAATGGCTGCCGGTGATCACGTGGGCTGGCTTGGGCATGAGAAGTTGACTGCCAGCGGCCACATGCTGTGTCTCCATTCTGCCCGAGGTTTGAGGTTCAGGTAAGCATTGCAATCTGGATGGCGAACACGGGCCGGACCAGCGTTCAGGATAAGCGAATGCCACCCTGGCACACGTGACTGCCGGCAGCCAGTCTTTATGCCCCAGGGGTTGGAGGTTCAGGTAAGCATTGCAATCTGGATGGCGAACATGGGCCAGACCAGCGTTTAGGATAAGTGAATGCCACCCTGGCACACGTGACTGCCGGCAGCCAGTCTTTATGCCCCAGGGGTTGGAGGTTCAGGTAAAGATTGCAATCTGCATGGCGAACATGGGCCAGACCAGCGTTCAGGATAGGGGGAATGCCACCCTGGCACAAAAACACGGGCTGGACCAGCTTTCAGGATAAGAGAATGCCACCCTGGCACACGTGACTACTGGTAGCCAGTCACTGTGCCCCACTTTGCCCAGGGGTTTGGGGGTTCAGGTGAGGATTGCAATCTGAGACGCACTATGCTGCCCCATGCCCATTATATAGAAAATGGATGTGGGACCGCTTTAACTGGGAACTACAGTTCTCTGTACGCAATGCCCATTTTGTGTGGGGTTAGGGCATGCTGGGATCTGTAGTTCCTGATAGCTAGGGGGATTGTTCTCCCCCAAGCTTGGCCTTGGAACCACAATTCCCAGCCTTCCCCCTGTGCCATTTCACTTAGTGTGAGGCAAGTGCATGCTGAGGTATGTAGTTGCCCAACGAGCTGGGGAGTCCTCTTCCTATACCTAAAATTAGGCCTGTTTACTTTTTGGTTCTTTAACCGAGTTGGGGCTACAATTCCCATTATGCTCTTTAAGCCAAAGCATGTGTGAGGCAGAGACAATGGCATGCTGGGATATGTAGTTGCCCAATACCCAAGTAAGGCTGATGGGGCTTTTGTAGACATTAAGCTTTCCACCTAGGTCAAGGTCAGACATGCTGGGATATGTAGCCCCCCCCCCCCCCCCGCCTGAAAACCAGGGGGACTCTTCCTAACCCCTAAACTGCGGCCTAAATTTCCCACTATTCACCTTTAAACCAAAACTGTGAATGCTGTGATATGTAGTTACCCAGCAACCGGACCAGGCCGATTTAGCAAGTCTGGAACTACAAGGACCAGGATTCCCTGACAGTGTCCATATAGTGCCTGTAGAATGCTGGGATATGTAGTTACCCAGCAACCTGACCAGGCGGATTTAGCAAGCCTGGAACTACAAGGCCCAGGATTCCCTGACAGTGTCCATATAGTGCCTGTAGAATGCTGGGATATGTAGTTCTCCAACACCCTCCCCTCTGCTGCTTTCATGTGTGTTTAGAACTGGTGGCATCCTGGTACATGTAGTTCCCCATCTCCTGATTGCTAAGGCTTTGGTACACTTGGAACTACAAGTGCCAGCAAGCCCTGTCAGGCGGGGTATATCAGTCTTGCCCTTTGCATGCTGTGACTTGTGGTGCGCTCCTGGCTGTGCAGTGTCGGGGCCGGCACCTGTAGAGGGCGGTGACCTGTGGTACATGGCCGCCATGAAGTGCCAGGTGCGGCGGGGGAGGGGAGACATGGCAACCCCCCTACCTTGTGTGCTTTGACAGTATGTGGGGGTCACGTGAGCACCCCCTCCCCCCGCTGGTTGGCTGGCTGGGAGGGGCCCTGTGTAAGCGGATTATCAGTGTGGGGGGTGCGCGGAAGGGGTGACCTACATTTCATCAGAGCCGGAAGTGTGCTCCCCGCCCCTGGCTCCCCTTCCTGTGCCCCCTCCCCCCCCCCGCCCCCCTCAGGTGGGCGCCGCCCGCCCGGCCAGCTCGGGTCACGTCGCTACGTGGCTGCTCCCCGCTGGAGCCTGTCACCCATCCCCGGGGCCCCGCAGCGCCGCGTCGCCATGGAAATGAGAGCGCCACAGGACTACAAGTCCCAGCATGCTTTGCGCGTTCTGTGCCTGGCCTGTAGATCATTTCAGAAGCCTCGGCGCGCTAGGACCTGTAGTTTTGCACTGTCAGACGTTATAAAGTGCTTGTTAACAGTGCTGTTATGACGTTTAGAAGGAAGTCGGCTGTGCACCGCTTATTCTCTTCCCCACAGTCACTTAAGTCGCCAATAATATCCCTCCTATTAAAGTGAACCTGCTCCCCGTGTATCCCTAGGCCAGGGATACTCAACCACTTCTTGTAAAGGTCCACATACAGGTATCCAGTGAGAGGTGAAGGTCGGGGGGGGGGGGGGGGATAATTAGAAATCCGTGCACTGGAGGGGGAGGGCAATAGATTCCACAGGCAAAACTAAAAAATGCTGGGATGGATGGGGCAGGAATGGATAGGGGCGACTTGGGGGGACGGAGATGGATGGGGCAGAGATGGCGAGACAGGGATGGGGCTGAGTTGGGGCAGTGGGACAGGATTGGATGGGGATTGAGAAATAAAGTTTGTGTGCACCCTGTAATACCACTTTCCACCCGTGCAGTACTTCATATTGCAATGCTAGGTGCCAGGGAGCCATGACACTGGCAGGAAGACTAAGCACTATATCGCCAACCAAGTAAAGGTGGCAGCTCTGAGCAAAGCAACACAGTGCAAGTCTGTCTGGGAAGGGGTCCGGAAATCTGGTGCCGAGGTCCGCATTTGGACCCCGGTCCGCCAGTTGAGTACTGCTGCCCTAGGCTGAAATACTTGCAAAAATATATCTCTGCATGGCGACCAGTGACCTCTGTGTGCCCATCCCTCCCAGATTTGTTTTAAACTAGACCGATCGAAAGGTTCCAGGGCTGCCTGATTCAGGATGCCCCGCTGTGTGAAACCCCCAGGTCGCCCAGTCCACTTGCCTTTTCCCTCCATCCAACACAACATGCATGAGCAGTGGCCACCGCCTGCTATAGTGCACCCTTTATTTGTGCCATTAATATGCACTGATTAGATGAATGCAAATTGGGATGCCCCCATGAACAGGAAAATCCTGTTAATTGGTCCACTTTTAAGTGGTCCCACACCCATTTCCTGCATTATATACGTGTGTGTTGGTTTCGGGGTGGGGGTGGGGGGTCATCCAGATAATAATAATAATCACAAGCTACTTACTGTTTGCTGGTTTGGTTTGTGCACCTCCATTGGCCACCATGTGGGACATCATGTCATGCGGGAGACCAGGAAACTGCTGCACCCTGCTTAAATGTAGACCAATCACCATCACGGTCAGCTCTGGAGATCCTAAATCGGGATGTCCCACTATGTGACCCCCCCCACTGTAGTGGTCCACAATCTCTGACCTTTCCGCTGGTCCCTCACCACAATCAAGGGCCGCAGCCGCTTCCTTTCAGCTGAGGTAAACTCCCGCACCCAGCCATCTGAAGTGTGCCCTAAAGCGGACCTACACCCTGAATAAGAGTCTATCTTATATGTTTCCCACACCCTGTACATACAGATTGCTCACATTAAAAATCACCCTACCTGCATCTACTGCATGTTATGAGCCTTTAAACATCCAAGATGGCGGCTCATGGAGCAAAAGTATCGTTTTTTAAGCGAGGGAGTTTTGGACCATCTCCCTGGCCAAATGAAGTCACATCCAACCTCGCCTCAGTACAGATTATACAACATACAAGAAATACATACAAATTTTATTGACTTATATAGTTAAAATTACAATGATCTAATGACAAAGTGACTAAAAAAATTTATAATATTACAATTACTCCAAGTGTTGTCTGGAGAAAAATGACAGTAATTCCAGAATCCTGCGGGACAGACTAGTTTCGCCTTATCTGGCTTCCTCAGTGCCCGCTGGGACTTAAAAAATCAACTGCGTATGAAAGGCAGCTGCTCCCCGTATGGGAGATCCAAATTGCTCCCGATAAGTAGACTGGCACAGTGGCCCAAAGTATCGTAGATTATAGAGCAGTGGAATTAATAATTATTTAATTGACCGTTTCTCTTAGATGAAGGGATCATTGGTATAATCATTTTGTCCAAATCACGCTGGTTACGGGTGCCTTTCCAAGATGCCTGGCGCACGTGGGCCAGAGAGGCTCATAGAGCATCGGGCAGCCTGCAAACAGGAAGTGTCTTCTGACTGTGTCGCTCTGCATTCTGGGATTGCTGTCCTTTCCCTGGCCCCAGCTCTGCTCTGTCTGTGTAAAGCACAACTATAACCCGCCCCCTGTACTTTATCCCGCTCTCCCTTCCTCAGTTTGTGTGATGCTTCTGAGTCAAGATGGCGGCACCTGTATCCTAGAGTCTTGAACAGAAGTGCAGCCCGGCAGGGCAAAGAATAATAATTAAGTGGCTAAAAATATTTTAATTTTAGATGCTGGGGAATAGTTTTCTAAGGGTTTGGGCTTTTCATTAAATCATGCTGAAGGTCCGGTTTAAATTGAAGGGAAATTGTGGATTATCCCGGAGTGATCGGGCGAGAGCGCGTCTATGCGCCTTGGGAATTGGAAAGGTGAGTTATATGGGTGATTTGGGGGGGGGGGGGGGGTCACACAGTTGGGTGTCCCAAATTGGAATGCCCCAGATGCAGTGATCTATCGCCAGGCTAGTGAAAATCCTGGTGTTAGGTCCACTTTGATGCATGTCTCCTTTTGGAGGTGCAGTTGCTGAATGTATCTCCTGTGTCCTGTTCTCTGTTGGATAGAACTTTGCCAAGAAAAGTTAAGTATCTGAGGCAGGGCTTACTAGAAGTCATGTGGTGGAGGTTAGTTTGGCTTGGTGTCCCTTTTGAACCGTTCTTAAAAATGGCCCAGTTTCCTGCCCGGGATGCACCCGACATGTGACTTACCCTGCCAGAAGTGTACGCACAGGCTGGCGGCATCTTTGGCTGCTGAATGGCTGGCGGTGGTATGGATAGCTGGAGGATCCGGGCTAGGTTTCATTCACTTTTTCTAGTTATACATTAATATGCTCAGCTAAGAAAGCTAATTGTAGGAGAGTACGCATATACACCATGGGATCACTGGTGAGGTAATTAAGCAAGGCGATTGTTTCACACAACAGGAACGTCCCAAATTGGGATGGTTAGAAATTCTGGTTTTAGGTCCAGTTAAAAAAAAATGTCTCTTCTATACACTTGCTGAAAATGTCGGGTTCTGGCCACTGTGGCAGTCGGGTGGCTGCCATTGCCTTACAGAAGGCCAGTTCTGGCGTCGCTGTTGTCCCTCCCCCTTTTGTATGTGAGCTGTGATTGGGTAACTGATGTGGCTTTCTTGTGATAACAGGAGTCTGAGGTGAAGGCGGAGGAGACGGAGAGCTACAGCGAGTACAGTACCAAGCCAAATGAAAACTCTTACTGCTACCAACTGCTGCAGGAGCTGAACGAGCAGCGGAAGAAGGGCATCCTGTGCGACGTCAACATCGTGGTGAATGGCACCGTTTTCCGAGCTCACAAGAACATCCTGGTTGCAGGCAGCCGCTTTTTTAAAACCTTGTACTGTTTTACAAACAAAGAAAGCCATGACCACACCACTGTTACCTACCTGGACGTTGTGGCCGTTCATGGCTTCTCTGTCATTTTAGACTTCATGTACTCGGGGAACCTTGTCCTCACCAGCCAAAACGCCATTGAAGTCATGACGGTGGCCAGCTACCTGCAGATGACCGAGGTCGTTCATTCGTGTCGCAATTTTATCAAAGATGCCTTGAATATAAGTATCAAATCCGAAGCTCCGGATACCGTCGTGGTCAACTATAACAATAGGAAGAACAAAGATGGCGCTACCCCCAAGGATCAGAAGGGCTCTGGCGGCTTTTGGGCCACCCGAAATCTTACAAATTTGGCAAGCAACGTCAAGAATGAAACGGATGGGTTTAAATTAGAAGATCCTCCCGATGACAGTTTCCAAGCCAATGATACCACGTGGATCCAGGACAGTTCTCCAGAGGTGACGGAGATCGAGCCCCCAGCTCAGGGAAAGGTGTTTGTGTGGAATGATATGGGGGCTAACTCTGGAGGAACTCTGCAGGAAACCCCCAAGCCTAGGAGGAAAAACCAGGCCACCAAGAGATTTGTCTACAACATACCTCCTAACAGCGAACTTCAGGTCGATGGCAACACCATGATGCCGCAGTCTGTGCCATACGCAGACGAGGACATGCAGTGCTTCCAAGATGCAGCAGGTAGGTCTGTAGGATCTAAGAGAACCTGTGGGTCGCTCATGAAACAAAATGGCATTAGTATCCCAGTTGAATGGCATCTTATGGGGACTGGAAATGGCTGCAAACGTTTAATGTTTACTGTCCACTGTCATACAGAGTTTCAGAAGTAAACTAGGGTAGAAGTAGGTGGGCCCGGACCCTACCTGGGACAGAGTTGCAAAGAAGTGTGCTTTAAAGAGGAACAATACACAGGATTTTCACTTTCATGTGTTTTTTTCCACTGTGTGGCAGCATCCAGAATTGGGATGCTCCACTGTGTGTATCCCCCCCCCCCAGGTCACCCCATACACTCGCTTTCCTTCCACCCCCATTGCACAGACTCAGACGTGAGCAAGAGCTCTGAGCAGCTTGCGCGCTCGCTTGTCTCCCTTCAGCGCCACCTGGACGGCTAAGCACCGTGCTCCCTTCTGCTAGCGGCTAAGCCGGGGCCTTGTTCAGGTTTTAGCTGTGGACGGGCCCACACCCCCCATTCAGAAAAGCCTTGTGCAGACATGCGCACAACTAGAGATAAGCAGATATGTGGCCGAGGCATGGCGAGGGCTCGGAAGCAGGCGACCTAGGGGGGTTCACACAGAAGGGCATCCCAATTTGGGATCACCCATAAACTGGGATTGGAATGGTCCTGGATTCTCTTGGGCTCCAGGGCCTCCCAAGTTCCTCTTTCAAAGCTTTACAAGTAAAATTTAGCACCTGTGTATTTTTAGCATCACACAGAATCTTTTCCCTCAACTCGCAACTTGCACTGAAACAACCTCCTGTTTAGGGAGGCGCCGGCCACTGCTGGGTGAGATTCAGGAATTCCAAAACACCTACACCCATCTTGGGACAGGCTTTCCTGGCAGGGTGAGTCTTCATCTAATGTAGAAATGACCTTAAAGCGGATTATAAAAGCGCATTATCCCTGGAAATTACTGGAATTTTGTGAAGCTTCAGAACACAGACCAAAACCACTGACAGGCCTCCTGGCCTACTTGCCACCACAGCTTCTATTAAGTTCCTGAAGGCCTGGTGAACTCCATGCTGGCTCCTGCACTTGCTGTCAGATGAATATGATTCCAGGCTGAGGTGCCCATAGACACTACTGGCTGCCTCGGTCTGGACTTGTACACACCACAAACTAACCCAGAGTCTAATATGGGCTGAGCTCTGAGGACAGCGATGGCCACAAGAGTCTCTTTTCATTGGTAGTTTGATGCTGATGCTTAAAGGGAAACTCCAGACAAATTAAATAAGGGTGGCCCAGACACCCCCTTTGGCCAGTGATAAGAATGCACAACTACATATAGCTAGCTCATTAGAATAATTGTATTAAACATTGGTATACTCACATACACCTCAACAACTTAAAGTGGACCATCACCCTCCGGTGATCGGCCCTGGAATCTATAAGATTCCCGGGCCGATCACCTCCCTCCCCGCGGGACATCCGAGATCGGGATGTCCCGCGGGGTGACCCCCCCCCCCCCCCCCCCCCCCCCACCAAATCCCCTTACTTTGTCTTCGGCGGCGGCCGGCCACCGCTGCCTCCCTCGCGCCCCTCTAGACGTGCCCGCGCCGGCCGTCCGTGAATGGCCGGCGCAGCGCGCGCACATGTCAAGAGTGATGCGCGGGAGGCGGCGGCGGAGGAGCCGCTTGTCCACGGCTGTCAAACCGCTTGTCCGGCGGCGCGGGGAGAGGTGAGTTTTTTGGGTGATCGGGGGGGGGGGTTTCACACAGCGGGGCACCCCGATCGGGGGTGCCCCACCCAAGTGGACCAAGACCCAGGATAGTCAAAATCCTGGGTGTTGGTCCACTTTAAAACCAAGTAAAAAACACATACAGACAACTGAAGGAATGGGCTATGCAGATCCTGAACCACGGCATCTCCAGTTATAATTGCTGAGTTTTACACTGTGCTTCCACTGGTATTGTAACTGCAGCACCTTGTTTGATCTATTAAACAATCAATGAACACTCAATTTATATATAGTATTATAGTATGTATGTATGTATGTATATATATGTATATGTGTGTGTGTGTGTGTGTGTGTGTGTGTGTGTGTGTGTGTGTGTGTATATATATAATACTATATATACTAAGTATTATAGTGTGTGTGTGTATATATATAATACTATATATACTAAGTATTATAGTGTGTGTGTGTGTATATATAATACTATATATACTAAGTATTATAGTGTGTGTGTGTATATATAATACTATATATACTAAGTATTATAGTGTGTGTGTGTATATATAATACTATATATACTAAGTATTATAGTGTGTGTGTGTATATATAATACTATATATACTAAGTATTATAGTGTGTGTGTGTATATATAATACTATATATACTAAGTATTATAGTGTGTGTGTGTATATATAATACTATATATACTAAGTATTATAGTATGTGTGTGTATATATAATACTATATATACTAAGTATTATAGTATGTGTGTGTATATATAATACTATATATACTAAGTATTATAGTATGTGTGTGTATATATAATACTATATATACTAAGTATTATAGTATGTGTGTGTATATATAATACTATATATACTAAGTATTATAGTATGTGTGTGTATATATAATACTATATATACTAAGTATTATAGTATGTGTGTGTGTATATATAATACTATATATACTAAGTATTATAGTATGTGTGTGTATATATAGTATTAATACTAGAGTGCAAATAAAAATAAATCTAGCACATGTCAATATAAAGTGCATCCTGCAATGCATCTAAAGAAATGTCTTTAAATCCATAAATTATATAAAGTCTAATATAATAGTGCTAATGCTCATATATGCTTCTTATGTAAATGCTACAGATTAAGGAGGACCAGAGGAAAGGACAAAAAAAGGGGGGGGGGGGACGTAAAAATGTAATATTGTAATATCACAAGTCAGCAGCAGTCTGCATAGAGCCCCCCCCCCCTCCTAGTTTAAATGGTAACCCCACAAATTGCACCGGGGTTATGCTTTGCAAAGGTATGTAAAAAGATGTAAGGGGGCAGATTTAGTGATGGGTACTTAAACGGTTAACCTGTGTATTATACTTATAATTGACAGGGCTGAATGTTTAGCTAAAGTTTTAGGGAAATAGTGTTTTTTTTTTTTTTTTTAATAATTGGAGCATTTAAAAGAGAGCTGAGCCTCCATCTGAATGCACCTTATGAGTGGGGGGGGGGGGGGGCAGAGCCCAGGAGACCTGCAGGAGGAGGACATAAACTTTTGTTGGCTCATAAATATTGTGAATTATCCAGCCATGGGCAGCACAGAGCAGCGCGTGTTTCTAGAGCTCTGTGTCACCACTGAGGCGGCGGCAAGCAGAAAGCGCAGCTCAGGGCTCCATTATACGCTGGACGCGGCCACACCTTTCATTACTGCTGTAACATGAGATTTGCTGCCAGACCAAGGTGCCGTGCATAGGGTAGGGCTGTGGCTGTATTTTTATACATTTTTTTTTTTAAAGCCTATTCCTTACTGATGTAATGCCATTCGCATACATATGTCGGTAATATGTGTATTGGTGATGAGTAAATAAATGCACCTCAGATCGGATCCTTGGTTCAGGTTCTCTAGCCTAGTAGGAGTGACCCGATTTTGGGCACAATTAACTAACAGAACGCTTTACTCCTGCAGTTTTTTAATTGGTGCTTAAAGTGGACCAACACCCAGGATTTTGACTATCCTGGGTTTTGGTCCACTTCGGTGGGGCACCTCGATCGGGGGTGCCCCGCTGTGTGAAACCCCCCAGAAAGCCCCGAAAACTCCTCTCCCCGCTCCCACGTGACCGCTGCAGCCAATCCCCGCAGGTGGACAAGCAGGAGGCAGCGACGGACAAGAGAGCGCGCCCGCCGCCGCCTCCCGCGCATCACTCTTACAGGGCGCGGCCCGGCCATTCACAAACGGCAGGCGCGGGTGCGTGTCCTGCTAGAGGGACGCGCGGGAGGTGGCGGCGGGCGCCGCTGGATCGAGGAGCAGGTAGGGATTTAGGGGTTTCTGGGGGGTTTCACACAGAGGGGCACCCCCGATCATGATAGATTCCCGGGCCGATCATAGGAGGCTGTTGGTCCGCTTTAACGTTGGTTTTGGAGTGGGCAATCATAGAGGCATTCCGAAAGAGGACCTCCAGGAAAAATAAACTGACCACAGCCGCCTGGGGACTGATCCAAAATAAGAACGGGGGATCAAATACATTTTCAGATTTTAATATCTATCTACAGGAGTCTTTCTCTGCATGGTATTTATTATGTATATATTTTCAGGAACCTCAAAAGAGTTCAAGTTTGAAATGTACTCGGAGCCGTGGTCTAGAGAAACCTGGGAAAATGGTAAACCTATTCTCCGCTTATTCACGTCAGAAGCTCAAATAGCTGAGATCAGGGTTTCCCAACCTTTTCCCACCTCCCATATTTCATTATCTGAAGTACCACCCAATATAGACAGCCTGTCTGGAGTTTTTTTTTTATATTTTGCAATTTGTAGGTTAAAAAGATGACCCCATCTGCTGCATACCTCTTGTAAAGTATGTCCAGTCAAAAATGAAAGTGGGACGTCCCATAACCCAGAGAACTCGCCTCACCTCCACCTGATGGTGGGCAGCCTATCAGACATGTGGGTGGCTGTGCACATTGCTGTGCAGCCTCTGGCCTGCCGAGCCTCATAGGCTTGTCTATGGCTGCCATGTTCTTTGTAGTACCACTGACTGGGAAACGCTGGAATTGCCCAAGTGCCGGGCTGTATAAACATTCCCCCTCGTATCTACCAAATGCCCCTCAGCCACTGAAGTAGAGGAAGTGTAGCTAAAACTTGGCAATGCTTCTTTCTGTGATAGCCTCTCAGAAACAAATGTCATCTGCAGTTGCTCCTAGTGACTCCAGGACTTAAAGTGGACCAAAACCCAGGATTTTGACTATGCTGAGTTTTGGTCCTTTTCCCTTGATCGGGTGTGCCCCGCTGTGTGACCCCCCCAATACCGAGGCCCCCCCAGGACGCCAAGCCCAGCTCACCTCTTCCCGGTCCCACGGGGCATCTAAGAGCAGCGGCTCTGATGGCCGCATCCTCCGCTTCCCTCTAACGGGGAGTGTGCCGCACCAGCCATTTGGTAATGGCTGCTCTTAGACGCGTCGTGGGACCGGGAAAAGGTGAGCTGGGCTCGTCATCCTGGGGGATTTCACACAGCGGGGCACCCCAACTGGGAAAAGGACCAAATCCTAGGATGGTCAAAACTATTGACTATCCTGGGTTTTGTTCCGCTTTAAATTTGTTTTGTTTTTGTTTTTTAATGCATAGATGGCCATTGTATGCTTGTGCACACATAGGAATTCGTCCTCCGCATTTAACCCATCCGTGCAGTGAGTGTACACATGTCCGGAGCGGTGGGCTGCCCTAATTACGGCGCCCGGGGAACAGTCGGGGGGGGGGGGGGGGGGTTAGGTGCCTTGCACTTCAGTCATGTTCCAGGACCACAACTGCCCACAACTGGGGGGATACTTCCCAATTATCCCACACAGCTGATCAGCAGTTTCAAACTTGCCACTGGCCTGTGGTTGCCTGGCTGCCTCCTCGCATAGCGCCCATCAGCCGTCCACAGCAAGGCCTGGCAATGTTGGTAAAACTACCAATATAGGGCTAATCAGCTGCGTGGGACTGTTGAGGAATATCTAGTCCTGTCATTTTACTATGCAGCAGTGGGGAATCCCAAATCCGGCTGATCATTGGCATACTTGTCTTTTCCGGGCTTCCACAGCGACCGTAGAGCAGCCTATTGGGCTTGTTGGCCAATGGGCACGCGCGTCTGCCCGGTGAGCCTGATAGGCTGCTTGTAGTCAGGACGTGGATCCCGGAAGAGTTGACTATCTGCAGCCCCGATGTCCCGCAACTGCGTAATAAAGAGGAATACAGTCCTTTTTGACTGGTTTGACAATTAATTCAGATCACTTAGTAGTTTCCTCCTCACATGCATCCTTACTCACTGTACATCAAGCTATATACATTTTACCTGTACTTTGTTTAAAAGACCTTTTCCAAAATTAGTAATGCAACCGATCTTATTTTCTAGGTGACTCTTCGTCTGGGCTCATGAACTTGAATAAGTTAAAATGTCCTCACTGCAACTATGTAGCAAAATACAGAAGAACGCTTAAAAGACACTTACTGATTCACACGGGAGTGAGATCTTTTAGCTGTGACATCTGCGGGAAGATGTTTACCAGAAGAGAGCACGTCAAGAGACATTCCTTGGTAGGTCTCCCTCTTTCCACACTAACTGAGGTCTGCAGGTAATGATTCCTGTAATGGATCCTGCTGCTCTGGCACTTGCAGCCATTACTTTGCCTCTTTGGTGTTTCTGGTACCTTTTTAAGGTTACAGAAAGATCAAAACATACAAATACGTATATGTACAGTTTAAATACTATGTAATCAAGCGGGAGGGGGGGGGGGTGTTCCACTTGTAATCTTGTTGCAATTGACTGATATGTCTTGCCCTTGTGGAATAGAGAGACCCAAAAGAAAGGCAATGTCCATGTGGACCTTGGCATCACATGTTATCAGTATGGGTGATGTTGACCATGTTCCTCGTAAATGACCCTCGCTACACTGATTTTATGGAAAGGTCATGCTACAGACCGCAATACAGACCACAATACAAAGTTAGAAACCATTTAAAGTAGACCAAAACCCCTTTCCCCCACCTGCAGGGATCTTGCTTCCTTCTGCATTAAAGTGGACCAACACCCAGGATTTTGACTATCCTGGGTCTTGGTCCACTTCGGTGGGGCACCCCCGATCGGGGTGCCCCGCTGTGTGACATCTCCCCCCCCGATCACCCGGAAAACTCACCTCTCCCCACTCCCACGTGGCTGCGCCGTGCAATCAGCGTGGACGGACAAGCGGCTCCTCCGCCGCCGCCTCCCGCGCGTCACTCTTGACGCGCCCGCGCCAGCCATTCACAGATGGCCGGCGCGAGCGCGCGCACGTCTAGAGGGGCGCGAGGGAGGCGGCGGCGTGCGGCCGAAGACAAGGTATGGGAATTTGGGGCGTTTGGGAGGGTTTCACCGGGGAGGGAGGTGATCACGGGAGGGTGATGGTCCACTTTAACATCTTGTTTTTTTTTTAAAGAGGACAATCCTCCTTCCTTAACTACGCTTACTGGGCTAATTTGAGATTGTTTGATTGTGATCTCAAATGGTTTGATTGTGATCTCAAATGGTTTGATTGTGATCTCAAATGGTTTGATTGTGATCTCAAATGGTTTGATTGTCATCTCAAATCTTCCCCATAACATGGCACACCCACTGCCTGCATCTCCCAATTTAAACTCGCACACAAATGACAGTGGTTAATCGTGAGGCTGCCATAAGGATATGCTGAATGCACTCATTGCCACAACAATCACTATTTATTTAATCAGAATAAACCTGGATTGGCACAAAACTCTATTGAGTATTTCCTACACTTAATAAAATGGCAACGTTGAAGGGGCTTTGGGACTTCGTCACTATTTTAGCACTTATCAACGTTGCTGTTTTATTAAGTGTAAGGGAATACATCATAGAGTTCTGTGGCAATCCATGTTTTTTCTGATTAAATAGTGATTGTTGTGGCAATGTGTGCCTTTAGCGTATCCTTATGCCAGCCTTACGGTTAACCACTGTCATTTTGTGTGTGAGTTTAATGAGGCGCCTCAAACATGCCGGGGGCATTGGGCAGAGCATAGCACCTCACATGTAGATGGGATCTCCCAGTTTTCCTTTTTAAGGTTGTTCTTGCATCCCCAATTTCCCTATAGTCTGAGGCACAAATCCATCCCCAGACTATTTAACGCCACTATCTAACTCGCCAGAGTGCGCCTCAGACTAGGGATGCCCGGGTTGCAGACAGTGAACAGGTCAGACAATCCGAGCGGGTCATCCTATATCAGAATGCTCCAAGGAAAGGCAAACGGCCAGCGCTGAAGTCTATTAGAATCACTGATTTGGGGTTTAAATGAACTGTATGCAAGAGGTTGATAAAACCTACAGCCTCCTCGCTTATCACTACACACGGAGTAAATTGTGTAACATTAAACATATCGGCTAATGAGAGGAGGGGTCACTTATACACTCGAGTTAAAGTAGACCAAAACCCAGGATAGTTAATATTTTTGACTATCCTGGGTTTTGGTTCTTTCCCCTGGGGTGCCCCCAGAATACCGCAGCCAGCTCACCTATTCCCGGTCCCATGGCGCGTCTAAGAGCGATGGCTCTGATGGCCGCATCCTCCACCTCCCTCTAACAGGGAGTATGCCTGCGCCGGCCACTCACAAATGCCTGGCGTGGGCGTGCGCACTGTTAGAGGGATGCGGAGGATGCGGACGTCAGAGCCGCTGTTCTTAGACACGTGGGACCGGGAAGAGGTGAGTTGGCTGCGGCGATCTGTGGGGGTTTCACACAGCGGGGCACCCCCTTCTTTCGGGGTGCCCCCGGGCAAAGGACCAAGACCCAGGATAGTCGACCTATTTATATTGACTTTTATCATTAGGATATTTTTTTGCGATAGTGCTTCTTTAAGTGGAGCTTGGCAAGATTTACATTGTCTGATGGGCCACAAATACAAATCTTTGTCCCCTGTAAACAAGCCACTCCCTCTCAGCTTGTGCACAAGCACGACATTGCATGGCCACGCCCTCTCCTGTTATAGAAAAGGTAAAACCTTTATACTAGATACCACATAAACAAAAAGCCTCTTTTTAAAAACTTAAAGTTTTTATGACATGTAGGACTACACCTACACATTGCCTGCTGGATGGCTTTAAAGAGCAAAAGAGGACTTTGTGCCGGCTGCCCAATTCATGCTTGATTTCCCTGTTCCACTACTCGGAAACCTGGAGCACTACTGTAACCTGCTGCTTCTGTGGGGAACTTGGGAGCCCATCACCGTTGGTAGCTTTGCTTACCTGGCCGTCCTTCTGCACTCATCATTGCCTGGCTCTAAAGTGGACCTTTAATGGTATCCAGTTGTATTGGTAATTCTAACCCCCCTTTTTTTTTTTTCTTCCCTTTTTAGGTGCATAAGAAAGACAAGAAATACAAGTGCATGGTTTGTAAAAAGATCTTCATGTTGGCTGCGAGTGTAGGAATTCGGCACGGCTCTCGGCGCTATGGAGTTTGTGTAGACTGTGTGGATAAATCTCAACCAGGGCTTCAAGACTCCGGAGTAGAACATGTGACCGATGTAGATTTTGGCCGAGATGAAGAGTATGACGACAACGATCCGGTAGAGACAGTGGACGCCGACGACGACCTTGTGGACGTAGGAGACGATCCCAATGATCCCAGCCAGTGGCCGGAGCAGATTGACCCATCGCACTGGGAACAAAACAATCCTTCACAGTGGGAGCGGCAGAAAGCTGCGGCTCGATGGGACGCATCAGGAGTCTGTATGACGATAGACGACTGACCTCCAGGAAGCGTGGAACGGGTGCTGCAACTGAACAGGACATGTCACATCGAGGTGCGAGCGCGGACTCAAGGCTTGCAAAACATGGTACCTGGCTGAACGATAGTTGTTGCTGTGAAAACTGTAGGGTCAAAGCCTTATAGCAAAGATTATTTTTTTTTTTTTTTATTTTTTCTTTCCTTTTCAGTAATTTGCACAGGACTGTACAGAATACAGCTGTTTGGTTGAAATCTACCGAGTCCTAACATCTCCAATCATTTATCAAAGAAATGTTTTTCTTTTATTTATAGGGTTTAGCTATGTCGGTCCCTTCAAAGTCTAAGAACTACTAGTGTGATGTTAATACATGTTGTGTTGGAGTGAAATCCAAGTATGAATGTGATGTCCTTACACTACTAGGAGTGAGACACAGAATAGAGAACGGAAGGATCCCGCCACAGACCTGTACCTGCTGTTTCCGAGGAGCTCGTGGATTTCCTTTAGCATGTTGATGGTGAAGGGTCCTTGGGGGGGGAGGGGGGGTGATTAGGGATGAAATCTGTGCTAGCGTTAGAACACCTTTTTTGGCCACCTATAGAGATTAGATTCTTGTCGGTAAATCACTGTCATCGTATTCACCTTTTGCTCAGTTATGTTTGTCAGCTGTGTATGACAATGTTCCTATTGCTCCGCCCAAAGCGAAGTGCTCCAGTCCTGCGTCAGTCGCTCAGGGGCTGTGCTTGGTTGGATTTGTATCTTGTTTTTAGTTTAGCTTCACATAAAGGGATTCCTGAAGAGGAGTGATGGACACTCTGGGCTCTTTCTGGCTCCGTTACACAGTCAGTTTTTTTTGGTCTCATTTATAATCTGGCAGAATAGATTGCTCCATGTTTTGTTATCCTCTCCTTTTGTTCGTGAGGTTATACCATTCATAGCAAGCACCTGGCTTTAGCACTTGGCTAGTTGACCACGGCCCCTTTTTCTTTTAGGTGTAGTCTGTGGCTATGTGATAATAAAAGGCTGGGTACATTGCAGAGGCTTTCCGGGCAGGGTTCTGTTTTTTTTCCTTTATTCCCAATAATCTGATTTACCCCTGCGCTGTTTTAACGCAACGTAGATTGCGCAGTGCTTCGGCCAGTCATCCTGTGTGAGATGGTGCTTGTCGCTCATGGTAGAAAAGCTTGGAATGGAAGCTGTTTGCTTGATATTTAGATGCTCGTATGTTTTATTTTTTTAATTTAGTTATTCTTGTTTGAACTGGTGCTGGAAATCGCCCCATTTCCAAGGATACTTGGCTATCACACAGGTGCATACAAACTCGCTCCTTTTTACCGCATATTTATGTGTATATATGGCGGCATGTTCTTTTTTTAATTTTTTTAGTGCTTCTCTGCTCTGTGTATACAAGATAGTCTCTGATTGATAATGTCTGTAGGGTTTCCAGATAATGGATGTCTTATAGGGATATGGTCAAGCCAGTTTGACTTCATGCCTGAAGGTGGCTCTAAGCTTAAAGTGGATCATCACCCTCGGGTGATCGGCCCGGGAATCTATAAGATTCCCGGGCGATCACCTCCCTCCCCGCGGGACATCCGAGATCGGGATGTCCCGCGGTGAGGGACCCCCCCTTCCCCCAAAACCCCCCAAAAACTTACCTCATCGCCGCCGCCGCCTCCGCGCTCCCCTCTAGACGTGCGCCCGCGCCAGCCGTTTGTGAATGGCGGGCGCGCGCACTGTCAGAGGGGCGCAAGAGGCGGTGGACGCGCTGTGTTTTCCGCTGCTGTCACCCGCTTGTCCGTTGGCGGTGATTGGTCAGCGCGGCCACGTGGGAGCGTGGTGAGGTGAGTTTTGGGGGGTTTCAAACAGCGGGGCACCCTTAATCGGGGTGCCCCCCTGAAGTGGACCAAGACCCAGGATAGTCAAAATCCTGGGTGTTGGTCCACTTTAAAGGGAACCAGCAGTGAGATAAATGTGATGATCCCTAATCCACACATTGGTGGTTATTCCGGCTTCTATCTGGAGAGGCCTGGAACACGTGTAGAGAAGCAGCTCAGGCTCCTTGTCGAGTCAGCTGTTTCAGCCATTGGCCTTGATTCAACAAAGGTAGAAAAAAAAATTCTCATGGTAGTAAAAAAATTCAATTCATGAGAAAAAAAGCCTGAGACTTTTCTTAGGAGTAAAAAAAGTGCCATTGCCTTTCATTGTTTTCTTAGCTGGTGATTCTGTAACAGTGACATTCTCATGAATTGAATCTTTTACTACCATGAGAATATTTTTCTGCCTTTATTGAATCTAGGCCTTGTATTTTCTTTCTGGTTCTCAGTGTAGCTTAAAGTCTAAACACTTGTGGTTCATGGGAGCAGCCATGATATTCGGCTTTTTGATTTTCTATTTTTGTCTTTCTTGGCCAGTGCCGATTGGGGCCTATAGCCCAAGTCCTCACCCGTGCTCCAACCTACCTAACCCCAGTATTTTCAGCCCCCCCCAATAATGATGGGATTATTGTGAATGCCACCCCATTGATTTCTGTTTGAGAGAAGAAGTGAGTGCTTTTGACATGTATGAAACAATGGGGCAGCAGCCACAGCATTCCTATCCTGGCTGCTCCCATGAAACACAATACTCGACTCGACTGTCCCTTTTTATAAGCGCATGTCCTTAGTGCATCAAAATCAGGGAGCTCTTTATGATGGGGGCAGAAAAGCATGTCTCCTATTGCCACATATGTATGTATAGCCATTCCCTGTAACCTATTGGCTGTAACTGCTAGGAAAAGGTGAGTATTTCTCTAATGCAGGGTTTGCTAATGGTGTGAGGGGCAAATTAGTTTAGCGTCCCTGTGAAACAGGAAGCCCCAGTATCTGAAGTTGGGGGACCAAATGTTTGCGTTCCAGACTGGAGGTGGGCGTGGCCTATTCTCTATAGGCGATCCCATGCTAGTCTGTGCATATTCGCCCCTTTTAAATTTGGAAGTGTCTCCCTGCTTCAGATACTGGGAACCAATCATGTCCACAGGACTTGGGGAAGGTAAGCAGGCAAGCATGTGCTCTCATATGGCAGCCCTGATCTGAAGCATGTCCATGAAGGTGGACTTTCCCTTCAAAGCTGATCTAAACCTTACATTGCAACTCTGTACCAGTGTGCGTCAGGTTTACCTGAGCCCTAAACTAGCCTCGCCTACCCCCTTGCCCTTTGCTGTTTAAATGAATTGTTCAGCATTGTCTAGACCAGGGGTACTCAACCCCTTCTTGTAAAGGTCCAATTACAGGCATCTGGTGAGAGGTGAAGGTCCGGATGGGGGGCTGTCGTGTGGAGGGGGGGGGGGTGGGTGGATAGAAATAAGTGCTCTGGGTGGAGGGGCTATAGATTCCACTGGCAAAGCTTAAAAAAGGCTGCTTGCCCCCACCCCAAGAACCCTATTAGGCTTTAGGAAATAAGCAGGAGTTTTTTTTTTTTTTTGCCCGACAGAACCTATAGCTCTGGCCCACGCTGCTTTTACCCCCCTGTGCATTCTGTGCAGGCCGTGTACAAGGGTGGGCTAGGGCTGAAAATGTTACTGGCAATAAGGTCTGGTAAGAAGTAAAGGAGGCAGCACTGAGCGGGCAATACAGAAGCAACTGAGTGCAGGACGGTCAGGGCAGGGGTCCGGAAATCTGGTGCCGAGGTCTGCATTTGGACCCCGGTCCGCCAGTTGAGTACCGCTGGTCTAGACCCTCTAAGCCTTGCTTCTCATACAGAACTTGGCAGCCTATTCCTTCCTACCAGGGTTATACTGCTCTGCCCTATATAGGATCTCATTAAACCTTTACAGGTGTGGAGATGGTTGGTCATAGTGTCAGGACAAGACAGCTAGTCCCCCTCAGGTTCCTATACTTATGGGCAGGTTCATCCTTGCTGGTGCAAGTAGCAGTGACCCGGATCCACCAATGAGAAGTTTGGTTGGCAGCTGTTACGTTTTGTACTTGTCTTGCTGTGTTTTATGTAGGGACTCAATTGCAGTCGCCCATTATCTAAAGCCTCTTATCAGGTCAAACTGAATTGCCCTGTGCTCTAAATGATGCCTGGTGCCCGGGAGCCTCACCTAGCCCTGTACATTGCTTCATGTGCCCGGGAGCCTCGCCTAGCCCTGTACATTGCTTCATGTGCCCGGGAGCCTCGCCTAGCCCTGTACATTGCTTCATGTGCCCGGGAGCCTCGCCTAGCCCTGTACATTGCTTCATGTGCCGCTTTGTATCATCTTCTTGTCTTTCTAGTCCATCGGGAGCCTTATGTAGACTTCTAAATGCTCGAGCAAATAATCCTTTTTGTGAACTAAATGCTTTATTATAATTATTGTCACTTCTGTTTAATAGGAATGTCATGTCAGGTTGATTATTTTTTTTTTTTTTTTCAGATGTGTACAAACTGCAATTATCTTTACAATTTTATTATTTATTTTATATATATATATATAAATATATATTTTGGGGGAGCAATATTGCAATGACTATCTATTTTGAAATCATTCTGAAGTCGCAGATGAATGAGCTTGTGTAATGTTTCACCCAAACCATTTTGCATTTTATATTTTTCTCCTGCTTTGAGTCTGGGGTACATTTTTTTTTTTTTTTGCCAATAAAATGATTTAAAAGGGTGGAGGAATGTCTGACTGAGGGAAGCCCATTCTTGTATGATCAGATTATTATATGATAGATCAGATTATTATTATATGATATTATATGATATATGAACAAGATAGGTGGGGGTAGCCCAAAACCCCCCAGAACCATACCAAAAACACTCCTGCACAATCATAAGATTCCAAAGCCATACAATATTTTATGTTGGGCAAACACAAAAAAAGACAATTTAAAACAATTAAAAAAAGACATTTAACATATACACATGATGCTACATCGTGTATGGGACATTGCACTGTTCAATCACATAATATTCAAAGACCCTATATAGCAGGGGTACTCAACCACTTCTTGTAAAGGTCCATTTAAAGGCGTCTGGTGAGAGGTGAAGGTCCGGGCGGAGGGCTATTGTGGGTGGGGGTGGATAGTTAAAATTCAGAACACTGGGGTAAGGGCTATAGATTCCCCAGGCAAAACTAAAAAAAGGTTGCTTGTCCTCCCCCCATCCACCCCAAAAGTCCTATTGGGAGACTGAGAAACAAAGTTTGTGTGCACCTTGCAATGCCACTTCCCTCCCATGCAGTACTTCATATTGCAATGCTAGGTGCCAGGGAGCCATGACACTGGCAGGGAGACTATGCACCACATAACCTATCAATGGGGCAGCTCTGAGCACAGCAACACAGAAGCAACTGAGGGCAGGGCTGTCAGGGCAGGGGTCCGGAAATCTGACGCCAAGGGCCGCATTCGGACCCCGGTCCGCCAGTTGAGTATCACTGCTATATAGTATAGAAGCATATATAGTACAGAACCATATATAGTACAGAACAGACCACAATGAGGTCTTTGGATATTACGTGATTGAACAGTGCAATGTCCCATACACGATGTAGCATCATGTATATGTTAAATGTCTCTCTTAAATTTTTTTAATTGTCTTTTTTTGTTTTTGCCCAACATAATAAAATATTGTATGGTTTTGGAATCTTATGGTGGTGCTGGAGTTTGTTTTTAGTATGGTTGTGGGAGTTCTGGAATACCCCCACCTATCTTGTTCATAGATTGTATTGTCCTACTAGAATACCGCACACCTGTTTACTCTGCTGGTGCGGTGGACTTTTTGTGTGTTCAGTTCATCAAATTTATTATAGAAAATAGTGTGTGAGGAGGAGTCTGATTTGGGGATGTTCCCTACAGACCTGAGATCCGTGGCTCTCCTACTCGCCTTCACCAGGTCCTGCAATGCTAATGGCTCTCATGCAGTCCTGGTATTTTAAACTGAAGGTGGGCATGTCCTGTGTGTGGGGCGAGACAGGGGGTGCATGTCCTGTGTATGGGGCGAGACAGGGGGTGCATGTCCTGTGTATGGGGCGAGACAGGGGGTGCATGTCCTGTGTGTGAACGATGCGGGGGGCTGCCTACCATGGTATATGGACGCCCCTGCTAAGCTTGTACACCTCTGCAAAGCTAAGACCTGGAAGTGCAGCTTCAGATACAGAGGCTGTGTAGAGTGATCAGCACTGCTGTAGGGGACCTCGGGTCAGTAGGGGAA
This sequence comes from Gastrophryne carolinensis, assembly GCA_027917425.1. NCBI lineage: Eukaryota > Metazoa > Chordata > Amphibia > Anura > Microhylidae > Gastrophryne > Gastrophryne carolinensis. The sequence goes on along the minus strand of CM051239.1, from coordinate 368,757,583 downwards.
GTGCATAAAAGGTGACAATTCCATGAAATCTGGTTATAAGACCAGATCTATGCTCTGTTGCAATAGAAATTTGGTGTGAATGTTTCTTCAATTGGGGACATTCTGCCAGCTTTGTGTCAGGATTTCCCTGCCTACTTGCAGCCACTCCCTTGTTGTCTATTGGTGTACAGGGGGCCCCATACAGTTATTTCTTTCACTCGGTTAAGTAATAATTCTCATGGTAGTAAAAAAAATTCACTTCATGAGAAAGAAAAAAAGAATTTCACTTTTGCTGAATCACTGGGAAAACCATGAAAGTCAATTGTACTTTTTTACTCCTGAAAAAGTAAAGAACTTTTTTATACTTTAATTGTCCTCCTATCTGGTGATTCAGTAACAGTGACATTTTTTTTCTCCATAAAGTGAATTTATTTTTCAACACCCATTGAATGAAGGCCCATGTGTATGAGCCCTGTGGTGCCTCTTTGTATTGGCGCCTTGGCCTGGTTTCATATTCCATTGGATATGGGGGACCTGGTGTGGAGCTCACTGAGGACCTGGACCTAGGGGATGGCAATAGATGCCACAGGGGTGGCTGCAGTTAAGCCATGGAGCCTTGTGATTTTTGCTCTGATCTGGGGGTCTGAAACTGAACTTTTAGTATGAACCTAAACATAAGGTTAAGCTGTAATACTGACCATGGCCTCTGTCCAGGCATTTGTTGTCTGCAGCTGAAGAGCTGAAGAGGCCTGTTTGGTCAGAAGTGAGCCTGACCACTTGATAGTGTGGAGTTCAGTGAGCAGTAGCGTAAATGCAAAGTCCTGCCATGTGTGGCTTTCACAATACAATGTGATTGCTCTATTTTAAAGGGACCCTCCATTCAAAAAGGACTGGAGAGTCCCTGTATTAGGTGGGTGGGAAGACATCGTGATAAAGGGATGTGATGGTAGCCCAAGCCCCAGCCCTGGTACTTGCCCACTTTTGCATTCCTGACACACGTGATCGCTGGTGGGCAGCGAGTGTATCTGGCTTTGGTGATTACTTAATGCCACGTTCTTTCGTTTTGGATACCATGTTGCAAAAGAAGGTAAGCACCTGGGCCAAAGTGTGGGCTTCTATTGCTGGTATGTGTAGCGGGACATCCCCCATTGAGAAGCCCCATGCTTCCTAGTTCAGTCTTATTTGACTGGAGGATCCTATTAAAGGATTGAGGAAAGAGCATTCATTCCCCCTGACCAGACTTGCCACCATTACATGACCCATCCTATCTCTACAAGCCTGTTCTCAATCAGACACTTTAGGAGGTTGGGCAGAGTGCTCGTTGGTGAAGTATAGGCCCTTCATTGGTCAATACTCCACCATAAAGCAGACCTATAACCACATGGTTAATACTCTTGGGAGGAGTGTGAGCTGGTATGCTTATTTTTTTTCTCTCAGGACTTCCTAGTGTTCATTGGTTGAATTGAATGCTTGGAAATTGCAAGGAGAGGGTGAAGATTTATAAATCGCCTCTAACCAACCTTCTTTGTGTCACATGGAAGACGCGGCCTCTTTTAATGAAGGGTCATGTCTCTGAATGGTGGGCTTAACCCATTGTGTCTTCCATAAGAATTGAAAAATATATATTTTTTTTCCCCCAATCCTGAGGCTTTTGCGATTTTGGGCAACTGCTGATAATGTAATTGCGCCCCTTTTACCACCTCCAGCCAATTTGTCAAAGCAAAAGACATTTGTCCACTTTTTACGCCCTGCTTGTGTGTGTGAGGAAACCATGTGGTGGAATTTATTTTTCCTCTAGAGCGGCCAATCAGAATATTCTCTTATTGTCGTGCCACACGAGGCATAAAGGAGCTTCTCATTGGCTGCTGTCGTGGTCAGTTCCCCCCCCCCCCCCTTTTTTTTTTTTGTTTTTTTTTTTTTCTTCCTTCTTTCTTAAATAAAGACTTTATGGGTCATGTTTTTGGATTCCCAACATCACACAGACCAGCCTGAGTTTTCCCAAGTGACGGCCGCTCTTGAAATACCTGTTGGTGTCGCTGCTGCTTTTCCTATTTCACTGAACGGGTTTGCTGTGTAAATTGTGATTCTATTCTAGTCCCCTCTGCCCGTTGAATCAGCTTGTGATGATAAAAACATCCAGAAAGTATATGGAATATCTGTTGAAGACTTACCTCCTCAATGTCCAATGAGTTCCTGCTTCTGGTTTGTTTTCCGTGGGGTCCAAAATCTTCAGTTTTGTTAAAAGGTTTATAAATCTTTTATTTTAAGATTTGTTTTTTTTTTCTTTGTGAATATGTAAGTAGTGTAAGTTTTTAAAATTTTTTTTTCTTCTCATCCAGTCTCCATTAATGGTTTGCTCCTTGTAGAACTGTCTATATACATACATATATATATATAAAAAAATAATATATACATTTCACAAAATATTTGCTTTTATTAGGAGCAAACTCACTCAGAGCTTTGAACTTAGAACTTTGGACCTGGCTTTAAATTTTTGTTGTGTTTTTTTTTTTTTTTTATTTTTTTTTCATAAGATCCTTTATTCTCTTGAAAGAATTCTTTTACTACTTCAATCATGTATGTATATTCGATAAATTATGACCAAATGTGATGTTAGATTGCATACAGTAAAATTTAAATATACACTTGGTACACTACACCATTGCTGTGGCGTTTTTATTGACCTTTCTGACACTAGAATGATGGGCATGTTTTTTGGAAGTTTTAAATGTGTGTTTTTTATAATTTTTATTTTCTTTTAGAATCCTTTTCATCGAATTCCGGTGTGGCTGCTGCAGAGACAGTGCTGCAAAACAGCGCAGTTTGAGAATGGCTGGTGCAGGCACATGCCCTGTTAGAGGGTAGCGGGGATGCGGCTGCTGGCGTCCTGATTGGACGAGAGGCATGCGAGCACTTTAAGACTGGGGGAGAGGTGAGTTTACTGGGTGACCTGGGGGTGTCATGTAGAGGAGCATCTTGAATCTGGGGGCAAGGGCCAAAATCCAGGATAGTAAAAATCTTGGGTTTTAGCCCACTTTAACCACTAGTCAACAACTGCGCCTACTAATAGTGGTACACCCAGATTTGTTCACTTTAAAGTCTTTCCATGATCACAAATAAGTCAAACATCTAAATGTTTTTTTTTTCCCAAGTATACAGCACATCCTGTTTCACTAATATTCTTTGTGCTTGGGATATCCGCCACGAGGTGGCGCAGTGGACTGCAGAAGAGACTTGTGGCGTCTCCCGGCCCTATAAAAGGACAGGAACCTCCCACAAATTCCCAGTTTCCTTCTGCAGTCTGGACTGCGAAGATAGAAGTTGGCTCTGTATATTACGCTGGCGAGCGGGGCTTACCAGCCTGCGGCCCTGCAGGACTATTTCCACCCGTTCTGGACCCACTGCCTCCCAGCCTTGGCTGCCTGGTTCGGGTGAAGGTAGGACAGCGCCAGGATCAGGTGCTGGAGGAGCGCTGCTCCAACCGCAATCCCTGTATCTACAAGGGTAGGCGGTTCAGGCTTATGGTGAGCCTTGTGGGATGCCCCTTCCTGCCTTATTGTGGGCTTTCCCTGCCCCCCCCCCAGCTAAGCATGCCTTGGGTGCGCTTACCGTTGCTCTTCCCCGGTTTCACTTTGTATTTTATGTCTTTTACTTGTATTGTCAGCGCTCGCCGCCACGCCGTTTTGGATGGTGCTGCTGGCGGCGACATTCTCCTTGTGTTTTACTGCACTGTCATTGGCGCTGGGGGGTCACGTGGAGCGCGGGTCAGGCTCTTCGGGGGGCGTTTCCCACGGATGACTTTTTTGCATCATACCTCCACGGCCCGCCTCTCGAGGTCCTTGCGCGCACCATTTTGGTTCTCCTGACCTGCTGTACTGCGGCACGTTGCTGGCCTGCCTGGATGTGCGATCGGCGTCTTGATCCGCGAGTCCCCTTCGGGGTTGTATTGTGCTGTTGTTGCCACTTTTTGGGAATGTTATGTGTGGTTTTCTTATGTCTTTCAGGCGGGATAAACGTGTCTGTGGTTTCTCCAACCTTCCCTATCTGGGTTTTGGGGCATCCCGGGTGGCTCTTGTCAGACTTAACCCTATACTTGCCAGTGTGCCCACTCTATTCACCACATGGATAATGTGCTTGGGGTTCCTTCGGGACAAGCCCAGCTGTGTGCCACGTGTGGGGTATCCCCTGTGAGTGACGGTGTCAGGGTATGTGTGCCCTGCGCCCAGAAGGTACTTGCGCTACAGTCTGGGTTGCCTGCTACGCTGCCCAGCTCTGCGCCCCCTTCTGCATCACCTACCCCGCGCCTGCATTTGACCCCTAGTGAAGGACATGCTAGTGGGGAATCTAACTGACTTGGCCTTGCGGGTGACCAGCCTGTAAAGGCATATGGCTGGGCCCGGTCCCCTGTAAGGCTTCTGGCAAGAAGCGGCATTTAACTCCCGCTGTTTCCCTTTTTCCTGAGGAGGATGAGGGACAGTTTTCATTTTCTGGCTTGTACCCCCTAGAGGAGGGGGAACTTTTCCCTGATTCTGATTTCTCTGAGGAGCAGCAGGAGGTTTATGGTGGTACTGGGTCTCCTTTTGGAGAAGACCCATGGACTCCTGAGGATACTAACAGGCAGGTTGACTAACATTTTTGAAGTACTGTGTATTACACCTCCTGTCCTGGCTAAAAGTCAGCAGGGTGAACTTTTTCACTCTGTTAAACAAAACGCTTGGAGTTCCCTGAGCAGATCCAGGAGGTATCCATTTCCTGTTGATATGGTTAAGTGCTGGTCGTGTCCCCCCGAGGTGGATTCTCCTGTGCTTGGGGTGTCCAATACCTCGGTCATGCATTCCCCTGACACTTCTATTCTGAGGGATGGTGAGGACCGGCGTGTTGATCAGCTGGCCTGTCACGCATTTGCTTGTGCAGGGACTGCGCTGCGCCCTGTGTGCGCTTCTGCCATCACGGCTCTTGCTATTAAAGGGCTACTCAAGTGCCTTCTGGATAATGCCTCGGATGCCAATATGGAGGAGGAGTATAGATCCCTCCTGCTTTGCTATGAATTTGTGGCATTTATTCTTTCTGCTATGGATGATGCGGTCAGGATGTGTGGTAAGACTTCTACCTATTTGGTGGCTATACGCCACTCTGTTTTGCTGCGTCAGTGGGCGGCTGATAATGCTGCTAAGAAGGCTCTCACTGGATTCCCCTTTACTGGGCTACGGCTCTTTGGGGAGCGTCTGGATCTGTTTGCTAAGGATGGTAGGCTGCCTCAACGCAGGAGGCAGCCGCGGGTCTTTCGGGGGGCTGGTTCTTCCCTCCCCTCCTTCCGTGCTCCCAGGTCCGGTCAGGGTGCACTTTTTGCGGGGGCACATAGAGACCCTTGGGGCCGGGGTAGAGGCCGTGGTTGCCCTGGTCTCATGGGGTCCCAAGTCCAAATCTTCCCCCAAGCCCCCTCGGGCATGAGGAGGCGCCCTCACCCATCCGGGTGGGGGACAGTTGCGGCTCTTTGCTCATGTTTGGAGACTGTACGTCTCAGACCGGTGGATTCAGGAGGTGGTGTCCTCCGGGTACAAGATAGAGTTTGCAGCATGGCCGCCCCCAAGATTCATCAGGTCCCGGATGGGTCAAAGCCCTCTGTCAGCTCAGGGCTTGCGGCTTGCGGTCCAAAGCCTTTTGGATTTGGGGGTCATTTGCCTGGTGCCCTTCCAGGAAAGGGGCAGAGGTTTCTATTCCAATCTGTTCACTGTTCCCAAAGAGGATGGGTTCCTGAGCCCCATCCTGGATTTGAAGCTCCTCAACAAATTTGTCAGGTTCAAGCATTTTCGCATGGAGAGTCTGCGCTCGGCGGTCAGTACCTTGCGCCCGGGCGACTTCATGACTTCTGTGGACATCAAAGATGCTTACCTTCATGTTCCTATCTTTCCAGGTCATCAGAGATTTCTCAGGTTCGCTCTGGAGGATCAGCACTACCAATTTGTGGCCTTACCTTTCGCTCTTACCTCAGCCCCTCGGGTCTTCACCAAGGTGCTGGCGGGGGTGATTGCTCTGTTGAGATCTCAGGGCATTCGCATCCTTCCTTATCTTGGCGACATTCTGATTGCGTCTCAGTCCTTCCATCAAGCCGAGCTGGATACCCAGATGGTGGTCTCCACGCTAGAGTCCTTTGGTTGGGTGATCAACTACCCGAAGTCTTCTGTCTCCGTCCTTGGTGACGTCCTTTCTGGGCATGACTCCGGATACACCTCAGGTCAAGGTTTTTCTGCCTCAGCAGAAGGTGGAGAGCCTGCAGATGCAGGCATGGTCTCTGATTTCTTGCCCTCATCCCTCCCATTCGGCAGGGGATGCAGCTGGTGGGCCTGATGGTGTCATGCTTTGAGGCGGTTCCCTATGCTCAGTTTCACATGAGACCTCTTCTTCAGTTGCACCTCTTGTCAGTTTGGGATTGGGACCCTGTGTCCCTGGATCAGACATTTGTTCTGTCCCCTCTGGTCAGTCAGTCCCTCTCGTGGTGGCTGGACTCAAGGAATCTCCTAGTGGGCAGGACCTTTCTGCCTCCGTGCTGGGAGACTGTCACCACAGATGCCAGGGTCCAGGGGCAGTGGGGCCCTCAGGAGGCTCATGCCCCCATCAGCATTCTGGAACTGTGGGTGATAAGGTTGGTCCTTTCCCAGTTGACCCCCACACCTTCGGGGTCGGGCGGTTCAGATCCGATCGGACAACCAGACGGCGGTCGCCTACATCAATCATCAGGGAGGGACTCGGAGCAAGCAAGCCCTCAAGGAAGTGTCCCTGATACTGTCATGGGCAGGGGGAGAATGTCCCCTGCATCTCTGCAGTTTACATCCCGGGGGTGGAGAACCTGGAGGCAGATTCCTTGAGCAGGGGGATGTCTCGGCTGGGGGAGTGATCCCTCAGCAACAGGGTGTTTCACTCCCTGTGTTACTGCTGGGGTCTGCCGGATGTGGATCTGTTTGCTTCACGTCACAATCACAAACTTCCAGTCTTTGTCTCTCTGTCACAGGACCCTCTGTCCTTGGCCACGGATGTGCTGGCAATGCCTTGGAAGGGGTTTTGTTTCCTCTGTTGGGCAGGGTGCTGCGCAAGGTAGCTCAGGAAGGGGTGCCAACCATTCTGGTGGCCCCCTGTTGGCCAAGAAGGGTGTGGTTCGCAGACATCGTGCAGTTGGCAGTAGATCAGTACGTCCTGCCCAAGGATCCAGATCTGCTCACTCAGGGGCAGCTGTGCCATCCCAATTTACAAACGCTGGCTTTGACGGCTTGGCTGCTGAAACCTCCATCTTGATGGAAAAGGGTTTGCCTGCCTCTGTTGATACCATGATTAGGGCTAGGAAGAAGTCCTCGTCCTTTATCTACTACAGGGTCTGGCATGCTTACATTGCCTGGTGTGAGTCCAAAGTTTTCTGTTCCCAGGATTCTGGAATTCTTGAGCATGGTTTGGATTTGGGCCTTCAACTTAGTACCCTCAAAGGTCATGTTTCAGCTCTGGCAATTTTTTTTCAAAGATCTTTTGCAAGTCACCGTTTGGTTAAGACTTTTTTCCAGGGGGTTTCCCATGTGTGTCCGCCACGTAAACCTATGTTACCAGTTTGGGATTTGAATCTGGTGTTATCTGCTCTGCAGGGTCATCCTTTTGAGTCTCTCCGTGAGGCCGCTTTGCCCATTTTTACTCTTAAGGTAGCCTTTTAGGTGGCTATCTCTTCTGTCAGGCGTGTTTCTGAGTTGGCAGCACACTCCATCAAACCTCTTTTATTTTGAGCGACACCAGGACAAGGTGGTGTTTCGGTTTAAACCAGGTTGTGTCTGCTTTTCATCTCAATCAGGACATTGTCTTGCCTTCATTGTGTCCTAATCCTGCTAATTCCAAGGAGAGGACTCTGCATTCTTTAGAATCTGGGTTCTGAAAATTTACTTGGTAGCTTCTGAATCTTTCAGGAAGACTGATGCTCTTTTTGTTCTTCCTTCTGGTCCTAGGAAGGAACCTCCCTTCCGCCTTACTGCTCATTCCACTCGTGCTATTGGGGCATCTTGGGCCTTTCAGCACCAGGCTTCTGTTAAACAAGTTTGTAAGGCCGCAACTTGGTCTTCTGTTCTTACTTTTTCCAAGTTTTCCAAGGTTGATTTTAGGGCCTCAGCTTATGCTGCTTTTGGCCGCAAAGTTCTTCAGGCGGCAGTGGTTTAAACTGCCCACTGTTGTTCTTAGGGATCCCACCCTACTTTACGGACACTGCTTTTGGACGTTCCAAGCGTAAAGAATATTAGTGAAACAGGACGTGCTGTATACTTGGGGAAAAATACAATTCTGTGAGTACTCACCTGTAGAATTGATTTTGTAGTATACAGCATGTCCTGTTTCACCCCTCCCTTGTTATCATTTTTCTTGGTTACCTCTGTATGGTGATTTGTTCAGATGTTTGGTTGGGGTTTCCTTCATTATTATTCTTGTGGGAGGTTCCTGTCCTTTTTATAGGGCCGGGAGACGCCACAAGTCCCTTCTGCAGTCCAATGCGCCACCTTGTGACGGATATCCCAAGCGTAAAAGAATATTAGTGAAACAGGACGTGCTGTATACTACAAAATCAATTCTACAGGTAAGTACTCGCAGAATTGTATTTTGTCTTTGTCATTAGTACTTGACTGAATCCTTAAGAGATAAGAGAAGTGGACAGCAGGCCCCAGCTAAAATCCCACCATATCCCTCTGAACCACCAAATAAGCTTGTTTGTCGGAGAGTGCTGAGAACACGAGAATTAGTAGTGATTTGCTACAAAGGCGGCAAAAAAAGTCAGATATCCAAATCCAAGTCCCTGAAAAAGAAAAGGATAGAGTGGCCACCTGTTCCTACAATGTGCCTATTTTCTGCTTTTGATATGGTCGGCCATTATCTTCTACTCCACACACTTGCCTCCCTGGCTCTCCTCTTAAAGGACAAGGATGGTTTGCCAAATGCTCTGGTGACGGAATTTATTTTCATCAGTGACACTTCTCTGCCTCTCAGTTACTTCTACTGCATGGGAAACTTGTTATACTCAGGTTCATATGTATCAGAAACAGCTGTATATAAATTTAACAAGTTTCCCCTGCAGTAGAAGTAGCAGAGAGGCAGAGAAGTGTCACTGATGACAATAAATTACAACCCATCGGCAGTGCAGTTGGCAAACAATACTTGTCCTCTGGTTGCACAGGGTTTGTTACTCCCAACAATTACCCCTCTTCAACCCTTATCAAGTCCATTCTTGGACCCCTACATTTCTACTAATTCAGCTCCCAGACCTGCATTCAAATATTTCTAAAAGACTTTAGGGACAGCCGGCTAAGTGCCCCACTGCGTGATTCCCACACACAGGTCTGCAGTTGCTGGTCAAGCGCCATGAATATGGGCCATAGCCTTATCCCTGCAGCTGAGGCTTCTATGTGATTGGCTGGGCATTGGAGATGACCACACACTGCCAGGAAACCGAGGATTTGGACGTTGTTAAAAAACAATGCTTTATGCTGTGCATTAGTATACACGGCTTAAAGTGCTGATTGTACGAGAGCGCGTGCTGTGGGAACAGCGAAAATATGAGTTGTGTGGGTAACCTGGGGGTTTCACACAGTGGGGCAAACCAAATGGTGGTCCAGTGGTTTGCATTAGGACAGTGTTTCCCAACGCTCTCCTAGAGAACCACCAACAGGTTAGGTATTCTTAGTATACAGTACGTCCTGCTCCAGATAGAATACTTACTATCAGGTATTACTCCGCCAGATGGCGCTGGACTGCAGAGACATCGAAAATGGGCTCTTCCCGGCCCCTCAAATTCCTAGGGACCTCCCACAAATCCCCAGATTTTCTCTGCAGTCTGAACTGCGAAGGATGAGAAATGGCTCTTTCTACTCGCAGGTGAGCGGGGCTATTAGCCTGCGGCCCTGTAGGACTATTCCCACCCATTCCATCAGTAATTGCCTCGCAGCCTTGGCTGCGCTGGTCGGGTGATGGTAGGCAGCACCGCTGTTAGGTGCTTAGGAGCGCTGCTCCACCGCAATCCCCCACCAAGGGGTAGGCGGTTCAGGCTTATGGTGAGCCTCTATGGGATGCTCCTCCCGCACTATTGCCCCTTGCCCCTGTCTATCGGTGGGCCCTATGTTAAGTGGCCGTTGTCCTCCCTCACTCTCCTTGTAGCCTTCGAGGGGAAAGAGGGGGGGGGGGGGGGTGTGTGTGTGTAGGCATGTATTTACGTGTATTGACTTGTGCCTTATTGCATTATGCTTTGTGTCAGCTGCCTGACTTGTTTTGCTATTACTAAAAATTGTCGCTGCCGTGCGCCTTTTGTCACGCTTCCACGCTTGGCGCGCCGTCATTGGCTGCTTGTCACCTGTTGGCTTCGGGGGCGGGGCCTGTCTCTGGTGCGTTCCGTGTCATTGCTTGTGCGGCCCGCCCCTCTAGGTATGCCGACGCCATTTTGTCTGCTTGGTCGGCTTCTGCATGACGGACCTCTAACTACCGCGGTCCGTAAGTGCCCTCGCAGGCGGCTTTATTACCACCTTTTTATTATTGTCTGCTTATGGCTCTGGGCAAATCCATTGGCTTCTCCCGGCCCTCTATTAGTTGGTTAACTTGTGAGGCCTAGTGTAATTACTTTCACTTCCCTAGCGGGTTTTTGGGGCATCCCGGGTTGCTGTATAGTGTTAATCCCTATCGGCCTATAGTGCCGCTATAATCACGATATGGAGGCATCTCAGGATAATGTGACCGGGGTACCTTCGGGACAAGCCCGGCTGTGTGTAACGTGTGGGGAGTCTCATGTTGACGCTGACAAGGCGCTGGTCTGTGTACCCTGTGCCGAGCAGGTGATTGCGCTGCAATCTGGCCTCCCAGTGGCTGGGCCTGCACCTTGTTTCACTTCACCTACTCCCCCAAGCTTAAATCTCACTCCTACTGAGTTGCATACAAGTTGGGATTCTCAGCCTGATGTGTCTTCTAGACTGGCTAGTATTGAGAAGTTGATTGCTAATACCTTGGCGCGTAAGGCCTCTGCAAAAAAGCGGCATTTAACGCCTAATGTCACTCTCTTCCCTATGGAAACTGATGAGTTCTTGCATCTATGTGGTTATACCCCTTCGGACGAAGGGGAGCTATTCTCCGACACAGGGTCATCTGATGAGAGGCCCAGGGGTCATGACGATTCTGGCTCTGACCCCTGGGCCCCGGATGATACTGATAGATTGCCGGCCCAGATTTTTGAGGTTCTGTCCATCTCTCCCCCTGTTGCCACTCCCAGGCAGGGGGGAACTCTTTCATACTGCTAAGTCACGCTTGGAATTTCCTGAGCAAGCACATTTCAATAACCTTGTGCTCAAGGAATGGGAACGTCCCAGTAGACTTCCCGGTGTACCTAAGAGTTGGGATAGGAAGTATCCCTTTCCTGCTGATGTGGTAAAGTGTTGGTCATCCCCTCCCAAAGTGGATGCCCCGGTCCTAGGGTTATCTAACACCTCTGTCATGCACTCCCCTGACTCTACTACCCTGCGGGATGCTGAGGTCCGGCGCATTGACCAGCTGGCGTCCCATGCCTTTGCATGTGTGGGTACGGCGCTGCACTCGGTCTGTGCCTCGGCCATTACAGCTGTGGCCATCAGGACCCTGCTCAGAAGTATACTTGATGGTGCCCCTGATGACTTGCCTTGTGAGGTGATTAATGCACTCTCTAGTTGTGATGTTTTTGTAAATTTTGTCCTCTCTGCCTTGGATGACACCATTAGAATGTGTGCCAGATCATCTGCCCTTGTGGTGGCTATACGCCGCTCGGTTTGGCTGCGCCAGTGGGCTGCTGACAACGCCGCCAAGAAGGCCCTCACTGGTTTTCCCTTCAAAGGACTACGCCTGTTTGGGGACCGCCTGGACCTTTTTGCTAAGGGAGGCAGGTTACCCCAGCACAGGCGGCAGTCTCGGCCCTTTCGGGGTCAGGGCTCCTTTTCATCCCCCTACCGTGGTGCTAGACAGGGAAGGGGGGTTTCCTGAGGAGACTTCTGGGGTAGGGGCAGAGGATGTGGACATCCTGGCTCCTCCTGGGGCCCCAAGCTTAAGTCCTCTCCCAAGCCCCCTCAGGCATGATGGGGCGCCCTCACCCATCCGGGTGGGGGGACAGCTTCAGCACTTTGCTCACATCTGGAGGCTTCATGTCTCAGACCGGTGGATTCAGGAGGTAGTGTCCTCCGGTTACAAGATAGTTTGCTGCCTGGCCGCCCCCAAGATTCAACAGATCCCGGATTCCTCAGGACCCTGTGTCAGCTCAGGATCTTATGCAGGCAGTGCAAAGCCTCCTGGAGCTGGGGGTCCTCTGCAAGGTCCCCTTAAGAGAAAAAGGGAAGGGCTTCTATTCCAACCTCTTCACGGTGCCCAAAAAAGATGGGTCAGTCAGGCCCATCCTGGACTTGAAGATCGTCAACAAATTTGTCAGGAGCAGGCGCTTTCGCATGGAAACTCTGCGCTCTGCCATCAGTTCCCTGCGCCCAGGGGATTTCATGACATCTGTGGACATCAAAGATGCTTACCTTCATATTCCTGTGTTTCCAGGTCATCAAAGGTTTTTCGGGTTCGCTCTGGGGGATCAACACTACCAGTTTGTGGCATTGCCCTTTGGTCTCACTTCAGCTCCCAGGGTGTTTACCAAGGTGCTGGCTGGCGTGATGTCTCTGCTCGGATGTCAGGGCGTCCGCGTGCTGCCTTATATGGACGACATTCTCATCACTTCTCAGTCTCTACATCAGGCAGAGTTGGATACTCAGCTGGTGATGTCCACCCTGGAGTCATTTGGATGGGTGATCAACCACCCCAAGTCCTTACTGTCCCCATCCTTGGTAACTCCATTCCTAGGAATGAATCTGAAAACAGCTCAGACAAGGATTTTTCTTCCTCAACAGAAGGTGGACAGTCTGATTGCGCAGGTCCAGTTCCTGCTATCTTGTCGTCATCCCTCCATCAGGCAGGGAATGCAGCTGGTGGGCCTGATGGTGGCGTGCTTCGAGGCGGTCCCTTATGCTCAGTTCCACTTGAGGCCTCTGCAACTCCACCTCTTGTCAGTGTGGGAGAAGGACCCAGCGTCCCTGGCCCGGGTCTGTGTGCTTTCCCCCCCTGGTCAGGCGGTCCCTCTTGTGGTGGATGGACCCCAGGAACCTGTTGGGGGGCAGATCCTTTCTGACCCCCTCCTGGGAGACAGTCACCACGGATGCCAGTCTGTCAGGTTGGGGGGGTTTCTGGAAGTCCCTGCGGTTCCAGGGGAGGTGGGGTCCTCAGGAGGCCCACACACCTATCAATGTCTTGGAGCTGCGAGCGATCAGGTTAGTTCTGGCTCAGTTGACTCCTCACCTTCGGGGCCTGCCTGTTCAGGTGCGCCCGGACAACCAGATGGCAGTTGCCTACATCAATCATCAGGGAGGGACCCGGAGCCAGGGGGCCCTCCAGGAAGTGTCTCTGATCCTGACCTGGGCGGAGGCCAATGTCCCCTGCATTTCAGCTGTGTACATCCCGGGGGTGGAAAATCTCCTGGCAGATTCTCTGAGCAGGGGGACCTCTCGCCAGGGAGACTGGTCCCTATGCAGCAGGGTGTTCCAATCTCTGTATCACCGTTGGGGCCAACCAGATGTGGATCTGTTTGCGTCCCGTCACAATCACAAGCTCCCGGCCTTTGTCTCCCTGTCCCAGGATCCTCTGGCCTTGACCATGGATGCTCTAGCAATGTCATGGCAGGACTTTCAGTTTCTGTATGTCTTCCCTCCATTCCCCCTGCTGGGCAGGGTTCTGCGCAAGATTGCTCTGGAGGGGGTGCCAGCGATTCTGGTGGCCAAGAAGAGTGTGGTTCGCAGACGTGGTACAGCTGGCAGTAGATCATTACGTTCTGCCCATGGTGCCAGACCTGCTCACTCAGGGCTCCCTACGCCATCCCAATTTACAAACTCTGGCTTTGACGGCCTGGCTGCTGAAACCTCCGTCTTGATGGAGAAGGGGCTGTCTACCTCTGTTGTTGATACCATGATAAAGGCTAGGAAGAAGTCATCTTCCATTTATTACAGGGTTTGGCGTGCCTACATTGACTGGTGTGAGTCTAAGTCTCTTCCCTGTCGCGTCTTCTCTATTCCCAGGATTCTGGAGTTCCTGCAGCATGGGTTAGAGATGGGACTCCAACTTGGTACTCTGAAAGGTCAGGTTTCTGCCCTGGCTGTTTTCTTCCAGAAGTCCTTTGCTCAGCATTCTCTGATAAGGACGTTTTTCCAGGGGGTGACTCATGTGCATCCTCCATGTAAGCCTATGGTGCCTGTTTGGGATTTGAACTTGGTTTTGTCAGCCTTGCAGGGTGCTCCCTTTGAACCTGTGCAGGATGCTACCCTGGCCATTCTTGCTCTCAAAGTTGTCTTTCTGGTGGCTATCACTTCTGTTAGGCGTGTGTCTGAGTTGGCGGCGCTTTCCATTCAGCTCCCCTACTATGAGAGGCACCAGGACAAGGTGGTGTTTTGCTTCAAGCCAGATTTTCTGCCTAAGGTAGTGTCTGTCTTTCATTTGAATCAGGACATTGTTCTTCCTTCTTTGTGCCCTAAACCTAGTAATGCTAAGGAGAGGGTTTTGCATTCTTTGGATGTGGTTAGGTGTCTGAAGTTCTATCTGGTGGCTACTGCACCTTTCAGAAAAACTGATGCTCTGTTTGTGGTCCCTTCCGGTCCTAGGAAGGTTTTGGCTCCTGCCAAGTCTACTATCAGCAAATGGATCTGTCAGGCTGTGATTCAGGCCTACTCTGCTAAGGGGAAGAATCCTCCCTTCCGGCTTACTGCTCATTCTACTCGTGCTATTGGTGCCTCTTGGGCTTTTCAGCACCAGGCTTCTGTTGAACAAGTTTGCAAGGTCGTTACTTGGTCTTCTGTTCATACCTTTTCAAAGTTTTACAAGGTTGATGTTAGGGCCTCAGCTGATGCTGATTTTGGCCGCACGGTTCTGCAGGCGGCAGTGGTTTAAACTGTCTGTTGTTACCTACTTTATGGACACTGCTATTGGATGTCCCGATAGTAAGTATTCTATCTGGAGCAGGACGTACTGTATACTAAGAATAATACAATCCTGTGATTACTCACCTGTAGAATTGGTATTATGAGTATACAGTGCGTCCTGCTCCACCCCACCCTTGGTTTGCATTATCATGGATCCCCTGTATGGTGATTGTTATTATTGTTATAGTTACTAGTTTGGGTTGTTTTAATTCTCCCGGCTTCTCCTTCACTGCTTTTCAATGCTGGGGATTTGTGGGAGGTCCCTGGGTATTTGAGGGGCCAGGAGGAGCCTATTTTCGATGTCTCTGCAGTCCAGCGCCATCTGGTGGAGTAATACCCGATAGTAAGTATTCTATCTGGAGCAGGACATACTGTATAATCATAATACCAATTCTACAGGTGAGTAATCACAGATTTGTATTTTTGTGGCTTTCCACACAGGTGAAGTGATTTGCCTCGGACAAATCTATAGAGCAGCAATACTCAGCTGGTGGACCGCTGCCCTGCACTCAATTGCTTCTGTGTTGGCGTGCTCAGAGTTGCCCCCTTGATCGGTGATTTAGTGCTTAGTCTCCCTGCCAGTGTCATGGCTCCCTGGCACCTAACATTGCAATATGAAGTACTGCATGAGCGGGAAGTAGCATTGCAAGGTGCACACAAACTCTCTGTCTCTGTCTCTTTGCCCCATCTAATTCTCCCCCCACCCCAGCTCGGCACCCACTATCCTTGTCTCACCATCCCTGTCCCCCTCAGCTTTTCCCCATCCATCCCTGTTCTCCTCAGCTCTTCCCCATACATTCCTGTCCCCCCAGCTTTGCCTATCCAATCCTTGTCCCCTCAGCTGTGCCCCATTGAGCCCAGTCTCTCTGTCCCATACATTCCTCCCAGTTTTGCCCATCCAATCCCTGGTCTCCCAGCTTTGCTAATCCTTTACCCTTTCTTCCAGCTCTGGGCAACTACCACCCCCAGCTCTGCCCATGCATTCCTGTCCTTCTAGTTCTGCCCAGTTATCCCCTCTCACAGCTTTCGCCATCACTCTTCCTTACAGCTTCTCTGTTCCCTATATATCCATCCATGTTACGAGACCGTATTGCCAGTAACATTTTGGATCATATGCAATTTCTGTACACCGCCTGCACAGAATTCAAAGAGGGGGGGGGGGGGGGTTAAAGCAGTGTGCCGAGACCTGTTTATCCAGCAGCAGCCCCATCTTCCTGCTCAGCACTTTGGCTGCTGGGGAATGCAGAAGCCTGGCCTTATCCATGCCCTGATAGAATTCCTGGTTACACCACTGATTATAAGACAGGCTGCAAATTGTTGGCTGGAATAGAGATCATCCTTGTGGAGTTGGAGGTGTTGGCATGCCTGGCTTGTGCTGTGGGGGAGCACATAACCCTCTGCGGCACTGGCACAGTAGCAGGGAAGCTTCCGGATGGCAGCGTGGGTGGTGGCTTGGCACAGTCGCCCTTATTGTTTCACATTCCATTCATGTATAGAAGCCGGCAGATTTCCATCACACTATCAGCTATGTTCCAATTCTGTTACCACTCACAAGGCTGCCACACTGGCGTTTCATTCTTCTCAGGTGGCGGCATTGTGACCAGGGACAGATTTCCCAGCAGGCACCCTGGCCATTTATCTGGAAGCTTCCTTACTGGAGGAATGCTTCATACAAAATCTGGTGACCATCATGGGAGTTTCCTGTACCTGAAACCCAAACCCCAATGTGCAGGAATCTGCTTCTACCCGAGGCTCTGGAAATGCAGCTGTATACAAAAACTGCTGGGTAACATATGACTTCACTGCGACTTCCCTGCACTCTTTACATGCCAACCCCATCCAACATCCATCCTGGAACTGCACTATAGCTTAAAGCGGACTAAAACCCACCCAGCTTGTTAAATACATTTGGCCAATACTCCCATCATAGGGTGTAAACCTAGTAATCCTGTAAATGGATATTTTTCCTATTGCATGGCACGGCCTGCTTCATGAAGTCCTTACATCTGGGTAATCCCACCACAAGGTGGCGCAGTGTACTGCAGAAGAGTTGTGGCTCCTCCCGGCACCATATAAAAACTGACTCACCATAGACGTATCCCAGTGTTCTCTGCAGTGATTCTGCGAAGATAGAAGATGGCTCTTTATATTGAGCAGGTGAGCGGGGCAACCAAGCCTGCGGCCCTGCAAGGCTATTTCCACCCGTTTCCGGACCCTCTGTGCCTCCCAGCCTCAGCTGACGGATCAGGTGAAGGTAGAGGAGCACTAGGGTCAAGTGCTCAAGGAGCGCTGCTCCAAGCCGCAGACCCTGTTACACAAAGGGTAGCCGGCCATAGGCTTTATGGTGAGCCTACTAGGGATGCGGAGTTCCTGTCCTAGCTTCTGAGGGGGTGAGTGTTTTGGGGACTATGTACTTGTACTGGCGTTTTGGGGTCCCCCCCCATCCCTGGCCTAGGCTCCCGCCGCTGCCTGCTCGCCTTCCTCTTTCCTTCCCCGTCGTGTGCTCGGGGGAGAGGGGGCGGGTGGTAGCGGTGAGGGTGCTTAGCTTTTTTCAACTGTGTTTTAATTGTTTTTCACCGCATTCGCCGCTTTGTACTACGCTCCGCGGCGGGCGGCGCTATAATTGTGAGGCGTTTTTTCTACTGTGTGATGACGCCGGCGTGGTCACGTGAGCGCAGTTTTCGCGCTCTTCAGGGGGGGGGGCAGAGGATGACGTGTATCGCGCCGTCCTCCCGCGGCCCGCCCCTCAAGGTTCCTCAGCCGGCGCCATTTTGCTTCTGCTGCGCGTCTGGGGTCCTTC
Organism: Gastrophryne carolinensis; assembly: GCA_027917425.1. Lineage (NCBI taxonomy): Eukaryota > Metazoa > Chordata > Amphibia > Anura > Microhylidae > Gastrophryne > Gastrophryne carolinensis. Next base: position 368,739,781 of record CM051239.1, on the reverse strand, counting down.
TTCATCCCGGAGCTGCGGCGGTGATTCTGTCTGTCGCTTCCTCCTTTGGTCTCGCGGCTGGTGCCTTTGCCCTGCTTGGTCCGTGAGTCCCCTTGGGGGGTTTTTGGTCTCTTTTGGCTATGTGCTGCGGGATACTTATGTGTCTTTATTTATGTCTTTCAGGCGGGACACCTGTGGGTTGTGTTTTCTCCCGGTCCTACCCTTTACCCTCCCTCATCTTCCCTTGCTGGCTTCTGGGGGCATCCTTTGGGGGGACATCCCGGGTGGCTTTTATTAGCCCTTAACCTGTGCTGGCTTATTGCGCCTGTGTTAATCACCATATGGAGGCTTCTGGGGATAGCGTGCTTGGGGGTCCTTCGGGGCAATCCCGGCTGTGTGCCATGTGCGGGGTAACCCCCTGTGAGTAACAGTGCCGCGGTGTGTGTGCCGTGCGCCCAGGGTATTGTTGCGGCCCAGGCTGGGCTACCTGCTTCGCATCTCAGCTCTGTGCCCCCTTCGGCATCGCCTACCCCCCCCCGCGTCTGCATTTAGCCCCCAGTGAGGGGGTTACTAGCAGGGGGTCACAGTCTGATCTGGCACTGCGTGTGGCCAGCATTGAAAGGCAGCTTGCCAGGCCTGTTCCACGTAAGGTCTCTGGCAAGAAGCGGCATCTAACTCCCGTGCCGTCCCTCTTTCCTGAGGAGGATGAGGGACCTGATGCTCTTGTTGGCCTTTACCCCCTAGAGGAGGGGGAACTCTTCCAGGACTCTGACTCCTCTGGGGACCAGCAGGAGGGTTACGGCAGTGACCCTGGGTCTGCGTCTGGGGAGGACTCATGGTTCCCTGAGGACACTGATAGCCTGTTGGCTCACATTTTTTAAATCTTGCACATTGTCCCCTTTGAGGTGGCTAAGAGGAAGCAGGGCGAGCTCTTTCGTCCTGATAAACAGCGTCTGGAGTTCCCTGAGCAGAGCCATTTCACTAATACGGTGCTCGAGGAGTGGGAACGTCCTAGTAGATTGCCTGCGGTGCCCAAGGGGTTGGATAAGAGGTATCCTTTTCCTACCGACCTGGTCAAGCGATGGTCGTGTCCTCCTGAGGTGGACGCTCCCGTTCTAGGGCTGTCCAACACCTCTGTCGCTACTACACTGCGGGACAGCGAGGACCGGCGCATGTATCAGCTGACCTGCCATGCTTTTACATGTGTGGGGGCTGGGCTGCGTCCGGTCTGCGCTGCTGCCATTACAGCTATTGCCCTTAAGAAACAGCTCAAGCGTCTCTTTGATGGCGCTACGGCTGATAGCAGGGGGGAGGATTATAGGTCCCTTTTGCTTTGCTCTGATTTTGTTGCCTTTGTCCTTACTGCCATGGATGATGCGGTACGGCTGTGTGGTAGGGCCTCTGCCCTTTTGGTGGCTATGCGCCGCTCTGTTTGGCTGCGTCAGTGGGCGGCTGATGCTGCCGCTAAGAAGGCTCTCACTGTGCTCCCGTTTACGGGGCTGCGGCTCTTTGGTGAGCGTCTGGATGTTCTAGCCAAGGATGGTAGGCTGCCTCAACATAGGAGGCAGCTTCGGCCTTTCCGGGGGCCCTCCTCTTCCCTCCCCTCCTTTTGTGCTCCCAGAGGAGGTTGTGGCTCTCTTCTCAGGTACCCGCAGGGACTCTTGGGGCCGTGGCAGACCAAGTGGTCGTCCTGGTCTCTCATGGGGCCCCAGGTCCAAACCTTCTCCCAAGCCCCCTCAAGCATGAGGAGGCGCTCTCACCCATCCGCGTGGGGGGACGGCTTCGGCTCCTTGCTCAAGTCTGGAGGCTACGCGTCTCAGACCGGTGGATTCAGGAGGTGATGTTCTCCGGTTACAAGATAGTTTGCAGCCTGGACGCCCCCAAGATTCATCAGATCCCGGATGTCTAAAAACCCTCTGTCAGTTAAGGGTTAGTCAGGAGTCATTTGCCTGGTGCCTTCCCAGGAACGGGGTCGAGGGTTCTACTCCAATCTGTTCACGGTCCCCAAAAAGGATGGGTCTCTGAGGCCCATCCTGGACTTGAAGGGTCTCAACAAGTTTGTCAGGTTCAAGCATTTTGGCATGGAGACTCTACGCTCGGCGGTCAGTACCTTGCGCCCAGGCGACTTCATGACCTCCGTGGACATCAAGGATGCCTACCTTCATGTGCCAATCTTTCCAGGTCATCAGAGATTTCTCAGGTTCGCGCTAGAGGATCAGCATTACCAGTTTGTGGCTTTACCGTTCGGTATCGCCTCGGCGCCTCGGGTGTTCACCAAGGTGCTGGCGGGCGTGATGGCTCTACTGCGGAATCAGGGCATTCGCATCCTCCCTTACCTGGACGACATTCTGATTGCGGCTCAGTCTCCTCTTCTTCAGGCCGAGAAGGATACTCTGGTGGTGACCTCCACTCTCAAGTCCTTCGGCTGAGTGATCAACTATCCCAAGTCTTCACTGTCTCCGTCTTTGGTGAGGTCCTTTCTGGGCATGACTCTGGATACCTCTCAGGTCAAGGTATTCCTGCCTCAGCAGAAAGTGGAGGGCCTTCAGAAGCAGACACGGGCTCTGCTCTTGTGCCCCCATCCGACAAGGGATGCAGTTAGTGGGTCTGGTGTCCTGCTTCGAGGTGGTCCCCTTTGCTCAGTTTCACATTAGACCTCTTCAGTTGCACCTCTTGTCAGTTTGGGATCGGGACGCTGTGTCCCTGGATCAGGCATTTGCTCTGTCCCCCCTGGCCAGATAGTCCCTCTCGTGGTGGCTGGATTCAGGGAATCTATTCTAAGTATGTCACACACCCCGCTTCAAGACATTCATTACACTTGGGTATACTGACCTGTAGATGGCGACCTTGCAGAGATAACAAAAAAAGGTAAGACCCTCCCGGCCCATAAATACCTGGGACTCCCACTCATTCCCCAGTCTTCCATTCTGTCATTCATTCCATGCCAGTCTGACCGGTTTTGGGGGGGGCTTTTGGAAGTCCCTACAGTTCCAGGGTCGGTGGGGCCCACAGGAGGCCCATGCTCCCATCAATGCCCTGGAATTGAGGGCAATCAGGTTGGTTCTTTCTCAGCTGACCACGCACCTTTGGGGTCGGGCTGTTCAGATCCGCTCGGACAACCAGATGGCGGTAGCCTACATCAATAATCAGGGAGGGACTCTGAGCAAGCGAGCCCTCAAGGAAGTGTCCCTGATACTGTCTTGGGCGGAAGAGAATGTCCCTTGTATCTCGGCGGTTTACATTCCGGGGGTGGAGAACCAGGAGGCAGATTCCTTGAGCAGGGGGACGTCTCGGCTGGGGGAATGGTCCCTCAGCAACAAGGTATTTCTCTCCCTGTGTCACCGCTGGGGGTCAGCCGGATGTGAACCTGTTTGCGTCCCGCCACAATCACAAGCTTCCAAGATTTGTCTCACTGTCACAGGACCCTCTGGCTTTCCCACATATGTGCCAGCAATGCCTTGGACGGAGTTTCGGCTCCTCTGTGTTCCCTCCCTTCCCTCTGCTGGGCAGGCTGCTGCGCAAGATAGCCCAGGAAGGGTACCAGCCATTCTGGTGGCCCCCTGTTGGCCAAGGAGGGTGTGGTTCGCAGACGTCGTGCAGTTGGCGGTAGATCAGTTTGCCCTGCCCAAGGATCCAGATCTGCTCACTCAGGGACAACTGTGCCATCCCAATTTACAAACGCTGGCTTTAACGGCTTGGCTGCTGAGACCTCCATCTTGATGGATAAGGGTTTGCCGGCCTCTATTGTTGATACCATGATTAGGGCTAGTAAGAAGTCCTCGTCCTTTATCTACTACAGGATCTGGCATGCTTAAATTGCCTTGTGCGAGTCCAAGTCTCTTCCTTGTTGGGTGTTTTCTATCCCCAGGATTCTGCAATTTTTGCAACATGGTTTGGATTCGGGCCTTCAACTTAGTACCCTTAAGGGACAGGTGTCTGCGCTGGCAATTTTTTTTCCAAAGATCCTTTGCCAATCACCGGTTGGTTAAGACTTTTTTCCAGGGAGTTACTCATGTGCGCCCTCCACGTAAGCCTATGCTACCGGTTTGGGACCTGAATCTGGTATTGTCTGCTCTGCAGGGTCCTCCCTTTGGGCCTATCCGTGGGGCTGCCTTGCCCATTCTGACTCTTAAGGTGGCCATTTTGGTGGCCATTACTTCGGTCAGGCGAGTTTCTGAGCTGGTGGCGCTTTCTATCAAACCTCCTTATTTTGAACGGCATCAGGATAAGGTGGTGTTTCGGCTTAAGCCGGATTTCTAGCCTAAGGTTGTGTCTGCTTTTCATCTCAATCAGGACATTGTTTTGCCGCCTTTGTGTCCTAATCCTGTTAACTCCAAGGAGCGGACCCTTCATTCTCTGGATGTTGTCAGGGCTCTGAAGTTTTATTTGGTTGCTTATGAGTCTTTTAGGAAATCTGATGTGCTTTTTGTTCTTCCTGCTGGACCTAGGAAGGGTTTGCCTCCGGCTAAATCCACTATCAGCAAGTGGATCCGTCAGGCGGTGGAGCAGGCCTATTCTGCCAGGGGGAAGGTTCCTCCTTTTAGGGTTACTGCTCATTCCACTCGTGCTATTGGCGCCTCTTGGGCTTTTCAGCACCAAGCTTCTGTTGAACAAGTTTGTAAGGCCGCAACTTGGTCTTCTGTTCACACTTTTTCCAAGTTTTACAAGGTTGATGTTAAGGCCTCAGCTGATGCTGCTTTTGACCGCAAGGTACTTCAGGCGGGGGTGGTTTGAACTGCCTGTTGTTACTCTTTGGGTATCCCACCCTACCTTACGGACACTGCTATTGGATGTCCCAGATCTAAGGACTTCATGAAGCAGGCCGTGCCTTGCAATAGGAAAAAGACAATTCTGTGAGTACTCACCTGTAGAATTGCTTTTACTATGCATGGCACGGCCTGCTTCACCCACCCTTGTTGTTATTCTTTGTTGCCTCTTTATGGTGATTGTTCCAAGTTAGTTGGGGTTTTTCTTGTAACTTTTATTATCTCCCGGTTTCTTGAATAACTGCTTGTCAACACTGGATAAGTCTATGGTGATTCCGTTTTTATATGGTACCGGGAGGAATTGTCTTATCGTCTACACCAGGGGAACTCAACAACTTCTTGTAAAGCTCCAAATACAAGCATCCGGTGAGAGGTAAAGGTCTGGAAGGGGGCTGATGTGGGGGGGTGGATAATTAGAAATCCGTGTACTGGAGGGGGGTGGCTATAAAGTCCACATGCAAAACTAAAAAAGGCTGGGATGTATGGGGCAGAGCTGGGGGGGGGGGGGCAGGAATGGAAATCTAAACAAAAGCATAGAATGACAGAAACAAGTAAAGAAGAATGAATGCATGACAGAAACAGACACAATAAAAAGAACAGAAAAAAAGCCGAAAAAGAGAGAGAAGGAATGGGAGGAAAAAGAGTTTGAATGAAAGAAAGAATAGACGGACTGACAGGCAAAAAAAAGGAAGAGGAGAAATGACTAAAAAATTAGAAGGAATGACAGAAAAAAAGAAGTAAACGAAAAAAAAACAAAAAATGGAAAAGAAAAAGATTAGAAGGAAATACACGTCAAATAGAATAGAGGACCCTATGTGCAGGGGCCTTGGCACCTGCTTGGGTACACCCAGTGCTGACGCCTGCCCTGATTAGCTTATCCACAACCATTGGATCAAGGTGCGTATACGGGGTAACCAAGAGGTACTTCTAAGGAAATCTCTTAAACATACCTACTAACTATTTAGGGTGGAAAAGATGGAAATGTGTTAAATTAGGCCACACCCCCTCCTTGAGGAATGGATAGATCATTTGTAACAGTTACAACAATAGAAACACTTTTAATAGGAAAATGAATCATTTATTGATGCAGATCTGCATGTGACACCTCAAAGAGGGACAGATGAGAACAACGAGGGACAGTCCCTCCAAATCAGGGACACTTGGGAGATATGCTTAAAGAGGGCCAATTAATTTATGAGTTTTGGTCTACGTGATGAGCTGGGTGGCCATACTGTGTTATGTGGCATAAAGGCAGGACCAGGCACATTCCTCTGCGTTAATTGGCTTTGAGGACATTAGAGGCCTGTTCTGTGTAAAGCCGCCATTGTAATGCAAGCAGCGATTGATGGAGAACAATGAGGGGAGGGGAGCCCCAGCTCTCTGCAATATAATGCAGATGGAATCACGGCTCACTTATCTGATTGTGCCGCACTCCACCGGCTCATTTACACCCCCCCCCCCATCTATAAACAAATGAGATTGTCTTTGTTTTGTATACGTGGCTCAGGAGGCCTGGCACCGCCTGACCCTGGCCAGCAACTGGCCCATCTGATCATTCTGATTCCTTCTTGGGGCCCAACAGAGGAAATCATTCCTGGGGCCCACCAGAGGAAATTATTTTTGGAGCCTAGTCAGACAGCCAACTGTCAATCGTTAGGCCCAATTGTGTCAGGGGAGCATGAGGATGAATCAGGGTTGCAGGATGCCCCCATGGTGTGGGCCATACCCTTGTTGAGAATATGTATTGTGTGCGTCAAGAAATCTTAAAGTGGAAGTCCAGTAAGCCCCCACTGCCCTTACACCCCCTGATGCTGAGGCAGAATAGGGGGGTTGCAAAGAAAAAAAAAAAACTCACCCCTCCCGCAGTCCAGTGCCTGTCTTGGGTGCTACCACTTGAATGGGCAGACGGGAGCGCACACATAGAAGGGGATGCCACATTGCGTCTTTTTGTGCGGCAGCCATATGGACTCAGTAGAACGACACTGGACTGTGGGTGAGGTAAGGCTTATCCCGAGCCTAGACTTCCAGATAAAATAGAGTGCAGGGGAGAGCAGGGCAGAGAAGATGGGGTGACAGGGAAGATGTGATTCAGTGCAGGGCAGATAAAATGGGGTGCAGTGGAGAGCAGGACAGATAAGATAAGGGTTCAGTGGATATCCGGGCACAGAAAATGGGGTGCAGCCGAGAGCAAGGCAGAGAAGGTGGGGTGCAGTAGAGAGCAGGACAGGAACGATGTGGATGCTGTGGAGAGCAGGACAGAGAAGATGAGATGCAGCAGACAGCAGGACAGAGAAGATGGGGGTGCAGTGGAGAGCAGAGTAGAGAAGATGGGGTGCAGTAGAGGGCAGGGCAGAAAAGATGGGGTGCAGGGAAGAGCAGGGCAGAGAAGATGGGGTGCAGGGGAGAGCAGGGCAGAGAAGATGGGGTGCAGGGGAGAGCAGGGCAGAGAAGATGGGGTGCAGGGGAGAGCAGGGCAGAGAAGATGGGGTGCAGCAGAGAACAGGGCAGAGAAGATGGGGTGCAGCAGAGAACAGGGCAGAGAAGATGGGGTGCAGCAGAGAACAGGGCAGAGAAGATGGGGTGCAGCAGAGAACAGGGCAGAGAAGATGGGGTGCAGCGACGAGCAGGGCAGAGAAGATGGGGTGCAGCGGAGAACAGGGCAGAGAAGATGGGGTGCAGCAGAGAACAGGGCAGAGAAGATGGGGTGCAGCGACGAGCAGGGCAGAGAAGATGGGGTGCAGCGGAGAACAGGGCAGAGAAGATGGGGTGCAGCAGAGAACAGGGCAGAGAAGATGGGGTGCAGCAGAGAACAGGGCAGAGAAGATGGGGTGCAGCAGAGAACAGGGCAGAGAAGATGGGGTGCAGCAGAGAACAGGGCAGAGAAGATGGGGTGCAGCAGAGAACAGGGCAGAGAAGATGGGGTGCAGCAGAGAACAGGGCAGAGAAGATGGGGTGCAGCAGAGAACAGGGCAGAGAAGATGGGGTGCAGCAGAGAACAGGGCAGAGAAGATGGGGTGCAGCAGAGAACAGGGCAGAGAAGATGAGGTGCAGCGAAGAGCAGGGCAGAGTAGATGGGGTGCAGCGGAGAACAGGGCAGAGAAGATGGGGTGCAGCGGAGAGCAGGGCAGAGAAGTTGGGGTGCAGCGGAGAGCAGGGCAGAGAAGATGGGGTGCAGCGGAGAGAAGGGCAGAGAAGGTGGGGTGCAGCGGAGAGAAGGGCAGAGAAGGTGGGGTGCAGCGGAGAGCAGGGCAGAGAAGATGAGGTGCAGCGGAGAACAGGGCAGAGAAGATGGGGTGCAGCGGAGAACAGGGCAGAGAAGATGGGGTGCAGCGAAGAGCAGGGCAGAGTAGATGAGGTGCAGTGAAGGGCAGGGAAGGTGGGGTGCAGCGGAGAGGAGGGCAGAGAAGATGGGGTGCAGCAGAGAAGATGGGGTGCAGCGAAGAGCAGGGCAGAGTAGATGAGGTGCAGTGAAGGGCAGGGAAGGTGGGGTGCAGCGGAGAGGAGTGCAGAGAAGATGGGGTGCAGCGGAGAACAGGGCAGAGAAGATGGGGTGCAGCGAAGAACAGGGCAGAGTAGATGAGGTGCAGTGAAGGGCAGGGAAGGTGGGGTGCAGCGGAGAGGAGTGCAGAGAAGATGGGGTGCAGCGGAGAACAGGGCAGAGAAGATGGGGTGCAGCGGAGAACAGGGCAGAGAAGATGGGGTGCAGGGAAGAGCACCAGCAGCTGCGGGAGTGAACATGGAAATGGTAGGTTTCAGGGTTGCTGGGTCTCTTGTTGCCCTGTGCTTAGCCTTCCCTACTCCCAATCAGTGAGAACACGTTGGACCCGAGTATCTAAGAATTCTTGCGTAAAATCCCAAATCAGGATGCCCACTGCATGAGCAAAAAAACTGGGCAGAGGGAGAAAATCCCAGCTTTGTTGCTCTTTAAAATGAATATTGTCTTCACAATACATGAGAAATGTTTAGCTTTAAAAAAAAAAAAGTTCCGCCACCCCTAAATTGGGATGTGCAGGTGGGTGGCTATGAAGCAGCGTGCAGCAGAGGATCAGGCGCTGCAGTAACATTTCTGGCCACTGGATGCTCCTCTTGCCACAAGATGAAATGAGCAAAAACCTTTCCCTGACCTCAAGCTCCAGAATCACACACAGCGATACATTATAAACATGAATCATTATGACATTTCTGGATAGTGTCGGACTTGGATGCCTGGGGTCCACTAGTAGAAGTGACTATGGGGGCCCACCCCACACTTAAATACAAATATCACTGGCTTATATTCAGGACCCATGCCCAGAAATGTTATGCCAAAATGTACCGCCTGTGTGTGTGCATTTGGGATGCCACAAATAAGTTATACCTAGCTCAGGTTTGATGATTTAAAGGCCCTCCTGGTTCCTGGTAACCCTGTGGGCCAGTCCAAGCCTGGGACTTAATCTAAGGGCCCACCCCATACTTGTTCAAGTATTACGGGGCCCATGCACAGAAACACTGTAAGGAACTTACCTCTGCCAGGGGGGCGGCGGCGAGCGTCCGCAGGGCGACGCAGCACTCCTGCTGCTGGGAGCGCAGCGCATCACTCTGGCAGCCTCCCTCGCCCCTCTCTAGCTGTGCAGCCGTGCGTCCCGCAGTCTGTACATTTCGCCACTAGGAGTCGCAGGCAGCACAGAGTGCTCCACACCTGATGGGAATCAGGGGCTGATCAGCCTTGCAGCCAAGACTGACCAGCCCCTGGATAGTGCCTCCAATCACTCACAGTGATGTAAGTTGCACCAATTGGCACATACACTCCCCCCCCAGGGTGGCCATTGGTCGATTCCCCAATAAATATGGAGTCAGCCCAGCACTCAGTGCCCGTGATAGTCTCTTGTGATTAGGGTGTGATTCTGTTAGCTGTTATCTGATTCCGACCCGGCTTGATCGACCATTCCTGTCTGCTGCCTGTACCGACCTCTGCTTTGTCTGACTACGAACCTGCCTGCCCCTCTGGATACCCCGCGATCTCTGACCTCCCGGCTTGACCCTTTGGCTACTCCTGACTACGCACCTGTCTCATCCCTGTATTCTGACGCACCCTCCGGATTGACTACCTGTGAACAACCTCGGCTTTGGGATACCCTCGTGGTTCATCGGCCTTCACCGTAAGCAGCCATCCTTTGCGCCTATTAAGACCTGGGGGCAACCGTGTCCGGTGAGGCGTACCTAGCGTCCCGGCAAACCGGGGCTTGACTATAGGCAGAAGCGGCGGTGGAGATTGGGGGTTGTCTGCTTACAGAAGGCTGGTGTCCCGCTGGGCATCACGAACACGTTATGCCAAACTGGTGTGTGTGTGTGTGTCACAAATAAGCTATACTTAGTTCAGGTTTTGTCACAAATAAACTTTACTTAGTTCAGGTTTTGGTGTTGAAGGCTCTCAAAAGGGTTTCTGGTATCAGTGGCCCATTGGGGAAGATTTTCTGGCATCCCTGTGGGCCAATCTGTGCCCGTTTCTGAAGGTTAGGTCTTGATACTCACCCCTGCTGCTCCTTCTATTGCTTTTACACATTTCACGTCGTGCTCATTCTATGGAGACATGCAGAGGAGAGGCAGATTGTGATATACCCAGGGCCCCATATTATTTTGGGCCATGCAGAAGCATTATGTTTCCAGCTGTCTCAACATAGAATAAAAACTTGTCTATTTCAGTCTCTGTCCCTGGATCATCCCTAATTGGGAAAACCACTTCACAATGGCAATGCACCACCAATCATAAATCCTTATCGTGTGCCACTCACCAAACCATGTAAAAAGAGTAAAGGGGTGGCTAGAGAAATTACTATTTGCTCACCCCTAAAGAAGAGGAGCACCACAATTTCAATAAAAAAAGTAACAAAACTTTATTCAAAAGACACAATAAATACACAAAGCACAGTAAAAAACATGGAACACAAAGGACACTTTAAAACCACCCACACAGCTCATAAAATAAATTGGTACAAGATATTGTACTACAAGAACATTTTTGGGCGTGGGCCCTTTAAAAATTTAGGCCCTTATATTTTGTGCGGCACAAAAACCACTAAACATTATTACAAAATGTGAATATATCAGAACAACAATTTGCAGTAAGTGACCTAAAAAAAACAAAGCAAGCAAGCCACAGAGAAACTCTCATACAAAATGGGGAAGGATACCATTCAAAAAAAGTGTAAGCAGCCGTCGCCCGCAGAGGCAGAGGGGGGAGACACACAGACCCGTCACCAATTGGGAGTCCATGTCCACGGGCATCCCAATGACAATACATGCAGAGTGATGCGGCAGAAGTGGGTGTCTGTCTGGGAGCACGGAGGCAACATAAATTAAAGGAGCAGTATCGCAAAATTTGCATTAAAAAAGATAAATAATTAAATAGCCACACAATAGCTTCTAACATGTGTATAAATAAACTGGCGATAGAAAAAGGAAAAAAAATATCTGCCTTTCATTTAAATTGTATAATTACAATGGCTCAGTCCATTTGCTGAATAGGGGGATCTGCTGGGTTGTATTTAGTGAGCTGCTTCATTTAGCCCACTGGTCTCCTAGCAACACTTTACCTCAGAGGCTGACACTGTAATCAGTGGTAACGGCTGTGTGTGTGTGAGGTGCTGCTTTTGTTATGAGACCAGGTGACTCAAATGTGTAAAATCTATACAAAATAAACTAAACTGACTGAAAATGACTGAAATTCTTCTTTGAATAACTGTGCAGGAAAATCTAAAGGTATTAAAGTGGAACAAAACCCTGAGTGGCCGACCCTGAAGTCTATAAGACCCGGCCATTGACCTTCCCCCTTGGGCATTCTAAATCAGGATGCCCACTGTGTGAAACGACCCCTGGATAACCACAGATCCCCCCATTTTTCTGGCGCACTCACGCAGATAGTCATTTAGACAGGCCGGGCGGCCAGGAAGGTTACTGCTCAGGCTCCCCATCTGCGTGCAAACAGCGCTGATTGGATGAGAGCCCGTGCATGTGCTGTGGGACAGGGAAAGGTAAGTTTCACAGGCGAACTTGGGGATTTCACATATCAGGGCATCCCAAGTCGGGATGCCCCTAGGGGCACAAAACAAAACTCCAGATAGTGAAAATCCTGGGTTGGGCTTTGCTCAAAACACACAAAGCTGAAAGAAAGATCATATGGAAAAATGAAAAATATGAAAGAGAAAATGGTAAACTGAAAGATTCTGCAGCAGAGCCAACATGAAGGGAAAACTGTCAAAATCAGCTAAATGACTTCTAGAGCTTTTCTCTCTGTTTTAGATATATAAGTTCTGGCCAGGCAATGTTGCAATGTTGTTATCTTATGCTGGACGGCTGCCAGCACTGAACAGCTGATACTTTGATACATTGTTTCCCCCTCTCCTCAGCGTGGAACAGGCCAGAGTGTCGGGCTCCGACACTCAGAAGACATAAACATGAGCTATTAGTCTCCAGTTGCTCAACACAGACATCATTTTTTTTCTAAATTTGTAATTCTTACTCCAACACCTACATTCAAAGTACCATTTAAATTTAAGTCACCAAGAAAAATTCACGATACTGCTCCTTTAAGCTTCATCAGGGATGGCACAAGCGCAGCCTCTGTCTGGCAGGATGAGCACGCATAGCAGAGGGGCAGCTTAGCCATGTACCCCATGCTTTCATGTTCCCTCCACCATGCATACTCGTGGAGGCAGACAGTCAAGTCTGCTGGGGACAGGGCATGTGCACATAGCAAGGATTCCATTTACGGACTGCACATGCATTGTGGGATTTTGGATAGAGGTGAGTGTCTGGAAAACCAAGGGGTTTCACGCACAGGGCCTTTCTGATTTGGTGGCATCATTTTAGGATTTTGATCTACTTTAATTTGGACCAAAACTGGACCTAGCATCTATAGGTCATTCCCATCTGGGATACCCCACTGTGTGACCCTTATATTCTTTCCTCACCAATGAACTCACAACACATGTGCAGCCGGCAGTGGCATCTCTTGCATCTTTCTCATAGCTGAATGGCTGGTCTGGCTGCGCATCAACCATCGAGGGATGGAAGAGGTGCCGCAATGGTCGCGAGGGAGCCGAGCTTTCATTTAGTTTCTTTAGCTGCACATTGATGCATCAAAGCGACACCTGTGCCGTGGAAATGCTTGTGAGGTATATCCAGGGCCGGGTTAAGTGTGGTGGAGGCCCCTGGGCACAAAATCTGGTGGAGGCCCCAGATACAGTATTTTTTTCCTTTAAAATAATAGTGTAGCCAAGTAACTGATTGGTGGTTGCCTGGCACCCTTCTATTACGCCCCAACATCCAAACACTATACAAAAGGGCAATTCAAAGAAAGTACAGTAATGATATGATAATGCAGAGGAATAAGTCTTACAGGCAGGCGCAGGTAGAATTAATACCCTCGACGTTTCGGCCGCTCTGGCCTTTCTCAAGAGGGAGCGGTACCAGTACAGTGAATACACATTGTTTAAATACCTCAGAGTGGTCTCCAAAAGTGCGGGATGCAGCACGCAGAGGCGCGCATACTGGCGCTCGATACATGCGGCATCGGCAGCGCCCAAGGTCCGTCCCGACCAGCAGCCAATGGGTGAGCAAACAAGTGCACCCAATGGGCACTGGCGCAGGGGGCGGGCCCTGGTGCCGCTGGGCCAATAGGAACAAGACAACCAAAAAGATGGCGGAGACACAGTCAGGCGACTGTGACAATGTACAGCAAGATGGCTGCCGAAGAATGGCAGCATGTTCCAGCCAATGAATGCAGTCCCTGGGCGGGAATATCAGATGACCCAGCCATAGATGCTGGATGCATTTTCCTGCTGTAGAGTCCGTGCTGGTGACGTCGCAGAGGGGGCGTGGTCGCAGCGGTACAGCTGACAGGGAGGCTTGTAATAGCGTTACGTGGTATTCAAATCAGATGCAGGGGATGGAGAAGCAGGCCATGGAGACGCACAATGGAGTATATAGGCACTCTGGAGACCATTTATGCTGGGTGATTGACGGCGGGTTTGAATCTACATATAAAGGAATAAAAACATGATTCATGTGAAAACAGTTCCCAGCATTGAGCTGCCATTGGCTGTGCTTGGTGGCTTATGTGCAGTGACAGCTCTGCACTCACCCGTCACTGTAGCGTTGCTGGCGGCGGCTTTGCTTCTCTGAACTCTCCGTCCTGCCCTGTGGTGGCTTTGGCTGCAGGATTGCAAACACAAAAAAAGGCTTGTCCAGGCATGGGGGGCCCCACTGTCGCCAATATCTTTGTTGTTGGCCCCACGGCCCATCAGACCAAAGACTGAAAAGCTTTCTGGACCAGACCATAACCCAAAGGTTGGTGGAGGCCCCCTATGCAGGGAAAGTGGTGGAGGCCCTGGGGTGCGAGCCCCATGCAACCCCCCTTATAATCCGGCCCTGGGTATATCTATCAGCCGACTCTCAGGGTTTCACACAATTTGGGGTGCCCCAGGGGAAGGACCAAAACCCAACATAGTGAAAATCCTGGGGTTTGGTCCCAAAACGTTTTTTTAACCCCTTTTGCAGGAGGCATCCCAATCTGTTGAGAAACCCCTGGTTTACAAGGCCACTTCACAGGCGAGTCCATGGTTCATGCATGGCCTCTCATCCAACCAGCGTTTTATGGCTCTCATATAAAAGAGGGGCGACTGTGCATGCTTGCGCTGGCCATTCAGATAGGCCTGGTTCAGGAGCATGCATCAGATGGAGGGATGCTGGAGATGCTCACACATGTGCCATAGGATCAATGGAAAGGTATGTTTTTCAGGGAAGCTGGGGATTTCACATAGTGAGGCAATAAATTGGGTTGCCCAGACAAGAGGTCTAAAAGACTCCAGGGCTGGCCAACAAGGGTTTCGGTTCCTCTGGAGCTGCATTTATCTGGCTGCCCTGTTGTTTTTACACTCATGTCTTTTTACTGGGTAATTATTTGCTTTAATTTAGAGGTGAGTTTTTCTTTTATTCTCACAACCCCTAAAATGTCTTATTTCATGAGATTATATAGATACTGTTTTACAGATTTTGTAATAAACTGTAAATAAAAATCATCCATGAACGGAAGGAAGTGGCTCATTTATAATTAATATTAATGGTATTCCTGAAGCGGACATAAAGCGGAATGTACTGCGATCAATATGGCGTGCTGGGCTGCAACAGACTATTCCTCTGTAACATTTTATATGGGGGGTGTGTGATTAATTCATAAAGGGTCTGCAGCCGATTCAGGGCATGCTGGGACTGGTAGTTGGTAACACAAGCTGCTTCTATTTAGAGAATGCAGATAGAAATGAACTTTAGGACGTATTCATGCACACAGAGCCGCCATCAGAAACTTCTGGGGCCCATGGCCTAAATCTCTGGGCTTTCCAATGCAGTGCACCCCTCCTCCTGCTGGTCCAGCAGAAAACAGTTCCCTGCATTGAGCTGCCAGCGGCTGTGCTTGGTGGCTTATGTGCAGTGAGCGGCCACAGACTGACAGCTCTGCACCCACCTATCACTGTAGCATTGCTGGCAGCGGCTTCGCTGCTGTAGACTCTCCGTCCTGCCCTGTGGTGTCCTTGGCTGCTGGTTTGCAAAAACAAAAAGTGTTGCCCCTAACTGGCTGTAATGAGGGATGCCCCTCACTGACTGTAATGAGGGATGCCCCTCACTGACTGCAATGGGGGATGCCCCTAACTGGCTGCAATGATGGATGTCCCTCACTGGCTGCAATGAGGGATGTCCCTCACTGGCTGCAATGATGGATGTCCCTCACTGGCTGCAATGATGGATGTCCCTCACTGGCTGCAATGATGGATGTCCCTCACTGGCTGCAATGAGGGATGCCCCTCACTGGCTGCAATGAGGGATGCCCCTCACTGGCTGCAATGAGGGATGCCCCTCACTGACTGCAATGAGGGATGTCCCTCACTGGCTGTAATGAGGGTTGCCCCTCACTGACTGCAATGAGGGATGCCCCTCACTGACTGCAATGAGGGATGCCCCTCACTGACTGTAATGGGGGATGCCCCTAACTGACTGCAATGAGGGATGTCCCTCACTGGCTGTAATGAGGGTTGCCCCTCACTGACTGCAATGAGGGATGCCCCTCACTGACTGTAATGGGGGATGCCCCTAACTGGCTGCAATGATGGATGTCCCTCACTGGCTGAAATGAGGGATGCCCCTCACTGGCTGCAATGAGGGATGCCCCTCACTGGCTGCAATGATGGATGTCCCTCACTGGCTGCAATGAGGGATGTCCCTCACTGACTGCAATGAGGGATGTCCCTCACTGGCTGTAATGAGAGTTGCCCCTCACTGACTGCAATGAGGGATGCCCCTCACTGACTGTAATGGGGGATGCCCCTAACTGGCTGCAATGATGGATGTCCCTCACTGGCTGGAATGGTGGGATGCCCCTCACTGGCATGATTTCGGGTGGCTCCATTCCATCCCTGCACAGGCGCAAGATCGGGGGCCGCGCTTCGTGCCTGATGGGATGCAAGATGGTGCCATCCGTCAGAAGGTTAACTGGAACCCGAGGGACCCAAAAGACGGATGCCCCGGCGAGGTGAGTAAAAATTGTCCAAAGGTCAAACCGGAGGGGGGGGGGGCGGCAGATCTTTGAATGTCCCACTTGGCTGACATTAGTGGATTACTGTCCAACCAATGCAGGACGTTTGGTCAATTTACAACTGGAGACCTGCTCCGGCTCATTGGCTGAATAGTGGTAGTGGGCATACCTCACAGGTGCCCCTGATTTGGAGGGACTGTCCTTCTTTTGAGTCCATGTCCCCCTGTCCCTCGTTGCTCTCATTTGTCCCTCTTTGAGGTGTAACATGCAGATCTGCATCAATAAATGATTCATTTGCATATTCATAGTGTTTTTATTGTTGTAACTGTTACAAACTATCTCCTATCCATCCCTTAATGAAGGGGCGTGACCTAATGTAACCATTGTCCCTCTTCCAACCCTGAAAGTTGGAAGGTATGGTTGTGGCGTGTATGTATTGGCTGAGTATTAGGTGACTCACCAACATCCTTTACAGACCTGAGATATCCAAGTTTTGCTTCAAAGTGGAACAACCAAAGTACTTGCCAGCCCTGGAGTCTTCAAAACCAAGAACTTGCCAGCCCTGGAGTCTTTTAGGCTTGGCCAGCAAATCAAGTGACCTTGGGTTGCTGAAACCAAAGGACAGCAGCTTGCAGCACTCAGTGAGATCAAGCCTGCAGACTCGTCCCTGCTCTGTGCTTGCTCTCACCCCCCATTTAAATGAATAGATGAGAGGTTGCTCTGTACAGCCTCTCCAAGATGGCCGCACCATGACTAAAATTGCTAGGAGAACCTAGCGGGATCCAAGTAAGGCTCAGCCTCAGCAGTGGGGGGAAGGAGGCAAGGCCGGAGGTTTGTGACCTATCGGTTGTGTAAAGTCACCACTAGAGGGAGCCATTGTTGGTTAATCATCATTGTTCAATATGTGCTGTAGTCGTTTTTGTTATATAGAGAATACTAGCAGCACACAATAAAGTAGAAACATTAGTTTAGTTCCTCCTGCCTGCGTTGTGTGAAACTCACCTTTCTGGTGATCCCACGGCGTATGCACGGGCCGCTAACCAATCAGCAGCTCACATTCCACTCAGATTTCTCTTGCTGTTCTGAGTTCAGGAAAATTTAAATGAAGAGCCAGCTGCTGGCCGCACCCACGCGCCTCGGTGCTAGCCATTCAGAAATGCCTGGTTTGGGTACAGGGACGGCATCAGCACCCGGCAAGCTAAATGAATAAAGGGGGGTGGGAGCAGCTCAATCACTATTATTCATACAAAATTATTATTATTATTCAGGGCCTGGGAACTAATTTACCGCCCAGTTTATCTGCAGATACATGTGGAAGCCACACTGCCCCGGCAAGGCACTCTGTGTTTAGTGTGGTCCCTACTCTTAATTTTGAGTCCCCAACATTGGGACATGCAATGCAGACAAATATCTGAGAGCTACTCACCTGGGAAGCTGCCAGCCTCCCTTTAGAACACTTCACAGGGAGAAATCCATATTGACTGAATTCCTCCCTGCTTGTGCTCATGCTAATTCAAATGAAATCCCTATCCCCTGAGCTCTGCCCCATCCATCCATGCCTCCCAGTTCTGCCTCATTCATCCATGTCCCCTCCGCTCTGCTCCACAGCCCGGTCCCCTCAGTTCTGTCCCATCTACCTCTCTACCCTCAGCTCTGCCCCATCCATCCATGCCTCCCAGCTCTGCCCCATCCATCCATGCCTCCCAGTTCTGCCTCATTCATCCATGTCCCCACCGCTCTGCCCCACAGCCCTGTCCCCTCAGCTATGCCCCATCCATCCATGCCCCCCCAGTTCTTCCTCATTCATCCATGTCCCCACCGCTCTGCCCCACAGCCCTGTCCCCTCAGCTATGCCCCATCCATCCATGCCCCCCTAGTTCTGTCTCATTCATCCATGTCCCCTCCACTCTGCCCCACAGCCCTGTCCCCTCAGTTCTGTCCCATCTACCTCTCTACCCTCAGCGCTGCCCCATCCATCCATGTCCCCCCAGTTCTGCCTCATTCATCCATGTCCCCACCGCTCTGCCCCATCCATCCATCCCTATCCCCTGAGCTTTGCCCCATCCATCCATGCTGCCCCAGTTCTGCCTCATTCATCCATGTCCCCTCGGCTCTGCTCCACAACCCTGTCCCCTCAGTTCTGTCCCATCTACCTCTCTACCCTCAGCTCTGCCCCATCCCCTCAGCTCTACACCTCTCCATCCATGTCCTCCCAGCTTTGCCCATCTCCCCATTTTCCTTCCAGCTCTGCCAGTCTATCCATTGTTCTTCCAGCCCTGCCAATCTACCCCCCCCCCCCCACACCAGCTCTACCCAGCCATTCCTGTCCTTTTCATTTTGCCCATCCATCCCTTTTCCTCCCAGCTCTCTCTCCATCCATCCATTCCTGCCCTTCCTGTTTAGTCCATCCCTCTTCCTCAATACTCTGTCCAGTCATGTGGGGCCAAACTAAAAAACAGCTCCAATAGGGGGTTGGATTGCAAGCAGCCCTTCTTAGTTTTGACCATGGAATTTATAGACCCTTGAGTGAGCTGTGTGATAGCTGGCTACGTGAGTGTACCAGTCGATCCAGCGGGTTTTACTCCCAAATCGAGATGCACCACAAAGAGCGAGATCACCCATCTTAGAGTCTATTAAGCTGTTTGTTGCCTTTCTTTAAAGCGGAACAAGACCCTGAGCGGCTGGCCTTCCCTTGGGGCATTCCAAATCTGGATGCCCCACTGTGTGACCCCCCCCCCCCCCCTCGTCACTGCAAAACCTACATTTTCCCTGGATCACATGACGGTGTAAACCCCCCTGTATCTGTAGCCTGAGGCGCGCTCCAACGCCCATCCATTCAGATAGGCCGGGGGACAGGAGCACACACATGTCTGGGAATGCACAGGCTCACCATTACCTGTATTAGCCCAGCATTAATATTCACAGAAAACAGCGCTGATTAGAAGAGAGTCTGCGCATGTGCCACGGGACTGGGGAAAGGTGAGTTTTTACAGGCAAACTGGGTTTTTTTTTACAGTGAAAACAAGAAACAAAGTTCAGGATTTTCACTTTCAACCACTTTAAGTAAAAAAAAATCAGTCATGAACTGCTGTTTGATGCGGCAGTAATGCATTCCGCCTAACAGAGGAGGTGCTGCTGTCACACCAGTGTGCAGCTTTTTCCTGTCCTCTGTCAGATGGAGCTCTGTTTAGAAATAAACTATTTCTACAATGCAGGATTTATTGAAGGCTCGGGGCAGTGGGGTAGGTTCATTTAGTGCCCCTGTGAACAAGGACCCATCCTGGCACAGTTACCAGTAGGGATTTAGATCCACTTTAATCTTGGGGCTTAGCAACGGCAGGGTGCCATGGACCTGTATACTTCATGGATCCTTCATAGTTGTTGGTCCTTTTTTCACATTTATAGGGGACCTCCTGTAAAAAAAAAAAATTGTAAATTAATCCCCTAAACCCCCTTCTCTAATGATCAGTGTCATAAGATGTTTGATAGGGCCTAGTTCCATGCAGATATTGTGGAATAGCAGGCAGATGCTGCACTCCTAAACTAAATGGAAGCAGCCATCTTGCCACACAGCTGTGAATCCTGCTTGCACATGAGCATGAGGAGGGAGCTGTGCCTTTAGCAGCCTACAACAAACTGAGAGAGAATTATGCCTCAGAAACATGGGGCAGCATGTCTGTCATTCTACACACACACACATACACACAAACACACTGAATAAACAGCTGCTGTATCAAAGGAAATCCGTGTGTAGCAGCTGCAGACAGTGGAAACAATATATCTAGGAGCTCTCTGCTGTGAGCAGAGCAATGAGTCTGTTGGAGATAAAACAGCCTTAGCTTAGTATGTGATCTGCATCTGTATTTTATGACAGTAGATGGCGCTGTTACATACACCTATGTGTAGTCTCTGTTGTACATTCTCTGCTGCATGTTGTGTTGTACATTGTGGTGATCTCTAGGACTTCATTTTCCTGTCTATGTTAGCCACCATGTAAGGTGACCTTCTCTTACTGCACTCATGTGCCAGTAAAGCCAGTTCCTGTTACACCACACGTGTCTATCTGGATCTGACTCCGCTGCATCCAGTGCTCACACTCTGCAGCAGAGTCATTACAGCTAGAAACAAGGGATGACTGCACAGAGATTTAAGACAATTTTGACAGTGGGACTGGGTTTTCCAGAAGCAGGGTTGTCAGCTGCGTAGCAACATGGTCACTCCCATGCAGTTCAGGAGCACATGATCTGCATGCTATTCCACATAATCTGCATGACATTAAGCCCCTTTAAATCTTATACCCTTGATTGCTAGATGGAGGAGCAATTTACTAAGCTTTGATTTTTTTGATTGGAGGTCTGCTTTAAAATGTCCACCATGCTATATAACACGTCAAACAAAACAGAGGTTAAATCCAACAGCTTATTCCTTTTTAATCAAACTAACTATGCTTACCGCAAAAGTAGTCAGCATAAAATCAATGACTTTTTTAGGATAAACATTTTCAGGGACAAATGTATATAATGTGGAACTAGAAGAACTGGCTAAAGGTAAAATAAGTCACCAGCTGAGGAGCCGCTGTAGCTGCAGGTGACTCGTCTCTCCCCAACGGTCAGAAAGCAAACATCCCTCATCCTGGAACATGTTATACAGTGCTGAGAGCTTCTAGGGCTGGACTCTGGCCTCAGCAACCGGAGCTGGACGCTCAGATCCTACTCCACCTTGCTGGTCTCCTCCTTAGCTGCTCTATTCTCTGCCAAAGGATCCTGACATTAGATATTGCTCATCAATATGTGAACAGGAATGTGACATAAACATACAACATACCTTAGCAGCAGGGACAAACTGGGACCAGGATTTTACTGGCCCCCACTAGCCCACAAAACTGCTGAGCCCCGCCCCCGCCGGGCTTCCCGGCTATTGTATGAGTTGAGGCTATAGCACTGCAGGACAGGGGTTGCTAAGGCCACTTTTACAGAGGACACCCAATCAAATAAAGTGTGTAGAGTGTATTGTTCTCATAAGTCCCCACCATGTCATCAGTGACATTTTTCCTGTGCTAGGGTCATCCCAATTTGGGATGCTCTACTGTGGGAAACCCTCTGAAATACCCCCTGTGCTTATCTCTCCCGGGATCCCAGAGAGCAGGTGCGGGCACTTCTTTAAAGTGGACCAAAACGCAGGATTTTGACTATCCTGGGTTTTGGTCCTTTCCCCTGAGGCACCCCCGATCGGTATGTGAAACCTCCCAGATTGCCTGAAGAAACTCACCTCTTCCCCGTCCTACGGTGCATGCACGGTCGCTCGTGCAATCATGCACTGGCCTTAAACGCAGTCTTAGAAGGCATGGCGTCAGAGGCTCTGAGCGTGCCGCGCAGGCCATTCACAAATGGCTGGCGCAGGCACGTGCCCAGCTTGAGAGATAGAGGGGATGTGGCCGCGGCTCACGCATGCGTCGCTGGCCTGGGAAGCAAGGTAAGTAAATGGGGCAACCTGGGAGATTTCACACAGCAGAGCATCCCGATTTTGGATGCCCCGGGGGGTGGGAATCGATCTATAAGATTCCTGGGCCGATCGCGCTGGGTTTTGGTCCACGGTGTTCTATGTCCTGCATAATAATGGAAACTCTAATGCTAACCAGGGTCCTATAAAAAGGGACTCTGAAAACAAGCACCTAATAATTTGGCACACAATAAGGAGGAATGATAATACAAAAGTATATAAATATATATTAAAATGTTATCACATATACATACATATGGCAATATGGCATATGGCTACGTTAAAATAGAAAAAAATGCATGTTGTTCCCAGCGTGGGGGCATCCCAATGCTAAAATGGGCAGTACAACATAAAACCTTTTCAAGCCCAGCGATTGGTTGCCTCAGTCATGCAGCTCAATTTTCGCGGGGGGAGCGATTTGGAAAGTAAAATTATTTATTTTACCTGGTGGGGTTGGGCGGCAGCAATCGTAATTCTCCAATGCAAGGAGCAACACTCATTTTGTTAATAATGGTAATCATGGGGGATGTCCCAGTTTAAAGAGGAGCAAAACCTTCACAGGCTATTTGCTTACCCCTCGGGCAACCCAATATGGGATGGCTCACTGTGACCCCAGGGATCGCCCAAAAATCTCACCTTTACTGGAGCTCCCACACCACTTTTGTGGTCTGCAGCCGCATCCCTGGCTTCCGTTTAACTGAGAGCCACTCCAGCAGCCAGCCAGTCAGATAGGCTGGGCCCGGAAGCATATCAGACCAACCAGAATGCAGCTAGTAAGCTTGTCACACCACTTGGCAAATTTGAGATCAGCAAATTTGTGCTTAGCTGTAGCTGCATTGTCTGAGGTACTCGGGTAGGGGGCACGGGTGTTAAAGGGTTTTGGTCTGCTTTAAATACAAGGGTGCCCTGCAGCGTAATGCTATCTTTTTAAAGCACAATGTATGGTAATGCTATATGCCTACCTCCTACTCCGGCAGTTCAGCAGGCAAAAATCAAAACAAAAGCATACTTACTCTTTGTCCCCCGCAGCTAAACGGTGCTAGTCGGGCTTATCGCTATATTCTGAGCCCGCACCATAGCCCCCGTTCCTGTGTCGCCATGGATCTGAACTCCAATCACTGGTGCTTTTGTGCTGTCACATGCACCTTCTCATCAGTCACAGGAGCATCACCACACCCTCTCAATTCACTACAATGGAGGGGGCGTGTCAGGCCACATTGTGAGAGCGCACCTGTGACTGATGGTGAGTCACAAGCCCAACACGCCATTAATTCTGACCCCATGTTTGGGCCCCGGATGGTGCAGGATCGCAGGCTATGCCTCACATGCAGCGATCAGGTGAGTGGTTGATCACTGGATTAGCACCAACTAGCAGCAGGGGGACAAAAGTTTTTCTTTTGGCTGCTTAATCACTTTAAAGTGGAACAAAACCCAGGATTTTGACTATCCTGATTTTTGGTCCTTGCCCCCGGGGCACCCTGATCCTGCCCCGCTGTGTGAAATCCCCCAGGTCGCCCAAACAATCTAACATCTTCCCAGTCCTACAACGCATGTGCAGACACTCGTTCAATCAGCGCTCTTGGATCCGCTCAAGCCCCTGTGTCCAGGAACTTGTCTAATGCCAGTGCCCTGGTGGCCGCATCCCCCGCTTCCCTCTAACAGGTAGCGTGCCTGCGCCAGCCATTCACAAATACCTGGCGTGGGCACGCGCCCTGCTGATAGGATAGCGGGGATGCGCCCATTGCTCGCGCATGTGCCTTTGGACCAGTAAAGAAGGTGAGTTTCTGGGCAACCTAGGGAGTTTCATACTGGATGCTCGGGGGGGGGGGGGGGAATCCAGCAGCCCTGGGCCAGGAGCAGTACTGCAATACACACGCTAGAAACTTACAATACATGCGCTGCCCATAGTCATCCCTGGGCTGTATTGTGATTGCGTTGTGCGACAAATGCTGCATGCAGTGTTTCCCAAAACACACCACAATTCAGCACATAGACGTGAAGGTGGCCATTGTATTCAACGGGCAGAATTCACTTTACAATTTGGAACACGAACATGTAAAATCAGCCTCAGTGTAGGAAGCAGAGAGTGGAGAGAGATGTTAGAAAAGGAATAGATGATTTCCAGCACAGAGGGTGAGAGCTACACCTGGCCCAAAGCAAGCAGCCCACCAGGCTTTCTTCCTGCGTTCCCTATGGCCAGTCTGCCCCTGCTTAGCATAGTAAAGCCTAACACAGATTTAGCTATTGCGTTTCCTTATATTTGTGTAACTTGCTTTTTAGTGCACCCCATAGTCATATAAATGGGAATGACAGGTATATGTCCTCAGGTGCTGCTGCAAGCAGGGCTGGGAATCCAGGGTGGGCACTTCCTGGAGTCCCGTGACAAGCAGGGAGCACAAGTCTAACAGGTCTGATTTGTCTGCTGCTTTCAGTGACAGTGTGTTGTAACAACATATACAGATAAAAGGACCTCATTATAGGATTTCGTTGGAGCCCTTGTGCTGACAATTCTCCTTTCCTAACCCTATGACTGTAACTGATAACCTAACTCTAAAACTAAACCCTGAGGTCTTAAAGCGAAACAACACCCAGGATCTGGAGTGAAGCACACTGATTGGGACTGGCAGTCGTTTAAAGTGGACCAAACCCAGTGCGATCGGCATGGGAATCTATAAGATTCCTGGACTTATCGTTTCCCTCCCCCCAGGGCATCCCGATTTTGGATGCCCCAGGGGGAGGGAAACCCCCCGGTCGGCCCATTCACTTACCTTGCTTCCCGGTCCAACAGCGCATGCGCGAGCTGCATCCCCGCTATCCCTCTGGCAGGGCACGTGCCCATGCCAGGCATTTGTGAATACCCGGCGCGGGCAAGCTCCCTGTTAGAGATTGGCCTTAGACGAAGGCTTAGATGACGTGATGTCAGCGTCTCCGAGCGCGCTGATTGGATGAGCTGCTGCACATGCGCCGTGCCCCAAAACTCAGGATAGTCAAAAATCTGGGTTTTGGTCCACTTTAATGGTGTTTGTGCAGATACACTCAGTGGGATGCCCTGCCAGAGAGGAACAACACCCAGGAGAGTGAACATTTAGGTGAGGGTTTGCTACAACTGTATAATTGAATTGTTTCATTAAGTATAAAAGTGATTTCCTCCTCCTCCTGTAATATGGCACAAGCCGCACTCCCCCGCAGCAGCATGCAATGGTGACATGAGTGATGCAGACAGGGGATGGCATGAGTGATGCAGACAGGGGATGGCATGAGTGATGCAGACAGGGGATGGCATGAGTGATGCAGACAGGGGATGGCATGGGTGATGCAGACAGGGGATGGCATGAGTGATGCAGACAGGGGATGGCATGGGTGATGCAGACAGGGGATGGCATGGGTGATGCAGACAGGGGATGGCATGGGTGATGCAGACAGGGGATGGCATGAGTGATGCAGACAGGGGATGGCATGGGTGATGCAGACAGGGGATGGCATGAGTGATGCAGACAGGGGATGGCATGGGTGATGCAGACAGGGGATGGCATGAGTGATGCAGACAGGGGATGGCATGGGTGATGCAGATAGGGGATGGCATGGGTGATGCAGACAGGGGATGGCATGAGTGATGCAGACAGGGGATGGCATGGGTGATGCAGACAGGGGATGGCATGGGTGATGCAGACAGGGGATGGCATGAGTGATGCAGACAGGGGATGGCATGGGTGATGCAGACAGGGGATGGCATGAGTGATGCAGACAGGGGATGGCATGGGTGATGCAGACAGGGGATGGCATGAGTGATGCAGACAGGGGATGGCATGGGTGATGCAGACAGGGGATGGCATGAGTGATGCAGACAGGGGATGGCATGAGTGATGCAGACAGGGGATGGCATGAGTGATGCAGACAGGGGATGGCATGAGTGATGCAGACAGGGGATGGCATGGGTGATGCAGACAGGGGATGGCATGGGTGATGCAGACAGGGGATGGCATGAGTGATGCAGACAGGGGATGGCATGGGTGATGCAGACAGGGGATGGCATGGGTGATGCAGACAGGGGATGGCATGGGTGATGCAGACAGGGGATGACATGGGTGATGCAGACAGGGGATGGCATGGGTGATGCAGACATGGGATGGCATGGATGATGCAGACAGGGGATGGCATGAGTGATGCAGACAGGGGATGACATGGGTGATGCAGATAGGGGATGGCATGGGTGATGCAGACAGGGGATGGCATGAGTGATGCAGACAGGGGATGGCATGAGTGATGCAGACAGGGGATGGCATGGGTGATGCAGATAGGGGATGGCATGGGTGATGCAGACAGGGGATGGCATGAGTGATGCAGACAGGGGATGGCATGAGTGATGCAGACAGGGGATGGCATGGGTGATGCAGATAGGGGATGGCATGGGTGATGCAGACAGGGGATGGCATGGGTGATGCAGACAGGGGATGGCATGGGTCATGCAGACAGGGGATGGCATGGGTGATGCAGATAGGGGATGGCATGAGTGATGCAGACAGGGGATGGCATGAGTGATGCAGACAGGGGATGGCATGGGTGATGCAGACAGGGGATGGCATGGATGATGCAGATAGGGGATGGCATGAGTGATGCAGACAGGGGATGGCATGAGTGATGCAGACAGGGGATGGCATGAGTGATGCAGACAGGGGATGGCATGAGTGATGCAGACAGGGGATGGCATGGGTGATGCAGACAGGGGATGGCATGGGTGATGCAGACAGGGGATGGCATGGGTGATGCAGATAGGGGATGGCATGGGTGATGCAGACAGGGGATGGCATGAGTGATGCAGACAGGGGATGGCATGAGTGATGCAGACAGGGGATGGCATGAGTGATGCAGACAGGGGATGGCATGGGTGATGCAGACAGGGGATGGCATGGGTGATGCAGACAGGGGATGGCATGGATGATGTAGATAGGGGATGGCATGAGTGATGCAGACAGGGGATGGCATGAGTGATGCAGACAGGGGATGGCATGAGTGATGCAGACAGGGGATGGCATGGGTGATGCAGATAGGGGATGGCATGGGTGATGCAGACAGGGGATGGCATGGGTGATGCAGACAGGGGATGGCATGGGTGATGCAGACAGGGGATGGCATGGGTGATGCAGACAGGGGATGGCATGAGTGATGCAGACAGGGGATGGCATGAGTGATGCAGACAGGGGATGGCATGAGTGATGCAGATAGGGGATGGCATGAGTGATGCAGACAGGGGATGGCATGAGTGATGCAGACAGGGGATGGCATGAGTGATGCAGACAGGGGATGGCATGAGTGATGCAGACAGGGGATGGCATGAGTGATGCAGACAGGGGATGGCATGAGTGATGCAGACAGGGGATGGCATGGGTGATGCAGATAGGGGATGGCATGGATGATGCAGACAGCGGATGGCATGGGTGATGCAGACAGGGGATGGCATGGGTGATGCAGACAGGGGATGGCATGGGTGATGCAGATAGGGGATGGCATGAGTGATGCAGACAGGGGATGGCATGGGTGATGCAGACAGGGGATGGCATGGGTGATGCAGACAGCGGATGGCATGGGTGATGCAGACAGGGGATGGCATGGGTGATGCAGACAGGGGATGGCATGGATGATGCAGACAGGGGATGACATGACACCAGTGCAGTGCTGTCTCCTCTGGGACTGGAAAGTTGTGCTGAAGTGAGTGGGGGGGGGGGGGGGGGGGGGGGGGGGAGTCATGTCTGAGCAGCCTGGGCCAGAGGGGTGGGGTGAGAGGAGGAGATGACAGCCTGGGAGAGGAAGGCTCAGTCCTGACAGCACTGCTGGAGCTACACACTGCTTCTCCCCCTTCCAGCAACCATGGACAATGCTGAGCAAGGTAAGGGGCACAGGTGGCCATTCCCAGCCCCACACACTGACAAGGGGGTGACTCTGTGTCTGTAGGGTGCTAACACTGCGCTTGTGCTGATTACAACGACTGCCATGTGCTTGTCACACTTGTTACTGCAACCAGCTGTGATAGGAACATGGAGCTGTGCAGTGTGTTACTTTGTATCATGGAGCTGTGCAGTGTGTTACTTTGTATCATGGAGCCGTGCAGTGTGTTACTTTGTATCATGGAGCTGTGCAGTTACTTTGTATCATGGAGCCGTGCAGTGTGTTACTTTGTATCATGGAGCTGTGCAGTGTGTTACTTTGTATCATGGAGCTGTGCAGTGTATTACTTTGTATCATGGAGCTGTGCAGTGTGTTACTTTGTATCATGGAGCTGTGCAGTGTGTTACTTTGTATCATGGAGCTGTGCAGTGTGTTACTTTGTATCATGGAGCTGTGCAGTGTATTACTTTGTATCATGGAGCTGTGCAGTGTGTTACTTTGTATCATGGAGCTGTGCAGTGTGTTACTTTGTATCATGGAGCTGTGCAGTGTATTACTTTGTATCATGGAGCTGTGCAGTGTGTTACTTTGTATCATGGAGCTGTGCAGTGTGTTACTTTGTATCATGGAGCTGTGCAGTGTATTACTTTGTATCATGGAGCTGTGCAGTGTGTTACTTTGTATCATGTAGCTGTGCAGTGTGTTACTTTGTATCATGGAGCTGTGCAGTGTATTACTTTGTATCATGGAGCTGTGCAGTGTGTTACTTTGTATCATGGAGCCGTGCAGTGTATTACTTTGTATCATGGAGCCGTGCAGTGTGTTACTTTGTATCATGGAGCCGTGCAGTGTGTTACTTTGTATCATGGAGCTGTGCAGTGTGTTACTTTGTATCATGGAGCTGTGCAGTGTGTTACTTTGTATCATGGAGCTGTGCAGTGTATTACTTTGTATCATGGAGCTGTGCAGTGTGTTACTTTGTATCATGGAGCTGTGCAGTGTGTTACTTTGTATCATGGAGCTGTGCAGTGTGTTACTTTGTATCATGGAGCTGTGCAGTGTGTTACTTTGTATCATGGAGCTGTGCAGTGTATTACTTTGTATCATGGAGCTGTGCAGTGTGTTACTTTGTATCATGGAGCTGTGCAGTGTGTTACTTTGTATCATGGAGCTGTGCAGTGTATTACTTTGTATCATGGAGCTGTGCAGTGTGTTACTTTGTATCATGTAGCTGTGCAGTGTGTTACTTTGTATCATGTAGCTGTGCAGTGTGTTACTTTGTATCATGGAGCTGTGCAGTGTGTTACTTTGTATCATGGAGCTGTGCAGTGTGTTACTTTGTATCATGGAGCTGTGCAGTGTATTACTTTGTATCATGGAGCTGTGCAGTGTGTTACTTTGTATCATGGAGCTGTGCAGTGTATTACTTTGTATCATGGAGCTGTGCAGTGTATTACTTTGTATCATGGAGCTGTGCAGTGTATTACTTTGTATCATGGAGCCGTGCAGTGTGTTAGTTTGTATCATGGAGCTGTGCAGTGTATTACTTTGTATCATGGAGCTGTGCAGTGTATTACTTTGTATCATGGAGCTGTGCAGTGTATTACTTTGTATCATGGAGCTGTGCAGTGTGTTACATTGTATCATGTAGCCGTGCAGTGTGTTACTTTGTATCATGGAGCTGTGCAGTGTATTACTTTGTATCATGGAGCTGTGCAGTGTATTACTTTGTATCATGTAGCTGTGCAGTGTATTACTTTGTATCATGGAGCCGTGCAGTGTGTTACTTTGTATCATGGAGCTGTGCAGTGTGTTACTTTGTATCATGGAGCCGTGCAGTGTGTTACTTTGTATCATGGAGCTGTGCAGTGTATTACTTTGTATCATGGAGCCGTGCAGAGTGTTACTTTGTATCATGGAGCTGTGCAGTGTGTTACTTTGTATCATGGAGCCGTGCAGTGTGTTACTTTGTATCATGGAGCTGTGCAGTGTATTACTTTGTATCATGGAGCCGTGCAGTGTGTTACTTTGTATCATGGAGCTGTGCAGTGTGTTACTTTGTATCATGGAGCTGTGCAGTGTGTTACTTTGTATCATGGAGCTGTGCAGTGTGTTACTTTGTATCATGGAGCTGTGCAGTGTGTTACTTTGTATCATGGAGCTGTGCAGTGTGTTACTTTGTATCATGGAGCTGTGCAGTGTATTACTTTGTATCATGGAGCCGTGCAGTGTGTTACTTTGTATCATGGAGCTGTGCAGTGTGTTACTTTGTATCATGGAGCTGTGCAGTGTATTACTTTGTATCATGGAGCCGTGCAGTGTGTTACTTTGTATCATGGAGCTGTGCAGTGTGTTACTTTGTATCATGGAGCTGTGCAGTGTGTTACTTTGTATCATGGAGCTGTGCAGTGTGTTACTTTGTATCATGGAGCCGTGCAGTGTTTTACTTTGTATCATGGAGCTGTGCAGTGTGTTACTTTGTATCATGGAGCTGTGCAGTGTGTTACTTTGTATCATGGAGCTGTGCAGTGTGTTACATTGTATCATGTAGCTGTGCAGAGTGTTACTTTGTATCATGTAGCTGTGCAGAGTGTTACTTTGTATCATGTAGCTGTGCAGAGTGTTACTTTGTATCATGTAGCTGTGCAGAGTGTTACTTTGTATCATGGAGCTGTGCAGTGTGTTACTTTGTATCATGTAGCTGTGCAGAGTGTTACATTGTATCATGTAGCTGTGCAGAGTGTTACTTTGTATCATGGAGCCGTGCAGTGTGTTACTTTGTATCATGGAGCTGTGCAGTGTATTACTTTGTATCATGGAGCTGTGCAGTGTGTTACATTGTATCATGTAGCCGTGCAGTGTGTTACTTTGTATCATGGAGCTGTGCAGTGTATTACTTTGTATCATGGAGCTGTGCAGTGTATTACTTTGTATCATGTAGCTGTGCAGTGTATTACTTTGTATCATGGAGCCGTGCAGTGTGTTACTTTGTATCATGGAGCTGTGCAGTGTGTTACTTTGTATCATGGAGCCGTGCAGTGTGTTACTTTGTATCATGGAGCTGTGCAGTGTATTACTTTGTATCATGGAGCTGTGCAGTGTATTACTTTGTATCATGGAGCTGTGCAGTGTATTACTTTGTATCATGGAGCTGTGCAGAGTGTTACTTTGTATCATGGAGCTGTGCAGTGTGTTACTTTGTATCATGGAGCCGTGCAGTGTGTTACTTTGTATCATGGAGCTGTGCAGTGTATTACTTTGTATCATGGAGCCGTGCAGTGTGTTACTTTGTATCATGGAGCTGTGCAGTGTGTTACTTTGTATCATGGAGCTGTGCAGTGTGTTACTTTGTATCATGGAGCTGTGCAGTGTGTTACTTTGTATCATGGAGCTGTGCAGTGTGTTACTTTGTATCATGGAGCTGTGCAGTGTGTTACTTTGTATCATGGAGCTGTGCAGTGTATTACTTTGTATCATGGAGCCGTGCAGTGTGTTACTTTGTATCATGGAGCTGTGCAGTGTGTTACTTTGTATCATGGAGCTGTGCAGTGTATTACTTTGTATCATGGAGCCGTGCAGTGTGTTACTTTGTATCATGGAGCTGTGCAGTGTGTTACTTTGTATCATGGAGCTGTGCAGTGTGTTACTTTGTATCATGTAGCTGTGCAGTGTGTTACTTTGTATCATGGAGCCGTGCAGTGTTTTACTTTGTATCATGGAGCTGTGCAGTGTGTTACTTTGTATCATGGAGCTGTGCAGTGTGTTACTTTGTATCATGGAGCTGTGCAGTGTATTACTTTGTATCATGGAGCTGTGCAGTGTGTTACTTTGTATCATGGAGCTGTGCAGTTACTTTGTATCATGGAGCCGTGCAGTGTGTTACTTTGTATCATGGAGCTGTGCAGTGTGTTACTTTGTATCATGGAGCTGTGCAGTGTGTTACATTGTATCATGTAGCTGTGCAGAGTGTTACTTTGTATCATGTAGCTGTGCAGAGTGTTACTTTGTATCATGTAGCTGTGCAGAGTGTTACTTTGTATCATGTAGCTGTGCAGAGTGTTACTTTGTATCATGGAGCTGTGCAGTGTGTTACTTTGTATCATGTAGCTGTGCAGAGTGTTACATTGTATCATGTAGCTGTGCAGAGTGTTACTTTGTATCATGGAGCTGTGCAGAGTGTTACTTTGTATCATGGAGCTGTGCAGTTACTTTGTATCATGGAGCTGTGCAGAGTGTTACATTGTATCATGTAGCTGTGCAGAGTGTTACTTTGTATCATGGAGCTGTGCAGTTACTTTGTATCATGGAGCTGTGCAGTGTTACTTTGTATCATGTAGCTGTGCAGAGTGTTACATTGTATCATGTAGCTGTGCAGAGTGTTACTTTGTATCATGGAGCTGTGCAGTTACTTTGTATCATGGAGCTGTGCAGTGTTACTTTGTATCATGTAGCTGTGCAGAGTGTTACATTGTATCATGTAGCTGTGCAGAGTGTTACTTTGTATCATGGAGCTGTGCAGTGTTACTTTGTATCATGGAGCTGTGCAGTGTGTTACTTTGTATCATGTAGCTGTGCAGAGTGTTACATTGTATCATGTAGCTGTGCAGAGTGTTACTTTGTATCATGGAGCTGTGCAGTGTTACTTTGTATCATGGAGCTGTGCAGAGTGTTACTTTGTATCATGGAGCTGTGCAGTTACTTTGTATCATGGAGCTGTGCAGTGTTACTTTGTATCATGGAGCTGTGCAGTGTGTTACTTTGTATCATGGAGCTGTGCAGTGTTACTTTGTATCATGGAGCTGTGCAGAGTGTTACTTTGTATCATGGAGCTGTGCAGTTACTTTGTATCATGGAGCTGTGCAGTGTTACTTTGTATCATGGAGCTGTGCAGTTACTTTGTATCATGGAGCTGTGCAGTGTTACTTTGTATCATGGAGCTGTGCAGTGTTACTTTGTATCATGGAGCTGTGCAGTGTATTACTTTGTATCATGGAGCTGTGCAGTGTTACTTTGTATCATGGAGCTGTGCAGTTACTTTGTATCATGGAGCTGTGCAGTTACTTTGTATCATGGAGCTGTGCAGTTTATATCCGTATATGAATTTTAATTCTTTTTAAAAAGTTCTTACTTCAGGACATGCCTTTGTATGTATAATTCTTGAATAAAGCATTGATTGTTTGATTATATTCACTGTGGTGCGGTCTGGACTGGCACTCCGCATATTATTTACTACGAGCTGTGCAGTGTGTTAGTTTGTATCATGGACCTGTGCAATAGTCTACTTTGTAACACGTAGCTGTGCAGTTACTTTGTATCATGGAACCTCTTCCTCCTTTACATACAGATATGGGTTGCTGGCCTTTCGTTCGGGCATCCCGAATCTGCATGCTTCGTTGTGTGAAACCCCCCAGGGCACCCATAAACACTTATCTTTCCCGCACAGGCTGCTGTTACCCTGTCATTCAGCAAATGGCTCTCATTGATTAGAATAGGGAGCGTGCGCTGCCTCATCCCCTGCACCCCCGGCGGAGTGCATTCAGATAGGCTGGGATGGGAGTGCGCACATAGCTCAATAAGAGATGTTTACCAAATGACATAGTTACAGCAGGCGGCTCTCATTGGACCGCACATGTGCCATTGGAACCAGGGAAAGGTGAGTGAAAAGTGGCATTCTGGGGGGTTTAACATAGCGGTGCATCCCATTCCGGAATGCCCCAGGGGAACGAAACATAACGCACGAAAGTCCAATTCCTGAGTTCTGTTCTCATTTAAAGGGGGCGGCTGATTTTGTCCCCTTCCACAGACCCCAAAGCACATTGTGACCCCCCCCCCCACACCATAGATGTTAATTGCATTTGGATTCAGGTGATGCAGAAGCAGACTATTGCAAACTGTTTGTCAGAGCTGCACCAGAACAATATAGAGGCAGATTGGGCTCATCACTAATCATTACTGTTATGTTACTGAAGGTCCATCCTTCCCATCACCCATTGCTCCCCGATGCGAGATTTGGTTTCTTATTTGGGTGAGCTACCTGAATTGTACAATACAGCAGCACAGAGAACCTATTGATTTATTTGAGGACCTGACCAAATACATTTGGCCATGTGCATATTCTAACTACAGACCAAATTAAAATGAAACAAGTAGCTTATGATGTCTTCCATTTATCAAAGAGAGGCTGAAAGAATTTGAGATCTTATGGATTTTGATTGGATGGTCATGTTTATATCTCCTGTGCAGGCTTTTGCTTTCTCTTTCCTCAATTTAACCAGTCGGAAAGTTTTCTTGGAAACACAATTGGATCAGATGAGAGAGTTCATGCAGAATAGACAGAGCGATGGCAATTGTAACTTTAGATCAGCATGATCAGATTGCCTGGCAATGGCCATGTCTATGCCCAGCACCCGCCACTGCTG
Organism: Gastrophryne carolinensis; assembly: GCA_027917425.1. Taxonomy (NCBI): domain Eukaryota; kingdom Metazoa; phylum Chordata; class Amphibia; order Anura; family Microhylidae; genus Gastrophryne; species Gastrophryne carolinensis. The sequence goes on along the minus strand of CM051239.1, from coordinate 368,705,669 downwards.
AGATACTCTATCATGGAGTCCTCCAAGTCCCAAGCCCCCTCCTGATAACCTGTGTGGTCACATGACCACCTAGATGATGAAAGAAATAGTTACAGGTGTTACAGCAGCCGCACCCTGGAAACACACACACCAAGAACCCGGGCCACACTTGGCAGATATTTGTGTTTGGTCAGACAAAGCTTTTTTTTTAGTTTTAGATGGAGAGAGGGTTAGAACCCAGCACAAAACATTTGTTTCAACCTTCACCCAGTGTTAACCCTTTAGCCGTATCCCCAAATCAAGTGAACATCCCAAAGGCATTCTTGGGGGCCCGCCAGAGTGCCCCATTCTTGGGGGGGCCCGCCAGAGTGCCCCATTCTTGGGGGGGCCCGCCAGAGTGCCCCATTCTTGGGGGCCCGCCAGAGTGCCCCATTCTTGGGGGGGGGGGGGGGCCGCCAGAGTGCCCCATTCTTGGGGGGCCGGCCAGAGTGCCCCATTCTTGGGGGCCTGCCAGAGCGCCCCATTCTTGGGGGCCTGCCAGAGCGCACCATTCTTGGGGTCCCGACCAGAGTGCCCCATTCTTGGGGGCCTGCCAGAGCGCACCATTCTTGGGGGCCTGCCAGAGCGCACCATTCTTGGGGTCCCGACCAGAGCGCACCATTCTTGGGGTCCCGACCAGAGTGCCCCATTCTTGGGGGCCTGCCAGAGTGCCCCATTCTTGGGGGGGTCCGCCAGAGTGCCCCATTCTTGGGGGGGGTCCGCCAGAGTGCCCCATTCTTGGGGGGGGCCCGCCAGAGTGCCCCATTTTTGGGGGGGGCCCGCCAGAGTGCCCCATTCTTGGGGGGGGCCCGCCAGAGTGCCCCATTCTTGGGGGGGGCCCGCCAGAGTGCCCCATTCTTGGGGGGGGCCCGCCAGAGTGCCCCATTCTTGGGGGGGGCCCGCCAGAGTGCCCCATTCTTGGGGGGGGGCCCGCCAGAGTGCACCATTCTTGGGGGCCCGCCAGAGTGCACCATTCTTGGGGGCCCGCCAGAGTGCACCATTCTTGGGGGCCCGCCAGAGTGCACCATTCTTGGGGCCCACCTAGGGCTGCCACCTGGTCTGCATTTTTTTTGTTGGCCTGGCAGTGCTGGTATTTCTTTTTTCATTGGTAATTGTAATTGCAGGTATAATTTACCCATCCTCAATCACCAATAAGAAAAACAAACACTCACCGTCAGGCCAGTGGCCAGTAAAGTAAAAATATACCAGCCAGGTGGCAACCTAAGGCCCACCAGAGGAATCTATTCCTGGGGCCCATTAGAGTATACCATTATCTGGACCCGCCAGAGAAAACCATTTTTGGGGCCACCAGTGGAAGTATAGTACTGAATAAATAACACACCTCACTTTAGGCAAGAAACACTGCCCTGATAGTGGCCACGAGTCAGGATCTGGGGCCCACAGGAAAATTCTCTTGCGGGCCAGTCCAACAATAGGAGGTGGCCAGTACTGCATGGTGCAGCTATTTCTGCTCCTCACATTATACAGAGCTCCATGCTTGATTTTGGGCTTTGTAGGGGTCTCTAAAGCATTGTACCCTGGGCGCAATGTCCTCCTGAGGTAGATTTGAGAATTTAAAAAAAGGAACTTAATTTGCCTCTGCCAGGAGCAGCGCTTCCATGTTCTAAACTCTCACCCCAGTCATGACTGAGTGCCTAGTCATCCAATCAGTGTGCAGCAGCCCCAGCCAGGGGAGGGGCACTGGTGAGCAGGGACATAGCTAGGGGGAGCACTTGCCCTGGGTGCAGCAGGTCAGGGGGGTGCCAAAGGGGGGCGTGATCCCAGGTGGGGGGCTCCATTTTGAATCTTTGCCCCGGGTGCCAGAAAGCCCAGCTATTCCTCTGCTGGTAAGTTTTGCTTTTTCTTATTAATGCCCAAATCCACCTCAGCAGAGGCTGGACTTCAACTTAAACTGGAGAGAACCCCGAAGGGTTATGTCCTGGGAGCGATTGTTTTTAACAAAATGTGTGTTGGGCCCCACTGTCCTAAGTGCAGAGAGTGGCACCCCGATTGTCGGCCCCTCATCCATACACCACCTGGCACAATCTGGCACCGCGGTTGGTAACCAATTGTCTTGTAGCTTGGTTTCCTTTAGGGACCAGAAGGAGCCAATCAACAAATAACCAGCCAGAATGTTTTTGGGCTGTGGGGGAAATAGAAACATCCAATTCCCTCAAATGCTATAAAACATAACACTCAATGTGGAAGCTGGATTCAAACCCAGGGCCAAGTTGCTGCCAGGTACTGTCATTTCCATGTGACAGAGATCAGTGAATCATTGCTGGTAAGTTTGTGGCAGCCTCGGGGTATTTACACTGCAAGCCCGCACAGAGGTTTCTTGTCAGCTATTGCTCTTTTTGGGTTAGCTTACACTAAGTCTTTCCAAGCTCCACTTCCTCAGTATAACTTATAATTTACATGTGCACTTTCCCCAGTTTGAAATGACTGCTCATAAACAGCTCACACTTTCTATACAGACAATTCTACAGCAGATCTGGGTATCCCGGCTGCAGAGAATGGCCATAGAAATAAAATGCCTTTAATCTGCTGTATGCTGGCTGCTGGATGGGTTTGGTTTTTTATCTGATAGAAACCATTCATACAACATAAATCAGCAATATCCCTAGTTTTTATTTAAAGTGGACCAAAACCCAGGATTTTGACTATCCAGGGTTTTGATCCTTTACCCTGGGGCACCCCTATGTGTGAAACCCTCCAGATCGTCAAGCGTAACTCGCCTCTTCCCTGTCCTACGGCGCATGCACGGACGCTTGTCCAATCAACGTGCTCGGAGCCGCTGACGTCATGCCGTCTAAGGCCAGTGGCTCCGAGCGTGCTGACGGCCACATCCCACTCTTTCCTCTATGGAGCTTGCCCAGCCACAAATAACTGGCGTGGGCACGCGCCCTGCTAGAGGGATAGCGGGAATGTGGCAGGGGCACGCGCATGCACCGTTGGAGCGGGAAGCAACGTAAGTGTATGGGGCGACCTGGGGGGTTTCACACAGCAGGGCATCCTGATTTTGGATTCCCCGGGGGGAGGGAATCGATCTGCATGGAAATCTTATAGATTTCTGGGTTTCCTAGGGCACATGCCCAATCATCAGATCTACTACTAAACACCCTCCACCCGAGCAGCACACCCACCTCTCCGGGATCCCAGCAGTGGCAATGAAAGGGAAAATTATAGGGAGAGTCCAGGCAATGGCAATAATAATAAAGCAGCACGGAGCTCACCTAAAGCCTATCTAATGTGCTCCTCCTCCGTTCCATGTAACAGGCTGATGCTCTCACAGGGCTTAAAAGTTTTCCCCTCCTTTCAATTCCATTTCTCCATGACCACCTTCAAATGTGGTCACACAGCTGCCCTTGTCTCTCAGCATGAGCAAGTCTGACAACCACAGTGGTTGCGCATACTGGGCTTGCTCACACTGGGAGAGCTGAGGGACGGGGCATTCGTGTAACCACATTTGGAGTGTGGTGATGCTTCTATTGCACACTACAGGAAATGATGGAGAAACACATGGGATGGGCTTCAGGTGAGCTTCTTGCTGCCTTATTATTATATATTATATGCTATTATAAGATAGGCTACAGAAAATGTAATTTAAATAAAATCTTTCCCTCTGTGCTTTGCATTTGGAGATTGGAAAAAGGGATTCAGCAGAAATTGATGGGGCTGAGCAGCCTGATGTGCCCGGGGGCAACATGTGTCACTCACAAAGCATTATTAACAAGTTCAATTCATTTGATGTTACTGCTTGGAGAATGGGAGAGAAAAAGGTTAAAGTGGACCAACACCCAGGGGGGATCGGCCCGGGAATCTATAAGATTCCCAGGCCGATCAGATCCCTCCCCGCGGAGCATCCGAAATCGGGATGTCCCGCAGGGTGAAACCCTCCAGGAAGCCCACAATCCTACCTTTTCCACGTTCCAGCGGCGCATGCGCGTCCGCCGCCGCCGCCTCCCGTGTGTCCCTCTAGCAGGACGCGCTCCTGCACCGGTAGTTTGTGAATGGGCGGCGCGGGTGTGCTCTCTGTAAGAGGGACGCGTGGGAGGCGGCGGCGGACGCGCTCTGCTTGTCCGGCGCTGCCTCTCGCTAGTCCGCTGGCGGGGATTGGCTGCAGCGGTCATGTGGGAGCGGGGAGAGGTGAGTTTTTGGGGCTTTCTGGGGGGTTTCACACAGCACCGATCGAGGTGCCTTACCGAAGTGGACCAAAGCCCAGGATAGTCAAAATCCTGGGTGTTGGTCCACTTTAAAAAAGAGTAAAATAACTATATATATAATGTTCTAGGCAAAATAGCGCTCAGTGCGGAAAGGAAAAAAGTGCCCATCCCATAGTGCTGCTGCTGTCCTATACCAGTATGTAGCATGCTGTGACTCTTAACTTTACAGCAGGCAGTGCCCACTCCCCCATGACTGAGCCCAATATGGGAGAATGAGGGGCCTGTCTTGTGACCCCATCTGCAGACAACAAAATGGCTGGGGATAAATGCGCCCCAATGGCCTTAGCATCCAGGGCAATCGCTCTGCTCCCCCTCCCCTAGAAACAACCCCCATAATATTTCTGAAATGTGTTATCTGTATATGTGCCAGAGTTTCTCCAGCAGCCAGAAGAGATGCAAATCACTGGAGAAGTGTATGACAAGCTGCAATGGTGGCTGGCAGAGCAGAGGACTTGCAGTTCCCAGCAGCCAGGGCCGGCAAACTGTGTAATTGCTCAGGTCCCATCCATAACAGCCCCCCACCCCTGCCTGGCCCACTTTTTAACATATATATATTTTGTATCATTTAATTAATTTGATGTTGCTGCTTGGGGGATGGGAGAGAAAGAGAGACACAATAACTATATATAATGTTGCTAGTTGGGGATGGCTAAATGAGTTGGCATCATTTAATGTTGCTGGATGGGGATGCTGTACAGTTTTGAGCCCTGGGCTCTTAAAGTACCCAGCATTTCCCTGTCTGTGGGCTCACCACTGGGACCTGGTGAGTTTTTCTGAATCATGCCAGTGCCAGGGATGGGATGGGAGAGGAGCATCATGACTTGTGACTTCAGGGTTAAGTGTTCCACAGACCATTCATAAGCTGCCCAACTACCATGGGGTCTACTTATACTTGCTAATATAACTTTATCACAAATCCCAAATCTCTGCTATGCTACTGGTGCCAGGCCTAGAATTAGCTGATATAGGGAAAAAGAGACAGATGAGGTGTGGCTCCTCTTTCCCCAGCTGATGAAGTGGTGAACATGAGGATGTGACTTCTGCAGGAACATTGATAGGTATTCTGCATTCATTCTGGATGCCCCTGCTGCTGCTGAGCCCTTTGTGGCCAGGCACCCATCCCCAGCACCTCCCCAACCATGACCACGGTACCACCTATCCTGAGATGTGTCCTGAGTTTCATGAACTTGGGCTCCTGTGCCCGCTCTTCCCCCTCCTCTTCCCCGTCTCCTGAGATGTGTCCTGAGTTTCATGAACTTGAGGCTCCTGTGCCTGCTCTTCCCCCTCTTCTGAGATGTGTCCTGAGTTTCATGAACTTGTGGCTCCTGTGCCTGCTCTTCCCCCTCCTCTATCCCCTCTTCTGAGATGTGTCCTGAGTTTCATGAACTTGTGGCTCCTGTGCCTGCTCTTCCCCCTCCTCTATCCCCTCTTCTGAGATGTGTCCTGAGTTTCATGAACTTGTGGCTCCTGTACCAGCTCTTCCCCCTCCTCTTCCCCCTCTCCTGAGATGTGTCCTGAGTTTCATGAACGGCTCCTGTGCCCGTTCTTCCCCCTCCCCTTCCCCCTCTCCTGAGATGTGTCCTGAGTTTCATGAACTTGTGGCACCTGTGCCTGCTCTTCCTCCTCCTCTATCCCCTCTCCTGAGATGTGTCCTGAGTTTCATGAACGGCTCCTGTGCCCGTTCTTCCCCCTCCTCTTCCCCCTCTCCTGAGATGTGTCCTGAGTTTCATGAACTTGGGCACCTGTGCCTGCTCTTCCCCCTCTCCTGAGATGTGTCCTGAGTTTCATGAACTTGTGGCTCCTGTACCAGCTGTTCCCCCTCCTCTTCCCCCTCTCCTGAGATGTGTCCTGAGTTTCATGAATGGCTCCTGTGCCTGCTCTTCCCCCTCCTCTTCCCCCTCTCCTGAGATGTGTCCTGAGTTTCATGAACTTGGGCTCCTGTGCCTGCTCTTCCCCCTCCTCTATCCCCTCTCCTGAGATGTGTCCTGAGTTTCATGAACTTGAGGCTCCTGTGCCCACTCTTCCCCCTCTTCCCCCTCCTCTTTCCTGTTGCTGTTACTTGTTGTACAGTCATTGCCTGGTTGCTGTTAAGCATTTTGTATTGCAAATAGTGAGCAGGCTACACTCGCCAAAGAAAACCACAGTGCTCCACCTGGTGTGGGGGTGGGGTGTCCAGACCCTTGGATGTCCCCTTGGATGCTCCCCTGCCCCTGGGACTATTGAGCTTCCAGCTGATCATACCTACCAACAACTTTTCAGGGTGGGAAAGAGGGACATTTTTTAAATTAGACCACGCCCCCTCATTGAGGAATGGATAGATGGATAAGAAATTGGTTGTAACAGTTAACAAAATATAAACATTTTAAATAGGCTAATGAATCATTTATTGATGCAGATCTGCATGTTACACCTCAAAGAGGGACAATGAGAACAATGAGGGGCAAGGGGACATGGACTTAAAAGAGGGACAGTCCCTCCAAGGACACTTGGGAGGTATGCAGATGATTCCATCAGACACTATTATTGTGGCTTATCAGGGACATACCCCCACCTAACTCGCCCTCTCCTCTGCCTCCACTGCATGCCAGCTAATCCTGAGAAATGTGTGACCCCAGTGCCATGGCAGTACAAGACCTCCAATAATGGCGTCACTCTCATCAGCACTCATGCAGTTGTCAATGATCTGATCTGGTTTTGTGTAGTGTAAGTGTAAATCCTGATGTTCAGTGCCATGATTAAGTGTGATGGGGGCCTGGTGCGAACAATGAATGGGGCCCCATCATGGCTCATACATTGCCCTTTGTCCTGCCATTTTAACTAACTTGGATACAACTAGACAACTAAAGACTAAAATAGCAGACACAAATCTCTCTTACCTTGAAAAAGTAGTCGGGGGCCTGACTACGGAATGCGTGGGCGCACATCTTCTGGCTACTCATGTGGGGGACGCCCTGGGGACTCGCTACCTTTTAGGTGATGTTTTTTGGCATTATCAATTGCTTTGCTGCAAGCACTTTACTCTGTTTGCCATTTTGTTCTTATTAATTGCATTGCTTAGAAATTATTTTGAATATATTAGCACTTTCTTAGCACTTTGGCACTTTAACTAATAGCGGATTGCACTTTATATATTTGATTGTTGGATTTTACATTGTGATGAATTTTGCACAGATTATAATATTTTTGTGGGTAAACATGGGATGCCCTCCATAATGAATGGCCTTGTGCATTTTAATTTGTGTTTGTATGTGAATTTTAAATGCAAAGCCCAATAATCAAAATGAATTCTTGAGATATAGTTTGATTGATTGTGGAGGGGGTGCTACACCTTAGAGGATAATTGGGTGGTTGCTGGAACCATCATTGGTGGAATTTTAACTTGGATACAACTAGATAACTAAAGACTAAAATAGCAGAGACAAATGGTGCTTCTTTTTTTCTGTACATGACGCAATGAGAACAGAAATATAAGAAATAAGGTGAAGAAACAAGAATGATGGGGCCCCCTGATCATATGGGCCCAGCGCTGTTGCATACTCTGCACCTATAGTTACGCCCTTGATGCAGTTAATTGCAAGCCTCTCTCATTATCATTGTTGGATAAGAAATTAATGGAGCAACCCATAGGAATTAAAATATATGGTGAACAGTTGATCCTGCAGCTCTCAATTACCAGAACAAATGGCGCACGGTAGCAGCAGGTTAGGGATGCCGGAGTGTAATTGTGGCTTAGGCCCTTATTTAACAAGGGATAGCGACAGGACGCGGGGTCTGCCTTTTATATGTGCTTTGTGTCTTGCTGGCTGTAATGGCTTTTTAATACGGAAACGGAATAAAGGATTGATGATTTTACCTTCCAAACTATGTGGCTGGCGCTCCTTTACTACGAATAGCGACAGGTAGCGACTGGTGAGCGGCCGGTAATGACGTGCCCCGCCACGAGAACGCCGGCTCCCCACCACAATCACACATTTATCAAGCCAATCCTGCTTAGCGACTGAGATAGCGCCATATAGCGACTCATTCATCATTATTCCAGCCTCAGCCCACAGCGCCAGTGTCCGACCTTGAACAGCGACAGGTATGACCTCTCGCTACCTGGCGCTCTCCAATGCATTTCAATGGAACAATCTTTAAATATTCATAATTAATTATTAATTTTTTTTTTTTTTTTAAATGTGAAAAATTCTGTGACCACTTCTGCCATTTTAGATAATTTGTTTAAGGTAAAAAAAAAAAAAATTGTACAGAATTGATATTACAGGTCTGATATTAATGTATTCATATTACAAAATTATTTAAAAAACTTGTCTTTTTTTGTTTCCAAAAATATGGTTGTTTGGGCAAGAATTTTTTGAGCGTGATTTTTTAATGAATATGGTGGGAGCCGGTCGCTAGGGCCAGTCGCTATCATGCGCTCCCATACAGCGCGGAACCTGTCAAATAGCGACTCCTCACCCAATATTCAACATTACGGCAAACCGACTGAGTCGCTATCAACTACCAAACGACGGCCAAGCACAGCGACTACTAGCGGGCGCTCTGAAAATGCCGCTACAGTCGCTCAACTGTCGCTACCTGCCGCTGTTAATGAATCGGCCTCATAGTCTGGGAGGACGTTCGTGTGAGTCTTGTTACACTCCAGAATCCCGGGCGGTGTACACCTACTGGACCTACCCGCGTTTTACACCACCATACTCGCCTAGTTGTTTCTCCTCCTCCTGTCATGATAATACAGACAGGAAGTCTGGCAGCAATAAGATAACAGTCTCTCCACTCTTGTGTCACACACTTCTCTCTTTGTTTTCAGGCCTGTTATTCAGGTTTTACCTTCCCTCAAATTTAAAGCGGACCAAAAGCCGCCAAAACAACTCAATCTATTTTGCTCCCCCCCCACCCCAGTTACATTCTCATTTGGATGCTTATCTGCCCTCAATGCTGCTTATAGTGATTTTCATTTTCCCCAGCTATGCCATTGTATGGTTTCTGACAGGAACCCATTGTTCTAAACTAGCTGTTTAAAGTGGACCAACAACCATCACTGATCGGCCCAGGAATCTATAAGATTCCCGGGCCGATCAGCTCCCTGCCTGCTGTGTGAAACCCCCCAGGATGCCCGCAAATCCTACCTGTTCCTCGTTCCAACGGTGCATGCGCGGGCTGCCGCCGCCTCTCGCGCATCCCTCTAGCAGGGCGCGTACCCGCGCCGGCCGTTTGTGAATGGCCGGCGCGCTCCCTGTAAGAGGGACTTGCAAGAGGCGGCGGCGGCGGGCGCTCTCACCTTGTCCGCCGATGGTGATCGGTGGAGCGAGTCATGTGGGAGCTGGGTCAGGTGAGTTTTCGGGGCTTTCTGGGGGGTGCCCCGCGGAAGTGGACCAACACCCAGGATAGTGAAAATCCTGGGTGTTGGTCCACTTTAAAGCGGACCTTCAGCATGATTTAATGAAAAGCCCAAACCCTTAAAAAAAACTATTCCCCAGCATCTAAAACTAATATATTTTACAGTTTTAGTCACTTAGTTAGTCTTTCCCAAAATGGGCTTCAACTCTGTTCAGGACTCTAGCACACGGGCGCCGCCATCTTGCCTCAGAAGCATCACATACTGAGGAGAGCGAGGGGGGGGGATAAATTACAGGGGGGCGGGTTATAGCTGTGCTTTGCTCAGACAGAGCAGAGCTGGGGTCAGTGAAAGGTCAGCAATCTCAGAATGCAGTGCGACACAGTCAGAAGGCACTTCCTGTTTGTAGGCTGCCTGATGATCCATGAGCCGCCATTTTGGATGTTTAAAGGCTCATAACATGCAATAGATGCAGGTAGGATGATTTTTAATGTGAGCAATCTGTATGTACAGGGTGTGGGAAACATATAAGATAGACTCTTATTCAGAGTGAAGGTCCGCTTTAAGCCCCCCTCCTCACAAACTCATCCTGGAAGTAATTAGAGTATATTGAAACTCATGCTAGAAGGAAGATAAGAGCAAAAAGAAGATTTAATTTTCCCCCAATTTTTCCTTTAAAGCCCAAATCGTTTGTGAGTATTTTTTTATCCCATTCATTACCAGGATGCATGTTTTTCATTTTTAAAGAGGAACAACACACCCAATTTAGACTCTTTGGGGTGATGATGGTGCATTTACATTTACATAGCATTACGGGAGCAGGTTAGCCTGGGCAGCATACCTCCCAACTGTCCCTGATTTGGAGTGACTGTCCCTCTTTGGAATCCATGTCCTCGTGTCCCTTGTTTTTCTTCTCTGTCCTCTTCTTGAAGTTTATCATGCAGATCTGCATCAATAAATGATTTAATTGACTTTTCAAAGCATTTATATTGTTGTAACTGTTGCGTCCTATCTCCTATCCCTCCCCCAATGAGGGGGTATGCCTTAATTTAACAATTGTCCCTCTTTCCCACCCTGAAAAGTTATAAGGTATGCTGGGCAGTAAGGGATGGGCACAGAATGTTCCGCCATAGCAAGCTTTAATGTATTTTCATGTACAATTAACACTTTATAGGCAGAGGTGGGGGAGCCCCTTACTCCACTGAAGTCTATCAGGCCTAATGTGCAAGCCTGCTTCTTTCACATTGGAAATAAACCAAGTGCTTAATTAGTTGTCACTTTCTACCATGTGCTTTTTTTCGAAATGTCACCAAGTTTTACTGTAAAAAAAAAGGCAAGTGTCTGTGTGTAGAAAAGCACTAATGAGCCCCGAGCAATGGGAAGTGTCACAAAGCTGAGCGGGCTGCACAGAGGGATGCCCAGAGTTCTGATGGAGAGATCTCTCGGGGGTCAGCGGCCAGGGCTCATGTCGCACTCACCTTTACACACTGTGCCGCCTATTGTTCTGCAGGAACAATGGGCCCCTCTGTCTACTGATAAAGCAACACTGTGACCATAAGGCTCATTGCAGTAAGGCCACTGACTGTAAGCTAACAGCAGTGGGAAAGTTTAGGTTTATATTTAAAAGGACACTACATATGCACCCCCCTCATGGAAATTTAGATTGCTGCACATAAAAATTCCTTTTCCTATTTTGAACTTTTACCCAGGTGGGGTCGGGGTCTGGTTTGGGCAGGGGGGACATGCTCCAGGATGTGTGCCCTGGGAGAGGTGTGACACCTCAATAAAAACATACCTCTCAACTCTTTAAAATGGGAAAGAGGAGGAAGATTATAGGCTTGCAAAGTGCGAATAAATAATTTTGCAATTAAGTCACACCCATGCCACATCCCTAACTCTAAGATAAACTGTAAATGGCTGCATACTATGCCATTTTATGGTCCCCTTGCAGACAGAGCAAACATGAAGGGTAATTCTCTACTCAATGTCAGGATCACAATAAGCAGTAGGGGGCAAGTTTGGTGCATTTTAGGTTCCTACAGGCCAAGATCTTTGGGTGAGGTAGGGGTCCTGGTCCCCAGGGAGCTTAAAGTGGACCAACACCCAGGATTTTGACTATCCTGGGTTTTGGTCCACTTCGGGGGGCGCCAGCCATTCACAAACGTCTAGAGGGGCGCCAATAAGCTAAGGTGTTTTGGGGGGGTTTCACCCCGCGGGACATCCCGATCTCGGATGTCCCGCGGTGAGGGAGGTGGTCGGCCCGGGAATCTTATAGACCGATCACCCCTGGGTGTTGGTCCACTTTAAAGACTCCAGGGCCCGCTGATTCCCTTTTCCAAATTGTGATGTCCCTTTGTGTGACATGCTTAGGATTCCCTAGTATACTCACCTCCCCAAGGTTCCCACAGTGCATGTGCAGGCTGTGCTGCCATCTCTGGCTTCCCTCTGGCCGATGCACATGCCCGTACCAGGCATTTCTGAATGGTTGCCATGGGTACACACAGCCAAAGGGGAGCAGCTCATTCTCTATCTTTACTACACCACTCTGATGTCAGCTCTGATGTCAGAGTGGCTTAGTAAAGCTGAATGGAGCACTAGGCACTGATTGGATGAGAGCATGTGCATGCAGCATGGGATCACCAGGAAGGTAAGAATTATTGACATTAGATTGAGAATTTCAAGGGGGTTTCACACCAGATCGGTATGAATTCCTGGAGAGGAACAATAACAAGGATAGCAAGAATCCTGGTGACTGTTCCTCTTTAAAGTGAACCAAAACACCAGGACAGGCATAATGCCTCCTCATGGGGCATCCAAGTTTGGGATGCCCTGCTGTGTAAAACCCCTCAGGTCACCCAGTAAGCTTACCTACTCCCCGATCCAGTAGGGCATGCCCGAGTGGTGGCCGCTCCCTGCTATACATTTAACACACCCACGCCAGGCATTTGTGAATGGACAGCACAGGCATGCTATGGGGATAGTGGGGATGTGGCCGCCCGCACTCTACGCTAGGCTCTTATTTAAGAAGGGATAGCGTCAGGTAGTGGCTGGTTAATGAGAGGTAGCGACTGGTGAACGCCGGACATGGCACGCAATTACACATTTATCAAGCAGAATCTGTTTAGCGACTGGGATAGCGCCATGTAGCGTCTGATTCATCATTTTCACAGCCTCAGCGAACAGCAGCGGCGTTCAGTCTTGCACAGCGCCAGTTATGACCTCTCGCTACCTGACGCTCTCCCATACATTTCAATGGATGATCCTTTTCTTCTTTTTAACGGTTTTTTTTTTTTTCAAAAAAACTCAAAAAATTCTGTGACCTCTTCTGGCATTGAACATGCAGTTTTTTGACTTTTTTTTTTTTTATATATTTCCTCACAAATGACATTACAGGTCTGCCATTAAAGTGTTCATGTTACAATGTTGTTACAATGTAATTCCATATGTTTTCGCTTTGTTACTAGTGGATAGATGCTGAAAAACAGACTTTAAACACACCGCCTCCTTATCCTTCAGATAAGCATTTTTCTGCACCAGAGATTTGTGAGGCTTTTTTTTCTTGAATATGTTGTGAGTCGGTCGCTATGAGCAGTCGCTACCATGCGCTCCCATACAGCGCTGTACTGGTCAAATAGCGACTCCTCACAATGTATTCAACATTACTGCACAGCGACTGAGTCGCTATAAACTAGCGACTCACGGTCGAGCACAGTGACTGCTAGCGGATGCTCTAAAAATGCCTGCTACAGACGCTCATCTGTTGCTACTGGCGTTCGTGAAGAATCAGCCTGTTAGCTGGAGCAGAGTCTTGGCGATTCTTAGACGAGTGGGCGGCAGCGTTCTGTATTTGACAAGAGGCCACACATGCACCATAGGACCGGGGAAAGGTGAGTTTGAGTGGGCAAACTGGGGGGTTTCACACAGTGGGGCAAAGATCAAAACCCAGGATAGTCAAAATCCTGAGTTTTGGTCCACTTTAGCCCTCGATTGGGGGTGCCCCGCTGTGTGAAACCCCCCAGAAAGCCCCAAAAACTCACCACGCTCCCACGTGACCGCGCCGTCCAATCCTCGCTGATGGACAAGCGGGTGACAGCGACGGACAAGACAGCGCGTCCGCCGCCGCCGCCTCCCGCACGTCATTCTTACGGGGCGCGCGCCCGCGCCGGCCATTCACAAACGCAGCCGCCGCCGATAAGGTAAGGTTTTTGGGGGGTTTTGGGGGGATTTCACCCCGCGGGACATCCCAATCTCGGATGTCCCGCGGTGAGGGAGGTGATCGGCCCGGGAATCTTATAGATTCCTGGGCCGATCACCCCTGGGTGTTGGTCCACTTTAAGTGGTAGAGAACAGCAGCGGGGTGCAGGGGTCGGGCGTACAAGTGGTACAGCGCTGATTGGACAGGAGCCTGTGAATGTGCCTTGGGACTGCCAGTAAGGTGAGTTTTTACTGTGATTGGAAAGATGTCAGCCCATGTATCTAATTATCATCCCCTGATCAGGCATAGTAAGAGATGGGTATAATGTATGTGAATAGGCAGCCTATCCCTGCATTAGGGACTTTGTATTATCCCTGGATATTGCCCCTTATTTAACCCTGATGGGGTCATATGGTTCAGTTGTAAATAAATGTATTAAGTCTTTTCTTTCTTTGGTATTATATTTACAAGCAGTTTTCTGTTATCTCTATAATATCCATAGCGTGAACTTGGAGCGATACAATGTATCAAAACTGAATCAGGGATTCACTTTTATCAAACTAATCTGCAGGCAGCTTTCCAAGTGGATATATTGTACAAATGATGTATCTATATTACATATGTTACATTCATTTTGTTACACATACCAGGCATTGCTGCCAAAATACCGTATTCTCATGTATATGGTGTGCATTTGTGATTTTTTTTTGTTGTACAGTTATACTGAGGGTTTCCTTTATGAAGAAAGTTTATCAAAGTATTGGACCAGGGGTATTCATGAGACAAATTATATTTAAAATTAAACATTTATATCCTTTATCTTAGGATAGATGTGTGCTTATTTCAGGCTGAATCTTTAGATTCACTTACTGTTGGTTTTTCAACCTCTGCTGGAAGTTTGTTCCAAGTATTTTCTACTCTTTCTGTAAAATAATATTTTTTTAATGTTGCTTTGATCTTCTCTCTGACTTGCTTCAGGTTGTGCCCCCTTGTTCTATCATTAAACCGGACCTTCACCATGATTTATTGAAAAGCCCAAACCCTTAAAAAATGATTCCCCAGCATCTAAAATTAATATATTTTAAGTTTTTAGTCACTTACTTATTATTCTTTCCCCCACTGGGCTGCAACTCTGTTCAGGACTTTAGGATACGGGCGCCGCCATCTTGACTCAGAAGCATCACACTTACTGAGGAGAGGAGGGTGGGATAAAGTACAGGGGGGGGCGGGTTATAGCTGTGCTTTGCTCAGACAGAGCAGAGCTGGGGTCAGGAAAAGGTCGGCAGTCCCAGAATGCAGAGCAGCAAAGTCAGAAGGCACTTCCTGTTTGCAGGCTGCCTGATGTTTCATGAGCCACCATCTTGGATGTTTAAAGGCTTATAACATGCAGTAGATGCAGGTAGGATGATTTTTAATGTGAGCAATCTGTATGTACAGGGTGTGAGAAACATATAAGATAGACTCTTATTCAGAGTGAAGGTCCACTTTAAGTTTCTCCTCATAAAAACACCCTCCTGAAACGTATTCAGTCCTTTCACATATTAAAAAGCTTATCTGTGTCCAACCATTAAAGTGGAACAAAACCCGGCGTGGCCGACACTGGAATCTAAAAGTTTCCAGACGCGTCTGCTCCCAATTTGGGATGCCCTGCTGTGTGAAAACCCCTGGGGCGCCGGTAATCACTCACCTTTTCCTGGTCTAACAGTGCATGTGCAGGCTTTCATCCAATAAAAGCCATTTGCCTTTCAGTGGCTCTGATTGCTTTCACTGGGGAGTGCGATCTGGCGCATACCCTGCACCCTCAGACTGTGCGTATGCTCCCACCCCAGCCATTCAGATGGGCTGCGACAGGAGCACATGCCCAGCTGGGGTCCTTTAAAGCAGCACAACCCCTTTTCATAGGCGAGGTCTCAGAATTGAACACAGTATCTAGGGCCCTATACAGCGGCATCACAACCAAGTGGATTTAACTCATCTATTTGACTAATATCCCCCTCATCCCTCACCCCAAAGGCAGTACCTTTTGGAAGGCTTACTCCTCCTGTCTTCTCTCATTTCCTAGCAATAGACCCAGCAGCCCCAGATTTGGTCCCGGGGGTTTGAGTGGCAGGACCTAAAGTCAGATTGTACCATGACCCAGCGCCACATGTGTATGAAGCTGTTTCCTGGTCTCTGTCGGATGGAGCCCTGCTAGGAAAAGTGAGTATCTCTCTAATGCAGAGCACACTGATGGCTGGAGAAGGTGAATTTAGTTAGTTAGGGTCCCTGTGAACCAGGATTCCTCCCTGGAATGGTGAAAGCTCGTTCTGCGTGCAGTTCTTTTCCTAATTTATGAAAATGTCTGTACCTCCTTGTACATTTTTTATGGACAATCTTTCCATCCCCAAACCCAATCAGGGTAGGTGTAGGGGTCACCAAACGTCACTGAATAGCGCCTGCTAGGACAGCAAGCTTAACGGTCTCCAAACATTTATTGCAATAGAAGCCTGGCCGGCACCCTTGCAATGATTTGAAATGAATGGACCTGCTCTAGTCTCTGGGATGCATGGGGCAGCACCTTTTGTCTCCAGTGATAATGGGCTGGGCATGCACACTGCTGGACTCAATCCTGGGACCCAGTATGTTTTCTACTGCCAGGGTAGGATGGAAAAGATACTGCCAGGGTAGGATGGAAAAGATACTGGGGACAATAGAAGAGTATGCACTTTGCAGTGTTTGCGCCACAATTAGCTGGCGAAAGTCACATGTATTTACATTGAAAAGTGGTTTGGAAAATGCCGGCGATCTTCTGTAGCAGAATTCTTTAGCAAAAACATGAAATATTGCTGAAAACACACTTTTATAGCATATGTTGGCTTTCAGAATATATGTGGGGTATCTTGGGGTGTTGTTGTTTGAAAAGCTTAATAATAAAAGTTTATTTGAAAATATAAAAACATATTTTTTAGTTGTTTTTCACATACTGGGCCACTTTCTAATGTTCACTCTCGAATGCAAACGTATTCGCCAGCATTTGCCGAGCCAAACTGAAGTAGAAGTAAATACAAAAAACATGGACATCGCTGGCGGAACAGGCAGAATGTTACTTGGTAAATGCGTAAACATGGCGGATACCGGTGGTGCTCGCTGTGCTGATGTTTACTCCTAAAAAAGTTGGCAGTGCTGCTGGAATGTGATTCTGGACTGTTCCTCCTCATAAATCCAGCTCCGTGCATTGCTTCCCTAATACACTAAACACGCTGTTTATTAAAGTGGACCAAAACCCACGGTCGACTGCTCTGGAATCGATTCCAGGGCTGCCAAATCGGGAAGCCCCGCTGTTTGAAACCTCCCTAGTCCCCTAAAAAGCCTATTTTTAATGATGGCGACTGCGAGCACCGCGGAACTCAGTAAGAGGGTAGCGGGGATGCAGCCGCCAGCGCATTCGGCTTCTTTTGGCTAGACTCGCCCCTTAGCTGATATTGACGAGTAAAGCATGGCACGCTGATTGGACAAGAGCCCACACATATACTGTAACACCGGGAAAAGGGAGGGTTTTGCTGGGTGACCTGGGGGTTTCACACAGCATGGCATCCTGAATCATGGTGCTCCAGGGCAAAAAACAAAACTCGGGATAGTCAGAATCCCAGGTCTTGGTCCATTTTAAGGGGAACCAGCCATAATCAATAAGGGGAAGGGGGTTATAAACCGTCTCTTCACACGCTTCTCCACCTGCCTTCCTTTTTGCGTTTCCTGCTTTGTTGCTTACAGTGTCACTAACTAGAAACACACATGGTCAGCAGTATGTCTGAACTTAAAACGGACCAAAACCCACTGAACTTGTGAAATACATTTGGCCAAAGCCCCTGCCAATACAATGGCAATGGCAAGTTAAATAGAGCCCCTGTAAAAATAACTCCCTCTTATGTTTCCAAACAGAGCCACCAGCCTACAAATCCAGGCAGATTCTGGGTACCTTGAACATACTCCATTCTTCTCCTTTACAAATACTTTAGCAGTGGACATCATAGGCTGAATTCTGTAGCTTTTGAGCTGGCCCTTCATATTGTTACGACCCTTCAGATGTCAGACCTGTATGTTAGTACAAATGTCCTCTCTCTCTCTCTCCCGAATACCCACCCATCACCCATCAATATCATTAATATTCTTACTTCAAACCTCAAGTTTGCAAATCAGTGCATTTCATGAGAAGTGGGGTGAATATGAAAATAGTAATGAGCTGCAATCTAAATTAATTGTACTTTACTGATTAAAGGGATTCTCTAGGCTGTTACTTTAAGACAATGTTGATGCAGCTAACCATATGTTCCACAAGGTCCCTTCTTTTACTCCCTCCTGCCTGGCGTCATGAAAAGGAACTCTTAATGGATTTCTCCTGCCTCTTGTGCCTCCCCTAAATTGGACCCCCAATAAGAGCCGACAAAGGTGTCTGGACTGAACCCCCTTAATAGAATCCTCCCTTGCTCCCCACCCCAGTATGCAGATGGTGGGGGCTACAGATATATGCTGCCCTTATACATAGAGGCTAATTTAAGATTAGTGCTACGTATTGCAAGGTGAGCACCTGTGTAGCGACGCTTAGAGCGTCCACAAGTGGTCGCTGCAAGCAGGTGTCGGGCACTATAACCTAGTGTAGCACGCGACAAGTGATGCTGTAGTATCCTGTCCAACAGTGATAAATGTGGTGTGTGCAGGGTGCTGTAGAAGTGCTCTCCTTGATTCACTACAGAGCCAATCGAGAACACTAGGTGGTGTCCCGAGGTCAAAGTGCCCAAGACTATGCTACATCTAACAACAGGACAATGCTGCAGCGAGCGATAGGTAGTGCCAGTTACGTGTGCTCGGCGCTGAAGCCCATGTTTAAGAAAAAACTACACACAACCAACGTCGGTGCTCTAGCATCAAAAGCTATGTGATAAAGTCTGTTTCTAGGATATATCTACAAAGTGGTGTGCACAGCTAGATAAAACTACTTGTATGAAAACAGGGTGCTGGCAGCGTGGGAAACCAAAAAACAACAGTTATTCCAAAAGAAAGGGCCCTAGAGTAGCCCAACAGCTCCACACCATATGCCGCACACCAAAATATCTCTGTATCAAAAATAGTTTATTCATTGAATCTCAAACTACATCTCTACAACAACATTAAAGACAAGTTAAAAAACATATATATACAATTTAAAAACGTGGAGGTTTATCCAAAATAAATTCTCAGAATCAATTGATTAATGGCAATGCTAACCCCTATGGGTGTCTTATGCACATATATATGACTATAATACTCTTGTATACAGTTGAGGATCTTGCCGTGAAAAAATATTTATCTACAAGTGCTAATATGCAAAAAGATACAAAAAAATAGTGACTAAACCAGTGAATAACAATCCACCATATGAATATATGTATACCCCAAACAAAAATAATTGATATATCAACAAGAAGTGCTTGTGTAGTATGTGCCCTATGTGACAATAAAAAGTGCAATAAGACCCCTCAAACTGGAAACATAATAAACATGTACAGTTAGCAAAGCAAATTTACATCACCGTATATTTAAAGCATGGACTCCTCCAACAATGAAAAACCGCCACCGACGCGTTGCGTGGCGCTACGCCACTTCGCCAGGGTGAGTGTCAGTGGTCGCTGCAAGCAGGTGTCGGGCACTATAACCTAGTGTAGCACGCGACAAGTGATGCTGTAGTATCCTGTCCAACAGTGATAAATGTGGTGTGTGCAGGGTGCTATAGAAGTGCTCTCCTTGATTCACTACAGAGCCAATCGAGAACACTAGGTGGTGTCCTGAGGTCAAAGTGCCCAAGACTATGCTACATCTAACAACAGGACAATGCTGCAGCGAGCGATAGGTAGTGCCAGTTACGTGTGCTCGGCGCTGAAGCCCATGTTTAAGAAAAAACTACACACAACCAACGTCGGTGCTCTAGCATCAAAAGCTATGTGATAAAGTCTGTTTCTAAACACATATACACCAGCACCAGAGCGAAAACATATGGAATGACATTGTTTTAACACTGTGAGAATGACACTGCAATGCCAGACCTGCACATACAATTCTGCATAAAAAAAAAAAAGAAACACAATAAAAGTTTTTGGTTGCTTGGCAGGAGATGTCACACAATGATTTGAACAAAAAATTTAGAAAATTTCTTTAGGAAAACGCTATTTATACACAAACAAATAAAGCACCATTGAAATGTATAGGAGAGGGCTACTGAGTGACAGGTACTACATGGCGCTGCTGAATCTAGAGCACCGGCACTTTACACTGAGCTGCTGCTAGTAATACATGTGACACTACATGACACTGTTAGTGTCGCTCACCAGATTGTCTTTCATATTTATGGTTTTTACATACTGCTCCCGGGGTTCACCTGACTCCTGAGCTACAGATTGGGGGTGGCTGATGTAATCCCTTCTCTTGCTATATCTAACATATTTATGTAAAATTTTATTATTGGACCATTTTTTTTTGCAATAGCGGTACTTTAAACTTTGTCCTTCTAAAACGTTTCCCAAAACATAAGCCACACCCTACCATGAAGCCAAACCTACATCATGTCTACCCAGTATTTAGTGCTTTAAGGGTCTCAAAGTTTTATTCTCTTTCGGTTTGGGGGGGGGGGGGCAGGGTGTCATTGTTTACTGTGCTTTGACTTGACATGTCTACTGGTCCCCATACCTCCCAACTGTCCCTCATTTGGAGGGACTGTCCCTCTTTTGAGTCAATGTCTCCCTGTCCCTTATTGTTCCTCTTTATCCTTCTTTGAGGTGTAACATGCAGATCTGCATCAATAAATTATTATTTTGCCTATTTAAAGTGTTTATATTGTTGTAACTGTTAAAATCTTCCTCCTATCCATCAATCAATGAGGGGGTGTGGCTTATTTTAACAATTGTCCCTCTTTCCCCCTGAAAAGTTGGAAAGTATAGTCTACTGTCTGTGTAACCACTGGGACAATCTAACCCCACCTTCTGTTAGGTGACACCAGAGTTTTCACTGGGCACAGGAGCCCCATTGTTTGTTCTAATCACCACTTTGTCCTGCTTCCGTTTCATTTTAAAAAAATTGTTTTTGCTGGAGTTCTGCTTTACTGAAACCATTTTTACTGACAACTTTAGCCTTTAATTTATGAAGAGAGCTTTAAATAGAGGTTATCAACACAACCTAAACTCACGGAGCGTTGCTCAGAGCTGTCGCAGCCTGCTGCTCACGCTTCCAGTTATTGTTGTTAATGGGTTACACAAGAGGAAGAGATTGGCGCGAGTGCCAGGCTGAGACTGTGCCAGGCTGATAGTGTGATCCTCATGAAAGGGGCTTTGTGTGAAGACCTGCTAGGTAATGATTGCTCAAATAATACATGGAAATGATGTTGGAAAGGGAAAGTATACGAGAATTATAAGACACTCTCGCGACTGGGGGATACTCGTGCTTTCGGGGGCGAGCACCCTGCAGTCACTAGTGTGCAGCACGTGGAGGGCATCAGCGCTTGTGCTCTCTACTCACATGGAGTGGAATCGCTAGAGTAGTGCCCTCAGGATGCTATTGGCAGGGCAAACGCCAAAATGATAGGTGAACGTGCCCATAGAGCGGCACTATACTTTGCCATCAATCCTAAATAGTTTCCTTTGGTCACTTGATTAACTGCCATTTGGTGCCATACACCATGAAAGAGAAAGTGCCGAGTATAGTGCCGCTTTAAAACCTTTTGGGGAACTTTTCTACAGAAACGTGACCAACAAATTGTAACTAGAGATGGGCGTACCCAAATGGCAAAGTTTGAGTTTGTTCGGCCAGAAGTCCGTGTTTGAGTTCGCCGTCCGGCCTAACACAGAAAAGCTGGTTGATGCCCATCAACCTGCTTCACCTAAGGGTGCAGCAGCAGGAAGCTGCTGGAACTTACCTTGCTCTTCCTCAGCGGCAGTGGCCAAGCGGCAACTGCGTTTGTTTGATTTTGGCCCCAGTGGGGGCTACAAAAAGATGGCCACTGGCTCGCACTGCAGCTGACACTAAATGTGTCCTTCATGGGAGCTGGCGGACATCTTTTTGTGGCCCCGGCTGGAGCCAAATTGAAACAACTGCTGTGGAAGAGGATCGGGCTGAGGTGAGTTATAGCAGCATGCTTACACTGTGCGCCCCCCTGCCACAGCCCCCCTCCCCAAAGTTTAGGTCCCCATTGATTGTTAGAACTTTCGGGGGGTTCGCCCATCCCTACTTGTAACCCATCTTCCATTGACTCCCATTCAGAGCCATATTTTGAGACCTTACATTTATTGTCCAGGAAAAAAATAAAAACAACCTATACTCATTTTTTCTTCCCCAAAGCTTCTCCGTCTAACTCCACTGTTCAAAAACGTACTGCATGCTGAAAGCGAGCACCAGTCAGACATGGTGGCCTCCATCCTGGAACGGCCAACCTTGGAACACCTTCTCCATTGCAGTCAATGTAGTGGGAGTGAAAAGGGGCTGAATTTATGTCCTGGCAGAGGCTGGGATTAAACCGGACCAACAGCCTGCCACAGTTGGAAAAGAAAGGTAGCGGCCATTTTGGAGCTTCCAATCCCAACTGACATAACTGACAATGCACAGTAACAGGAAGCCCAGCTGCACTTCCTGTTTGCAGGTGGCCTACAAATGCATGATCTGGCATCTGGTTTTTAAAATTGACCACAGCATCAGTTAGAAAAAGGTAAATTAATTTTTATGTGCAGCAATCTAAATTGCCCTGGAGAGGGATGTATATGAGTACCGTTTGTTGTGTTGGTCTGGTTTAAGTCATTTTCGACTGTTGGTTTCCTTTAAAGACCTTCACAGGGTGACATGGTGCTTGTTCTCCAGTATCAGTAAGTTTTAAAACACCAGAGCTGAATGAAGTGGCTGTAGGGTGGGGATTAGCCTTAAAGCGGACCTTCACTCTGAATAAGAGTCTATCTTATACGTTTCCCACACCCTGTACATACAGATTGTCCACATTAAAAATCATCCTACCTGCATCTACTGCATGTTATGAGCCTTTAAACATCCAAGATGGCGGCTTCCATAAGCAGCCTGCAAACAGGAAGTGCCTCCTGACTGTGCTGCTCTGCATTCTGGGACTGCTGACCGTTACCTGACCCCAGCTCTGCTCTGTCTGAGCAAAGCACCCGCCCCCTGTACTTTATCCCACTCTCCTCTCCTCAGTAAGTGTGATGCTTCTGAGTCAAGATGGCGGCGCCCGTATCCTAAATTCCTGAACAGAGTTGCAGCCCAGTGGGGGAAAGAATAATAAGTTAGTGACTAAAAACGTAAAATATATTAATTTTAGATGCTGGGGAACCGTTTTTTAAGAGTTTGGGCTTTTCATTAAATCACGCTGAAGGTCTGGTTTAAGGTGAGTATAGGTTATTTTTATTTTTTCCCTGGACAATGAATTTAATATAGAGAGATTGAGAGTTGATATGGGAACCAAGTGGCACAAAGTAGCAAGAAAGGTAATCTTACAAAACTGGCCACATGCCATCTCACCCTCCTTTAAAGTGGACCAAAACCCAGGATTTTGACTATCCTGGTCTTTGGTCCTTTCCCCAGGGAACCACGGTCGGCTCCGAGCGTGCTGGCGTTTGCATCCCCTGCTTTCCTCTAACAGGGAGCGTGCCCATGCCGACCATTCGCCGGGAGGCAAGTGTATGGGGCGACCTGGGGGGTTTCAAGGGAATTGATCAGTGCTGGGTTTTGGTCCACTTTAATCGCTTTTTATAAAAACAACAGACAAACTTGGCAGGACCCAATTTTTCTTTGTAACATGGATTTTTTTTTTCTGCTTCAATGCAATCAGTGTGTGTTTTAGCGTGTGTTGCGTTGTGTTACCAGTGGGGGGGTCATACTAAAGATTTAGTGATGTTCAACACTTTATCACACAAAAAATAATAATTAATAATAAAAATTTTTCATAAGAAAAAAAATTACCAGCATATGTGATGGGGCATTTTTACAGGTAAGGTGTATTATTTTTTTCAGTGAGATAAGAATAATAGTTTTAACAGCACCCTATAGGGTATTCAGAAGAAAATGTATAGCTTAGCCCACACAGTGCTGTTGTTTCCAAACTTTTGAACAAATATTCTTACCTCATTGGAAGAATAATGCACTGATTTAATAAAAATAAAAATGGTATAAATATGCTAAGCAAAAGAAATATGAATATCAATAGAATTTACCCTACATAAAAAATAAATCAATAAATCACTAGAGACAGGTTTCTGAATGTACTATTCAGCTTTTACAGGGTAGGACTGCTCCTCTATAACTGCATATTGTCCCCTATGTCAGCCTGTAATTAAATAATGCAATGATTCTTTTTATCAATTGATTTAATCAATATTGCAACTCTTTGCAACTCAAATATTAGCATGAGCTAAAGCGGAACAAAACCCACCAGTGGCCGGCCTGGAATATAAAAGAATCAGGATACCCCGCTGTGAGACACCCCGCAGGAAGCCCTGAAAACCTCACCTCACCATGCTCTAACGAAGCATGCGCGGGCTCTCGTCCAATGAGAGCCGCCTGCTATGGCAACGTCATTTGGCAGGTAGCTTTCATTGTTTACAATGGAGAGCGTGCGCTGCCGCACCCCCTGCACGCATTCCTGTCCCAGTCATTCAGATAGAACGCATGCATGACCGGGGATGCGGCAGCACGTTCTCCCCCTTTGATTAGAATAAGCACGCCTGCCGAATGACGCCATATCGTGCCGCTTTCATTGGACGAGCGCCCACGCATGCTTCGTTGGTGAGTTGCAAGTGGTGAGTTTTTTTTGAGCTTCCTAGGGGGTTTCACACAGTGGAGCATCCCGCTCTGGGTTTTATCTATAGTTCAATTAGTATCTATAAGATTCCTGGGCCGATCGATTCCTGTCCCCCCGGGGGCATCCAAAATCGTGATGCCCCACTGTGTTAAACCCCCAGGTTGCACGTTCACTTTCCGTTGTTCCCTCTCCATTGGCGCATGTGCGGGCTGCGGCTGCATCCGCACTATCCCTCTAGCAGGGCGCGTGCCCGTGCCAGCCGCTTGTGAATGGCCAACGCAGGCACGCTCCCTGTTAGAGGAAAGCGGGGGATGTGATCGCCAGCACACTCGGAGCCGCTGGACTTAGACGCCGTCCTAGAAGGCGTGACATCAGCGGCTTCAAGCTCGCTAATTGGACGAGCGGCTGTGCATGCGACGTAGCACAGGGAAGAGGTGAGTTTCTTCGGTTGATCTGAGGAGTTTCACACAGCGGGGCATCCTGGGTTTTGGTCCACTTTAAGAAACAAGCGGTTAGAGGTGGGTGGGTCAGGGGCAATGTATGTTCAAAAAGCTGTTACTACCAATTCTAGTAAACAGAAAGCAACAAGCTTGGATATAATTAGTTTTATGGCGGGTGTGTACATCACCAATCTGCTCACTATATACCATTCAGATATTCAGAGTTTTATTATTCCCCAATATTGCAGTACAGTTCCTTTAATCTGGATTTTCCCAGCCTGCTTTTGTATCCTGAGTGCCTGGTGGTGACAGTGTATATATTTTTGCCGGCGATGGTTGACACATTGATGGGTGTGTGTGTGCATGTGCTGCATAGGCCTTGCTGGAATGCTGTCTGCATACCATGGCGCTCCCATTCCTCTCCCACTCCTGCCCGGGGCCTTGTGCAGAGAACTGATACCCCCCTCCCCATGGGGCGGATCTGGGAGCACGGAATGTCTGAAATCAAGATCCAGCTAGAAAATAATCAGTTGGCAGCAATTCCTGGCTCACCGCTTACATTTACAGTACAGTTATGATGTAGTGACCTACCTGGAATCCCGATGTCAGTGGCATCTTGTATATCTTTATTCAGGCTGAATATTAGGGCTGTAACAATAGACGGGGTAGTGACCGCACCAGGGCCCATAAGGTCAGGGGGCCCCATCATCATGGCTCTTCCACCTTATCAGATGTGCTCTCTCCTGGCATTATGTACAGGAGAAATAAGGGCCATTGGGGGTCATGCTAAAGATTTAGTGAAGCAATTTCAACTCTGGGT
This sequence comes from Gastrophryne carolinensis, assembly GCA_027917425.1. Classification (NCBI taxonomy): domain Eukaryota; kingdom Metazoa; phylum Chordata; class Amphibia; order Anura; family Microhylidae; genus Gastrophryne; species Gastrophryne carolinensis. The sequence goes on along the minus strand of CM051239.1, from coordinate 368,679,834 downwards.
GCACATTTGGGTGTGAATTGGAACCTTATTGGGGTCTTTTCTAGACTTTCTGCCTAGGAGCCATCACTAGTCCTGCCTAGCAAAAGGGAGAGAGTTCATTCAGGCTTATCAATAAATATAAAGCAGACTGAATGAAAGAGGCAACCCTGACATACAGCATTGGGAAAGCAGGCTTAAAGTGGACCAAAACCCACCCTGGCATCTATGAGACTCCAGGGCAGGCACACTCCCTCCCCCCAGAGCATCCAGATTCAGGATGCCCCACTGTGTCAAACCCCCCAGGTCGCTCGCAAACTCACCTTCTTTCCTGGTCCAATGGCGCATGGGTGAGCAGCGGGCCCATCCCCACTATCCATTTAGCAGGGCCTGTGTCCGCACCAGGCATTCATGAATGGCCAGTGCGGACACGCCCCCCTGTTAAAGGGTAGCGGGGGATGCAGCTGCCAGTGCACTGGATGAGAGGCTGCGCATGCGCCGTAGGACTGAGGTAGGGCGAGTGAGATCAGATTGGGCAACCTGGGGGTTTTCACACAACAGGGCATCCCCGATCGGGGTGTCTGGGAGCAAAACCCCAAATCCTGGATTTTGGTCCACTTTAATTTACTATTTTCCTCTCCTCCAATCAGCTTCCCTGGCTGCACATATTAATGTGCGGCTGGAGAAGCTGAATGGAGCCTAGCCGCACACACAATTGGCGCACAGCATTAGTAGCATCCTTTTGGTTGTGCTGGGCCATGTCAGCTATTCTGTTATGGGGGCATGGCTGCACACAGCCAGAAAAAGTTGTGATTGATGCTGCCGCCGCCCTCGTGGACGCTGTGGGCTCATTGGCAAGGTAAGCATGCCAGGCGACTCAGCTGGCCCAGGAGGCTCATAGATTCCAGGGCATCTTTTGGTCCATTTTAAGTGCCAAGGCATTTTCCCTCAATAGCACAAAAAAAAGCTCACCTCTGTTCAGGATCCAGCTCTCCCCTAGCAGGCCTCCAGGGTCTTCGGAATGGCCAACAACTGGCCGGCTGCAGCAAGGAGGGACCTTTTATACTGTTAGTGAGATGATGTCACTGAGCTGGTATAAAAGGCTGGCAGCCGGAGTGAGAGTCAGATGGGGGGAGGCTGGGTGCAGAGCAGGAGATCTCCCTTCCAGCTCCCGCTGATCACACCGGTGGCGTAGGACATCACACCGAGTCGGTAGTAAAAAAATAAAAATAAAAAGTAAAGCAATAAAGGACTTTTTTAGTGTGTGTGTTGTTTTGAGTTGATTGTTTGAACTTTAACCTTCCACAGGAGGTGGTTGGTCCGCTTTAAAGAGAAACACAGCCCAGGATGTTCACTATCCAGGATTTGTTTCTCCTCCTTTGGGCATCGTGATTTGGGGTGTCCCACAGTGTCAAATCCCCTGGATCACCTTGTTTACTCGCCTCATTGGGATTACACAGCACATGTGCGGGATCTCCTCCAATCCGCTTTCTACGCCGTTTATTACAGCAGAATAGAGTATAGCCGCTAGCTGCTCCCCTTCGGCTATGCATACCCACACCATTCAGAAATGCCTGGCACCGATGTGCACATCATCCTGGGGTAAGCTGGGGATGTAACCATGCCCCACACATGAGCTGTTGGATTGCTGGTGAAGTGAGTATATGAGCCATCTGGGGGATTTCAAACATCAGGGCATCTCAAATTGGGATGCACCAGGGATGGCTGACCCTGGAGTCTTTATTTCAACTTTTCTTTAAAGCAGACCAACCATGTCCTATGGAAGGTTAAATTAAAAAAAGGATCAAGTGCCCTTAATGTCCTGGTAATGAATAGGATAAAAATAATCACAAACTATTTTGGCTTCAAAGAAGAAATTGGGGAAAAATTAAGTGAAAATTAAATCGTTTGGCTCTTATCTCCCTTTGAGCTCTATATTCAATAGGTTCTGTAGGTAATGTACCTGGGGTGGGGGAGCAAAATAGATTGAATTGTTTTGGGGGTTTTGGTCCGCTATGAAGTGGGCCAAAACCCAGGATTTTGACTATCCTGGGTTTTAGTCCTTGTGATGGAGGTGCCCCGCTGTGTGAAACCCCCCAAGTCGCTAAAATAAACCCACCCCTTCCCAGTCCTACGTCGCATGTGCGGCCACTCGTCCAATCAACCCAATAAGCCTTCGGCTAACGTGAACGGATCTGAGCTCGCTGGCGGCCGCATCCCCGCTACCCTCTAACAGGGAGCATCCCCGTGCCGGTCATTTACAAATGCCTGGCGCGGACACACGCCTTGCTAGAGGGATAGCGGAGATTCGGCTGTAGGACCGAAATAGAAGATGAGTTTATGGGCAACCTGGGGGGTTTCACACAGCAGGGCACCCCCAATCAGGGTGCCCCAGGGGGAGGAAATCGATCGATCTTGTAGATGCCCTGACCAATCTCTGTGGGTTTTGATCCACTTTAAGTGTAACTCAGTGTGACCGAGCCCTGGTGTAGGCAGAATCATCATAGAAAATAATGGTACTTCCTTTGTGTACATGATGTCATATGAGTACAAATGTGATAAATAAGGTGGAGGAGCTACAATGATGCCCCCCTGACCCCATAGACTCCAAAGCAGGTGCGTTCTCTGCATCCCCTGTAGTTAGGCCCCTGCTGGGGTTTATATATGTTTCCCAGGCAGGCAGTTACTGATAGGCTCACATAATGGCCCAGTATATTCCTGGAAAGCTCCACCATTTATTCATTTCCAAATCCGCTGATGCAAAGCAGAAAGAAATAGAATCAAGGCCGTAGTCAGCTGATCTAATGGGCAAATCTGGGGGTTTGCAGGAGGAGATCAGTGTAATTGAATTATTTGTGAAAATAAGGTCAGGCCATGTTTTCTGCAAGAGGACCGCTCATTTGTGTGTGTTTTTATGTTACCAATTCCTGTCTGCTTTTCTGTTGTAAGGTAAGAGAAGGTAAGGCTTGTATAACGAAGAGGCTGGGGAAGGGATGATCACTGGCAGTGGCCTAACCAAGGGGGTTATTTAAGAAATATTAACGCCATGTAGTACAAGGTAGCGGTGGCTCAGTATAAAGCGCCGCCGCTCTAGGTTCAGCAGCGCCATGTAGCACATGGCGCTCAGTAGCGCTCTCCCATACATTTCAATGGTATTTTATCTGGTTGTGTATAAATAGTTCTACATTTTTGGTTCAAATCATTGTGTCCTCTCCTGCCCAGCAAACAAACACTTTTATTGTGTTTAATTTTTTTTTTGTTATGCAGAATTGTATGTGCAGGTCTGCCATTGCAGTGTCATTGTCACAGTGTAGCAACAATGGCATTCCATATGTTTTCACTCTGGTGCTGGTGGCTATGTGCATATAGCGTCTGGCGCTCAATGCTGGTTGTGTGTAGTTTTTTCTTAAATATAGGCTTCAGTGCTGAGTTCTGGACACACTTAACTGCCGCTACCTATCATTCTCTGCAGCGTTGTCCTGTTAGATGTATTGTTGTCGCGATTGCAGTGAATCGGGTAGAGCGCTTCTACAGCACCCACCACACATTGTTGTTATTGTTGATTTATATAGCGCCAACATCTTCCGTAGCGCTTTACAAAGTAGTAGTTACAGACAAGGTAGAAATATACGGTACATATAATATATCAAATGCAGTTTTACAGAGTTGACAATGGATATTCTGAGTACAAGATACAATAGGGGAGAGAGCCCTGCCCTTGCGAGCTTACAGTCTAAAGGAAGAGGGGTGAAGATGAGGGGGAAGGATCACAAACAGACAGTATTGAGCTTTGTGGCGTGCGCCCTTTTAGAAGATTGGTTAGGCCAGATTATATGATTGTCTGAATAAGTGAGTTTTAAGGGCGCCTTTGAAGGTTTTGAGGGTTGTGGAGTGGCGGATTGGGTGGGGGAGGGCATTCCAGAAGATTGGAGTTGCACGTGAGAAGTCCTGGAGGTGGGCGTGAGAGGAGGTGACCAGGGTGGAGGACAGGAGAAGGTCGGTAGCAGAGCGGAGGCCGCGTCTAGGTTGATATTGTTGGATTAGAGATGAGATGTAGGGAAGGGCCTGGTTGGAGACAGCTTTGTAGGCGAGAGTTAGAGTTTTGAATAGGATTTGCTGTGGGACTGGCAGCCAGTGTAGGGATTGGCAGAGAGGCGCAGGAGTGAGCGAGAGGAGAGATGGATGAGGCGAGCAGCAGAGTTCAGGATAGATTGGAGGGGTGCCAGTCTGTTAGTTGGTAAGCCACAAAGAAGGATGTTGCAGTAATCCAGACGGGATATGACCAGGGCGTGAACTAGCATTTTATCGGTGTCAGGTGAGAGGAAAGGACGAATGCGGGAGATGTTTTTAAGTTGGAGGCGACAGGTGGTGAATATGTGGTTTGAAAGAGAGGGCAGAGTCCAGAATGACTCCCAGGCACCGAGCTTGGGGAGTTGCTGTTATTGTGTAGTTGTTGACAGAAATAGACGTGTTAGAGAGGGGAGGGGAGTTAAAGGGTGGGAAAATGACCAGTTCTGTCTTGTCCATGTTTTGCTTGAGGTAGCGAGATGACATGAATGAAGAAATAGCTGAGAGGCAGTTGGGGAGGCGAGATAGAAGAGAGGAGAGATTGGGCTGTGAGAGATATATCTGAGTGTCATCCGCATAGAAGTGGTTTATAAGTTTACCAAGGCCATAGGTGTAGACTGAGAAAAGTTGGGGACCTAGGACAGAACCTTGCGGCACATCAACAGAAAGGGAACGTGAGGATGAGACTGTGTTAGAATAGAATACACTGAATGATCTATCAGAGAGGTAAGAGGTGAGCCAAGAGAGTGCAAGACATTGAATCCCACACATCACATTTATCACTGCTGGACAGGATACTACAGCACCACTTGTCCGCCCGCTAAGCTAGGTTATAGCGCCCGACACCCGCTTGCAGCGACCACTTGCGGACGCTCTACGCGCCGCTATATAGCATCTATCTGCCACAGATATTGGCCCTGATTCACTAAGAGTTGAAAAAAAAAGAAAATCAATGGCACTTGTAAAAAGGAGAAAAAAGTTCAATACTTTTCTCAGGAGTAAAAAAGTGCCATTGACTTTCATTGTTTTCTGCTGATTCACGAAAATTAAATTCTCAGGATTTTTGATGTTTTTTACTACCATGAGAATCTTTTTCAACTTTTAGCGAATCAAGGATTGAATGGAATCTCAGTGATAAATATTTGCATCCTCGGGGCTGAATGTGACAGCGAATCGCATAACTACAGTGAAAAAGTATTCATACTCCTTGAACTTTTCTTTTTTTAAAGTGGACCAAAACACAGGATTTTGACTATCTTGGGTTTTGGTCTGTGAAACCCCCAGGTCGCCTGAACAAACTCACCCCATCCAAGTTCTACGACGCATGCTCGGCCACTCGTCCAATCAGCGCGCACTGGCGTCTGCATCCCCCGCTACCCTCTAACAGGGAACGTGCCTGCGCTGGCCACTCACAAATGCCTGGTGCGGGCACGTGCCCTGCTAATGGGATAGCAGGGAAACGGCCTCTGCTTGCGCACGCACCGTTGGACCGGGAACAAAGGTGAGTTTTAAGGCAACCTGGGGGGTTTCCCTCAGCAGAGCACTCCCGACTGGGGGGAGCAAGTATGCCTGCCCTGGAGTCTTATTGACTCCATGGTGGGTTTTGGTCCTCTTTAATTTTATTGATATTTTATGTGATAGCGTAATACATAGCAAGTGTTTGTGAAGTGTAAAGAAAATGTTACATACTTAAAAGCTGCAAAGTTTGCTCTGCATATGTATTCAGCCCCCTGTACTTTGACACCCCTAAATAAAATCCAGTGTGACCAATTGTCTTCAGAAGTTACCTAATAACTGTGTCATTAATTATCATCTGTATGTAATTTATTCTCAGTGTAACTACAGCTGTTCTGTAAAGGCCTCAGAGGTTTGTTAGTGAACATAACGTTAGAAATGGAGGGAAAGGTCAAGGCATTATAAATTGGATACAATTAGCCTTCTAAACTGTTTTAAACAATCTATACAAATAATCCTTTCTTTCTGTGCATGATGCCATATGAGTATAAATTGTGGAAATAAGGTGGAGAAGCAACCAAATCTGGGCCCAGGATCGGACTAGCCCACAAGGCTACCGGGAACCCCCTTTCAGGGCCTTCATCACCTAAACCTGAACTATGTAGCGCTTATTTGTGGCATCCCATGTAAACACAGAGACAGTCCAGTTTGACATAATGTTTCTGTGTATGGGCTCTGAATATAAGCCAGTAATACTTGCATGTAAGTGTGGGGTGGGCCCCAACAGTCATTTCTACTGGTGGGCCCCAGACACACCAGTCCGACACTGACTGAGCCCCCTAAACTTATGGGCCCAATATGATTAGTGCCTCTGCACCCACTGACCTCATTGGCTCCAACGCGATCACTGCCTCTGCCCCCCCCCCCTTGTAGTTCTTCCTCTGCTAGCTTTGGTTTCATTGTGTCTATTTTGACATCAATTCTTCTGGGGGACAACTGTGTTTTCTCTGGAAAGACTATTATTAAAGTGGACCAAAACCCATGATTTTGACTATCTTGGGTTTTGGTCCTTTCACCTGGGCTGCCCCGCTGCGTGAACCCCCCCCAGATTGCCAAAGGTAACTCACCTCTTCCCAGTTCTACAGCGCATTCGCGGCCGCTCGTCCAGTCAGCACGCTCGGAGCCACTGATGTCACGGCGTCTAAGCCTTCGTCTACGCCCAACGGTTGTGAGCCCGCTGGCGGCCGCATCCCCCACTTTACTCTAATAGGCAGCGTGCCCGCGCTGGCCATTCACAAATGCCTGGTGCAGGCACACACCCTGCTAGAGCGATAGCGGGGATGCGGCTTGCGCATGTGCTGTTGGACTGGGAAGCAAGGTAAGTGTATGGGGCGACCTGGGAGGTTTCACAGAGCGGGGCATCCTGATTTTGGATTCCCTGGGAGGAGGGAATCGATCGGCCTGGGAATCTTATAGATCGTGGTGGGTCCACTTTAAAGGAAAACTCCCTTTTTTAAGGTTTTTGTTGTTCCGCCTTATTGTTTTCCTCTTTTGGAATGCAAAATAAACATTTGTGTTAGGATTGTACACAAGTCTGTGATCGCTCCAAACTGAAGACGTTGAATGAATGGGTTAAATCTGTCACCATGCCTTAGCCAATCAGATGATCAGTAAGCTAGAGTGAGTAAGTCTATGATTTGTACTCGACCACTTGTAATCAACACTTTAGTGTACATAGCTAAGGTAAACGCCTGGTTCCTATGGAAAACCTTTCTTTTATAACAGAGTTGCAAACAAATTGAAAATGTAAAAAATAACAGATAAGCTTAGCACATTGAAGACATCATTTTGACACACAATAATGGAAACGTTTAAAAATCGAATGTGGAACTACCCTTTAAGACCCTAGGGGACAAGCTCCAGTAACAGAAGTCCATCTAGCTCAGGACAAGGATAAAGAGGATCAAAATCCAATCATTTGACTTTCTTGGGTTGTGTTCCTCTCTGGTGGGACATCTTGATTTGTGATGCCACACTGTGTGTATCTTCTGGGATTGCCCATAAGCTCACCCTTTCCTTGTTCCAACGGCTCAGCCAATCAATGGAACACATTTTCATTCACATTTCCTTTGCTGCTCAGAACATCAAGTAAATCTGAATGAAGTGAGCGGCTTAGTCACATCCCCACTAGACTCACTTGGGCCATTCAGAAAGTCCTGGGGCAGGTGCTGGCCTAGCTGGTGGAATGCTGGGGGTGCAATGGGGAGATGCAGTGAGGGCTCATGGAAGAGGTAAGTGAATCGTGTGCCCTGGAGGGTTTCAAGTAAGGTGAACATAAAGAGATAAACCAACCTTCCAAGAGTCTTTTAGATTTACAGAGGGGTGTTGTTCTTTTTTTTTTAAGCAGCACAAAACCCTTTCCCCTCCCTTCTCACCACAAGTACCTCAGCCAATGCGGCTGGCTTGGCAATGGCCCTGTTTAAAAAAACAAAAGTTCTTTTTCCACCACCGCACCACGTCCACACAGCATTTTTTAGATCATTGAATGACCACATGGCTGACTGGGGAGGGGAACTTTCCCATCCCGAGTCTATCTAAATGGCTGGGCTTGGAAGCGTGCCACAGCTACAGGGAAGCCTGGGGTGCAGCCACCAGTGAAGACAGTAAAGGTGAAATTACCGATGGCCTTGGGGCTTTGACTCAGTGGTTCATCCTGATTATAGATGCCCCGTGGTCAGGCCAGTGGCTTGCCATAGAGTCTGTTACACTGCAGAGTTGGCCGATGCCTTTAAAGAGTTACAACCACTCCCCTCAAGTCTTTTAGACTCGGGCTGTGGTCTCCCTCTTTATGGTGCATTACAAATAGGGATACCCCACTCTGTACCTATGTTCTGTATTTTAGGCACCCAGGCCCTGTTAAAAGAAGCAGGCACTAAACCAGACCTTCGGCATCAATTAATGAAAAGCCCAAACACTTAAAAAAACTATTCCCCAGCATCTAAAATGAATATACTTTATTTTTATAGTCACTTCTTATTCTGTCCTTCACTGGGCTGCAACTCAGGACTCTAGGACACAGGTGCCGCTATCTTACCTCAGAAGCATCACATACTGAGGAGAGAGGGGAAAAAGTACAGGGGGTGGGGTATAGCTGTGCTTTGCACAGACAGAGCAGAGCTGGGGTCAGAAAAAGGACAGCAATTCCAGAACGCACATCAGCATAGCCAAAAGGCACTTCCTGTCTGCAGGCAGCCTGAGAATCCATGGGCCGCCATCCTTGATGTTTAAAGGCTCAAAACATGCAGTAGATGCAGGTAGGATGATTTTTAATGTGGGCAATCTGTATGTACAGGGAGTGGGAAACATATAAGCTCTTATTCAGGGTGAAGGTCCAGTTTAAAGGATGTTTATTGTCATCAGAACTTTTTGGGCTCCATAAAACCTCATACAGCCCCAAGTCGGGGCCTGCCTGTGGATTAATTCTACACGGACAGTCCTGTGCTGCCCGCACCCAGAATCCTATGAAGACAGCCCCCAGGCTATAACATTATATAGCATCTGTTCTGTCCACCAAACCCATCATGCTCCTGGGAATGAAGGGTGGGCCCCATACAAGTCCTGCACTGATGGCGACCTTTGCATACCTAGCTTACTCCAGCACCATGAGGACAAAAGGTAAGTATAGAGTTTATTTTTCTTCTTGCCTGAACAATGCCATTAACAGATTATCATAAAAAACAAAGCAGGGAAAAGAATTGGCATACTTACTCTTACTAGCACAGAATGGGGAGTTTGAAGAGGTTTATTAGAAGTCAGGAGTAATCATGTTGTCTATAGTTATCCTTTAATCTAATGATGATGCCCGCTATTACTCGTTCTTGGATAGAGCAGGAATTCTGGTTGTCTGCCAATGCTTTCGCATCTTTAATCTTAGCAGAGATTCAATTATAAACCCATTCTGAGCTCTCATTACCTCTCCTGTTCCCTATATGTGATATTGCTGATGATGTGTATAGACACATATGTTGCATTGTATGGCGAGTTAAATGATGAGCGCGTTCCCGCAGAGATCCAGTAGATACGCTCTATTTCACATAGATATCCTAGAAATCATTGTGCCTGTTATGATGGGTTAAGGTTTAAGATTGCTTCATTATGATTTAAATGCAGACATCCATACAGCTGGGGGAATGGCCTCATATGATTGGATGTTTTATTTATGAGAGTCTACTAATACAATCAGCCTCTCATATCCTCATTGTTTCACCCAGGATGGCCTGTATATAAGAGGGGGGGGGGGTCTTTAATATTTCATGAGGCGGCCTGTCACTGGGGAAGACAATGCATTCTAGAATGTGTTCCTGCAGGCGATGGCTCTTAGCTGTTGCTGAACCAACAAATCAAATGCTAAGTAGGCTGGAGCTGTTATATATTCTGTGTTAATAACTAGGCCGGGGTCATTGTTTTCTTTTATTCCTGAAGAGTAAACTCTGGATGGGAGGTCGCTTTCTAGCCTCAAGGAAGCATTTTATGGTCATGCCAGGGATTATAATGGTGCCAAGGCTCCTGTAGAAAGAAATAAAGCACAACACTACTTCATATTTACTTTAAATTTTGGAGTTGATTCAGCAACAGGTGCCAAATGTGCCCAAAAAAAGAAGTGCCAGGGTCAGAGGTTGCGCTAGTCTCCTTAAGCATCTTGGAGAAATATTTCTGGTCACGGTGGAGGATGCTATTCACAGTAATTAAATATAACAATATATTATAGATAGTTATATGTGGTGTTAAATATTGGCTGGTAAATACAACATTCCTAGAGTGTCCAGCAATGATTTTCTACATACATAGATTAATGGAAATACTAACCCCTAAATCATGGGCAGGCCACCAAACCTACAATGATTCCCCAAACTGGCCCCAACCTGACATCTACAGGAAAACCAATTCCAGTGATAAACTGTCCCCAACAGGACGCCTACAATTACCCCAAAACTCATCCCTAAACTGGCCCCAATCTAACCCGTACAGATACCCCAAACATCATTTCTAAACTGGCCCCAATCTAACCCCTACAATTACCCCAAAACTCATCCCAGAACTGGCCCCAATCTGACCCCTACAGATACCCAAAACCTTATCCCTAAACTGGCACCAACCTTACCCCTACAATTACTCCAAACCTCATCTCTAAACTGGCCCTAACCTGACTCCTATAGTTACTCCAAACCTTATCCCTAAACTGGCCCCAACATGACCCCTACAATTACCCCAAACCTCATTCCTAAACTGGCCCCAACCTGACCCCTATAATTACCCCAAACCTCATGCCTAACCTTGCCCCAACGTATCCCCTACAATTACCCCAAACCTCATCCCTAAACTGGTCCCCATCTGGCCTCTACAGTTACTCCAAACCTCATCTCTAAACTGGCCTTAACATGACCCCTACAATTACCACAAGCCTCATCCCTAAACTTGCCCCAACCTGACTCCTACAGTTACTCCAAACCTGATTCCTAAACTGGCCCCAACCTGACCCCTACAATTACCCCAAACCTCATCTCTAAACTGGCCCCAACATGACCCCTACACTTACGCCAAAACTCATCCCTAAACTGGCCATAATCTGACCCCTACAATTACCCCAAATCTCATCTCTAAACTGGCTTCAACATGACCCCTACAATTACTCCAAACCTCATCCCTAAACTGGTCCCCATCTGACTTCTACAGTTACCCCAAACCTCATCTCTAAACTGGCCCCATGACCACTACAATTCCCCCAAGCCTCATCCCTAAACTTGCCCCATCCTGACTCCTACATTTATTCCAAACCTTATCCCTAACTGGCCCCAACATGTCCCCTACAATTACCCCAAACTTCATCCCTAAACTTGCCCCAACTTAACTATAATTACTCCAAACCTCATCACACACACTGGACCGAACGTGACCCATACAATTTACACAACCTGACCCCTACAATTGCCCTAAACTGGCCCCAATCTGACCCCTACAATTGCCCCAAACCGGTCCCAACCTGACCCCTACAATTGCCCCTTCACTTTCGCTTTTTTGGATTTTGTTCCTCCTCATGGTGGCATCCCGATTTGCTATTCCCGCTGTGTTTAGCTTCCACCTCCAACGCACCTTCTTCCTATTCCCATAAATATGTGCGGGCTGCTCAGCCAATCAGAATTTGTTTCGTTCAGATTTAATTTGCCACTCTAAGCTCAGTGTGGCAACAAAATCTGAATGGAGCAAGGTCCACCAGGGGCATCTCCACTCCCATCTAGTTGTGGCTTTGCCCAGGCCGGCCATTTAGAAGAGCCTGACGTGGTCAAGGCACTGAGATACACAGAGGTCCCAGTGAGTCAATCAGGCGACCCCTGGGGGTTTCACAAAGTGGGGTGTCTCATAAAGAGAGAGCACTGTCCCAACTGTCTTATAGACTAGAGGGGGGTGGTTCTTCCTCTTTTAAGCGGAATCTAAAAGACTCCAGGGCTGGCCGCTAGCCTTCCCTCGAGGCATCCTAAATCAGGATAATTATTGCTAATTATTTGGCAGAACACAAGAACAAAATAGAAGCAGATTCGACTCATTACTAATTCTAAACCCCAAATTCAGCTCACTTACACTTGTTATCCTTTATGGCCCAAACCCACAAGATATGAAAGCAGACTTACAAGGTACTAAACAAAAGCTGAGACTGCACCACCCCAAAAATAAATCTACCTATAGTGTGCACACAAGGGGGTAATACCACTGTATAAACCCAAGCAAGGGAGGTCCCACTGCCCCCCCAACACCCCAAAAGAATGTGGCACCACTACCAATTAATTTTCAATAGCATTAGTTCATCATTTTTATTAATCTACATGAATGTGACACTAAACTACAAAGACTACATACATGACATATTAAAAAACATTAAAGACAAAAAAATGTCAATAAGGAAAGGGACACAAAGACCCCCAATGAAGGGGCAGGGGGCGGGTGGAACGTCAATTACATATATATATTTGTATATAATATAATATATATATATAATAATATATTTATTTATTTATTTATATTTATTTATTTATTCATTCATTAATTGGTAGTGGTGCCACATTCTTTCGGGGTGTTGGGGGGGCAGTGGGACCTCCCTTGCTTGGGTTTAGACTTACAAGGTAGATATGGCCATGAGATGACATGTGGCCATGAGATGACATGTGGCCCTGTAGCACAGGATTACCCATTGTTATTTTACTCCACCCTGACCCCGTCCTGTACAGCTGGAGATATCTGGTGAGTATATTTTCTGTGACCGCTCCCTGACTCCATGTACAGCGCCTGGCATATTGCCCTGAGAATTCTGAATCAGGGCAGATATTTTTTCAAGCACCGTCATACCTTCATACATAAGAATTTTCCACCCTCATAAGCGGTTTATATCCACTATATATCCAGTGTTTTTCGCGCGTGTGTGTGTGTGTGTGTGTATGTATATGTGTGTGTATATATATATATATATATATATATATATATATATATATATCTCTTACATAAATAAGACTTTTTGGTGTAGCCATTCTTCCCTGACTGTTCAGCAGTCACCTGTATTCTTTCCTATGGGAATGTTAAAGATAAAACAAAAAATAGATATGGTTCCCTGTACCCTATGACACAGTGACTGGACAAACAGGACTCAACTCTTCCTCATGTGACCACCATTAACCATTCAGGTTCACCCAATGTGCATGGTCATCACATTAGTAAGCCCAGTATTGGCAGGTATGCTGCAGGCTACAGTAGATCAAGTTTTTTTTTTTTTAACTCAAGGCTGATATGGGTATAAAGATTAACTTGCTACTCTTTTTTATATATATTTTTTATTTATCAAGGATATTACAGATTATACATATCCAACCTACAATTCTAATATCGCAATACATGTAACACACCAAAAACATTAGCCCTCAGGTCTTCCTGTTAGACCATCCTGGACAAGTAAGTTCACGTTTACCTCCAGTTGCTCACCCCCCTCCCCCGGCCCAGCCCACTGCGTCTGCCTCAGCGGAGTGGCGAGCCTCCTTCTCGGGAGCCACAAAAGCCGGCCAGGGATGAGGCCCACATGACCCCAGGGCCCCCACGAGGGCGGAAACCACTCAACGTTCGTCTCAATTAGACAATAATCACTTGCTACAGGTCCTGCAACCATACAACTTAGGTATATGAACTATTATATATAAACTATTCGAACACACAATCCCTTAAACTGGTGGGGAGGGATGAGTCTGATCACTCCTAGGCCTCACATCCAGACAGCCATGAAATCCACACCTTGCACTAAAGGGAGCTAAAAACACATAATGCTTTATCTGAACATTGCACATCTCAGCAGTTTGGGGGCCAAATAGTCAAAAAGAGATTATCTGCATGAGTCCCCCTTCTGGCAAATAGTAAATGATATTCCTGTAATTATTTAATATCCATATGTAAATGTGTTCTGTTTCAGGAAAGTACTCATAATAGTGGGCTGAGATGGTTACATCTGCGAGGCGCCAGTAAGCAGGTGTGACACCCGGGGGTGAGGGTTCACACAGCGGTGAATCCTAACTTGGTATTGCCCAGGGCCACCCCTGTTATTTTTTTTAGAGATTGGGTTTTGTTCCCGTTCAAAGCGGACCAAAACCCACATTGTTAACTAGCATCCCCTGAGTTGCTTTCCCCACGGATAGTAATTTTTGCCTATTTTTAGTGCTCCTGCTTCACTCTAATCCCATATAATGGCGCCTGTTTTAGCTGTAAAGCTCCGCCTCCTCCATTCATTGCCACTGTTGTTTATGCATATGCAATAACTGATCACCTGCAATCTTACAGAGAGGGGGAGCAAATAAAAAAACAGTGTTCCAGGGCGATTTGATAAGCGAAAAATGTCCATTTCTAGTTCTACATCCTAAGAAGAGGGTATCGCAGGGGTTTTGATCAAATGTATTTCACAAGTTCGGTGGGTTTTGGTCCATTTCAAGCTTGGCATGCATCTTCCTAAGTTGACTTGCTACTTTTGGCTAACCAATGAGACTTAAAAATAAATCCAGGTCATGGCCTCAAAACCTGTGAATAATTTCAGGTGCTGTGGTTCTTTCTGTTGCTGACTGTCCTGACTGTGACCAACAGTATAACCATTGCCATGACCAACAATTGCTGGAAGCCTTCATTGGCTCATGTTGGCTTCACTGTTCTCTCATTCCTCCTGAACCTAGACCTGACTGGTTATTGTTTGGCTTTCACGTATGATGGCATGACCTACCGGGGCCCATTTGGCTAGCCTCTTATCTGCTATTCAAGATTTTAGGGAAGCTTCATCTTTTGTTTCTGGCTTTCTCATTATTGGAGCTGAGTGGGAACCTTAAAGTGGACCAAAGATTCCCCCCCCCCAGGCATCCAAAAGTCCCACTGTGTTAAACCCCCCAGGTCGCCCCATACACTTACCTCCTTTCCCGGTCCAACAGCGCATGCACGAGCCACATCCCCACTATCCCTCTAGTAGGAGCAGGGGGTGTGCCCGCGCCAGGCATTTGTGAATGGACGGCAAGGGCACGCTCCCTGTTAGAGGGTAGCAGGGGATGCGGCTGTCAGCGCGCTTGGAGCTGCTTGCCTTAGACCAGACCTGGGCATTGTAAGGCCCGAGGGCCACATACGGCCCTTTGATTGGCTCTGACCGGCCCGCGAATAGCGTTCCCTGTAATGTGCGTGGCCGCACGCTGCCGATGCCCCCGCTGCTCAGTCCCGCCCACTGCCCGCACAGTCTTGCCAGAAAAGATAGTGCCAGGTTGGAACAGCACTTTTGCTCCTCTGTAGTGAGTGTAATGTAGCGGGGGCGTGTGTGGATTAGAGCCTGCTCTCCTATTGGACAGCTCCCTCCTGCAGGTTTGGCTGTGGGCGGAGTTTCCCTGTACTGTGTGGCATGTGTCAGTCGCTGCGGAGCTGACGCCGGAGATGGAGGTTCTCCAGCCACTTGTCTGTGCTCCAGGTCGCAGGCTGCTGGCACTTGTAGTCCACACCAAATGTGTTACATGCCGTACCCAGCGCCTGATGGTGCACTGGCTCTCGTAGTCCATTTCTGGCCAGACCAATACCTTTGGGAGGGCGGGGGGACTATGCTGCAAGGTGGGAAGGGTTTCACACAGCCTTTTATCCAAGGCCGGCCACTGGTCTCCCTCCCCCCCGGCATCCCAAATCGGGATGCTCCACTTTTTGAAATCCTTTTTACACAGTAGCAACCTGAAAAAAGGCAGAATAAAACCCAGAGCGGCCACTGGTCTTCCCCCTGGGTATCCCAGATTAGGATGCCCCACTGTGTGAAACCCTTGTTACTTAGTAGCAACTTGACAAATGGTGGACTCCCCCTTAAAGTGGAAATGAACCCAGAGCGGCCACTGGTCTTCCCCCTGGGCATCCCAGATCGGGGCTTTGTTCCGCTTTAAGGGAAGGAGTCTGCCATTTTTCATGTTGCTACTGAGTAAAAAGGGTTTCACACAGTGGGGCATCCCGATCTGGGATTTCCAGGGGGAAGACCAGTTGCCACTCTGGGTTTCGTTCTGCTTTATGTGAGGGAATCCGCAATTTTTCACATTGTTACTGAGTAAAAAATGTGAGCAGCGCTTTGTTACTTATAATGTAAAGGAGGGGGGTTATTCCATCCTAACCTGATTTGGTCATAATGTTTTAAAGCAGACCAAAACCCATGTAACCCAGCCCTTTGGAAGGAATCCAGGGCTGGGTTACAGGCATCATGCCTCTGGGGCATCACAATTTGGGATGCCCTGCTGTGTGAGACCTCACTGGACACACAAAATGTGGTTTATTTATTAAATTACATTTTTTTTGTAAGGCAACCTCACTGTTTCATTGTTTAACTATAACATATACTCGTAGCAGCTTGTCAAAACAATGCTATTTACTGCTTATTATAAAGAAATACAATTATATTATGTAGAATTGAGTTCAGCCTTTTGGCCCGGCCCTCCACAATATTTTTAGTTTCTCATGTGGCCCCATGGGAAAAATTATTAGTCACCCCTGCTTAAGATGAAGGCTTAGACGCCGTGACTTTAGCGGATCCCACCGCGCTGATTGGACGAGCGGCTGCACATGCACCGTAGGCCTGGGGAGAGTTGAGTTGATTTCCACGACCTGGGGGGTTTCACACAGGGGGGCACCCCCAATCGGGGTGCCCCGGGGGCAAGAACCCAAACCCAGGATAGTCAAAATCCTGGGTTTTAGTCCACTTTAATATCAATAAACTTTGGTGGGCTATTTTTGGTGATTAACACCCAAGCAAAGAGTGACAACCCACTAGGGCTTACAGTGTGGTCCATTTTCAGTATTTAGCTTCCCCCAGCCAGTGGGGGCGGCTCCCTCTATCTACAGCATGACAGAGCAGCTGTGTTCCTTAGGCTGCGGTTCAAGTGTCCCGCTTGTCACATCATGTTATTATCTGTCAAAATGTGACTTAAATATAAGTCTGAGAAGGCTGAAACTCCTCAGGCATTATAAGTGAGATTCTGTCCATACGTTGTCTCCCTGCATTCTCTTTAGCTGATTTAACAAAACGTATGTTTCAGAAGAGCCCTGTTGTTTAGATTTATGCATCTGATAATGTTTATGGGGTGGCTCTGATTAGAAGACTGACGGCAGAGAAGAATACAGACACTATAGGCCTCGATTCAATAAAGGTAGAAAAAAATTCTCATGGGAGAAAAAAATTCAATTCAGGAGAAGAAAGCCTGAGAATGTCACTGTTACTGAATCACCAGATAAAAAGACAATGAAAGTCAATGGCAGCTTTTACTACCGTGTAGAAAGGACTAAACGGTTCTCTACTTTTCTTAGGAGTAAAAAAGTGCCATTGACTTTCATTGTTTTCTTAGCTGGTGATTCAGCAACAGTGACATTCTCAGTCTTTTTTCTCATGAATTGAATCTTTTACTACCATGAGAATTTTTTTCTACCTTTATTGAATCGAGGCCTATCAGTCTAATGTCTGCAGCTGATCAACTTGAGAGTGGTTTCTTGCTGAAGGCATTTGTCATATTTGTCTGTATATTCACACACATATTCACACACACATTGACACAATCCTCCTCCCCAGGAATGTTGTTAACCTACACCATCTATGATCTCCTTCTCAGAGCTTCATTTTTGCCTGTAATGCACCTAATTGCTTATACATTCACAAAAGCCTTTCTATGGACTTGCACTTACCAGCCAAGACTTAAAAGCCTACCGACAACCTGCTGTTGGTCCTTTCTTGTTCAATAGTTTTTATTTGAAGATAAGGAAATACATGACAATACTTCCAAACACTTATAAATTATCTTTCCAAAAAGAGAAGAAAATAGTATAAGCTTTCTGAACTGTTAACCAACATCTCAATTGTTGATATATAATATGAACAGCTTTTGACTACTAACTATCGTCAGCACATAATATAGTGAATAAAATAAAGTAAAATCAAATAATAAATGATAACAGTACTAGGAATATGAAAACAAAACCTCAAAAAAAAAAAAAAAAAAGGGGGGGGGAGGAAAAGGGAAGAAGGGAGGGAAAGGATCTAAAGAAGAGGAGGATGAGGAAAAAGAGAAAGGGAAACCCAGCCCTGGAAGATGCAGTAGAAGTATCTCAAATTATGGATGGGGCTGTTATAACCAGGGAGGTGGGAAGATCGCTGATTCCCTTAAAGTGTCTGTAGGAGGATATCACCCATGTTTCAAGTTCAGATCTCTAATAAGCCAGTGTCAAAATCAACAGGTAGATATTCTTTAATCCAGGGTTCCCAGGTTTCCTGAAATCTCTCCATAGTACCATTATGTATCGAAGTCATTTTCTCCATAGCCATAATGTTAGAGACCGAATCCTTAAGTTCATTGAAACTTAATTTAGGGGATTTCCAGGACCTGGCTATCACCAATTTGGCCCCTGTTAATAGGTGATAAGTAAGATTCTTGCCATTTTTAGAAGTCCCTACTATCGGACCGTTTAGCAATGCAATCCAGGGGTCTGGTGTTAAGGTGATATCTAGTACATTGCTGATTACTTCAAAAATCTTACGCCAGAATGTTTTTACTAGATGGCATTCCCACCAGATGTGTGATTGTGTTCCTACTGCATCGCATCCCCTAAAGCAAGATTTACCTTCCTCTCCGGGGGTATGACAAAGGCGATCTGGAACCAAGTGCCATCTTAAGTAAACTTTAATGTTGATCTCTATCGAGTTCGCTGATGCAGCCCTACCAAAGGAAGCCAACCAGCCTTTCCGCCACTCATCCTCGGTATGGCTGTTGGTCCTTTCATGGGTATACCACATCCAGACTTGACCTCTAAGTGGTGGACTGGGGCCACAAATTAGCCCAGGATTTTACCTGCCTAGGCAGCCCAAGACCAGGCCGCGGCATCCCCATTAAACCTGAGTGTGCTTCAAGGCTGATGTTATAGCAGTATAGCAGCGCTGTGCTATATTTGTCTCTCTTCACCTTTTTAGATGCTTTTAATGGAGCAATAAACGAATGTGCTGGCATACCACCTTATATTTTCATGTGATGCTTACAGAATTATGATGTTTAAAGCGACATTTCCAGGTGTTGCTCTGTGTCCCCAGGATTCCCCGCTGTGTGTAACCCACCAGAAAGCAAGAAAAAACTCACGCTCCAATGGTGCATGCGTGGGCTCTCGTCCTATGAGAGCCCATCATTCGGCAGGCAGCTCTCATTTACTTGAATGGAGAGCGTGAGCCGCCGCACCCCCCTCGGGATGCCCTAGAGAAAAGCCAGGGGCCGGCACTGAAATATTTTAAATTCCTGCCTTTGGTGGGTTTTATTATGCTTTAAACAGCAGCACTTGCAGAATCCTCCTTATCTGTAGTAGAAAAAGTGGAAATGAGCACAGCCAAGCCTCTTCAGTAAAATTCTCTTGGTAGTAAAAAGTTCACTTTAGGTGAAAAAAGTAGGTAACCTTTTCTACCTTTTAGCACAATAGCTCTTACAGATCTGAGGCCCCAAAATTTGGAACCCAATATTGGTATTTACCTCCATAGTAAAAATCTGTTGCCTGACCAGGATGGCAGAAAGTTTTAATAAAGACAGATGTGGGTGAAAATTCATCCCAGGAATTTCTATTGGGTTACACAAGGACCTCAGGGATTTATGGTTGGTGGCCTCGGCTACTTCTTTCTGTAGGGCCCTGGAGACTGGCACAAAAGGCTGGGTGAGTCCTGCTTTCTACTCAGCCTAGACTTTTGCTTTAAGATACTTTGGTTTATGCCATAAAGAGCCACTGTACATGGAAGCATCAGAATAAATATATATATATATATTAGTTGTGTGGATGGCCCTGTGGTAGGATGGAGCACAATACCACACACCTGAGGCATTGTATCATTTTAGGATGGGATGCTCCCCTTGGCCAGATTCTTCTTCGGAACCAGGACCTTTATCTCTAAGCCATTCATGTTGGTTGTCTCAAAGTAAGATTTTTGGTATCTGTTACAACAACTAAATTAACCCTAACAAGGGTATCTCACTACAGTGGCTATTTCATTGGATATGGTGGCCCCAAGTATTACCCTCCCCATACAGCCATCACTCATTGTGCTAATGAGGACTAAACCCCAAAACCTGTGTACAGAGATAGATAGAAAATGTGTTATTGCACACCCAGCCTACTTTTTCTGGGCACTTGAGATATCCTAAAGAAAAAAAATAATAATTTGCATGACTTTGCTTACCCAATAGCCTGCTATTCTTGGTCTATATGTTTTAAGTATATTTAAAGCGACCAAAACTCACTGAGCTTGTGAAATACATTTGGTCAAAGCCCCTGCCAATACTTCCCTCTTAGGGTGTAGAATTAGAAATGGATATTTTCACTTTTTGAATTGTCCTGGAACACTGTTTTTTTTTTTTTTTGCTGTCCCTCTCTGTAATATAGCAGGCAATCAGTCATTACATCGGTGTGTCAATGACATCATTGCCACACACAGCAGTGACAATGAATGGAGGAGGCGGAGCTTTACAGCTAAAACAGGCGCCATTATCTGGGATTAGAAGTAGGGCAATAAAAATTGGCAAAGGGTCCTCTTCATTGGGGGAGCAATTCAGGGGATTCTAGTTAAAAATGTAGGTTTTGGTCCGCTTTAAGTATATGCCTTCTTATTAATACTGCATGTTCTATGGCAACGTTGTGCAGTTTGGTTGAGAATTCAGGTACAGTAACAGATGGTGTTGAATCTGTGGAGTTCAGGCGCTGGGTGACTTCACGCTAATGGCAGGTAAGGCAGGGCTAGTAAAAGTAAATACAGGTAAGAGCCAGGATATGAAGCGTGCACACTGCTATTCAAACCAGATCCTGGAGCGTCCCGGATACTGCCGCGTTACTGAGCCGCGTTACTGAGCAGTAATTTTCCAGCCCTGCTGGGAAACACCCTCAGCTTTGCAAACTGCGCAGAGCCATGTGATGTCACCACATACTGAGTTTTCTTTTTTTTTTACATATTAAAGGGCATTTCTGCTTTCTGTGAGCCATTCATAGATGAAATAATATTATTGGCCTTGAAAAATTACTTTCACATACTTTTCTGTATTATGAAATAGTAGGGCTACAACATGTTACTATATTAGAGTGAAGCAATAGTTTATTACAATTGTTTTAAAGTGGACCAACACCCAGGATTTTGACTATCCTGGGTTTTGGTCCACTTCGGTGGGGCACCCCGATCGGGGGTGCCCCGCTGTGTGAAACCCCCCAGAAAGCCCCAAAAACTCACCTCTCCCCGCTCCCACGTGACCGCTGCAGCCAATCCCCGCCGGCGGACAAGCGAGAGGCAGCGCCGGACAAGCAGAGCGCGTCCACCCCCCGCCTCCCGCGTGTCCCTCATACAGGGAGCGCACCCGCGCCGGCCATTCACAAACGGTCGGCGTGGGTGCACGTCCTGCTAGAGGGACGCGCGGGAGGCAGCGGCGGGCGCCGCTGGATCGAGGAGCAGGTAGGGATTTAGGGGTTTCTGGGGGGTTTCACACAGCGATCGGGGTGCCCTGCAGTCAGAGAGCTGATCGGTCCGGGAATCTTATAGATTCCCGGGCCGATCATGGGAGGGTGTTGGTCCACTTTAAGTTTCAGTACAGCTTAAAGTGAACCAAAAGCCACTGCGATCGGCCCTGGTATCTATAAGATTCCCGGGCCGATCGATTCCCTCATCAGATGGTCACCTGGAAACCGAGGCACCTAGAAGATGGATCCCTTGGAGAGGTGAGTAAATACTGCCCAAAGGTAAATCCAGAGGGGAGGGGGGTTACGTGGTATTACATAGTCACTTCCTGGCTGTATATATAGTGCCATGTTACTAATGGTGGCACTCCAGATTAATTTTTCCTTGGTAACTACACACAGCTAAAGTTGCCACGTTACCGGCACAGCCTGTATTTTTGGTAAACTGTCGGTAAGTTTTTGGTAATTTTCAGTATTTTTGTTACTATGCTACAGGGCCAGGGGTCGAATCCCAGCCAGTCTGTTACTTTAGTGCGCTCAGGGGGAGCGTGCTGTGTGTGTTTGTTGGCTGTTACCTTATTTTTCACTTTCTAAAGTGTATTTTAGGTGAAAACGTTTGGTTAAAGTGGACCAAAACCCAGCCTTGAGTCTATGAGACTCCAGGGCAGGCATAATCGCTCCCCCCCGGGGAATCCATATTTGGGATGCCTCCCCCTCGTAAAACCTCAAAGGTCGTCCGGAAACTCACCTTCTTTCCTGGTTCAACGCACGCACGCGAACAACTGACACATATCGCAGCAGGCATTTGTTAATGGCCAGCACAAGCAGGCTCCCTGTTAAAGGGTAGCGGGGCATGCGGCTGCCAGCGCGCTATTATCCGCTTTGGATGAAGGGACAGGAGCGGATTCATGCGGCTGCGCATGCGCTGTAGGACCGGGGAAGGATTAATGAGGCAGGCGATCTGGGGGGTTTCACACAGCTGGGCATCTCCGATCGGAGTGCAAGGAACAAAACACAACACAAGTCAAAATCCTGGGTTTTTGTCCTTTGTTAACCTTACATTTGACAAGACCACGCTCATGTACCCATGAAAAGGCCGGTATTTTATGTTGGGATAGGTGACAACCCTACACACAGCAAGTGATTACTCAATCAGGAAAAATAAAAAAGTTTGGTTTTAATAGCTAATTTAAGCTTGCCTTTTTTATTGCCTTTAGTCTTTTCAGACATTTGGGTGTGCATATAAATATATAGAAATGCTTCAGTTGCATATATGAGTGCTCAAACCTGTTGGCCCAGCTTTAGCTGATTCTCCAGCTTTTTGTTGAGTGCGGTTTGTAATATTTATTTTTAATTCTTCAGGATATGAGGCTTTAGTCGGCATCTGTGTCTTGCCAAGTATGCGGACAGTCATGTTCTAAATCAAGAAGTGATTCTATTATTACAGGAGCGGCATGGCTTTGATCTTTCATTGTAACTTGATGCCCACAATCATCCATTATGGCTGTATTTATGGGGATTTTCATCCCGCCTACTGTCTCTGAAGATGCCAACATAGGACACCAGCACAATATCAGACTAAAAACCATTTTTCTAGCCCCACATTAACTGGTGTTAAAGGGTCATTTTACTTTCGATGACATTTTTAAAGTTTTCATTATGTCTTCAGTGTGTTAAAGTAGACCAAAACCCTGGATTTCGACTATCCTGTGTTGTGGTTCTTGCCCCCGGGGCACCCCGATTGGGATGCCCAGATTGCGATCTAGCTCACCTTTCCCTGGTCCTACGGTGCATGCGCGGTCTCTCGTCTAATCAGTGCAGCCGCATCCCCCT
Source organism: Gastrophryne carolinensis (assembly GCA_027917425.1). NCBI lineage: Eukaryota > Metazoa > Chordata > Amphibia > Anura > Microhylidae > Gastrophryne > Gastrophryne carolinensis. The sequence continues at coordinate 368,656,467 of CM051239.1, read as the reverse complement.
CTACCCACTAAATGGATTGTGCCAGCGCTGGGGCCAGCACGCGTCCTGCTAAAGGGACAGCGGGGATGTGGCTGCTGGTCGCACATGTGCCATTGGACTGGGAAAGAAGGTGAGTTTCAGGGCGACAGCAGGGCATCCCAATTCTGGATGCCCCGGGGGAAGGGAATCTAGCGGCCCTGCAATCTTTTAGATTCCAGGGCCATTGGGGCGTGGATTTTGGTCCACTTTAAGCTTATCTTTTTTTTTTTATATTTTCTATCTGTTTGCAATAATGAGTTTAGCTTAGCAGTGTACATCAACTAGTGCATTAGATGTAAAGATCAGAGACTTCATCACTCTAGCTTGCTAATCATCTGATTGGTTAAGATACAAGCAACGGGTTTAACCCATTCTGCTGTAATTCAAATTATTCATGTAGGGAGGATCACAATCTTGTATTCAGTAGCTAAAGGGTTACTTGGAGCTTTCCCAGGTGGGAAGGGTCATTATTGCTGCTAATGTGCTCAGCTGTTACAGTGGAAGCATTCTGGGATATGTAGTGAGTATAAAAAATAAAAAGGGGCCAATTACCCCCCTGCATTGGCCCCTACTTACCTTTTGGACCTCCGGCTGCTTCAGTGCCCAATCCTCACCCTGCCATCCACTTAAAGTGGACCAAAACAGGATTTTGACTATCCTGGGTTTTGGTCTATGTCCCGCTGTGTGAAACACAGGTCGGCGAAAACAACTCACCTCTTCCTGGTCCTATGGCGCATGCGCGGCTGCTAGTCCAGTCAGCATGCTCTGAGCTGCTGACGTCACGTCGTCTAAGCCTTCGTCTAAGACCAGCGGCTCAGAGCGCACTGCCAGCCGCATCCCGCTACCCTCTAACAGGGAGCGCGCCCATGCCGACCATTAACAAATGCCGGGAACAGGCACGCGCCCTGCTTGAGGAATCGCGGGGTTGAAGTCGCAACTCGCACCTGTGCCATTGAACCAGGAAAGAAGGTAAGTGTATTGGGCGACCTCGGGGTTTCACACAGCGGGGCATCCCGGTTTTGGATGCCCCTGAGGGGAGGGAATCGATCTATCGATAATATTCATAGGCTGATCGCTGTGGCTATTGGTCCGCTAACCATCTATTAATGACAAGCGCGGCCTTAGCTGTGTCCGTCAATGCCCCGTGGTGATCTCGCAGCTCAGCAAAGTCTCGCAGGATTTCGGGGGAGCCCATTGCATCCCATTCATGGGTACTGCGCAAGCGCAAGATGGTAGCGCAGTGCCTTATGGGATGCAAGATGGGGCCGCCCGTCAGATGGTCGTGTAAGTCGTGCACCGGTAGGTCTCTCAAGGTACAGCAAAGCCACAGACAAGAAAGCGACAATGACACCAGCTTATGCAAAACACGTTTACTAAAACAGGCTTCTGAAAATACTTCAAATATATGCAGCAAACAGTGAAATAATAACAACAGTTTCCCTACCCCAAAGCTGACCCAAACTGCGTAGCAGGCACTGTTCCAGAGGGATGCACTGAGTAAAACTGCAGACAGCTCAGTGCACAACAGCCAATGTCTCCTGTAGCAAAGTTCCTGTTTAATCCGGAATCCAGAATCCAACAGCAAAGCAAAGCAAAGTCTTGGCCTGTGTAAAGTCTCTCTATCTAACTAACTAGCTAACAGGCAGTCTATAGCACGTGCATGTATTAATTAAAGTACTGACCCGGGCCTTAGGTAAACTCCAGCTGAACAGATCTCCTTCACAAAACGACCGGATGCACCACGCAGCTCTCAGGAGTCTTTCAGGCAAAAATCCACAGCCTCTGATCCAGATCCAGTTGTCAGTCTTTCTTTATCTGTTGCACGCCAGGCCACCACTTGCTCACATGGCCTTTTTCTCTCTCTTTCAAGATGGTGCCCAGTCTGCTTGCTCCTTGCTCTAGCACACACAGCACATGTCATCTCCTGCTCCTTAAGATCAACAAGTCTCTGCAGAGAGTTAGCTGTGTGAACAGGGGAACCAGTGGCCTCTTGTGGCCAAACAACAGGACGGCAGTTTTTATAGAATAGTCCTGGTTTCACCCTCTTACATGCCACCCCACTAGAGGTTGTCGTCCTCGGCAACCCTCCCCAAACAAACTCCTCCTGAGCATAGCGTTGCGGGGGCACACCAGCATTGGATCTCGTTGACCTTCTCAGCACAATGGTTTCAGGGGTATCTGGTGCATTAGGCAGCTCTGCCAAGGGAGGGGCCACCACTCTGTCAGCATTCTCGCGGGGTGGCAGACCCGATCCCCCTGGGGCAACAGCGGGTATCTGGGCAGGGGCGACCCACCAATCTTCCTCATCGGCTGAGAGGCTCTCCTCTGTTCTGGGAGCGTGAGGGGGCATCTCTTCCTCATGCACCGGCTCATCAAAGTTACATTGTCTTAGCATGTTACGGTGCAAGTTTCGTGAGGGTCCCCCAGTCCCCACTGGTTCTACCTCATAGACCGGAATGTCAGGGTCCACTCTCCTTTTCACCATATATGGAACCGCCTCCCACCGCCCATCCAACTTCCCAGATGGTCGCTTAGCTCGGACCATCACTCTATCACCCGGGGAATAACTATCTCTCTGCACAGGTCCTGGGGCAGGGTGCACCACTTGTTCCAGGCGTTCCCCTACAACTTTGTGGATCGCTCTTAGACGGCGGCGGTGTTCTTGCATCCATGCAGTAGCACTTCTCGGTTGTGGTTCCTTTGGGTCAGGCATGTGGAGATCTTCCACCTCTCGTCCGGCTCTTCCAAACATGAGCATATGGGGGGAGTAGCCAGTGGTATTGTGTACCCTATTGTTATAGGCCCACATCAGTTCAGGTAGATATTCGGGCCACCTAGCCTTTTGTCCATTCTCCAATGTCCGTAACATCTGAATCAAAGTCCTATTAAAGCGCTCACAGGCCCCATTCCCTTGGGGATGGTACGGAGTGGTGCGGGATCGTTCAATCCCATACAATTGATACAGTTCATTCATCATATTTCCTTGAAAACATGCTCCTTGATCTGAGTGTATTCTCTGGGGGCACCCGAAGACTTGGATAAAGTGTTTGCAGACAGCCTCTGCAGCTGACTCAGCCGTCTGGTCTCTGGTGGGTACAGCCACCGCATACTTGGTGAAATGGTCGGTCATTACCAGACAATACGAGTGTCCTGAGGCAGAGTACCCAATCTGCACATAGTCAATCATAAGCAGTTCCAACGGGGCTGAAGTCTTGATTGTCTGGACGGGGGCCCGCTGTTCGGTGCTTTTACTCAGTCCACAAGATCGACACTTAAGACAGGCTTCGGCCACCATGTCGGCCAGATCTGGACAATACACAAATCGTTGGAGCCACTTAAACGTTTTCTCACTTCCAAAATGAGCACCCCTCTCGTGGGCTTCCCGCGCAGCCTCTGGGCCCAATGACATAGGGATTACAATCTGTTGCCGATGCTGCAGCTCTGTCTGTAGGTATATGGTCCGACACAGGAGGCCCTGGGTAACAGTCAGCTTATCCCACTGTCTCAGCAACTTTTGGCCCTCTGGAGTCAAACGGGCCCTTTCTTCCGGCCGAGGCCAGGTCTTGGTCCGGACCCATTCTCTCACTCTCCACAGATCAGGACAGCTGTTCTGGACTCTCTCCCAGTCGGTCAATGTCTTCCCCAACACCATGGGCATTCCGGACGCCACCCCACTTGCATGTGCCACGTCCTGGAGCACGGGTAATCGACCAAGGTCAGGAGTTTCAATGTCCTCTAACTCCTCATCACCCCTCTGCGGCGGTGCCCCCACGGGGACTCGGGAAAGTGCATCTGCATTGCTGTTCTCTTTACCAGACCGGAACTTGATGCGATACTTAAATTTAGAAAGGCGAGCCAACCACCTCTGCTCCAGGGCACCGAGCTTGGCATTCTCCAGATGAGCTAGGGGGTCTGTCATCACGGTCACTTCCGCGCCTGTCAGGTATTCTGCAAACTTTTCAGTCATGGCCCACACCAGAGCCAACAGTTCCAGCTTGAAGGAGCTATAGTTGTCGGGGTTGCGCTCGGATTCCCTCAGAGACCGGCTCCCATAGGCAATGACTCTCTCGCGCCCATCCTGGACTTGGGATAGCACAGCTCCCAACCCATGCAGACTCCCATCAGTGTACAGCAGGAATGGTATATCAAACTGCGCGTAAGCCAGGATCGGGGCACTGGTTAGCGACTCCTTCACTGCCTCAAAGGCCTCTTGCTGCCGGGGCCCCCAACCAATGGGACGATTTTTCGGACCTCCTGCGGTGCCTCTCAGTAACTCGTTCAATGGGCCCACCAACTGAGCAAACTTGGGTATAAATCTCCTGTAGTAACTGGCCAGCCCCACGAATGCCCGTACTTCTCGTAATGTCACCGGCCGGGGCCACTGCTGGACGGCTTCCACCTTGCTGGGGGCGGGTTTTACACCCTCGGAGGTGACCACATGTCCCAAGTACTCTATCTGCTGTCGAAACAGTTGGCACTTCTTGGGCTTAATCTTGAGCCCATGATCTCGCAGTCGCCCAAGGACCTGTTTCAGCTTCTGAAGATGGTCCTCGAAGGAAGCTCCAAACACCACTATGTCGTCCAAGTATATCAACACTGACTCGAAGTTGAGGTCCCCCAGACAGTGCTCCATTAACCGCTGAAATGTCCCTGGGGCATTGGTGAGGCCGAATGGCATTCGGTTAAATTCGTAAAGTCCCATGGGTAAAATGAAAGCCGTCTTCGCTTTGTCTTTCTGGGCTACCGGTACTTGCCAATATCCACTGGCCAGGTCAAGGGTCGAGAAGAATTTCGCCTGGCCCAGGGCTGACAATGACTCTTCAATCCGCGGGAGAGGATATGCATCCCGGACGGTCTGGGCATTCAACTTCCGATAGTCCACGCAGAACCGGAGACTCCCATCTTTCTTCCGCACCAAGACTACTGGGGCAGCCCACGGACTCTGACTCTCTTGAATCACCCGATTTTCCAGCATGCTGGCTACCATGTCCTTCACCTCTTGGTACATTTTGGGAGGGATTTGTCGGTAACGTTCTCTAATCGGTGCAGCATCGCCCGTGGGGATTTCGTGTTCAATAGCAGAAGCACACCCAAAGTCCTCGTCATGTCTTGAGAACGCCTCCTGAAATTCCCAGAGAGTATCTTCCAGCAACTTCTGTTGTCCTGGGGTCAGGGTCTTACAGTCCACTCCCAACTGGGCCATGATCACTCTCCCATTCCACTTCTCTGTCGGGATCTCCTTCTGCTGGACTTCCACAGCATAAGTCCAGGCCGACCTTCTATCAGGCTGTAACGTGAAGTGGCTCTTTCGGGGTATACCCCCTTCGGACACATAAACGTCTGCCAGGACAGCATTGCCAGGAACGGTTAGCTCACAGTCTTCAACGTTCAAGCAACGTACCGGTACACACCCATTTGTCACAATGGCAAGGGCCCGAGCTATCAATGGGCGAGCCTGGGGTTCCTCTTGCTGGGCTGGCTCAATCAGGACCTCCAATCCATTAAGTCGTCGCCCAGCCCCCACCGGCAGCATCAATACTCGTTCTTGTCGCGGTGGGATCTTTACCGGGGTCCCCCCTGGCACCTTCGCTCTTCCGACAGGCCGACCAGAGAGGTTACTCTTTTGCAGACTACAGCTTCTCACCATCTGTTGAAGAACCTTCTGAGTTGGCCGGTGAGTGGTGGCCCGTTGCCAATACTTTGGCCCTTCTCTGGCATAGAGCTGATGGTCTAGGTCTCTCAGCACATTCATACCCAGCGTCACGTCCATCCCGCTCCGAGAAGAGTGGTCCACCAGCACGACCCCCTTCTTGCCCACATCTTGCCCAAGCACTCGGACCCGCATCCAGACTATCCCTCGGACATCCATCTCCTTATTGTCGGCAGCCGTCAACCTGATGACACTTCCATCTTCCGGCTCCATCATATGTCCAAAGTGTCTTTCAAAGAACTGTAAGGGCATAAGGGTGCACTCTGATCCTGTATCAACCAGGCAGCGTACCTTCTGACCTTCCAACTCGGCTTCCATGACGGGGCTGCTGGCATACAAGTCATGATCCTTTCGCACAGGGCTTAGCTGTTGACATACCGCCGCAGGGCGCCCAGTTACTGCGGCGGTCGGCAGTTTAACGGTTGCTCAGATTCCATCCGTTCGGGGCATTCTCGGGCTATATGGCCGTACTGCCGACAACCCCAACAGAGGGGGCTTCTTCTGACAGGTCCCCGCACCTGACTTCTCATGCGTGGGGTGGTGTGGCGTGCTGGAGTCACTTCTGGGGGTTGGGAAGATTCTGTCTTCATCTGGGACACCTCCAACCGCAGTTCCCTTAATTCAGCTCGCAGGGCCTGGACCACTGTCTTTAGGGACTCGGATTCCTCAGATCCCGGGTGTTTCTTCATAGCATGAGAGCTGCTCACAACCCTCGCCTCCACAGGGACATGCTCCTCCTCCCTTTCCATGGCAGCTTGGTAGATACTATAAAATGACATGTCGGGTGCCACCCGGGTCATCTCTCGCAGCTTATCCTGCAGGAACTTGTTGGAGAGCCCCACTATGAACTGATCTCTCAGCAGTCGGTCCACTTCCCGGAAGGCTCCCATGCCACCTGGGTCTCGCCGCTGTATCTCATTGAGCATTTCTTGGAGGACATTGGAATACTGCATAAGAGTCTCATCTTCCTGCTGTGGGCGGTTAAAGAAGTGGCTCCTTAGCTGTACAACTTTAGCATGGCCCCCATGAGCTATCTCCAGAAGGGACAATATTTTCTCTAGAGTGTCTCTCTCAGATTCGGGCCTTACCATCACTGTCCGCCTGAAATCACCCTCTAGCGTTCCCAGTGCAACCTCTGCCTGCAGTTCGGGGGTCAGGTTACACATTCTGGCAGCACTCCGCACCCTCTCAGTCCAATCTTGCAAAGTCATGCTTTTCCCATCAAATTTTGGCAGATAGCGCAACAGCGCCCCCACCGGGATGTATGCTATTGGGGGAGACATGGTGCTACAGCCCGGCTGACCTTGGGCCGGCATACCCTGAGCTGGGTCCTGCTCCGGTGCCACTGGCGCCGGGGGAAGGTCTCCCGCCGCGTTCCCGTCCATAACGAATGCTGTATCCTGCCGACTACGCCAAAATGTAAGTCGTGCACCGGTAGGTCTCTCAAGGTACAGCAAAGCCACAGACAAGAAAGCGACAATGACACCAGCTTATGCAAAACACGTTTACTAAAACAGGCTTCTGAAAATACTTCAAATATATGCAGCAAACAGTGAAATAATAACAACAGTTTCCCTACCCCAAAGCTGACCCAAACTGCGTAGCAGGCACTGTTCCAGAGGGATGCACTGAGTAAAACTGCAGACAGCTCAGTGCACAACAGCCAATGTCTCCTGTAGCAAAGTTCCTGTTTAATCCGGAATCCAGAATCCAACAGCAAAGCAAAGCAAAGTCTTGGCCTGTGTAAAGTCTCTCTATCTAACTAACTAGCTAACAGGCAGTCTATAGCACGTGCATGTATTAATTAAAGTACTGACCCGGGCCTTAGGTAAACTCCAGCTGAACAGATCTCCTTCACAAAACGACCGGATGCACCACGCAGCTCTCAGGAGTCTTTCAGGCAAAAATCCACAGCCTCTGATCCAGATCCAGTTGTCAGTCTTTCTTTATCTGTTGCACGCCAGGCCACCACTTGCTCACATGGCCTTTTTCTCTCTCTTTCAAGATGGTGCCCAGTCTGCTTGCTCCTTGCTCTAGCACACACAGCACATGTCATCTCCTGCTCCTTAAGATCAACAAGTCTCTGCAGAGAGTTAGCTGTGTGAACAGGGGAACCAGTGGCCTCTTGTGGCCAAACAACAGGACGGCAGTTTTTATAGAATAGTCCTGGTTTCACCCTCTTACAGTCGCTCGGAAACCAAGGGACCTAGAAGATGGATCCCTTGGCAAGGTGAGTAATGGATGACAAAGGTAAAAGCGGAGGGGGATCAGGCATCAGGTGAGCCATATTATTGCTATTAGGTTTACAGTCTCTTTAAGGAAGTGACATCATTGTACTGTAAGAAAAGCTTACTTAAACCGGACCTTCACCATGATTTAATGAAAAGCCCAAGCTCTTAAAAAACAATTCCTCAGCATCTAAAATTAATATATTTTACATGTTTAGTCACTAATTTATTATACTTTCCCCCACTGGGCTGCAACTCTGTTCGGGAATTTAGTATACGGGCGCCGCCATCTTGACTCAGAAGCATCACACTTACTGAGGAGAGGAGAGTGGGATAAGGTACAGGGGGGCGGGTTATAGCTGTGCTTTGCACAGACAGAGCAGAGCTGGGGTCAGGGAAAGGTCAGCAGTCCCAGAATGCAGAGCAGCACAGTCACTTCCTGTTTGCAGGCACTTCCTGTTTGCAGGCTGCCTGCAAAAATGGCAGCTTCCATAAGCCGCCATCTTGGATGTTTAAAGGCTTATAAAATGCAGTAGATGCAGGTAGGATGATTTTTAATGTGAGCAATCTGTATGTACAGGGTGTGGGAAACATATAAGATAGACTCTTATTTAGAGTGAAGGTCCGCTTTAATATATGACACCCATCGCATATTATGTAATCCCAGTATTGTAGTGATTTGGATGACTATACCTCCACTTGGCATTCTGTCAAGTACCATGTAAAGATGACACACCTTGATTGGATAAACATTTAGTAGGAAGTCAAAGCAACTGGCCTAACTGCATTGTGAAAGATGTTTTCAGCATCATCCAACTGGCTTTCTCAGAATGTTAAAAAAACACTAGTCATTTTGCTTTGCCTTGACGTTGTACATTTCTCATATTACACAAAATACATACATTTTATGTTTTCTAGCTGCTGCATTTCCCGTATGAGCGGATTCTTAGGATAGGATTACCTGCATACTGCTGGAATAAATCATCTTTAGGCATCAGAATATTCAACTGCTCTCTGTCAGTATCATGTTTCCGCAATCCCGGTGCTGCACAGTGCTGGTCAATATCCTGGAACAATGCTATTGATTTCTGCATGCTTCCAACTAGCCCCAACTATTAACTGGTAAATGATAGCTGAATGTTAGACTGTAAGGGTGCTTTCACATAAATACTTAAAAAGTGTGTGGCCAATACTTAGGCTCCGACTGGTCCACGGGGTTACTAAGGAATCCTCTGATGAGCCCCTGAAGAACCTTTTGGGCCCCTTAACTAGCAGGCTGATTCATCACTAACGCCAGGTAGCGACAGATGAGCGTCTGTAGCAGGCATTTTCAGAGCGCCGCTAGTAGTCGCAGTGCTCGGCCGTGAGTCGCTACTTTATAGCGACTCAGTCGCTGTTCAGTAATGTTGAATACATTGTGAGGAGTCGCTATTTGAACAGTACAGCGCTGTATGGGAGCGCATGTTAGTGACTGGTCATAGCGACCGACTCACACCATATTCAGGAAAAAAACAGCCTCACAAATCTCTGGCGCTGAGAAATGTTTGTTTGAAGCCCAGAGCGCAGGAGGCGGTGTGTTTAAAGTCTGTTTTCAAGCATCTATCAACTAGTAACAAAGTGAAAACATATGGAATTACATTGTAACAACATTGTAACATGAACACTTTAATGCCAGACCTGTAATGTCATTTCTGAGGAAATATATAAAAAATGAAAAAATTATGAAAAAACTGCTATTTCAATGCCAGAAGAGGTCACAGAATTATTTGTGATTTTTTTGAAAAAAAAAAAAAAAAACCCGTTTAAAGAAAAGAAAAGGATCGTCCATTGAAATGTCTGGGAGAGCGTCAGGTAGCGAGAGGTCATACCTGGCGCTGTGCAAGGCTGAACGCTGGCGCTGTTCGCTGAGGCTGTGAAAATGATGAATCAGATGCTACATGGCGCTATCCCAGTCGCTAAACAGATTCTGCTTGATAAATGTGTAATTGTGTGCCGTGTCCGGCGTTCACCAGTCGCTACCTGTCGCTACCTCTCATTAACCAGGCGCTACCTGATGCTATCCCTTCTTAAATAAGGGCCTATGTCTGCATGGTGCTAATGGTCCTAGCAATTTGTCTACTGAGGGCTTGAGAGAAAGATAGGCAACCGACTTTTAGTTTCCACCATCTAAACTAGGCTTTTCCAACCTATTTTCTTTAATAAAGTACCACTTTCCATTTTTTTATCATCTCAAGCACCACTGAATGATATGCATGGGATACAACTCCAGATACCTTTGGTAAAACACACAAAAAAAGATTTAAAGATCATAAAACATACAAAAACTACACAGATGTATTTTATCACATATTGGAGCAGTTTTGTACAGGTATAGTTATGGTTAGTGTTGGGCGAACTGGTACAAATTTGGGTTCGGACGAACTTTGAACAAACGTTCAGTTCAGGTTCCAAACTTGACCTGAACCAGAACCTGGTCCCCATTGAAATCGAAATCCAAAATTTGGGACCCAAAAATGACGGGACCCCCCTCTGTTCCCAAGGAGCTCAGGTGGGTGGGTGAGGAGTGGGGTGCAGAGGGGGTCCCCAATGCAGAGTGCAGCAGCATAACTTACCTGTCCCCTGCAATCTGCTGAACAGTGGTCTACGTTAGGCTGTCAAAATGGGTTTGCTGGGGTGCAAAATATAGGAACCACTTGTTTTTCTTATTTGCCTGCTGGATCATTTTTAAATCGAAAAACAATATTAAAGTGGACCAACACCCAGGATTTTGACTATCCTGGGTCTTGGTACACTTTGGTGGGGCACCCCCGATCGGGGTGCCCCGCTGTGTGAAACCCCCCCGAACCCCCCGAAAAACTCACCTCTCCCCGCTCCCAGCGGCGACGGACAAGGAATCTGACAGCCGCGGACAAGCGGCTCCTCTGCCGCCGCCTCCCGCGCGTCCCTCTTGACGCGCCCGCGCCAGCCATTCGCAGACGGCCGGCGCGGGCACGCGCACGCCTAGAGGGGTGCGAGGGAGGCGATAGGATAGATAAGGTAAGGGGATTTGGGGTGTTTGGGGGGGTTTCACCCCGCGGGACATCCCGATCTCGGATGTCCCGCGGGGAGGGAGGTGATCGGCCGGGAATCTTATAGATTCCCGGGCCGATCACCCGTGGGTGTTGGTCCACTTTAAATAGATCACCTGGATGATTAAATTGATGTTCCTGGCCCTTTGTCAGATATTTAAATTCCACTTTAATCAGACACAATGTGCAAGAAAAAAATGAAAAATAACGTGAGTCGCTAAAACATAAAAATATTAAAATAAATCTATCAATCAATTTCGCTTGGGTTTCCGTGTTGACTTGTCAGACTTGGAGAAAGTTTGAAGTTCTATGTAGCTAGAACACGATCTATTTCGGAAGCATAAAATGTGTTAATGTGTTAACAATATTTATTACAGTGATGAAAGGTAATTGAAAGGGTGGACAAGGTGTGGAGAACACACACGTGTTCACAATTGCTTCCATATGTTTCATGTAAGGAATATTTACATTCATCATAGCCTGTGCTGTAGCTCCTCCACGTGGCCTAAAAATCCAGGTCACAAGCTAATGGCTGTCACCAAACACCGCTGAGCATTATGTGCCGAGCCGCAGTCTAAGAGACGGATAAATCCCCAGGCTCAGAGGTTTTCAGGCTAGGATGCATTAAGTAATGGATTGATTGAAAAGCACTTTCCTGTAGGCCATCCGGTAGATGCCCTTGCTCTAAACGCCATAAAGATCTATAGTCCATTTTAAGAACACTGGAACAAATAAAGTGAAGGCTCTCTATGGTCAATCGCCTGGTGAGGCTGGCTCCTCGCTCATGACTGTTAGGGCACAGATGGTGTGCATCAAACACTAGTGGCTAGTAATCTGTTTGTGTCCTAGAAGATTAAAAAGCTTCTGGGTATCTACATGAATCGGCTCATTTTATTTTCCTGTAAATTAATTGTCCTTTAGGAAATTTCTTCTAAACTGCGGTAGGAGCCTGTACTTGGAGCTTGGAAATCGATACATAGGCGAAGAACTTTGATTTTGCTTTACAACGTGTATTTTATCTTTTGGAATGAAATGACATCTGGGGATTTGTTTACCAATTTATCCAGTGGCGTCCTCGCGATATAATTCGCAGGGAAGTACGGTAACTGATTAAACAGCTCGAGCACGGCAGTCATGTGAGTTGGGATGGATCTTCAGGCAAACTAAGGAAAGTATTGTGGCCTTGTTTTATGAACTGGAGCAAAAACAGGAGAATTTCTATATAGTCTGGATAGAAAAAAGGGGACAGTAACTTGCAAGAAAGGGGTATTTTATGGGATGCAATGATCCTCTAGGACAACGGCAATGGATTCCAGGGACTTTGATCTGCAGGAAGAGTACAAGTCACCTTTTAACTTTGACTGTGGGGTCAATAGGAATTATCTCTTCCTGTCTCCTCATCTGAGCAACACTCCCCCGGATTCTCCCACTCGGATGAGCACGGGTAACATGTTGTTTTCTTTGCTTTGTAATTGCTTTGATGGGGCTGGATGTAGTTTTATGATTCAGGGTAATGGCAACCTATGTGACCATTGATGCTTGCACGTTATAAATTGCTCGCCCCCATCTTCCTGAATTTCACTTCTGATGTATACTTACTATACATACATAATAAATGAAATGAATGGACTATTTGAAAGGTAAGTCCACTTTCAAAGGAATTTTTGAAAGTGTTTATTTTCTGTGGCAAAACTATGTCCTCGGGGTGTTAAGCTGATGTAGTATTTTTACATTGTTTTCCTATGTTAGCAAATAGTGTGTTTTATGGAAGTAAATAAGGTGTGTTTTATGGAAGCAGTTTTCACTTTTTGCAACCTGTTGCTAGTGTCTACATACACCAAGAAGAGAGTAGCAAGTTCTGTACACACACAACACTGTTCTGTGCAACTATCTGCAATCTGTTACTATTTGCAATGTACACCATGTCCGCATTTAGTGTATGTTGCCAATAGTAACAGATGAAAACTGCTTCCACAAAACGCACATTTGCCAACATTAGAAAACATCAAAAATGCCAGATCAGCTCAGCACCTTTAAGATATCATTTTGCCACCCAAAAATATACAGTTTCAAAATTTGATTGAAAGTGGACATACCCTTTAAGTACTAAACATATTTTATTTTGCCACAAATAATTATCACAATGACAAAATCTAAGCTATCAATCACCGACTTGTTTTGTATTGACCCCTTATGCTGAATGTGTATGTGTGCCAGTTTGATTTATCATGAGTCATCTACAAATTGAATGAAAATCAGATATGATTTATATTTCATCATCTGATGGGAATTTTCACATGTGTCATGGCAAGAATAATTAGCTTGAAGTAAAAGATTCAAGCAAAAAAAAATTCTTTGTAGAATGAATTTTTACAAAGACACATTTTGTTGGCAATTGTTTATACGGTCTAAATAAATTAACCAGCTAGAGATTAAACGGCAAATAAAATGTTGACTATAAGCACAAAACAGGTAAACTGGGTAGAGCAGCCCCCCCCCTTCTATAGCTAAACCTCCAGTTACCATATTTTCGCACTATAAGACGCACTATTTCCCCCAAAAGTGGTGGTGGTGGGGTGTCAGTCTTATTGGGCGAATGTAAACTTACATTCCCTGGCTCCCCTGCTGCCCGCCGCCTTCGTAGCCACAAGTTCAGAGTGAGCCGGCCCCCGTGCCAGCGGACATGCCCAACCCTGAAGCTGGAACCGGTGGCTGCTGACCACAGCTCTGTAGCTGCTGTTCCTGCAGCTCTCTGACATCTCCGTAGCCGCTGCAAGCTCAGAGCGAGTCGGCTCCGGCCCCTAGGTGGGCGTGGCCTATGACTTCCAACAGCGTCATTGGACGCCGGCACGAGTCTCAGGCCATGTCCTAACCCACGGCTGGAACCGGCTCGCTCCGATCTCGCTACAGGCACAGAGGAGGTGGGCACAATGGTGGCAGGCAGTGGCAGGAGCGGCGGCCACAGGGGCGGTGGTCAGCAGCCGCAACTTCAGAGTGAGCCCGCTCCGGCCCCAGGGTGGGTGCAGCCCATGACTCCATGACTGTAATTGGGCTGCCCACATACTGCCTGTATTTGGGATGCCCGCATACTGCCTGTATTTCGGATGCCCTCACACTGCCTGTATTTGGGATGCCCTCACACCACCTGTAATTGACATGTCCGCTCACCACCTGTAATGTGGGGTCTGCTATGGGATGATGGGGAGGATTCTGCACACTGTCTGTAATGGAGGGATTGGGAGGTAGGTATTTTAGCATACCATTTGGTTCAGAATATTCTTTTCTTATTTTTCTCCTCCAAATCCTGGGTGCGTCTTATGAGCAAGTGCATCTTATAGGACGATACCACAGTATTAATTTCTGTATAAAGAATATTCAGTGTTGCCAGCATGGCAGTCCAGACATTTCTCTTATTTTGGAAAATCTTTTGAAATATGGGCCCAGGTGAAAGTCAGGAGCAGCAGAGGGAAATTAGTAAAAAAATTCCACAATGGTCCACTTTCATACAGAAAATATTCTGATGATAATGTTGTATTTGGAAAAGAAATGCCTTCCCAATTCTTGTAATTATAAGGATCACATTTAATTTGCCAAATGTATACATAGGATTTTGTTCTGGCAAGTGGCTATGTGGTTATGGTTTATCCAAAAAAGTACAAGAACAATAGTGGATGCTACAGACGTGGAGAATCATTAACTTCCAATATTTACTCTACAGATTTACAGATACTCTGTTTCTCAGCATGTGCTATGTGTATCATTAGTATTATTTTTTGTTTATTTATATTCTGATATTCTGTGGCACTGTACAAGGTAGAAGTACAGGGGTAAGACAAGTAAATACAACAATGCTTATAAAACACATTATATTATGAATCAGATGTAACAGATAAGTAAATAGACACATAGATGCAGGAATACATTAGGCGAGAGGGCCCTGCCCTTGTGAGCTTACAATCTAAAGGGAGGGGTGTTGAGACGAGAGGCCAGGTCACAAAAGTACAATGTACTAAGCAGGTGACCAGTGTTCTGAGGGGTGATAAAACTGTAAGATGGGCAGGTAAAGTACCAGGGGCACTGCAGGTCAAAGAGGTACACAACAATGTTCAGAGGTGCAACAACAGGGGTCTTAAGGGTCTGGTATATTATTTAAACGGTCACATTCTATTGCTTTGTGCTTTAAAGTGGACCAACACCCAGGATTTTGACTATCCTGGGTATTGGTCCACTTCCGCGGGGCACCCCGATCGTGGGTGCCCCACTGTGTGAAACCCCCCAGAAAGCCCCGAAAACTCACCTGACCCCGCTCCTACGTGACCCGCTCGTCCAATCGCCACCGACGGACAAGGAGAGGCAGCGACGGACAAGCTGAGCGCGGGCCGCCGTCGCCTCCCGCGTGTCCCTCTTACAGGGAGAGCGCCCACGCCAGCCATTCACAAACGGCCGGCGCGGGTGCGCGCCCTGCTAGAGGGACGCATGGGAGGCAGTGGTGGCCCGCGCATGCGCCGCTGGAACGAGGAGGGGTGCCCCGCAGTCAGGTGCCCCGCAGTCAGGGAGCTGATCGGTCCAGGAATCTTATAGATTCCCGGGCCGATCAGGGAAGGGTGTTGGTCCACTTTAAAAGTGCTACTATGCCAGTTACATACTTGTTTTTGTAACTTTTATAACCAATTTCCTTGGTTTTGAACTTCTTGTCGCTAGGAGGTACTTGGCAGTATGTTGGGAATCATTGTGCTAGACAACAATTAACAGGACACAGGGGAGGGGTGGGATAGGTTATAATGTTCCCAGTGATACCTGGTCACTACTGTTTGTGTAATTTTTTGTATCACCAATGGAAGGAAGTAGTTTAAGAATGATCGATCTAGGTGAGATCATTTACATTTTCTGCGCAAGATTTAGTCTTACAAGTCTTTGAAGGGGGTAAAAAACAGTTGTTAACTCCCTAGCCATATGAGAAATTAACTTTTCACAGCTTCGAGAAGTCACTGGTTTCATTCTGTACACTAGGCCTATCCTAGTGAACCATTAAACTGGACCTTTACCCTGAATAAGAGCCTATCTTGTATGTTCCCCCACTCTGTACATACAGATTGCTCACATCAAAAATCATCCTACCTGCACCTAGTGCATTTTATGAGCCTTTAAACATCCAAGATGGTGGCCCATGGAGTCTCAGGCTGCCTGCAGACAGGAAGTGTCTTCTGACTTTGCCGCTCTGCATTCTGGGAATGCTATACTTTTCCTGACCCCAGCTCAGCCCTGTCTGTGCAAAGCACAGCTATAACCCCACCCCTCGTGCCCTCTACTCTTTGCAGTATGTGATGCTTCTAAGGCAATGCCCGTATACTAGACTATCCAGACTTGCAGCGCAGTGGGAGAAAGTATAAAAAGTAAGTGACTAAAAACGTAAACTATATTAATTTTAGCTGGGGAATAGTTTTTGAAGGGTTTGGATTTTTCATTAAATGATGGTTTAAGCATATGCTTCCTTGTATATAACTGAAGCAATAGTACTCCAGGAACTTCTTTACAAGTATGTAGTCACTACTGCAACTGTATTGTAGAGATGTAACATAGATTGTATTGTATAGATGTAACATAGATTGTATTGTATAGATAGGGTATTATTGAAATTCCACTGATTGTTCCCTTACCTCCACTTGCTGAAATAAAAATGCTAGTATATACATTGTACATACATGGGGATAATAAACTGACTCTGGTTGATTCTGTGCAGCCTTCAAATGCAGATTCCAGGTTCAGATGTATTTGTACTCACAAGGTACATAGATGACATACTGTACCTACTAGAAATTAATTGCGGCAGATTTTCTTGCTTGGTGGCCCCTCCAATCCAAGCAGGTTTGTGAAAGAACACATGACTGTGATAAACTAAGCTCTAGACTCCTGAGATAGATAGACTTGTTGGAGGAGGTAGATAATTTGCTGTAAATTTAAATACCACATCAAGAAATTTGCTTTCTTATACTGTCCTGACCACTGACCAAATGGGAGAAGAATTTTTGGTGGCTCTACTGCAGTCCACCACTCCCTCAGCTTGGAGGTGTTGAAGACCAGGTTGTTATTCCTGCACCAAGGGCTAATATTATAACCATTTTTAGGTGGGCCTGTATACGGTAATATTATTTTCAACTAAAACGATGCCTATGGTGCTATCTGCAAATTTCCTAGAAGTCCTGAGGCCATATTCCAAGTTCAATCCCCATCTTGAACACTATTTGCATTAATTTTAAAACAACCGTAAACCCTAATGTCTACAGCCGACTCCTTTCCCGTTGCTGGCTCGTAATGAAGGTGAGTTTTACGAGTGTTCTGTGCGGCTAGGTGCGAGGGGGCCCCAGGGTTCTGAATGCCCCCCCGAACTTCTTGTTATCAGCAGACAGAGGAACCAAAACCCATTAAAGTAAAAACGGATGTTGGTCCGGTTTAAGTGATGCTGAACGTCCGGTTTAAAGCGGACCAACACCCAGGGAGATTCCCGGGCCGATACCCCCTGGGTGTTGGTCCGATCAGATCCCTCCCCGCGGGGCATCCGAAATTGGGATGTCCCGCGGGGTGAAACCCCCCAGGAAGCCCACATTCCTACCTTTTCCACGTTCCAGCGGCGCATGTGCATCCGCCGCCTCCCGCGCGTCCCTCTAGCAGGGCGCGCTCCCGCCCCCGCCGTATGTGAATGGCCGCCGCGGATGCGCTCCCTGTAAGAGGGACGCGTGGGAGGCGGCGGCGGATGCGCTCTGCTTGTCCGGCGCTGCCTCTCGCTTATCCGTCGGCGGGGATTGGCTGCAACGGTCACGTGGGAGCGTGGTGAGGTGAGTTTTCGGGGCTTTCTGGGGGGTTTCACACAGCGGGGCACTCCCACCGAAGTGGACCAAAACCCAGGATAGTCAAAATCCCGAGTGTTGGTCAACTTTAATATATGAAGAGAGCTGTTGTGAAGCACAGCATCTTTGAGTCGCTGTATCCTGGAATTGGACTCAAACATACGGTATATTTTTAACCCTTTTGATGATTAAACATATGTGATGTGCCATGAGGGGGCAAAGTTAATTATTGGAATAAGTTTAGGACTGTGAGCTTTTGCTCCATACAACAATTCTCCTTCCCTGTTTAGTGAGATTATATTCTGATTTGAAGTGCTGCTGTAAAATTAGAAGCATTAATGTCAGGCGGCTCATTATTTGGATCCAGAGCATTTCATTAGTATTTTAAAATGACAGTCGTGCTGCAGAGCTGGTAAATAATTAGCGATCATGGGCGCCTCTGTGTTGAACTGGAATAATTTACTTGCTAATGAAATGTGAGCTTTGTGAAATGTTGACCTGTCATAGCTCCTTGTGCATCACTGTCGCATTGGTTTGGCCCAGGTTTCCTCCTATGCGCATAGCTGCCATTGTTTGGCTGAGAATATTATATATCTCAGTCTCCAGGGAATAATGCAGTTTACAGTTTCTGCTATGTTTTTACAAAATTACATCATCTGTTCTAAGGCTTTATTGTAAGATCTCTGCTTCTGTGGTTTATATTTGCTGTATAAATGATGACTGCACATAATACAAATGGGTTGATTCAAAGAAACATGTAACAGCTTGGATTTGGGTCACGATCATCCTATTTTTCACGTCCGCTCGTGCGTTCGTATGAACTTGCGAGTGATTCTATAAGCAAATACGTTTCTATCCTAAAATATACGTCCGTTCGTATGGCAGTTCGGGAATCAGACCTATGTCAGTTTCCATCCTGATTTTTCCGTTTCATTTCTCAGGTTGCAACATTGGTTTTGCCCTTTTTCCTTTTTTGTCTGGACGTAAATCCTTCTGATCTTGCGGCTCCGCACTACAAACTTACCTCATTAAAGTGCATTCTAAATATTTGTTCTTTTATTTTTCTTTATTTCATTCATTTTGTAGTAACCAACCATTAATGAATGCATTTGCATAAGTAAATCTTACTTTGTTTAATTTTTACTTAACTTGCATTTTTTACTTGTGGATTTAATTTTAATATTTTGGCTTCAAATGGTACAACTTTAAATTTTGGGTGTGGTTACCCACACCCTCTACATACAGATTGCTCTCAAATATTAAAAAACACCCAGCAACTTCTGCATGTTATGAGCCTCGAAACAGCCAAGATGGCGGCTCAGGTATTATCGGGCAGCCTGCAAACAGAAAGGGCCTTGTGACTGTCCGTGCCCCCAGCTCTGGGGGCAAAATACAGCAGTAACCCACATCCTGCACTTTATCCCGCTCTCCTCTCCTCAGTAAGTGTGATGCATCTGACCAAAGATGTGCTTAAATAATTAAACAAAGCAAAGGTAAACAACAACACCAATAAATGCAATCTAAAAATATTATTCTAGTACATCAATTTTAAAATAAATAACAAAGGACATAAGTTTCTTTAATTAACGCAAATATATTGCAAAATAAAGGTTTACATGCAAAGGACTAATTAAGGTCCACATTAAAATGATTTTATAAGGCATACATGAAATGTATTAAATCAGGCATGCATTGCCATACAATTAATGGCCTCGGCCATGCTGATACATGCAGTTCATTGGAGCACAAGACGCGCAGACTCCTCCACATAGCCAAAAAACCTGTTCACGAACAGCAATCCGGCTGCTAAAAGGTGTCGGCTGTGGCTTTCTTTTAAAACGCGTTTAGAGGTTTCTCTGAATCACACCTAAACACATCCAATTATCCTAAGTTTTACGTTTTGATCGTAAGTTTTAGGATTTGATCCTAAGTTTTACGTTTTGATCCTAAAATTTAGGAACGAACTTCCGCTGATCGTAAGAGCATATACGCATTCGTACGTAGGCTCGTGCGAGTCGGAAATGGCCAAAAAAACAGGAAAAAATGACTAACACCCACCCAAACTTACGATTTTCGATACGAAATCAATTAACTTTTCCTCTTTGAATCGAGGGGAAAATGCCCTTAACTGCACATTTATGATGAGAAGGATTGGACGTGTAGGTCCTCTCTAAACATAATTTTTATAAGCAGAGAGACCCACATTTTTAAATCTCCTAAGCAGGGCCAGCATCGGCACCCAGTGGCAGGTAGAGTTTTGGTTCAAATAGCATGAAACTTAGGGGCATCCAGATTTGGGACATTCCCCAGTAATGTGACGCAACTCTTCCCCACAAAGGGCCCCACTGAGACCATGCCGCCCAAGGGCCCACATAAACCTAGAGCCGGCCCTGCTCCTATGCATTGTATACATTTACAATGTCTTGGTTGAATTTCACTTAAAGTAGAACAAAACCCAAGGTCTGACGGCTCTGGAGTCTATAAAGATTCCCTCCCCCCGGGAGCATCCAGAACTGGGATGCTCCGCTGTGTGAAACCCCCGAGGTCGCCCAGAAATTCACCTTCTTTCCCGGTCCAATGACGCATGTGCGAGCAGCGGCCGCATCTCTGCTAACCCTTTGTGACTGGTTGGTGCGGGCTCCCTGTTAGAGGGTAGTGGGGGAGGCGGCCGTCAAGGGTGCTCATTAAGCAAAAGGCCACGCATGCACCGTAGGGCCGGGGAGAGGTGAGTTGGTTCAAGTGACCTGGGGGTTTCACGTACATGGGTGGCAAGGACCAAAACCCAGGTCAAAATCCTGGGTTTTGGTCCACTTTAACCATCAAAATATAGAATTTGACTCTGATTGTTTGGTTATTATTATTTTTTATTTAGCCCCGTCTTCTTCTGTAGCGATGTACAATGGGTAATACGTACAGTACATAGACTATTACAAACAAGACACTACAGAGTTCAACAACAGGAGTCCAGCCCTTACAAGACAACAGTATCAAGAACAGTTACAAATAAATTAAATTAAATTAATTAAAATACCCAAAATGCACTGGTCCAAATTAGGGGACATTAGAATGTTTCCTTTGCATTTAACCTATCCGTGCAGTGATTATACACATGCCCGGAGCAGTTGCATAATCACTACATTTCAGTCATGCCCCATTACCGTCACTTCAAAAAAGGCCAGACAGACATTTGGGCACCTCCAAGTTTATGTAGAGTTATGAAAAACCCATCCATATTACACATACACTGATCCCATTTTTGGAGCCGGGAGATTACACCGCATGGATGTGTGGGTCTCCTGTCATCAATGGAGAGCCAAAGGCTGAGATACAGAGAGGATGTTTGGAGCCCGATAGGACAGCGTTGTTTGAGTTTAAATCATGACCAGTACACGTCTGGATGCATTGGCACCAGAACCGGCTTCCTATGACTTTCCAACAGAAAGTTTAGAAGCTTTTCACCAGCAGAACCCAGGGGGATCTGACCAGCCAGGAGTTGTAAAGTGGACCAAAACTCAGGATCTTGACTATCCTGGGTTTTGGTCCCTGCCCCCAGGGGTGCCCCACTGTGTGAAACCCCGCAGGTCGCAGAAACAAATTCACCTCTTCCCAGTCCTACGGCACATGCGCAGCCACTCGTCCAATCCGCACGCTTGGATTTGCTCACGTCCATGCATCTTAACCTTCATCTAAGGCGAGCGACTCTGCACGCACTGATGGCCGCATCCCCTCGCTCCCCTCTAATATGGAGCGTACCCACAGTGGTTATTCACAAATTCCTGCCATGGGCACATGCCCTGCTAGTGATAGAGGGATAGCGGGAATGCGTCCGCGGCTTGCGCATGCGTAGTTGTACCGGAAAAGAAGGTAAGTGTACGGGGCGACCTGGGGGGTGACACACAGTCCTGGGGGGAGGGAATCGATCGGGGGGAGGGAATCGATCGGTCTGGGAATCTTATGGATTCCCGGGCTGATCGCCATGGGTTTTGGTCCACTTTAAATGTAGAATGAAGGGAGTGGCAAGCTGCCTTTTCCTCTTGGGGGTCATGTTGCACCACATCGTAAGAGGGACCAGCATCCAGCAGGCTCTACACGGCCCCGTAACAGTTTGCAGAACCTCAGTAAGGACCTACAACTTACAGTAACTGACATACATTTATTTGATCATTCTGATTGTAATTTACCACTTGTATTCACCCTTCTGACAATGGATTTGGGTTTTTATCCACTTTAAAGAGAGCTGACGACATTAATATGAGGCTGGTGGTGCTCTCTTCACTGGGGGTAGTGAAAGGGCCCCACAGCCTTCCAAGGACATAATCGGCCAGGATCAAGGGACCGTACCATGTGATATTAGTCGGAGTGACTTTGGGGTGTGATCCTTTACACGGCACAACAGTTAGGCTTTAAATGTATCCTAAAAGTATTTCTAACTTCTGTCATTTATTTTTCAAACAGATTTGCTAAAACAGGAAAGTGTGCCAGAAGGAGAAGATGCTGCAGCCACAGAGGCAGACGCCTTATCAGAGGAGGAGCGAGAAATCCTGAGGAGGGAGCTGGAAAAGGTAACTTGTCAGAGATGCAGGGATGTAATGCAGAGGCACTGATCGCATCGGGGGCCCATTATATCTGGGGGGCCTTCCATTGTTAGATTTATGCTTACACCAGGGCTGTGGAGTTGGAGCTAGTTTTGGCTGGAGTCTGAAAAATGCACCGACTCCGACTCCAGCATATTAAAAAAGTCTATTACTAATATTATATAATAATGTAGCTTTTATAGGAAGTTTAGAAATATTAATCATAAATATATTTTATGTTCTCAACGAACGGTCAATGAATCTTTCAGTGGAAATGGGCCTTAAAGTGTCTCAAAACCTGCGACCAGCCCTTGAATCTAAGAGGCAATCCTGGTATAGGACGTCCCTCTGTGTGAATCCCCCGGGGTCACCAATAAACAAGGCTTTACTCCGGGGGCTGCATCCCCTGCCTCCCTGCAGCTGTGCACACTCTCACACCCAGCCAATCAGTGATCAGCAGCACCAGCAGGGTGTTCAAAAGGTGAGTATAGACTTTTTCTGTTATTGCTTGAACAGGAAATTTAAAGGTACATTCCAGGCAAAGTGTTAAATTAGCCTGTTTTCTGATCTGTCGGTGCTGAATGTGAGGGGCTGCATCTTTTATTCAAGCGGATCAAAATCCACTAAACTTAGTAGAATTGACCATAGCCCCTGCTGATATTCCCTTCTTAGGGTGTAGAACTAAAAATGGATATTTTCATTTTTTGACAATTTTGAGTGCTCCTGCTTCACTCTAATCCCAGATAATGGTGCCTGTTTTAGCTGTAAAGCTCCACCTCCTTCATTCATTGCCACACCATTGTAATGAGTGATCGCCTGTCATCTCACAGAGAGGGACAGCAAAAAAATCAGTGTTCCAGGACGATTGAAAATATGAAAATATCCATTTTTAGTTCTACACTCTAAGAAGGGAATATCGACAGGGGCTAAGGCCAAATCTACTTCACCAGTTCAGTGGGATTTGGTCCGCATTAACCAGGAAATGCAAAGTGCTGGGGAATGAAAGATGCCACCCCCTGACATCCAGCAATGGGGTAAGAAAAGAGCAGCTCATTTAACCCTTTGCTTGGAATTTCCCTTTTAGTTAGGGATGCACAATCTGTGGCCCGCACCACCGTAATATGCGGCAACTGGCACCTCTGCCTACCTCCACCTCTACCCCCCTCATTTCACCACTTTCCACTCCAATCACTTTTCCAGTCTGCCCCCTGCCCACCTCCTCTCTTCCAACCTCATCTGTGCTCACCTCACTTCTTCCCACCTCACCCCTGCCCATTTCTTCACCACCTCTCCTCTGCTCACATCACCTCTACCCACCTCTGCTCACCTCACTTCTTCCCACCTCACCCCTGCCCATTTCTTCACCACCTCTCCTCTGCTCACATCCCCTTTACCCACCTGTGCTCACCTCACTTCTTCCCACCTCACCCCTGCCCATTTCTTCACCATCTCTCCTGTGCTCACATCACCTCTACCCATCTCTGCTCACCTCACTTCTTCCAACCTCACCCCTGCCCATTTCTTCACCATCTCTCCTGTGCTCACATCACCTCTACCCATCTGTGCTCACCTCACTTCTTCCCACCTCACCCCTGCCCATTTCTTCACCACCTCTCCTCTGCTCACATCCTCTTTACCCACCTGTGCTCACCTCACTTCTTCCCACCTCACCCCTGCCCATTTCTTCACCACCTCTCCTCTGCTCACATCACCTCTACCCATCTCTGCTCACCTCACTTCTTCCCACCTCACCCCTGCCCATTTCTTCACCACCTCTCCTCTGCTCACATCACCTCTACCCATCTCTGCTCACCTCACTTCTTCCCACTTCACCCCTGCCCATTTCTTCACCATCTCTCCTCTGCTCACATCCCCTCTACCCATCTCTGCTCACCTCACTTCTTCCCACCTCACCCCTGCCCATTTCTTCACCACCTCTCCTCTGCTCACATCCCCTCTACCCATCTCTGCTCACCTCACTTCTTCCCACCTCACCCCTGCCCATTTCTTCACCATCTCTCCTGTGCTCACATCACCTCTACCCATCTCTGCTCACCTCACTTCTTCCCACCTCACCCCTGCCCATTTCTTCACCACCTCTCCTCTGCTCACATCACCTCTACCCATCTCTGCTCACCTCACTTCTTCCCACTTCACCCCTGCCCATTTCTTCACCACCTCTCCTCTGCTCACATCACCTCTACCCATCTCTGCTCACCTCACTTTTTCCCACTTCACCCCTGCCCATTTCTTCACCACCTCTCCTCTGCTCACCTCACTTCTTCCCACCTCACCCCTGCCCATTTCTTCACCACCTCTCCTCTGCTCACATCACCTCTACCCATCTCTGCTCACCTCACTTCTTCCCACTTCACCCCTGCCCATTTCTTCACCATCTCTCCTCTGCTCACATCACCTCTACCCATCTCTGCTCACCTCACTTCTTCCCACTTCACCCCTGCCCATTTCTTCACCACCTCTCCTCTGCTCACATCACCTCTACCCATCTCTGCTCACCTCACTTCTTCCCACTTCACCCCTGCCCATTTCTTCACCACCTCTCCTCTGCTCACCTCACTTCTTCCCACCTCACCCCTGCCCATTTCTTCACCACCTCTCCTCTGCTCACATCACCTCTACCCATCTCTGCTCACCTCACTTCTTCCCACCTCACCCCTGCCCATTTCTTCACCATCTCTCCTGTGCTCACATCACCTCTACCCATCTCTGCTCACCTCACTTCTTCCCACCTCACCCCTGCCCATTTCTTCACCATCTCTCCTCTGCTCACATCCCCTCTACCCATCTCTGCTCACCTCACTTCTTCCCACCTCACCCCTGCCCATTTCTTCACCACCTCTCCTCTGCTCACATCACCTCTACCCATCTCTGCTCACCTCACTTCTTCCCACCTCACCCCTGCCCATTTCTTCACCATATCTCCTCTGCTCACATCACCTCTATCCATCTCTGCTCACCTCACTTCTTCCCACCTCACCCCTGCCCATTTCTTCACCACCTCTCCTCTGCTCACATCACCTCTACCCATCTCTGCTCACCTCACTTCTTCCCACTTCACCCCTGCCCATTTCTTCACCATCTCTCCTCTGCTCACATCCCCTCTACCCATCTCTGCTCACCTCACTTCTTCCCACCTCACCCCTGCCCATTTCTTCATCATCTCTCCTCTGCTCACATCCCCTCTACCCATCTCTGCTCACCTCACTTCTTCCCACCTCACCCCTGCCCATTTCTTCACCACCTCTCCTCTGCTCACATCACCTCTACCCATCTCTGCTCACCTCACTTCTTCCCACTTCACCCCTGCCCATTTCTTCACCATCTCTCCTCTGCTCCCATCCCCTCTACCCGTCTCTGCTCACCTCACTTCTTCCCACCTCACCCCTGCCCATTTCTTCACCATCTCTCCTCTGCTCACATCCCCTCTACCCATGTCTGCTCACCTCACTTCTTCCAACCTCACCCCTGCCCATTTCTTCACCATCTCTCCTCTGCTCACATCCCCTCTACCCATCTCTGCTCACCTCACTTCTTCCCACTTCACCCCTGCCCATTTCTTCACCACCTCTCCTCTGCTCACATCACCTCTACCCATCTCTGCTCACCTCACTTCTTCCCACCTCACCCCTGCCCATTTCTTCACCACCTCTCCTCTGCTCACATCCCCTCTACCCACATCTGCTCACCTCTGCCCACATCTGCATATACTTAAAAGCATATACAATACTTCAAGGTTAAAGCTTGCCTGCAGTAACCTCTGCGTTATCTGCTTACATTGAATTGGAACAATAAGACAATACGGCCCTTAGACTCAAAAAGGTTGAGCTCCCTGCTTTAAAGCGGAACAAAACCCACCAGCGTGTGGCCTGAAATCTAAACGTCTCGAAGTCCAGTTAAAAGTGTGCATGTTGGGACCCCAATTAATGTCATCGCTGGAGGGATACATTTAAAAATGTTTATTAAATGTTTAATAAATACTCGGACTGGAAGCCTAGGTTTTAGCTTGTTTATTCCATTTTTTATTTGGTTTATAAACCACCTGTCAAATTCTAGCAGTAAGACGGTCCTCTGGGCTTTAGTTTTTATGAGTTTTAGGAAAAAGCTTTCCCTGTTTATATATCGGCTATAGCCTGTCTAGCGTGAAACATGTGAAATCCAAATTTTGTTTTGAACAAAGTGGAGAAGAGCCCAACTTCAATGAGTTACACCAAATGTAATACTCTTCTGACCCCAGAATAGAAATAAATATCATTAAACAAAAACATCTATAGGTGTATAGGACCAGTCACAAAGTAGAGTTTCCTGTGCAGGTGACTGTGGCGTTCAATGTCATATTTACTTTTCTTAAAGTGGACCAAAACCCAGATTCCCGGGCCGATCCATTCCCTCCCCGCGGGGCATCCAAAATCGGGATGCCCCACTGTGTGAAACCCCCCAGCTCGCCCGCAACACTTACCTTAATCCTGGTCCAATGGCGCATGCACAGGCTGCAGCCGCATCCCCGCTATCCCTCTAGCAGGGCGCATGCCCGTGCCACGCCGGCCCTGTTATAGGGAAGCATGAGATGCGGCCGCCAGCCTCGTCCCGGTCCTACCGCGCATGCGCAGCAGCCCGTCCAATCAGCGCACTCAGAGCCGCTGAGCTATGCACCTGTGAGCGTCGTCTTAGCTCAGCAGCTCCGAGTGTGCTGATTGGACGAGCGGCCGCGCATGCGCGGTAGGACCGGTATGAGGTGAGTTAATGCGCGATCTATGGGGGTTTTCACACAGTGGGGCCCCAGGAGTGTGGACCAAAACTCAGGATAGTCACACTCCTGGGTTTTGGTCCACTTTAAATATGAGTTATGATCGCATCGTCCCATTAATGCCATTAGCTTCTGGAAAAGCGTCATAATCAGAGATGGGCGAATTTCTTTCAATTAGTTTTGTCTGGATTGATTTTTTTTAAACTTGGGTTTGTCCGGATTGAATTTTAACAAACCACTCCAAAAAAAAACAAAAAACAAAACAAACCAGTGAACTCACTTTCTCCCTTACTATTCTTTAGTGCGGGATTCCCCCACGCTTCCAATCCTGCAGCCGGGCAGACAACCTCTCGGCAGGGAGGGGCTCTTTATACCCCGAGGAGTGAGCTGCTGGGAGTAGCCCTCATGCCCCCCCACCCAGAAAGCGTTTAAGGGAGAAAAAACACCACCCCCAAGAAAAAGTCCTTTAATAAATGATTTTACACCAATACTTGCAAGGAGGAACCTAGCCTCTCTGCTGCCTAAGACAAACTATAGAAAGGCTCCCCAAGGATGTGAAGCTCCACTCCTTAATAGAGCAGCTCAGGAGGGGTAGGGGATGCCCCTGAATGCCACTGGACCACTAGTAAGATAGTAAAAAACATAATAATAATAAAAAACAGGCCCAGCAATTGCAGCCCCCTCTGCAGTGCTTCCTGAGGAGGCTGTCTCCCATGGCCTCATTATGGATGCACCCCTGCTACCTCATTATCCATCGAGGAGTAGTGTCCTCTGTCCTGCGTCATCTGCCACTGTCCTGCGCCCCATGAATACAGCAGACTGTAGGATACAGATCCTGTGCCCCACACTGAGCTCTCGCCACCTCTGCCACGGCGGGGGGGTTAATTATAGGCCAGGAATGAGGTTGCTGGAAAAGCCCTTCCTTCTTCTGATGTCACTGTAAATGACACCCAGCCGCCTCGCACCTTCCCTATACCAGTTTAAAAGGCTGGAGGGGCTGGCAAAGGAGGGGGGCTACGTGAGGGTTTTCCCCGGCAGCTTAGTCAGCACTGGTGGGGAAGCTGGCAGTGCAGAGATATGTTACTTCTGTCTGCTGCAGAGTGGGGAGCAGCTGCATCTGAGGATATCTAGGGACAAGGTAAGTTTGGTGGTTTATTTTTATTTAACAATTTCAGGAAAAAAAATGGTGGGAGCAAATCCCTAGGAATTCGGGTACTCATTCGATTTTTCCCTGAAATTTGGAGCAAATTCTGATTCATCCAAATCGGTTCATTCAACTCTAGTCATAACGATTCCCCCATTTTCTCAATCACAAGCAATCTCAGGAACACAGAACCTAGGTTCTGCCTATTGTAAATTATTCAAATATAGATACTTTTGAAAGCTCTGGTTTGCTAGGAGAATGTCAAATGTTCTAATTTTGCATTGGATTTCTCTCGAAAGATATGCTGCATTATTAGAATGTAAAAATGTGAGGATCATGAAGAGGGGAAAGACACCCAGCTCTATGTTCCTGACGTTTCCAGCACTGGTCAGAGCCATCTTGCCGAGGATCGGCAGCCCATGATCTATGCACTTGAATGGGTGAACGTGAGCATGCTCAGAGTGCGGAATGCGGCTCTGCTCAGCTTTAGTTGCCTGTGCACCATTGCCCGTGCTGGATCCCCCGCCAGGGGAGAGAGCCAGGGCAGGACAGGTGGTGAGGGTTACAGTGAGACTGTACATACACTTTAAGGGGTTCCTCTGGCCTTTACTTAATTGGCTTGCCTAAATTTTTCTGTATGGGCAAATATAAAAAATTGCAGTGTTTCTATACAGGCAAGTAAAATGCTGGCAATAGGCTCGATTCAACAAAGGTAGAAATAAATTTGTGTCGCTCGAAAAATCGGATCGCATGCATACATTTTTAACTTTTTCGAGTGATTCAGAAAAGGGGTTGAATTAAATACGTGCACTTGAAAATGCAATCGTAAAATTTTCGAATAACTCGTAAAATTTTCAAAATGCTCGTAAAAAGGCTGTCGCAAGCGAAAATGATTAGAAAATGTACTCAAATTTTTTTTCTATTGTTTAGTATTGTTTTCTGACTGCTGCATAGTGTTGTAAGGTTTTTTTATGGGTAAATGTAAATGCATAATTTTTTTCAACTTTTTAAGTTGCCTGTGTAGCTGTATGTACATGGCTAACATTGTGGATACATGTAATAAAGAGGCAAGGTATGCTGTAGTGGAAGTACTAATTAAACAGTAACATTTGTAAGAGGCATGTATGTTGTTTTTTTTTTTGGGGGGGGGGGGTTGGATTGCTAGGGACCTGTATTAAAAATGTTTCCTTTAATGCAGAAATGTGGCCATTGTTTTCTATACAAAGCTTGCTCACATAGCACCATGTGTCCTTGGGTGCAGGGAGCAGCTCTTTGCTAGCTTTAGCCTCATGGTACGCCATTCTTATGCTTACACTATAACGTGGACCAAAACCCAGGATTTTGACTATTCTGGGTTTTGGTGCACCGCAATGTAAAAACCCAAAGGTCGACCACTCCCATGTACCTTCCCCTGTTCGTATGGAACTTTTTACTACTAGTAAAAAGGGGTAAAAAGTTCAATATTTTTTTCAGGAGTAAAAAAGTGCCATTGACTTTCATTGTCTTCCTAACTAGTGATTCACAAACAGTGGAATTCTCAGGCTTTTTTCTTATGAATTGAATTTTTTACTACCATTAGAGTTTACTACCATTGCAAAGAAAGTAGAAGGGCTCCATTGTGATAAAGAGCAAAATGAGTTTTCTCCTGCTGAAAGCTGCATCAAAAAACTAGTGTGAAAGACTCTAATTTATATCATGTGTGTGGCTCATCAAGTCCACCTGAATCAGTAGTAAAATGTTCGAATCGCAAAATGCAGAAATAAGTTTTTCGATCCACTAATTTATTTGGCACTTTTACAATTGCAATCGAATTTAATCGAGCGACTCATGTTTTACAATGGTTCCAGGTTGCTGAATCACTCGTAAAAATTACTATCGCAAAATCGCAACTTTTTAAGCACAAAACACATGAAAAATCCATTTTCTACCTTTGTTGAATCGAGCCTATTAAAAAGCCTGGTTAGAGATGAGCATACCTTGCTGCAGTTGACCCGCCTGGATATGTATTGCAATATTTTGGCAAATTTTTTAGTAAGTTGCTATTGAAATACAGTTGTAGGCAGGCAACATGCATTTTTATGTGCTGCTTTAAAGGCCCAGGCAGTGCAATGGGACAGATCCTAAGTGAGGTGCAGAAACCCTAGGAGGCATAATGAATTCCCAGCTGCTGCCTCTTCATTATTCTGCACGGTGACAGAGGTACTCTGCTTTTACTGATTTTTGTCCTTGTTCTTTCATCATCTTGACTTTCAGGTGGAAGAAGAAATACAAACCCTCAATCAAGTGCTTGCTGCGAAAGAGAAGAATTTAGCAGAAATAAAAAGGAAGCTCGGGGTAACTCCACTGGCCGAACTAAAGCAAAACATTTCCAAAGGTCTACAAGATGTCGCCTCCACGAACATGTATGTACTATACCGGGATGCTGAGTCTTGGAACTTGATTTTGACCCACAAGGGTGGATAACCAATAACTAAATTACTAAATAATTACTAAATATCTTTATATGACAATGCTGCCGATACAGCGCCAGGTGCAAAAAGTGTACTTTTTACACCTATTGCTGAATCAGTCCCTAGGTAAAAAAAATAAAGGGGAATGTTATGTTTTATCAACAAAAAAAAAACATTGCACTTTTTGCACCAGGTGCTGAACTAACCCACATAAGCATATAATGTACCTCTGGTATAGCCATGGTAAATTATACATAGGGCCTGATTTACTATGTTAGTGGAGTTTCTCCTTCCCTCAGTGTGCTGTGAGTGGGGTATTCAGCAGCAAACTGAGCTATAATTCTAGCGGCGAATGCAGGGGACAACTGACTATTTGGCATTTGTCTGTGTTTCGCTGCAATTTGAAGGTCAATATAACTGACATTTACTAGAAAACATGGTTTGGTGAGATCAGGCTAACTGCTGCGGCGGATTTGGGTTAGAATAATAACTAAATCTTGCTGAAAACCCACTTCTACAGCCAGTGGCGGACTGGGGCCAAAAATCAGTCCTGGATTTTACCAGCCCCTGGCCGGCCCTAGACATCCCTGCTGTGCCCCCCCCCCCCCCCCATGATGGTGGCGCTATTGCATTAGGGGCTGGGGTTCCCTGGCTTGTGGGTACAGTGGGACCGGGTACAGAGGGCTTAGAGGAAGACTAAGGGGCCAGGGAACGAATGAGGGTGTAAAAAGCAGCAGTCCAACTGGCCCCAAAGCAGTGCAGCCCGCCAGGCATTGTCCCAGGTCTCCATATGGTCAGTCCACCCCTGTTTACAGCATATGTCAGCCTGGATGGGATGGGTCTCAGAATATATGTGGGGTGTCCTGGGACTGTCTTGGTTGTTTGAAAAGCCTTATATAAAAAGTTGAATAAAAAATGAAATGTAATGTGAAAACAGTATCATTAGTTGTTTTTACAATACTGGTTATCTATCTGATGTTCATGCTGGAGATATGAAGTAAAGATGACACATTCTCACCTCAAATAACATTGATTCCTATGTGCTAAATGCAGAAGAACTGAAAAGATGGACATTGCCTGGTGGACATGACACTTTTTGTTCGGTATATGCGACAAACTAGTGAAAGCATGGCGAATGGCCATCGAAGACGGGCAATTTGGTTATTAAATCACCCCCATAGTGTATAACTAATGGGACCTCTTCCAACACTTGTTAATCATTGCTAAACCATATCTGTAAGATTAAATCAGGGCAACTGCAGTTCCTGTTTTATTTTATTAAAGACGTTTTGCTAGTCATCTGACTGGCTTCCACAAATTAGAGTGAGCTTTAAAAATTGTAAGGCAAGCGGTGGGGGTTATCTCAGTTTGTTAAAGCGTGGTACTAATATAAATCTTATAGCTGTGGCTGCCCCACAATGCATCATTCCCAGCCAGCACAGCTTTTCTCAGCAGACCATTTCTGTCCTGCACCAACCAGTTGTGGAGAAAATTGTGCAATGCTCAATGCTATATGTTGCAACGTCAACATCACAACTGATATGGCCAACTAAGCATGGATGTTACATCTAACTGCCCACTGGGCTTATGTAGTGGCCACCTAGGATTTCCAGACATCACCTGCAGCCAGGGCCGGAATATGAGAAGCGTGCCCAGGCCTCCACCACTTGCCCTGCAAAGTGGCCCTCCACCAACCTTTGGGTTATTGTCTGGTACAGGAGGCTTTTCAGGCTTTGGTCTGATGGGACAAAGCTATCGGGGGCAGTGGGGCCCCTTGTGCCTGGTTTTGTTTTTGCAAACCTGCAGCCAAAGCCACCACAGGGCAGGACGGAGAGTCTAGAGCAGCAAAGCCGGCGTCAGCAATGCTACAGTGATGGGTGCATGCAGACCTGTCAATCAGTGGCCGCTCACTGCACATAAGCCACCAAGCACAGCCACTGGCAGCTCAATGCAGGGAACTGTTTTCTGCTGGACCAGAATGGCAAAGCAGGAGTTCCCGAGCAGCACGCCACCACACAAGGGTGGCACAAAGGACTCAATCTGAAGTTCCAGCAGGAAGGCGGGTGCCAGACAGCCACCAATCAGTTACTTGGCTGGACTATTGTTTTAATTTAAAAAACGACCTTATCTGGGGACCAGGAGCCTCTGCAACACTTAATCCGGCCCTGTCTGCAGCACCCATTTGAGCACAGCTATGGATTAACGGCAGCAGGCTGTGCTGAAACTACTCTGTCTGGGCTAAAGACCACACAGTTCAGGAGCTGTGGACTGGCATCCAGGAGGAGACAGATGAGTGGTTTCTGCCGCTAAACTGTAAGCCTGATGGGTGGAATCTAGTAGCATCCTTGGGCAGAGCCAGGTTGGCGTACATCCATTGCCTGGCGCATGTGCTCACCTTTTTGTTTCAAGGTTCCTGTCCGATTATGCATAAAGTATGTGGCGCGTGCACTCGCCTCGCCTACCTGCACTGCAGAGGATCATTGGCCTTCCCACCCACCACCTCATGGGTGATTTGCCGACCAGGTGGAATTCCACTTTATGTATGCTTAAAAGGGTTTATCAATAGCAGCAGGCAAAAGGAGTTCCAGCTACAGAATGCCCAGGTGAGTCAACATGCAGACCAACAGCACTTCACCAGCAATGAGTGAGCCTCCATAAGGGTCCCGTGCTGCAGTGCCACCAATATAGTTACCGCTGATGATGCCAGTCAGCGCTACCATCCCCATTCTTTGCCTGCTACAAATTAACAATTCAGGTCATGAAATGGTGGAGAAGGAGAAGGAAGAGGAAAGCACATTTATACAGATTTCAGACCATTCCACACGTGGATTACAGGGTGGGTGCAGCCATCCTCCTCCACCATAGTGCGCCACTGCCAAGTCCTGGGATGCCTGCAAAAACAACTTTGTGGATGGTAGGGTGTATACGGGCGTAGCCATCCACAGCCCGGGCCCCCCGCATGGGGTGGTTAAAGGAAAATTCCCTTTTTGGCAGTTTTTTTGTGTTCTGCTGCTTCCAGTAACCCTTTAGCTAATGGAACACAAGATTGTGATCCCCTCTATCTGAAGAAGTTGAACTACAGCTGAAGGGGTCAAATCTGTCATATCTGCCTTAGCCAAGCATATTATCGGCAAGCCAGAGTAAGGAAGTCTCTAATCTTCATCTCAAATGCACTTGATCTAGACTGATCAATCTACACCGATTGTAAAATGTAGATCAAATGTAGTATACAATTCCCCCCTGACTGTAGAATGTAGATCAAATGTGGAATACAATTCCTCCTGATTTATACAATATAGATCAAATGTGGTATACAACTCCCACTAACTGACACTTAAGTGGCCTGAGCAAGTGGATACTCCACTAATAAACAGCAGTGACCCTTAAGTGGCCTGAGCAAGGGAATGCTGCAGTATTATTTGATAATAAACTGCAATGACAGTGCAGTGGTCTGAGCAAGTGTTTAGTCCACTAACACAAAGTGGTTTGAACAATTGGTATTAAAGAGCAGTGAACTCCAAGTGGCCTAAACATTTGGTATTAAATCGCAGTGACCCCCAAGTGGTTTGAGCAAGTGGATAATCCACTAACAATTGGTATTACAGAGCAGGGACTCCCAATTGATTTGAACAATTGATATTAAAGATCAGTGACCCACAAGGGGCCTGACCAATTGATTTTAGAAAGCACTGACCCCCAAGTGGTTTGAACAAGTTGTATTAAAGAGAAGTGACACACAAGTTCCCTGAACCAGTGGACACTTGACAATTATTTTTTCAAGAGGGACTTGAGTGCCTGAATCAATGGATATCTAACTAACAATTGGTGTTAGAGAGTAGTAACACCCTAGTGCTTTGAGTAAGTGGTATTAAACAGTATTGACAGACAAGTGCCCTGAACCAGTGGATACTCCACTAACAATTGGTATTACAGGGCAGTGACACCTAAGTGACCTGAACAATCGGTATTTAGAGAAGTGACCCCCAAGTGGTTTGATCAAGTGGTATTAAACTGTAGTGACACACAAGGGGTTTGAGCAAGTATTAAACAGTACTGACCTATCTAGCATGATCTGCATGGCGCGGACTCCACCTTTTGATACGTCGGGGTCTCATGTCTTGTCTGGCCAATTATTTCTAGTGCAGGAATTCAGGTCATGTTTTTTGGTAAAGGAAAATGCCTTTAAATCAAAACAAGTGAATTGGCAACATTCAGGCTACATAACTTGTAATACCAGACATTATCTGCTCAGTGATGTGAAATATTATTGTCAGTGTGTATAACGTCATTTCTGCAATCTTTGATATGTGGCTCTTTGTAGTTACTCTTTAACCTCTTTCTTTCCAGGTACAAGAAAACTTCAGAGACCCTGACCCAAGCTGGACAGAAAGCCTCTGCAGCCATTTCCACAGTTAGCTCTGCAATTACCAGAAAACTGGAAGACGTAAAGTAAGTAGGCAAGATCACATGATCCGTGACAATGATGTTGCAGTCATTGCCTTGCAACATGGCTGGCATCTGGGGTATGCAAGTTGTACAGTTGCACAGGATGCCATCCCAAACTCTCTGAGAGGGGGTGCTAGGAGCTTCCAACTGAAGCAGCATGCCCTGTCTTCCTAAAACCCTTATCCTTTTATCCTTCTTTCTCTTTTTTGTTTTTCTTTCTTTCTTTTTTTCTCTTATTCTTATTTTCTTTCACTTTCTATCTGTCTTGCTTTCTTTTTAGCTTTTTCTCTTTTTTTTCTTTTATTTTCCTTTCCTACTTTTGCTTTCTTTTTTTCTCTCTATCCTTCTTTCTTTTTTTCTTCATTTTCTCTTTATTATTATTTACCCTCTCTTTTTCTGGCCCTCTGCAAACTCTCTAGCGTTATCTCTCTTTCTCCTCCACTTTTTTACACATTCCCCCCATCTTACTCTCATTTCCACATTATTCCCATCTCTCTCCTGTCACATTTCTTCAGTCTCCTCTAGCTCACTTTCTGTATCATTATTTTTTAATATTTTCTCCTCCTTTCTCTTTTCCACATTTTCCCCTTCTCTCCATTTTACATTCATCTTTCATTCTTTCAATTCTATTTCCACATTTCTTCTTATTTCTCCCTTTTCAACATTCAGTATTTTTTTTTCTGCGTTCCGTCTTTTTTTCTTTCCCCCATCTCTCTATCTCCCTCTTTTATGTGTTTCCTCTGTTGCCGGGGTGCGACACTGACCCTGCCTTGCAATAGCGGGATTCATAGAGGTTCATTGGGAGAATTCATGGTGACTGTTTCAGACTCCAGTGCTTGTGCTATATGTTATACACATTGCGGGGTGGGAGAGAAAGTCATGGGCAGCCTCTATGTAAGAGGACACCAGGAGGCATTCCTTTAATGTAAATGCTCTAAGCTGGCTCAGCATGTCTCTTTTGCACATTGCCGCTATTATTCTCTTTTTGCCTTTTCTATTGCTAGCATGTTTTTCTCTTTATTGTTCCCTCTTATGGCCTTTCTTTGTCTCTCGGTCTCTCGTTTTTACACAATCCCTCCATCTCTCTCTCTTTTCTGTCCACATTCCCTCCAAATTGTTGATGTTCCCCCCATGGAGCCCAAATATTCTCAAAGTTACTAAGTTTATCCTCACAGATAGTAGACAACTTTTCCGTATCTTTGCCCGGTTTGCGATGCCCCGCTGAGTGAAACCCCCAAGGTCGCTCATAATAACTTACCTCTTGACGCTCCCATGGTGCATGCACAGGCTCCGGGCTATTCAGCACTGTGCCAATGGGCCATTTAGACTATAGCTCTGGCAGGGCCGGCTCCAGGGTTTTGTGGGCCCCTGGGCGACAAAGTGTGAGTGGGCCCCTTGAGTCACTGCACACGCTCCACTGTGTGAAACTTCCTGGGATCGCCGGTGTACTCACATATTAAAATGGACCAAAGCTCGATATTCTGACTATCCCTGGCTTTTGGGGCATCCTGATTTGGTATGCCCTGCTGTGTGAAAACCCCCTGGTCCACTTGTAAAATGTACTTGACCCCCAATAAGTGCACTCAGCTCTGTTCAGCTTCTCTTAGCCTATAAAAGGTCTTGTCAGCTAATGGTGGCCGATGGCAGCGTCCCCACTAGCCTCGAGCTGGGGGTGTGCTCGGGCCGGCCATACATGAATGCCTGGCACAGGCACACACCTGGCTTAAGGTATAGCAAAATGTGGCCACGGCCTGAACATGTGCTGTTGAATTGGGTGTGAGGTATGTTTTACTGGCGATCTGGGGGGGGGTCACACAGCATGGCATCCCAAATAATGATGTCCCAAGGAGAGGGAATCCGGTGCCCCTTGAGTCTGTATTTGGTCCACTGGTTCACAGCATAGATTTCTGTTTGCCCATAGAGAGCGGGGAGCAGACCGCATCCCCAGTTTCCCCCGGCTGACATGTGCGCTCCCACACCTAGCGCCCGAGTGTGCAGCCATGACCCGCACATGCACTGTGTGATGCCAGCAAGGTGAATATACAGGTGATCCCTGAGGGTGTTACACAGCGGGATGCTTCAGGGATAGGGAATCGGCACAGAGGTGATTGTTCCACATAGATGATTGTTTCTCTATAATATGCAGAGCACCAGTAAATCCCATCCCATGCTTTCTGTTGGGGGCCTGCCTGGATACTTGAGGGGGGTCAGGGGAGTGCCTTCTGTGGGGGGCCTGCCTGGATACTTGAGGGGGGTCAGGGGAGTACCTTCTGTGGGGGGCCTGCCTTGAGGGGGGTCAGGGGAGTGCCTTCTGTGGGGGGCCTGCCTGGATACTTGGGGGGGGGGGGTCAGGGGAGGGCCTTCTGTGGGGGGCCTGCCTGGATATTTGGGGGGGGGGTCAGGGGAGTGCCTTCTGTGGAGGGCCTGCCTGGATACTTGGGGGGGGGGGGGTCAGGGGAGTGCCTTCTGTGGGGGGCCTGCCTGGATACTTGAGGGGGGTCAGGGGAGTGCCTTCTGTGGGGGGCCTGCCTGGATACTTGGGGGGGGGGGTCAGGGGAGTGCCTTCTGTGGGGGGCCTGCCTGGATACTTGGGGGGGGGGGGGTCAGGGGAGTGCCTTCTGTGGGGGGCCTGCCTGGATACTTGGGGGGGGGGGGGGGTCAGGGGAGTGCCTTCTGTGGGGGGCCTGCCTGGATACTTGGGGGGGGGGGTCAGGGGAGTGCCTTCTGTGGGGGGCCTGCCTGGATACTTGAGGGGGTCAGGGGAGTGCCTTCGGTGGGGGGCTTGCCTGGATACTTAGGGGGGGGGGGGGTCAGGGGAGTGCCTTCTGTGGGGGGCCTGCCTGGATACTTGAGGGGGGTCAGGGGAGTGCCTTCTGTGGGGGGCCTGCCTGGATACTTGAGGGGGGTCAGGGGAGTGCCTTCTGTGGGGGGCCTGCCTGGATTCTTGGGGAGGGGGAAGGGAAGTATTTTCTTTGGTGGCTGTTTGATTGCTTGGGGAGATAGCGGCCCAGCCTGGGATGCAGTGGATCACTTTGTGGGGGGTCGGGGTGTCCAAGCAGACTCTACATACGCTCAACCCATCACTCCCTCACTATTCCTGGACACTGACCAGGGGGCACTGAGCAGCAGTCCCCACCTGTTGAGTGTCGACCACCCCCACCTCCGACAGGTTAGCAATTAAAAAACTAAAATTTTCTATGGCTGCGGGGCGCCGATGAGGACTGCAGAGAGCGCGAGCAGAAAGCGCGCTGTATCCTCAGAGGCTGCCCGGCTCCCCTCTGTACGAGTCACGCTGGTCTCTGTGTCACATGACAACCTGCTCGCGCTCTCTGCAGTCCTCATCGGCGCCCCGCAGCCATAGATAAGGTCTCTGCGGCGGGTGACAGTGGGCCCTATTAAGGCGCCAGGACCCTCGGCACTTGTCCGACCTTGCCGGGTCCTAGCGCCGGCCCTGAGCTCCGGCATAGGGAGCTGGAGCGGCCGTATCCCCGGCCTCTCTGCAAAGTGAGGCGCGCTCCTGCCCCAAGCCTTTTTATTGGCTGGGAATGTGCCTCAGCTACAGGGCTGCCAGGGATGTGGCCATGGCCAGTGAGCACAGTATGGAAGCCCCCGGAAAGGGCGATGGAAGGGTCACACAGCGAGGCATCTCTAATAGGGATGCCCCAGGGGCACTGAAATGGCTGGTCCTGGAATCCTTTAAAATCCAGGGCCGATATTTATAGTGGTTGGCCCACTTTAAAGTGGAAGTCAAGTCATATGTTAACCCGGCCACCATGCATCCCTCCCTTCCTCCCGGATGATGAAGCAGGACTAAATGACTGCCACTTTAAAGTGGACCTTCTCTCTGAATAAGAGTCTGTCTTATATGTTTCCCAAACCCTGCACATACAGATTGCTCACATTAAAAATCATCCTACCTGCATCTACTGCATGTTATGAGCCTTTAAACATCCAAGATGGCGGCTCATGGAACATCAGGCAGCCTGCAAACAGGAAGTGTCTTCTGACTTTGCTGCTCTGCATTCTGGGACTGCTGACCTTTACCTGACCCCAGCTCTGCTCTGTCTGAGCAAAGCACAGCTATAACCCCACCCCCTGTACTTTATCCCACCCTCCTCTCCTTAGTAAGTGTGATGCTTCTGATTCAAGATGGCGGCGCCAGTATCCTAAAGTCCTGAACAGAGTTGCAGCCCAGTGGGGGAAAGAATAATAAGTAAGTGACTAAAAACTTAAAATATATTCATTTTAGATGCTGGGGAATCGTTTTTTAAGGGTTTGGTCTTTTCAGTAAATCATGGTGAAGGGCAAAACATCTCGGAAAGTGTATTTTTAATGCCAAAAGGATGTCCTCAAGGTGCTGCGCCTATCTAGCATTTTTTATTTTCTTGTATGTTATGTGTTTTGTGAAAGCAGTTTTCACTACATGCAATCTGTTGCTATTGGCAACTGTACACCAAGGAGAGAAAAGTGAGCCCTGTCCACTCAGAACACTTCTGCTATGGCCGCTGCTTAGGTGAGGGAGCTCACTCAAACTTACACATGCCCAGCAGCAGTGTTCTGTGTGTACATGGTGATTGTTGTAGATCTTGGTGTACAGACTTGTTGTATGGTTGCCAACAGCAACAGATTACAGGTAGAGAAAACAGCTTTCATAAAACACACTTTTGCTAACCTAAAAAATACTAGATAAGCTCAGCACTTTGAGAACATCATTTTGGCACAAAAAAATATACACCTTCAAAAATGCCATCAATAGGAGACTTCCCTTTAAACCGGACCTTCACCATAAGCCCAAACCTTTAAAAAACGATTCCCCAGCATCTAAAATTATTTATTTTAAGTTTTTAGTCACTCACTTATTTTTCTTTCCCCCACTGGGCTGCAACTCTGTTCAGGATTTTAGGATACGGGCGCCGCCATCTTGACTCAGAAGCAGAGGAGAGTGGGATAAAGTGCAGGGGGTGGGGTTATAGCTGTGCTTTGCTCAGACAGAGCAGAGCTGGGGTCAGATAAAGGTCAGCAATCCCAGAATGCAGAGCAGCACAGTCAGAAGACACTTCCTGTTTGCAGGCTGCCTGATGTTCCATGAGCCGACATCTTGGATGTTTAAAGTGGATCAACACCCAGGATTTTCACTATTCTGGGTGTTGGTCCACTTCCGCGGGGCACCCCGATCCCGCTGTGTGAAACCCCCCTAAAAACTTACCTTATCGGCGACGGATAAGCCGCCGCCTCTCGCGCGTCCCTCTTACAGGGCGCGTGCTCGCGCCGGCCATTCACAAACAGCCAGCGCGGGTGCGTGGGAGGCGGCGACGGCTTATCCGTCGCTGATAAGGTAAGATTTTAGGGGCTTTCTGGGGGGTTTCACGCAGCGATTTCGGATGCCCCGCGGGGAGGGAGCTGATCGGCCCGGGAATCTTATAGGGGTGGGTGTTGGTCTGTATGCACAGGGTGTGGGAAACATATAAGATAGGCTCTTATTCAGGGTGAAGGTCCGGATTAATGTGAGCAATCTGTATGTACAGGGTGGGGGAAACATATAAGATAGGCTCTTATTCAGGGTGAAGGTCCGCTTTAAGTTTAGTCTTCATGGCAGTTCACTGTAGCACATAACATTGTGCCTAGTTTTTATTCAGTTTTTTTCCCTCCTCTTTACTAGTGAACAAAGTTTTTAGATGTTGTAACATTTTCACACCTCTTGCCAGAACATTCCGTGTTTGAATGCTGCTACATTAAACAGATGTACCTGATGTTTGGCAGATAAGCCTTTTGCGCAGATCAGGGCTGTGAGTTTGGCGTGACATTTTAATTTCTCTCCATATGTTCTACAGCTTTGTGCAGCTTTTCCAGCATTTTGCCTGATTTGGGCTCCAGCTTCAGAGTAACTTACTTTGCCTGGTTCAGAGGCCAAAGCAAGCGGACGGCCTAATAGGCCTCAGAGAAGAGTCCTGTAATGGAGGGGGTGTCCCACTAACTCTGGCTGGAAAGCTGCTGCTGCTGCTATTGGGACGCATTGATCGATCTATAAGATTCCCGGGCCGATCACCTCCCTCACCGCTCGGCATCCGAGATTGGGATGTCCCGCGGGGTGAAACCCCCCCAAAAAACCTTACCTTATGGGCGACGGACAAGCCGCCGCCCCTCTAGCAGTGCGCGCGCCCACGCCGGCTTTTTGTGAATGGCCGGTGCGGGCGCACGCCCTGTAAGAGGGACGTGCGGGAGGTGGCGGTGGCGGCTTGTCCGTCGCTTGTCCGTCACCGAAAAGGTACGTTTTTTGGGGGCGGGGGGGGGGGGGGGTTCACACAGCGGGATCTCGGATGCCCTGCTGAAGTGTACCAACACCCAGGATAATGAAAATCCTGGGTGTTGGTCCACTTTAAATTGTCCCTCCATTCCTCTGTGTGCTTGTCGGTGCTTTTTCCCTAGCAAGCCCAATTGAGGCTGGATGTCCACATTAATTAAAATATATTGGCCTCCTATTTAATTTAATACACAGCAGAGCGTTTTTGTAGGAGGCCATTTGTGACTAGGTTTGCCAGCTGTCCGGTATTTTTTTTTTTTTTTTTTTACTTTATTAGCCACCAGCTTGGTGGTGCGGATATTTTTTTTTACATGGTAATTGAGGATGGGAAAAGTATATTCACAATTACATTTACCAGTAAGACTACAATTACAGACACAGCCAAGCTAGTGGTCAGTAAGGTAATAAAAACTACCGGCCAAGTGGCAGCCCTATCTGTAACTGGTATAGAGTGTCCTGTGACATATAGGCTCACTGTGCCCCATATACGTATTCTAGGCCCTGACTGTCCTCTGCTGTATTGTTACTAACCTCTGACTAACGCTTCCTGTCTCTTCTCTCCTTACTGCTGCACTCGCTGTCTAGTTTTCGCTGTCTACAGCATTCCATTAGTATGCCCGCTATGAGGTAAGGTACTGGGGCTGTAACTACAAGATGTATGGTTCAGATTTTTCTAAGAAAATACTTTTTGCTTTATTACTCTACTAATAATGAAAAGGGCTCCAAGCTTTCACTTTCTCCCATGTGCTGGTTTGGAACCTGGTCACATTTGCATAATCATTCAAATTGTCTTTTTCAGTCATTCCTGGAAAGCAAACGTTCTCATGTACTCTAGGAGTGAAGTGGGGAGACCCTGTCCTATCTACCTTTTCCCTTTCTTTTGCTCTCTCAAAGAAGTGGGAGCGCAAGGAAGGGGAAAGGAGGGAGAACACAGTCAGTAAAGGCAAAATTGGGTCCTTTGTTTCCAACCTTGTGGTGTTGTTTAATAATATACAGTAATATAACCTTATCCAAATCTCTATAATATTCGGTACATATACCAATATTTGATGCAAAGTAGTATCTTAGCACTAAATTTATTCAGTTTTTAATAATAGTTTTCTGTTGAAATCGGTTTAGTAACAAGTTCTTGGTTTGTAGCAAGTGGTCCTCAGTATTGTAGCAAGAGGTTTATACCCATATTGTGTTGGGGTGGTGTAGACGCGTTTCACAATTTTATTGCTTCTTCAGTACACCATTTAAGACTATAATGTAAAAAAAAAATAAAAATAAAAAAAAAAAAAATATATATATATATATATATATATATATGTGAGTTACCATTTTGCATACATCATTTACATATTAATTTATTTTGTGAGTGCACTTACTCATAATGTAGTGGCTACTGGTAGTGTTCCACTTAGTTTGTCTCTCAGATTAGTGTATATCTGCAAAATGTACTCTAGGAACCAAACAGAGCAGTGTTGCACACAGAGGCATAGCTAGGCTTTCTGGCACCTGGGGCAAAAATTCAAAATGGTGCCCCCACCTGTTCTCAGGCACCCCTTTGGCGCCCCCTGACCTGCTGTACCCGGAGCACGTGCCCCCTAGCTACGCCTCTGGTTGCACAGCAAAATTCTAAAGGGTAAGCGTGCTACACCTAAGAAACAATGTAACCAACAAACTAAGACCACAACAATGTGGCCAAAGTAATGCTGCAACACTACACCAATAATAATGATGTATCAAATTTATTTAAGAAACACATAAATACAAGATAAAAGGACAATTAAAATGGGGAGGGGGGGTATCAAGTATCTAAACAACCAGAGTTTGGTATACAGGTAACGGGGCCACAATGTATGATAGTACCCTGATATTATACAAAATATATTGTAAATGCACAAGAAAGGCAATTAAATAATATGAATAAGGTGCTAATATCCATAACTACTCTCCCTAATCAAACTCAAGTGCCGATGACACCTCACCCTTTGGAAGTGGCGTGGCAGCCATGGGATTGCCCCATGTTGTTGGTAATCTTATTTTTCCTTGTTATATTTGTAATAAATAGAGATGGGAGAACCCAAACTGCAAAGTTTGGGTTTGTATTGATCTTTGCAAGTTTTGGTTCCCAAACCCAAACTCAGACTTCTGACTGAAGTTTGGTGATCGGCCCGAACATGGAAAACTCTGCACCCCCGCCACAGCCATTGATTTTAATGGGGACTGGGTTCAGGAATGAACTAGGACGAACTTGCCGAACCCGGGGGGTTCATTCATCTTTAGTAATAATGTCTCCAATGCCCAGGTATCTTGACTCAATTTGCAATTGTATTTATTACTGTGGACTGTTGATTTTGCAATATATACATTCAAATGAGTTCTACATTGAGCACTGGTGCTTTGAGGTTTATTAGGGAGTCCATCTAGGGTCTAGAACAGGGGTTCCCAACCAGTGGTACTAGTAGCCCTGGTGGTACTTGAGATCCTATCAGGTTGTAGAATGGTCTCTAAGCCGACCCAATTTCTCACCATGAATACACTTGCACAAAGCCTGATCAGCTCCATAAATACAAAACTGCTCCACACGCACCACCCGGGTGGTACTTGATCTAAATGAACAACAGAAAGTGCTACTTGCTGAAAAAAGGTTGGGAACCCCCCTAGTCTAGAAGAGTCCCCAGACACTAGAGAGAGCAGGTCAGAAGCTGTGCAAATTCTAGCAGCAGGCAGGGGGCAGCAGCTGCTAAAAACTGAAAGATTCCACCCCCCAGTTGCTAGCGGTTTGAATTCCTCCCCCGAGAGCAGATTCCCCCCAGCTATAACACAATGTCTGGCAGTGTAGAAACCTACTTTAACTTGACTCAGCAACAGGAGGCATGAATGCTGAAAGGGCTCAAGTGCGCCACAAAACATTAAAAAGGGCCCTGGCTATTCATCACAGTTGGCCAGTATTCAGTAATGTTCTTGGTACACAATGAAGTGCAAAAACATTTTTCTCTTGCTTCAGATTTTACAAGGTCAGCAGAAGGGAACAATTTCATACATTTGTCCAGGCTGTCCCTTTAAATGAATATTCTGCATTTGGAGACCATGCAGAGTGGGAGGTTAGATCTCTTAAAAGAGTGCCTCTAATTTTCTCCCTATGAAGCAATGAAAGGACCGTCTACTTTAGTGAAC
This sequence comes from Gastrophryne carolinensis, assembly GCA_027917425.1. NCBI lineage: Eukaryota > Metazoa > Chordata > Amphibia > Anura > Microhylidae > Gastrophryne > Gastrophryne carolinensis. Next base: position 368,611,753 of record CM051239.1, on the reverse strand, counting down.
CTTCCCTGGAGACCTCAGATCACGGCCGCACACAATATTCTCTATGGATGCCTCAGGTTGAGCTTCGTACACTGCCATACACCTCGAAATGTGGTTCCTGACCTCCGATACTGGGGGTGTGAGAGGCCAATCAACACCATGGAATCAGGTGAAAATAAGTAGGGGAGCCTAGTTCCTGCCTGGCAGCCCTGAGGTCTCTAGGGAAAGTACTAAAAAGACCCTTTAAATACACATTTGACTGGAGCCTCCCTTTAAATTTTGTTTGAAATAGACCATAACAGACTTCCATTTTCTGTTTAGGAATTCACCTACATACAAGTCTTTTGAAGAAAAGGTAGAAACTCTTAAGGTAAGGCTTTTGCTGCTGTTTTCATTTGTACAAGTTATCTGGGTCAGCAATATTAGCTCTGCAAACCCTCTACTTAAAGTGGACTAAAACCCATGCCGATCGACCCGTGATTCTATAAGATTTTCAGGCCGACCGATTCCCTCCCCCCAGGGCACCCAAAATCGGGATGCGCCGCTGTGCGAAACCCCCTAGGTCGCCCCATTCACTTACCTTGCTTCCCGGTCCAACGGTGCATGCGCGAGCCGCGTCCGCATCCCCGCTATCCCTCTAGCTGGGCACGTGTCTGCGCCAGCCATTTGTGAATGGTGCGCTAATTGGACGAGTGGCTGTGCATGCACCGTAGCACCAGGAAGAGGTGAGTGAGTTTGGCGATGTGGGGGGTTTCACACAGGGGGGCACCCCCAATCGGGGTGCCCCGTGGGAAAGGGCCAAAACTCAGGATAGTCAAAATCCTGAGTTTTGGTCCACTTTAAGGGTACAAGTTAAATAGCGCTTGTTTCAAACAATAGTTTTTTACATGGCCCATTCAGACCATAAATCACAGAATTACCATGAGTAGATGGAGCTATTAAAATTTGTTTTGCAAATTGAGATCTCAGGTGACTAGATGAGCAAGCTGGGTGTGCAATTCTTGAGTATATCTTCTAATATTTAGACAGCTATCACTAACTACTTGTAGACATGTGTTTTAGGCTAGTGGTCCTGGTCATCACAAGGTTAGAAGTGATGGCTGTACATAGCGATGAAATGAAATGTTTGTATGGCTACATCTACTTATTAAGAATCATGGAAATTCTGTGGTTCTTGGTTTGTATGGGCCATGTAAATGTTTTTTTTTTTTTATTTTAAATGAGGAGCAACAGCCTGTATGATGATTTCCTACCCCTGTGGCATAAACAAGGTTAAATCGATAAGGTTGTAGTCGCACACCAAAATAATGCTTGAAATCAATATAGAGAAGCAAGGAGAAGCTCACAACACACTATATAGAATACACTGTGGACCAATAGGCTATAACTTATTAACACCCAACACAATGTTATGCAAAAAGTGACAAGTTTTTAATATAGGCGACAATGTGACATACAATACACAAATGATAGAGTTGGCAATAAATGTAAAGGCAAAACCATATTTGCCAAAGAGAACAGAAGATGGCGCTATGGTATACATATCATGAGAGCCTGTGTCATCTCCAGACAGAACAAGCTTAGGCAGAATTAACCCTGTCTGCATAGTAGTGACAGTGCAGAGATGTGGAAATGGCACTGTAACATTAACCATTAAAAAAAAACAAGCAACAATTGCATAAACATGAGCAGTATGGCATATAATGTGACGGCAGTAAATGAAGCAAGAAATGCAGACATGGATGCAGTATACCTAATAAAGATGACAACCGGAACCACTTTCACCATTGCAGAGAGAATCACTTAGAGGGTTTGTCCGGGCTAAAAAAAAAAATATATTTATTTTTTGGCCCTTGAAGCTATTCCATCATACCCCAGCCTTAGGACCTCAAGGGTCCTAAGATCAGGTTCCCCAGCATTAATGTGCACCCCTGGAAGTCTCCTACCCCTAACAGTGGGTGTGCTCTATTCATTTACAATGATGTTGGGACCATGTTGCCAGTGAACTGTGTTTAGACAGCCAAGAAATCCCAAGATGTGTGCATGCAGCTGATGGGGACAAAAGGGAAGTATGTTCTTTTTGGCCTGCCTCTGTAATTTTACTTTTTTTTCTGTCCCCTTTTCTCTGGACTTTTAGCATGGCAGAGCAAGAGAGTTCTAACTTCTGTTATACCCAGGACAGAGTGGATTGTGATAATTGGAGGAACATGCCTTCACTAGTACTGGCCACTTAGGCCCCCCGTTCCCCTTTCATTGCCCTTACCAGGGGAGTAACTTGAGGGGGTGCAATTGGGGCTCAGAAGGTCGGGGGGCATCATTCTTTATCCTATTTGTGCTCACTTGGAATCATTTAGATATAGGAAGCAACATTTGTCTCAGTACAATGTTTACTGTATGAGCCATAAAAAGGGCCCCATGTAGTGCTCACATCTGGGCCCCTTCACATTTAGTTATTACACTGAGCCTTACCTATCTGTGGGATCCATGGGGTTGATTCGAAGCCAGGTAAGAATTCTCACTACTTTTTTAGGAGAGAAAACTACCATTGACTTTCATGGTCTACTTTGGGGCTGATTCAGAGCCAGGTGAAATTTATACCCGGTAGCCGATGAAAGTCAATGAAGGTTTTCTCTCCTAAAAAAGAAGTGAGAATTCACACCTGGCTCTGAAGCGACCCTCATGTCTAGGCCTGTCCTGCAGGGTTTTGATTTCATTTATGCCCCACAATCCCGGAAACAAAACTGAAACTCCATATAGGCCCTTCTAGTTGTAGTGTTTTTATATTAGATCAGCGTTTCCAGAATTGTATTTGGCGGCTCATGACAGTTCCTCTTGAATTAACAAGCTTCTTTTACAATGTCTAGTCAAAAGTCGGCGTCACCAAACAACCGTCTGGAGATTTCGGGGAAGTGCTGAACTCTGCGGTCAACGCCAGTGCCACAGAAGATCTGACAGAGGAAAATGAAGAGGAGGAGGAGGGTCATTGAGGTTGCCGGTGGTGCACACAGCCAAACAGAGAGATGCCACAAGACAATGCAAAGCACAGCCAGACCCCCATCTTGTCCTCACCAGACGTTTCTATGTTTCTTGTTCTTATTGCTTTGGGTCTTTGTACATTTCGTGGTAGAATCCTTATAGACACAACTATCTAAATAGTCATTGCTGGGGTTGGGGGGTATTGTTGTGCTTCTCTATAGCCGCCAATGTGTTTTGTTACACTGAATCTGTTCTTTACTGTGTAGACTGTAGACCAGTGTTTCTCAGTCCACCAATAGGTCAGGTTTTGCAGATCTACTGATTAAATAATTAGTGCTCAGACATAGCTACACTATAGAGCAGCTATGTGGAGATTCACAAAACATGACCTGTTGGTTGTTCTCAAAGAGAGGTTTGGGGAACACTGCTGTAGACACTAAAGCCGAGTACAATAAGTGTGCGGTGCCAATGGACTTGGATAGTGAGTGTACTATGGAACCCCAGCTGCCACTCAGCATTCCCCTTGTCCAGGGGGCGGCCACTCATACACATCTAATGCCTTGCACTCTCATATAAACCTTTCCTGTACTGTTGTTTGGAAGGATGACAAGGATTTTCAATAAATACATGTTTTTCATGTTAACGGGCATTGTATTCTTATTTTAGTATTTGTTTGTGTGTTTTTTTAGTGGTCAGAGTCCCCTGGAGTCTGAGACCTCAGGGCCGGCTGATTCACTCCCCACTGGGGCATTCCAAACTGGGATGCCTTGCTGTGTGAGACTACCAGGTTTGCCAGCAATTCTTACCTTTCCACCAAGGTCTATGCATGGCAGGCGCTGGCATCACTTGCATCCCTTATCAGCTGTGTGCGGCCACACCTGCAGTAACTGAATGGCTGTGATTGGCAGCCGAAGGGTTGCGAGTGATGCCGCGCCTTGCTGATGTGTGCGGCTGAGTATTCCACCACTAGTGAACATGGGTCGTACAGAGCCTGGGGGCTTCATAGGGGGGCCCACTATGACTTTTGCTATACAACACTGTGAAACATATGTATGCCCCTGGTTGTAAGCATAATTCTAGAAGGCATTATAAAGAAACATCCAGAAGTATGTTGTTGAGAGTGAAATAATGGATCACCAGCATGAGTTTATGAAAGATTGCTCCTAACTTAAAGGAGCACAATCGCAAAATTGTCTAATATTAAAAACCCATATAAACACATTGGCTAATGAGAGGAGGGGTTACTTATACACCCAAACTGAATAAAACTACTGCCAAGCTTGTGGTTTTATTCTCCTGGTAGGAATAAAATACAGGGGGGACAGGTTTAGTGTATCAGGGTGACAGAGCCTGTCATCCCTGATTTCCTCTTCCTTCCATTAATAAAAATAAAAAACAAACCTGGCTGAATATTTCTTGATTTTGGGTGTATAAGTGACCCCTCCCCCTGCCATCCAGCATATTTATATGGATTTTCATCATTGGCCCATTTTTTTGGCGCTAGTGCTGCTTTAATCCGTGTCTTTCAGATGGCAAGTGCCAACCTATATGTTGAAGTTTCAGCCAATAAAATATATCTAAATTATGCCGAAACAAATGCTGTCTCATATGATGACCTGGTACAAAGTTTGAAAATGTAGGGGCAGACAATATGTAAACGAAATGGAAACTAGTAAAACAATCAAAAAACAAAGATTAGTCCTAATCGGTACATATAAAGCTTAGACTCTTATTATTGCAGCACATGGGGGGTGAAAGCCTCCCCCATGCATGCACAAATTCAAAGGATACAAAAGCGAAAAATGGCAGCTGCTCAGACCAATTTTTAACTAACCCTGGTGACGCACTTACAATAGATAAATCTTAGAGGCAACAGAACACAACCCTGTAGCAACCTAGCAACCAATCCTATTATCGGTCTCTAAAATATGGTTAAAAACTCAGGTCTCAGGCACACACCTGCAGATGTATGTTCAAGCTGCACCACCATAAGCCAATGTGCCTCTGTGTAGCTGCTTTTCTATGAGTGTCCCCTTTGGGACAAACACTGTGATAGATAAATTGGGTGCGGGTTACCTGAGGTTGCCCTTTACCCCCAAGCCCCAAAAGGGGGATCATTACTATCTATGATTCTATTCCAGGTCATTACAAAAAAATGACAAATAAGTGATTTATTCTTAGGATACTCCAATGGACATGGAGCAGAGGAAATGGCCTCTAAAGCGAACTAGGAGGCTCTTAACTGCGATGTGCGATCCAATTTTGGAATGTCCTACCCAGTAAGGGATTTTGACTATCCTGGGTTGTGGTCCACTTCCCCGGGGCACCAGCTATGTGAAACCCCCCAGATTGCACGTAAAAACTCACCTCACCCCGCTCCTACGGCGCATGCGCAGCCGCTCCTCCAATCAGCGGGCTCGGAGCCGCTGAGGTATGTGCGTCAATGCGACGCCTTACCTCAGCGGCTCAGAGTACACTGGCGGCCGCATCTCGCGCTTCTCTCTAACAGGGAGCGCGCCCGTGCTGGCCATTCACAAATTGCCGCCGCGGGCACGCGCCCTGCTAGAAAGAAGCATGACATGCGGCCGCAGCCCGCGCATGCGCTGTTGGACCGGGACCCAGGTAAGTGCAGCAGGCGTCCTGGGGGGTTTCACACAGCGGGGCATCCCGATTTTGGATGCCCCGCATGGAGGGATCAGATTGGCCTGGGAATTTTATAGATTCCCGGGCCGATCTCGCTGGGTGTTGGTCCACTTTAAAGTGGACCAAAACCTCAGTAATTCACTATCCCAGGTTTTGGTCCTTGCTCTGGGGGCATTCTGGTTTGAAATGCTCTGCAAAACACACCTCCTCCCTTTCCCATGCGCGCAGCCAGATTCTCGCCCAATCAGCACCGTACGCTGTGCATATTAATGCAGGGCATATGGCTCTGTTGAGACACAGAGCCCAGCATAAGGGAGTGGCCACATCGCCAATCTCCCATGTACAATGTGCTCCTGTTCCCAGCTTCCCTAAATTGCTAGCCGCAGGAGAACAACTTCTCCATTTTGATTCCCTTTTAAACCGGACCTTCACCCTGAATAAGGGCCCATCTTATATGTTTCTCCCACCCTGTACATAGAGATTGCCCACTACCTGCATCTACTGAATTTTCTGAGTCTTTAAACATCCAAGATGGCAGCCCATGGGGTCTCAGGCTGCCTGCAGACAGGAAGTGTCTTCTGATTGTGCCACTCTGCATTATGGGATTGCTGACCATTCCCTGACCCCAGCTCTGCTCTGTCTGCAAAGCACAGCCCCACTGCACCTTTGACCTTTCTCCTCTCCTCAAGTGATGCTACCGAGCCAAGATGGTGGCGCCCGTATTCTAGAGTCCTGAACAGAGTTGCAGGTCAGCGGGGGAAAGAATAAAAAATTAGTGATTAAAAACGTTAAATATATTAATTTTAGATGGTGGGGAATAGTTTTTAAGGGTTTGGGCTTTTCATTAAATGATGCTGAAGGTCCACTTTAAGTAGCAGCCCCCCCCATTCTGCTTGTGCATCACATGACCACTGGCTTCAAATAGACCTCGCGAATGACACTTCCCTTCTGGCTAATCAACAAATAATTTGTCAGGGATCACAAATTTAAATTAATTTAAAGCACCAATGTGGGAGTCATAAATTACCGCTTTAGGAATAAGTTGTTGGAGTAGATATTACCTTCTTTGCACCCTCCTTAGCTTTCCCAGATCAGCACCCCCTACAGTCATCATTTCAATGTTTCTGGTCACCTGAGGGGCCAAAAGAGAGAGCCACATTGCTATAGAGTAGCAATGCTGGCCTGGTGGTGAGGGGGGTTGGGTATGTATAGACCCTTTTGTTATAGCTTATAACCCCACCACCACATTATTGACTCTTTTTGCTCACTAGAATGGCTCGCTTCCCCCAGCTTGGCTCACCTTTCCTGGGAGAAAGGTTGTGATGCCGCTGTATAGAGCCCTGGTGAGGCCACAGCTAGAATACTGTGTGCAGTTCTGGAGACCTTACCTGCAAAAAGACATAATTCAAATAGAACAGGTCCAAAGGCGGGCAACGAAAATGGTGGAAGAACCTACACTTTAGAGTTAATCTTATTTGTAGGCTTAAAGCACACCTTGCCCGTTTCATTTATTTACCAAAATATATATCTCTAGGGTGCAAAAGAAGAACCTAAACTTAAAACTTATCAGGAGAGACCTAAAGACTTAATTTGTACAGTCTGGAGGAACGAAGGGAGAGGGGGGACATGATTGAGACCTTTAATATGTGAAAGGATTCAAAAAGGTTAAGGAGGGAAGTGTTTTAAGAAACTTAAAACTTAGAACAAGGGGCCACAACCTGAAACTAGTCGAAGGAAAGATCAGGAGCAATGTTAGAAAATATTATCTTACAGAAAGAGTAGTAGATGCTTGGAACAAACTTCCAGCAGCGGTAGTTGAAAAATCGTCAGTCATTGAATGTAAACATGCCTGGGATAAGCACACATCTATCCTAAGATAAAGAGTACATACAGTATACACATAAGGGCAGACTAGATGGACCGTATGGTCTCCTTCTGCCGTCCTATGTTTCTTTAAGATTTTTGGCTTAAATAAGGAGAAACTAAGGTTTCGTACATCCTTAGTAAGCAAATGTGTCCATATGGGGCAGAGAGGACATGGAGGATGATTGTGGATTACACTTCAGTTATGTAGGAAGGATGTCGTTTTCTTGAGAGTTTATTTACGTGTCCTGTGGCTGGTTAGTTCTCTTAAATTCTAACACCTAAACCTTACAACCAGACGAGATAAGTTGTTACTAAACATTTCTATGTAGAACTTGTATTGAAAAATATATGTTACTGAATAACATACAAGTACAAAACACGCACAGTGGAGTGTCCCTTCAAATGACAATGGTGCCATCTTGTGGACAATCCATTTACAATGACTTAATTCACTAGTTAGACCATTGTATATAATGATGGAAACTAGAGGTTCGTTGGAATCACATTTAATGGGTAATTCCACTTTTTATGGAATTTTTAAAAGTTTCCATTATTGTGTGCCAATATGATGTGCTGAGATTATCTGTTATTTTTTTCTTTTCTATTTTTTTGCAACTCCATGTTATAACAATGTGTTTACCTTAGCAATGTACGTCAAAATGGTGTTCTGATGTACAGATCAGAATTCTTCCTGACTCTGGCTTGCTAATCTAATTGGCTGAGGCAGAGATGATAAGTTTAACCCCATCTGCGTTAATTCAACTAATTCAGATAGGGGGCAACACAGTCTACTAGGGTTCCAGTAGCTAAAGGGTTACTGGCAGTGTTCTTAGCTGGGGAGGTAATTGCTGCTGCTTTGTTTAGCCAAAGCTGCTTATGAGCTCACCTGTTACAGTGGAAAGATTCTGAGATTTATAGTCAGAAAGTATACTAAGCTTTACTAAAGGGCAAGAAAGCCACTCTCACTTTACCAAAACAGAAACACAGGAATATAAGAAACAGCATGCTGATAAGTAAATCACAGGTCTGGGGGCACAATCCTAACACACAGGTATAATTTAAATTCCAGAAGAGGAAAACAATAAGGAAGAAAATCAAAAACCTGGCAAAAGGGAGATTTCCTTTAAAGTGGACCAACACCCAGGATTTTGACTATCCTGGGTATTGGTCCACTTCAGTGGGGCACCCTGATCGTTGAAACCCCCCAGAAAGCCCCGAAAACTCACCTGACCCCGCTCCCACGTGACTCGCTCGTCCAATCGCTGCCGCCGGACAAGCAGAGGCAGCGACGGACAAGCTGAGCGTGGGCCGCCGCCGCCTCCCGCGCGTCCCTCTTACAGGGAGCGCGCCCGCGCTGGCCATTCACAAACGGCCGGCGCATGTGCACGCCCTGCTAGAGGGACGCGTGGGAGGCGGCGGCCCGCGCATGTGCCGCTGGAACGAGGATCAGGGGTGCCCCGCAGTCAGGGAGCTGATCGGCCCGGGAATCTTATAGATTCCCGGGCCGATCAGGGGAGGGTGTTGGTCCACTTTAAACAAATCACTGTTAAAAAAAAATACGCTCACCTCTGTCCACGTTCCAGTGCTGGGCGTCATCCTCATCCCCCAGCAGGCCTCCGGTTTCTTCAGTGGGACGGAGGACACCGATTCTCTGTCCTGTGCTGGGCTCCCGGCAGCTCGCTCCCTGTTGCTGGGAGGGGCTATTTATAGGTGAGGACTGTGCTACCGGTTCACTCCCGTCCTATAAATAGCCCTTCACTGGTGGAAACTGGGTTCGGGGTTGGAGCATCTGTGTCATAAGTCCCACTAAAGACAGCAGAGAATGGGGTGGGACAGAACCCAAGGAAAAGATAATAAAGCCCTTTTTTTCGGGTATGTGTGCTTTTTCACATAACCCTTTGTTAACTGGTAAAGGGGTCATTGAGAACTCCCTGCCCAATAACCTGCACCCCCAGTGGCTAGGGGGGAGCAGAAAAGCCTGATGCCTTTGTGGGCTGGTAGCTATTAGCGCTGCTTGGACTCTGAGCCCTAGGATTCTTATTGAGATACATAGCTGATGCCTGGGCTGCTTTTGCTGGTGAGAGGGAGCCCCACACCATTTATGTATTGTTTATTTAAAACAAGGATTAAAACTCAGGATTTTGACTATCCTGAGTTTTGGTCCTACCCCCGGGGCACCCCAATTGGGGATGCCCTGCTTTGTAAAACCCCCCCAGGTCACCGGAAAAAACATACCTCTTCCCAGTCCTACAGCCCATGTGCAATCAGCACGCTGACTGCTGCATCCCCTGCTACCCTCTAACAGGGAGCATGCCTGTGCCGGCCATTCACAAATGCCTAGCGTGGGCACGCGTCCTGCTAGAGGGATAGCGGGATGTGGCTGCAGCTCACGCATTGAACCGGAAAAGAAGGTAAGTGTATGGGCGACCTGGGAATTTCACACAGTGGGGCATCCCGATTTTGGAGGAATCTTATAGATTCCCGGGCCGGTCGCCATGGATTTTGATTCACTTTAAGGGCAGATTTTCCGACCGAGTTCTGCTACGCATGTGACCGCGCCGGACAATCAAAGCGCTGGATTTCTCCGGTTACTAAGGCGAAAGGTAATATTTTTCCTGTTCTGTGCCGTTAACTCACATGGGGGCCTCCGCAATTAATTAATGGGTGTCCTTGTATGACAGGGCCTCATGATTTAAACCGTGGGGGGGCTCCCAAACTGTGCATGCCCCCTTCATTTTAAGGGTGCATAACGGGAGAAATATTACCTTTCTATCCATTTTCAAAAAAATGGGTGTTGTTCTGGTTTAAATCATGAGGCCCCTTCATAACAATGGACACCCATTACTTTTCACAGCCTGATGGCATTTTACTTCCTTATCCTTGTGTGAAAGTCCCAGGATCTCCTGTAAGATCTCAGCCATTTAGCCCATGCAGTTGTTGAGCGTGAGTTTTAAAGTGGACCAACACCGAGAGGTGATCGGCCCGGAAATCTATAAGATTCCCGGGCCGATCACCTCCCACCCCGCGGGACATCCGAGATCGGGATGTCCCGCGGGGTGAAACCCCCCCATACACCCCAAATCACCTACCTTATCTTCCGCCGCCGCCGCCTCCCTCGCGCCCCTCTAGGCGTGCGCGCGCCCGCGCCGGCCGTCTGTGAATGGCCGGCACGCACGCGCGCGCGCCGAAAGTGACGCGAGGGAGGCAGCGGCGGAAGCCGCTTGGACGTTCCTGTTCCCCGCCTGGACGTTGGCGGGGATTGGACCGGGCAGTCACGTGGGAGCGGGGAGAGGTGAGTTTATTGGGGTTTCTGGGGGGTTTCACACAGCGGGGTACCCCCGATCGGGGTGCCCCGCCGAAGTGGACCAAAACCCAGGATAGTCAAAATCCTGGGTGTTGGTCCACTTAACAAGCAATCCAAATTGGGATGACTCGCTGGAGAGGAACACCTAGGATAGTGAAAATCGCATGTTGTTCCTCTTTAATGATTACTGCCAGTGCACCACAAGATACCAGGGACTGAATCTGGTAAAGTGATGTGATAACTGCATAGGTCTACTCTACAGGCAAAATGCTTAGAGAGTTCAGACCTACAATGGATCAGGTGGTGGCCCTGAACTGGATTTCATTGCACATTCTGCCAAAGAAAGATTTAAAAAAGGCACCATCGATGAGATTCACCCAGAGGGTTTCTGCCCCCCCCTCTCCCCCATGGTGCTGCCCTAGGCTCAAATCTTGTCAATTTCACTTCTCAGCATAGCGGGAAAGGATTGATTCAAATGTTATGCTTACTTTCTGTTGGTTCAAAAAGAAAGAAAAGTCCATTTAACAGAATATCTATGGGCATAGCTGCCATTAAAAAAATAAATGTTAAATAGAGATTTGACTGGGGCACCTGGAACTGACGACCGGTGAAACAAATGTTTCTTTTTAATTCAGCATGTAAATGTCTAGCGGGTCACAGCGCCCCTCATTCTTGCTGACGGCCAATGGCTTGAAGGAAAGCTGGATTTTACAAGCCACTGGTTGTCCAGCCAGAGCCGATGTCCTAAATCCACCACTGTAGGTGCCACCCTGGATCTGGCCAAGGGGTTTCACCAGTATAGGTTGTCTTTAAAGGGCATGAGCATCTGTAGGCTTACCTTCCATCCAAATGATCTGTTCAGATAGGCTTCTTTAAAACTTGTCAATTAAGGAGAATAACCCACTGTCACATTACAGGCCAAGGCTTTGCCACACTTCCATCCTGCACACTATTAAAGGGATTGACCACCCAATAAACAATAACAAAAGGTTACTTACCTTGTGTCTGCAGTAGTCCTACTCCGACTCCGGAAACTCAAACTGACCCTATCTAACAGGAGAATAATCCATCCAAGCTCTAGCCCAAGCAACAGCTCACTGACTCCACATCTGGCCAAAAGTGACCCATAGGTGCGCTGGGCAGACCTGCAGAGCTCTATGCGCACCATCCTGGTGGAATCCTATTGGCTGCTTTGAATCATGTGCCAATGGGAGCATGGAGGTGGGAGCTTCTGTCTGTATTTAAGGCAATGCCCACCGGTGTTGTTGGACAGGGAAGAGGTGAGCTGTACTGGGGGATTACACACTGGGGCAACAAAATTTGGGATGCCCCTGGGGCACAAAACAATACCCAAGGTTTCCCAGATTTCTTTCAGCTTTAAGCCTATGCTGAATACATTTTTGAAACATGTGAGTGCCACAAGCACCTGCAGCCAACTGAGGAGGTTACCCAGCGATCATCTCTCCAAGGTAAAGGGTGATAAACATTTATTTTCTTTGTCATCCTATGAAAACCTTAATAAAGTGCACCAATCACCGTAATCTGGGATACCCCAATGTGTGCAACCCCACTGATCGCCATCCTTTCCATTGGGCCCATGGTCCATTCTTGGGCTCTTGTCCATAAGCTGTGCATATTAAACAGAGCTTCTGTCTGTCTGCCAGAAAAGGAATTTTCTACAGCGAACGGCAGGGTGTCACCATTTCCTGTACATGATGCCTGTTTCTGTAGATGATGCCATGAGAGAACAAATCTTATAAATAAAATGGAGAAGCCATATTGATGGGGCCCCCTCAACCTTATGGTCCCTGGTTCTGTTGCTACCCCTGTACCACCTATAGTTTTGCCTTGGTAGATCTGTTTCCAAACATACATGGCATACAGTGCTGATTGCACTAGAGACTGTGCATTCTCCATGGGACCACTGCAAAGGTGAGTTTTGAGGGGATTTAGGGGGTTAACACAGCGGGGTATCCAAATTAGGGATGCCCCAGGATGGTGACAATCCTGGTGATAAATCTACTTTAAAGTAGACCTGACTTCCTCCCCCAGGGCATTCAGATTCAGGATGCCCCACTATGAGAAACTCCTAGGAAGCCCACTAGAATCACCTTCTCCCTGACCCAATGGCGCATGTGTGAGCCACAGCAGCCGTCTGCTATACCATTAGCAGGGTGCGCACCCGTGCCAGGCATTTGTGAATGGTCGGCGCATGCATGCACCCTATTAGAGGGTAGCGAGGATGTGGCTGCCAGCACGCTCGGCTCTGCTTGGCTCCGCTCAGCCCTTAGCCGAGTCTTAGGCTACATTCAAACCTATCCAGATGTGTTTGTGTTTCTGCATAAAAAGTTATGCCATGTATCCTCTATGGCCCCTTTCTCACCTTTCCAATTTGACATGTTGCGGTTGGTGCATAGCCAAAAAAGTCCTGTTTGCTGCGTTCCAACCGGACTGCAACTGCAGATATATTCTGTGTCTATTCTATGGAACTGCAAAAAAACACAGTTCAACTGCAAAACGCACCTGATCTGCAACCGCAAAGTGTGAATGAAGCCTTAGCCGATTTGATATGCGCAGTCAAGCGTGCTGATTGGATGCGAGGCCTCCCATGCGCTGTAGGACCGGCGAAAAGGTGAGTATTGGTGGGCGACCTGAGGGTTTCACACAGTGGGACATCCATCCTGCATTGGTGTGCCTCGGAGGCAAGGACCAAGACCCACGATAGTGACAATCCCAGGTTTGGGTCCACTTTAAAGTTTAAAGATTTTGACTATTCTGGGTTTTGGTCCACTTCCTCGGAGCACCCCGATCGGGGGTGCCCCGCTATGTGAAACCCCCCAGATTTCCAGGTAAAACTCACCTCACCCCGCTCCTACGGCGCATGCGCGGCCGCTCGTCCAATCAGCGCACTCGGAGCCGCTGTGGTATGCGCATTAATGATACGTCTTACCGCAGCGGCTCCGAGCGCACTTGCGGCTGCATCTAACAGGGAGCGTGCCCATGTTGGTCCGCGCATGCGCGTTGGACCAGCAGTAAGGTAAGGTTTGCGGGCGTCCTGGGGGTTTAGCACAGCGGGGCCTCCAGATTTTGGATGCCCGCAGGGAGGGATCAGATCGGCCTTGGAATCTTATAGATTCCCGGGCCAATCCACCAGGGTGTTGGTCCACTTTAAGGAGAATCATCCCAATTTCTCACTGAAGAATTGAGCGCCAAACCACGCAAGTTCATAGTCTTTAAAAAACCCTAAAAAATCTGTACACCGCAGCCCATTATAGGGCTGATTCAGCACCGTGACAATGTTTTTGTTCTCATGTGTTTCGTGAGAAGACATTTTTAAAAATGTTTTTCTTTCCTTAGTGCAATGTAGCGCCATTTTTAGTTGTGCAAATTATTTAAAAATGTGCACAGCTAAAAGTAGTGCAGAATTGCACAAAGGAAAAAAATAATTTTGAATTTTTTTTCTCAGAAAAAACGTGAGAAAAAAAATCTCATAGCGCGGAATTATCACATAATGGCCTCCATTCAATAAGTTGAAAAAAAAATCTCATGGTAGTAAAAAATGCAATTCATGAGAAAAAAGCCTGAGAATGTCACTGTTACTGAATCACCAGCAAGGAAGACAATGAAAGTCAATGGCACTTTTTACTCCTGAGAAAAGTAGAGAACTCTTTACTTATTGACTTTCATTGTATTTTTATCTAGTGATTCAGTAACAGTGACCTTCTCAGGATTTTTTCTCATGAATTGAATTTTTTTCTACCTTAAATGAATCGAGGCTATTGAATCAGTGTGTGCAGGGAACTGCGAATCGGTAGGTCGCATATTTAGGCGGCAGAGGGCGCCCTCGTCTTCTTTTTTGGGCCGTCTCCTCTCCTTCCCTGTTCCAGGCGCTCTATGGTACTTGGAGGTCACGGGTTGTGTGTATGGGATCCAGCAAGATGGCGGCGCCCTGTTTGAGACATGCCGGCAGGTGGCTGTGCAGGTTACGGGCTCCGGTACGCGTTCCCGGGCGTCTGTTGAGTACGACGGTGGCTGACGGGATTGAGGCTGCAGAGGAGACCGGAGGGAAGGTGAGGAGGTTCCCCTGGAGATGCTGCCAATACACCTGTATTGCTGGAGGGCAGCCAGTCGCATGCCAGGGCTTTTTCAGCAGGTTTTTATTCACAAAGTAAAGGGTTTTTATTTCTTATTGGCTTCCTAAAGAGGACCTAAACAGACCCCGAGTCTATAGGTCTCCCCAGAGCATTCTCTACCTGTGAAGCATCCCAGTTAGGGATGCCCTGTTGTGTGAACCCCCAGTTTTGACAGGAATCTTACCTTTCCGGGGCATACTGATTTGGGATGCCCCTTTCTGTGAAATTAACTAGTTTGTGAGTGTTCTAATCGCAGCCTCAATCCCACTATGCATCTGCTTAGCTGCTATGCCCCCCTGCACCAGACATATTTGAATGGGAGGTTTGCACAGCTGTGGGAGCGGCCTGAAGCCAGTATTCAGTTTTCCTAGCCGCTTATTAATATACATGGCTAATATTGCTTATTGGAGGAGAACCTGCACATGTGCCGTGGGATCGATTGTGCAGTAAGAATATTCATGATCCCGGGGGCTTCATAGAACAGGGCATCCCAAATCAGCATGGCCGAGGACATGGACCAAAAACCAGGATGATTTAAAGCGGAACAAAACCCTAAGCGGATGGCCCTGGAGTCTCCAGGACCAATCTGCTGGCCTTCCCCTGGGGTATCCCAAATTGGGATGCCCCTGCTGTGTGAACATCCCCCCCCCCCCAGGTCGCTTGCAAAACCCCCATTTTGCCCTGGCTCCCAATTCGATGTAAACAGCAGCAACTGCATCCCCAGAATCTCTGGACTGAGGCTCGCGCTGTAAATATACGTTCAGATAGTCCGGCGATGGGATTGTACCCCAATCTACAGTGCACTGGCGATTAGCCCACGCTCACTCCCAATTGCCAAGTTTTGGTCTAAATAGACTGATATGCTGATATCAATATACACAGCACACAGCTCTGATTGGTAGAGAGCCCGCACATGGGCTAGAGAATCAGGGAAAGGTCGGTTTGTTTTGAATTGGGGGCTATTCCAAATCCTGCTTTAAAGAGAAATTGCCCTTTCCTGTGTGGTGTTCCTCGGGGGCATCCCAAATTGGGATGTCCTGCTGTGTGTTTTTCCCCCCAGGTTGCCCGATTTACTCACCTTCCTGTTACCACGGCACAGGCTTGGCTGAAACCGAGCAAGCTGATCAGCCTTCTCAGTCAATCAGGGCACTCAATTTCATTCGGCTCCCTTACAGCTAAACCGCCTAGATGGCTAAGCAGCTAAGCATGTCGCCAGCCATATCCCCCGCTCAGGCCTTGCACGGGTGCCTGCACGGCTAAAGGCGAGCGAGGATGCGGCTGAGACACAGCAAGGGCTTCCGGTATCAAGTTAGTGGATCTGGGGAACCAGGGGGGTTTACATGGCGGGGCATCCCAATTTGGGATTCCCCAAGGAGTGAAGCTTGGCTGACCCTGGCGTATTTCAGACTCTTTTGTCACATTGTCCTTTGTTTTGTTCCCCCCTTGCCGGAGCATCCCAAGTGGTGCTGTATGAAACCCTGCCCTGCACCTCATATGCTTAACTTGTCAGTGATTCCACGGCGCATGCATGGGCTCTCCTCCAAACGGGTTCCCTGGATGGCAGGCTAGCCATGCGCTGTGCTTACCCACATCATTTAGATATGCCTGTACGCAGCTCCAAGGAGAGGCTCCTGGTTAGAGGGAATTTTTTTGGGGGGGGGATTTTCAGACATACATGCCCTTTGCATGCATGCACATACATAGGAATTTTTCTGCATTTAACCCATCTGTGCAGTGAGAGAAACACATCAGTTAGTGGACACATGCTGGATCGGTGGGCTGTCCTAGCAACAGCACCTGGGTAGCACTTAGGCTTAAGCTGCCTTGCTCAAGAGAACTTGTGTCCCATCTGGGAATGAAACCTGCTATCCTCCAGTCAAGACACTTGCCTGCACATGCACCATGGCATCACCAGCGAGGTAAGCATATCGGGCAAACTACTGGGTTTCACACAGTGAGGCATCCCAAATGCCCCAGGGGAAAGCTATAACCACCCGGAAATGCTGTCTTCTGGACTCTGGAGACGGCTTACCAGGGTTGTGGTCCTCTTTAAAGAGACCCTCCATTCAAAGCTGAATAGAGGCTCACACACTCATATCATCCCCATCCCCTTTTGGAATTCCCCACCACCCTGCACCACATGGCACCTACCACTTCCAAGTACTTTGCTGCCCACGTGATCAGCCAATCAGGTTCACCCAGCGACCGAGTACTTTACAGTGCAACCATCACGATTGACTGCCAGAGGTCACATGGGCGGCATGGAAGAGGTGGGTATAGAGCTACAGGGTCTTGAGCTGGTAGAGTTTTGACTGGAGGTCTCCTTAAAAAAAATGTCCCATCACAATGGACTTTGCATAGCGAGGCCCTAAGCAGAAATACCATTCAAAGAACTGTTCAGGCAACGGGGTAACTAAGTGTTCCAACGTGTTATCTCATGTTTGTGTCAGAGGCTGTGTTTATAATCAATCATTGTTTGCTAAGTTTCCTTTTATTCAGTGATATCCTCCTCCCAGCTCCTGACCACGCTGTGCATTTTAATGAAGGACTCTTTATGTCTGGTAGTCAATGATTGATTATAAACACTGCCCCTGACACAAACATGAGGTAACACCCCTAGTTAAAGAGAAACATCAGGGGAAGGTTAAAACCTCCCCAAGCCTCCCAGATCTTCTCCCCACGCCCCGCCCCCCACCCTCCGGTTTTACCTTTGGGAAGTACCGTATATATTCGAGTATAAGCAGAGTTTTTCAGCCCACTTTTTGGGCTGAAAAAAGCCGCCTCGGCTTATACTCGAGTCAGTGAAATGGAGGAGAAAAGGTAGGAGGAGCTAAGGTGCGCGCCCCCCCGCGCAGCCCCGGTCGCCGTCGGCAGTGAAGATGCTGGAGCAGTGCGGGGCATGTGGTCCTCTTGTGTCCCCCTCATCAGGTAGGTGTGTGTGTGCTGGTGTCTTCTGAATTAATAGTTCCCGGTGCCTGCGGGCGCAAAGAGACTTCCTGGCGTGCGGGGGGAGGGATGAAAAAAACTTACAGCTGGCGTGCAGGAGTGAAGGCAGCCGACATCGCTGCTGTCAATCTGCGAGCAGGGGGTGGGGCAGTCGTCCACTAAGAGCAAGTCTGCTCTTAGCATTACCCGGGTGGTGAGCAGCGTTCCCTGGAAGCTGCTTGGCTGCGCGTCTGCGCTTTTTGTCCCCAACCTTCACTCAGCAAAGAGGTTGGAACGCCCAGGGACGCAACGAATGGGAGACAGGAAAGGGGAGAAGGATGCACACCAATGCTGGCTGTGTGCTCCTCTGCCCCTACAGGCCAGGGCGGGATTTTTATGATAAAATGGCAGCAGGTAAAGCTTCTTTAGTGATAGCGCTGCCACATCTCTGTGTACTGTTATTGCATACCTCCCAAGTTTTCCTGATTTGGAGGGACTGTCCCTCTTTTGAGTCCATGTTCCCCTGTTTACCGGTAGCTGCTGCATTTCCCACCCTAGGCTTATACTCGAGTCAATAACTTTTCCAGTTTTTTGTGGTAAAATTAGGTGCCTCGGCTTATATTCGGGTCGACCTATACTCGAGTATATACGGTATTTACTCGCCTCACCAAGGGATCCATCTTCTAGGTCCCTCCTAGGTCCTTCTAGGTTTCCGGGTGAAGTTCCGAAGGGTGGCACCAGCTTGCATCCCATAAGGCACTGAACGCAGCCCTCGATCTTGCGCCTGCGCAGTGCCCGTGAATCGGATGCTTTTGGCCCCCCATAATACTGCGGGACTTTGCTGATCGGCACTAGACTTTGAAGAGCACTGCTAAAGCCGGTGCAGGGGGCATCAATCGGGCCCTGAAGCAGCCGGATTTTGCTGCAGCAGGGTTCGGCCACATCCAAAAGGTAAGTAGGGGCATATGGGGGGGGGGGATCGGCCCCTTTTTATTTTCAGTATTATCTTCCTTTTTAACCCTTTGTCTGGAATGTCCCTCTAAAAGGATACAGAAGGCAAGGGCAATTGTTAGACCATCGTGTCGGGCTACGTTTGGCACTGTCCTAAACTGTTTTCTGTTTTTAACCCTTTAAATGCCAAGCACGTAGTTTCTACGTGGTTGCTTCTCCTACCCTTAAAGTGGACCAACACCCAGGGGTGATCGGCCTGGAAATCTATAAGATTCCCGGGCCGATCACCTCCCACCCCGCGGGACATCCGAGATCGGGATGTCCCGCGGGGTAAAACCCCCCAGAAACCCCAAAAAGACCTTACCTGATCCGCCGCCTCTTCCGCCGCCGCCTCCCGCACGCCCCTCCAGACGTGCCCGCGCCGGCCCTCTGTGAATGGCCGGCGCGGGCGCCGAGAGTGACGCGCGGGAGGCGGCGGAAGAGGCTTGTACGTTCCTGTCCCCCGCCTAGACGTTGGCGGGGATTGGCTGCGGCGTTCACGTGGGAGCGGGGAGAGGTGAGTTTTTTGGGGTTTCTGGGGGGTTTCACACAGCGGGGCACCCCCGATCGGGGTGCCCCACCGAAGTGGACCAAAACCCAGGATAGTCAAAATCCTGGGTGTTGGTCCACTTTAAGTGCCAAGCACGTAGAAACTACGTGCCTGGCATTTCCCCCAAACAGTTAAAAAATAGAAAAAAAAAAAACACTTACCTCCGGTATCCCCGTGAACCTTGGGGTCCCCTCTTCCTGCGGGGGGCATCCGATCGCCCCCCGTCGTCCGTCTTCAGGAGGGGGCCCGAAACCAGCTGCCCCCCCCCCCCCGTTTCCGGCGCTGACATCGGCGCTGTAAAAAAAACCAAAAAAACAAACTGTCATTTACTCACCTCCGCGCCCGAGCCTTCTGTCGGGTCTCCTCTTCACCAGGGGGGGGTCCGATCCCCCCCCCTGGGCTGCGCAGTCTTCAGGTGAGGACCCTCTTCCGGGTCCTCACCTCTAGTAATGGCGGCGATGGCTGCCGCCTCCTAGCCCCGCCCATTGTGGGAGGACCAGGATGACGTCATCCCGCTCCTCCTATACCCCCTCCGAGCTCCGGCATCTGTCAGATGCCGGTGGTGATCGGAGCAGGGCGGGTGTCAGGTGAGGAGGCTCCGATCGGAGCCCCCTCGCCTGTCACCCGCCCTGCGCCGATCACCACCGGCATCTGTCACTGAGATGATCGGCGCGGGACAGCGGCGAGGGACGTCGGATCGGAGGTGAGTACAGTGTAAAATAAAATAATAAAGATTTTTTTTCTTATGTGTCTGTGTCATTTTTTACTTTTAACACCTTGTGAACTGGTAAGGGGTCCATGACCCCTATACCAGTTCACAAGGCTGGGGGGATGGCAAGCCCACTAGAACAAGCTGGGTACCCTTAGAAAGCTTAACGTGTGTACTTTCAGGGAATATATGGTTTATGGGGGATATTCCAAATGTCAAGGGTTGTTTTGGTTGAAAAATCGCAAGGTGCGCACTTTGTCTGCAGAGCTGAAATTTTCAAGTAAAATTACCGTTACGCACATGCTTTACTTTGGGGTGTTTGGCAACTCTTCCCTTGACAGTAGCAATGCATGTTGGGTATTGTTCTGTTCGGGGGATGTTGCGTTTTCAGATTAAACTTGTTTTTTCTTGTTTGTATATAGTTTTTTTAGGAAAATGTGGCTTTGATTCTGCTTTTTTATCCTTTTTTTAGGGAAACTCTTTGCAACCAAAGAATCCATTGAGGGATTACTTCCAGAAAACTATGGCCACATCAACAAGCCTGGTACGCCTAGAAAGCCTGAGGTGTGTGCTTCCAGAGAATATATAGTTTGTTGGGGGTATTTCAAATGTAAAGGGTTGTTTTTCTGGAAAAACTGCAAGGTGCACATATTGCATAGCATAGTTGTATTTTGTCTGAAAATCCCCTAAAGCGCTGTTTCAGTTTGGGGGAGACTCCTGGGCAGGAAAGGTTGTCTACCTATACATATGTGGTACCGCTGTAACCGGGAGAAATTGGGATTTCACATGCAATCATTGACAAACTTACATTTTTTATTACAAAAAAAACTACTTTTTTTTTAACATATTTCACCCAAAAATATTGAGAATACACCTAAAAAATGACAAACAAGACATTTCATGTTAAAGCTCAGACTCTGCTGAAAAAAACAATATATCATTTTCCTGGGAAATCCCTGGAAATCCCTTCAAAAATCACATTTGAACATGGGGAGCGCAAAATAGTGCAAAATGGTCTGGCAACAGAGTGTGACAAAAACTCCAGGTAGGCTGGCACTTAAAGGGTTAA
The DNA here is from genome assembly GCA_027917425.1 of Gastrophryne carolinensis. Lineage (NCBI taxonomy): Eukaryota > Metazoa > Chordata > Amphibia > Anura > Microhylidae > Gastrophryne > Gastrophryne carolinensis. The sequence continues at coordinate 368,590,609 of CM051239.1, read as the reverse complement.
ATTGAAGAAGAAATTGGTGAGATATTAAGGTTTACAGTTTCACCTTATGATCTGTTTTTTTGAAAAATGTAGGCATGGCCTTTGGCTCTGTGATTCTGCATAATAATCAATATAATTGGCGGGGTCTGTCAGACCAGCATTCTGATCACTCTGGCTGTTTTCAGTCTGATGATGCAGAGCTTTAGACCACCATCTTAGCCTATTATTGGTGGTCTATGGCAAAAGAATTCAGGGGGTGTGCCACTACTCTTTTTGCCTTCTTTCAACTTTCAGAAGCAGCTGTGTTCTGACAGGAAGGGAGAGGGCAGCCATGATGAGGTGATCTGCTGAAAGTGGACCAACACCCAGGATTTTGACTATCCTGGGTTTTGGTCCACTTCGGTGGGGCACCCCGATCGGGGGTGCCCCGCTGTGTGAAACCCCCCAGAAAGCCCCAAAAACTCACCTGTCCCCGCAGCCAATCCCCGCCGCCGGACAAGCGCACCCGCCGCCGCCGCCTCCCTCACGTCACTCTTACAGGGAACGCCCCCGCATCGGCACCAGGTAGTGCCTTGTAAGTGGTACGCAATTACACATTTATGAAGCCGAATCTGGTGAGCGACTAGATCAACGCCATGTAGCGTACGATTCATCATTCTCCCAGGCTCAGCGTACAGCGCCAATGTTCAGCCTTGCAGAGCGCCATGTCTTACCTCTCGCTACCTGGCGCTGTCCCATACATTTCAATGGATGATCCTTAAATCCCTTTCCTGATCCCAGTGTTTTTTTTCTTTTTTTTAATAAAATCTCAAAACTTCTGATGTGTATCCTGGGCTAGAAAATGACATTTTTGAAAACTTTTTAGATTTTTTTATATTTTTATGCAGAATTGTCCTTACATGTCTGGTATTAAAGTGTTCATGTTACAATGTAATAACAATGTCATTCCATGTGTTTTCGCTTTGTTACTAGTGGATATGTGTTCAAAAACAGACTTTAATCACGCAACCTCTGGCGCTCTGGGCTACAGCGACACGATTTTGAGTGCCGGCGCTGTTTGAGGCTTTTTTTTTTTATGAATGTGGTGTTGCACTGAGCTGGCACTACCGTTCGCTCCCAAACAGCGTAGTACTGCGACTCACACAACATATTCATCAATGCCGGCCAGCGACTGAGGTGCTCTGAAACAATGATCCATGGCCGAGCACAGCGACTACTAGCGGTCGCTCTGAAATCTGTGCTACAGACGCTCATCTGTCACTACCTGGCGTTAGTAATGAATCAGCCTGCCCGTCTATTAAATTGGATCTTTATGCCCCACAGTGTAAAGCTGTGAATAAATGGTGGGAGCTTGGCTGACTACTCGCCTTCTCCTCGATCCCAGGTGAAATGCTTCGGCAGCAGATGGTGCTTTTCTTTATTGCATGGCATGGCCCGCTTTGGTATTTATAACAGTTGGGTTATTCCGCCACAAGGTGGCGCAGTGGTACTGCACAAAAGCTGTGGCTTGTCCCGGCTCCCTATAAAAATGGGCTTAACCATAGAGTTCCCCAGTGTTTCCTCTGCAGTGGACTGCGAAGTTAGCAGATGGCACTCTCTCTTGCACAGGTGAGCCGGGCATCCAAGCCTGCGGCCCTGCAAGTCTATTTCCATCCGTTTCTGGACCCTCACTGCCTCCCAGCCTTGGCTGACAGATCGGGTGAAGGTAGAAGAGCACTAGGGCCAAGTGCTCCTGGAGCGCAGCTCCAAGCCGCAGACCCTGTAACACAAAGGGTAGCCGGCCATAGGCTTTATGGTGAGCCTGTTAGGGATGTGGAGTTTCTGTCCCTGCCTGTGGTACCCTGAGGACACTGATAATCTACTGTCACATAGTTTTGAAATTTTGCACATTGCTGCCCCTGAGGTAGCTAAAAGAAAGCAGGGGGAACTTTTTCACCCTGGTAAACAGCATCTAGAATTCCCTGAGCAGGAACATTTTACCACCTTGGTGCTTAAAGAATGGGAACGTCCTAACAGGCTGCCTGCTGTGCCCAAGGGTCTGGATAAAAGGTATCCCTTTCCCGTTGATCTTGTTAAGAGGTGGTCATCTCCCCCTCAAATGGACGCTCCCGTGCTAGGCTTGTCCAATACTTCGGTGATGCCTGACACTTCCACACTGAGGAATGAGGGGGGGGACCGGCTCATGGATCAAGTGGCCTGCCATGCTTTTACCTGTGTGGGGGCTGGCTTACGCCCTGTATGTGCTGCTGCCATTACTGCTATTGCCCTTAAGAAACTGCTTAAGCGTCTCCTTGATGGCACAACAGCTGGTAGTGTGGGGGAGGAATATAGGACTCTCTTACTTTGCTCTGATTTTGTGGCCTTTATCTTTACTGCTATGGATGATGCTCTGCGGCTGTGTGGAAGGACCTCTGCGCTCTTGGTGGGTATGTGCCGCTCTGTCTGGTTGCGCCAGTGGGCAGCTGATGCTGCGGCTAAGAAAGCTCTCACTGGCCTCCCCTTCGTGGGACTGCGGCTGTTTGGAGAACGTCTTGATGTTCTAGCCAAGGATGGAAGCCTGCCTTAGCGTAGGAGGCAGTCTCGGCCCTTTTGGGGGTCCTCTGCCCCCTTCCCTTCCTCTTGCAAACCCTCTCCCAAGCCCCCTCAGGCATTAAAGAACACCCTCACCCATCCGGGGTGGGGGGGGGGCGGCTTCGGCTCTTTGCTCACGTCTGGAGGCTTCACGTCTCAGACCGGTGGATTCAGGAGGTAGTGTCCTCTGGTTACAAGATAGAATTTGCAGCCTGCCCCCCCCCCCCAAGATTCATCAGATCCCGGATGTCTTTAAACCCCCTGCTCAGCAGGGTGGATAAAAATAAATGTTTTTTTTTTTTTTTAAATAAAAAAAATCGGATTTTTTTTATTTAAATCGGATTTTTTTTATTTAAATCGGATTTTTTTGATTTAAATTGGATTTTTTTGATTTAAATTGGATTTTTTTGATTTAAATTGGATTTTTTTGATTTAAATTGGATTTTTTTTCAATAAACTGCTTTTTGAGGAAAATATTTTACCATCCAAAGGTTCTTCCATCATGAGATAAAGCTGAGTTGTTTAACTCAGTAGAATAAAGGCTGTATATGTGTAACATTCACAATGCCATGCTCTTCCAGAGGTTTCTGTAGGATTAGTGGGCAGTTTCTCTCCTATATTATCACAGACGCTCGCTTTACTTACGCAGTTCTCAAAACTGAATTGGACTCCGCAGAGGTCCCAGCCTCTTCTTCACAGCAAAAATGTTACAACATGAACAGAGTTGAGAAAAAGACCTTAATCCTATTGTTCTACAAACCTATGACTAGTGAGCTACAGAGGACAGCAGGGACAGTAGTATTTAAGTTTTTCATGTGTCGGCTGGGCTGACAGTCTAAGTTTCTTAAAATATATATATATATTTTGTTTAGCCAAATTAGTTAACAAAACATGGATGTTTGTTTAAGCAAATAACTTATGCTGTAATGTTGTTATTGTTTCAGTTGAATAAATCTATTTAAATTGTTATTAAGGTCAGGATTATTTTTCTCCTTCCTAAGTACAACAGAACAGTGGTGTCCAAATATGAATGATTAACCCATTAAACTGGGGAGAAAAAAGTAATATAAAAAGTGATTCTAAAAATCTTCATCTACTTGCATGTTAAAATAGCAAGAACTAGTTTAGGTAGAAACTTTGATTTAAATCACTGATTTAAATCAAGCCTTACTGACTAGTGATTTAAATCGTGATTTAAATCGTGATTTAAATCAGTTAGATTTAAATCAAATCCACCCTGCTGACTAGTGATTTAAATCAGTTAGATTTAAATCAAATCCACCCTGCTGCTCAGGGATTGCTTTTGGCTGTTCATTGCCTTAGTTCGGAGTCATTTGTTTGGTGCATCATCAAGAAAGAGGTCAGGGGTACTATTCCAATCTTTTCACGGTCCCCAAAAAGGACGGCTCTCTGAGACCCATTCTGGATCTGAAGGGCCTCAAAAATTTGTCAGATTCAAGCATTTTCGCATGGAGACGCTGCGCTCTGCTGTCAGTACCCTTCGCCCGGGTGACTTTATGACCACTGTGGACATCAAGGATGCTTATCTTCATGTGCCTATCTTCCCAGGTCATCAGAGATTTCTAAGGTTCGAGCTGCAGGGTCGGCATTACCAGTTTGTGGCTCTACCCTTCAGTATCACCTCGGGTGTTCACCAAGGTGCTGGCGGGCGTGATGGCTCTGCTAAGGAACCAGAGCATCTGCATCATTTCTTACCTGGACGACATCCTGATTGTGGCCGAGTCTTTTCCTCAGGCCGAGCGGGACACTCAAATGGGGACATCCACTCTGGAGTCTTTCGGCTGGGTGATCAACTATCCCAAGTCCTCTCTGTCCCCGTCATTGGTAAGGACCTTTCTGGGCATGACGCTGGATACCTCTAAGGTCAAGGTGTTCCTTCCTCAGCAGAAGGTGGAAGGTCTTTAGCTGCAGGCTCGGGCTCTGCTGTCGTGTCCTCATCCCTCCATCCATCAGGGGATGCAGTTGGATGGCCAGATAGCCCAGGAGCGGGTACCTTTTTCACATTTTTTACTTATTCTCTTCCGGCTCCTTGTCTCACTGCTTGTGTACGCTGGGGAACTCTATGGTTAAGCCCTTTTTTATAGGGAGCTGGGACAAGCCACAGCTTTTCTGCAGTACCTCTTCACAGCTTTATTCCAACTTGGAATGGCCGCTAGAGGTTAGGATAGTGGATCAAACGTCTATTTACACTTTGGTTCTCTTGAAAACTGATCAAAAAGTACTTTATGTAACATGGGGTCTTGGTCCTGGCTGTAATCGTTGCTGGGGGGCATCCCGATTACTCGTCTCCCCCACACGTTAACCCCCTAAAAGTCCAGATCCTACCTGTTCTCCACAACCCCCCGGCGAAACTTGCACCCACAATAGGCTGCCTGCAGTCACACGAGTCTCTGCTCATCCAGCAGTTACCATCTTACCACTGACAGAGTAACTATAGTCAAGTCATTACTTCCTCATTCACTTGTATGGCAGCATATGGGAGCTAATCATGTGATTGCTGTGGTGGCAATTTTTCAGGTTTGCTGTGCAAGCCACTCTGGCATTTCTGATTGGCCACTGGCAGTCATTTGATCGACAGTCATACAATGAATAAAGTGGTAAGCATATGGGTTCTACTTTAAAGCAGACCTAAACCCATGTATTAAACCCAAGTTTACGCTCAAGCTTTCTAGGCGTACCAGGCTTGTTTTCATGGGTGCAGTTTTTTTGGATGCAAACCCACAAGAAATTCACTTGTTGCAAGGCGTTTCTCTGAAAGCGCAAGGTTCCCTAAACAATATCCAACATGCATAGGTACTATTAACTGCCAGCCTGTCTCTCTCTGTTGCCAGACCATTTTTCACCAATTTGTGCTGTTTAAATGGCCTGATGATAAAAAATCCATATAAATATGGATACCCGGCATCAAGAAATATCCAGCCGGCCTGCCCTACACCAATCGCCGGCCGGCTTCTGACAGCTTCTTTTTTTTTTTTTTTTTTTTTTTTTATATGGAGAAGAGGGGAGACATCATCCCGCTACTCCGATAAATGTCCCTCCCTTCGCAGGCCGGGCTGAGCTGCCAATAGTGGGGCCTTGTAGCTGGCACTTAAACCGGACCAACATCCTGGCACAGTTAGAAAAAAAAACTTCCCAAAACTCCCTTGCCCCATCTGCTTGCATGATACTGAAGCATTGTCGGCACTTACGTTTGCTTCTGCATACACTGAAAGCTGAAACGCCTCCACCAATTTCCTAGTGGTAGAGGGCATTTTGGAGCTTCCTCTCCCAGCATCTCAGCCGTGCGCTGCCTGAATTCAACTGACATAACTGACAATGCACAGTAACAAGAAACCTAGCAGCACTTCCTGTTTGCAGTCAGTCTGCAGATACATAAGCAGCCATTTTGTTTTTTAAAATTTACTTCAGCAGGATTTAGAAAAAGGTAAATTAATTTTGATATGCAGCAATCTAAATTGCCCTGGGGAAGGATGCAAATGAGCACTGTTTGTTGTGTTTGTTCTGTTTGTCATTTTTGACTGCGATGGTTCAGCGTCTGGAAAGCCCCGCCCACCTGAGCATCAGTGGGCATTTGCTAAGTTTCAGTCACCAAGTAAACCCCCGGTCCTGGCACGCTAGCCTGGCACTGAGGCAGATAGGGGGTTACAAAGAAAACAAAAAAAAAACGCGGCCGCGGCAGTCTCTGTGCGGCAGTCGCTGTGATTCAAACAAATCGCATCCCCTGGGTCCGACTTGAATGGGCTGACGGGAGCATGCATGTCGGGGGGGGGGGGGGGATGCGGCTTTGTGTTCAAGATGGCGGTGCCCAGGGTCCGGACCCAGGCGCCGGACCCAGGCGCCCGTCCTGCTTCAGTGCCAGGGTAGCATGGCAATGCGGGGAGTTGCATGGTGGTCAGCCTTAAGCCTAAAAGATTCCAGGGCCACCCGCTGGCTTTTCCCTGGGGCATCTCGTACCTGCTGTGTGAAACCCCCATGGTGCAGGTAATAACTCCCCTTTCCCCACTCCAGTGGTGTTTACCTTTAGGCAAACAGCTCTGATTGTTTACAATGGGGAGCGCGGCCTGCTGCATTCCTGGCAGCGTGTGTGTGTGCTCCCATCCCAGCCATCCAGATATGCTGGGATGGGAGCGTGCACGTTGCCAGGGATGCGGGGAATGCTGCAGCGTGCACGCTCGACATTGAAGGCAATCGGAGCCATTTGCTAAAAGATGTAAACAAAGCAAAGGGCTCTGATTGGAGGAGAGCCAACACGTGCTGTTGGACCGAGGAGAGGTGAGTTTTACTAGGTGAAGTGGGTGGTTTCACAGAGTGGGGCATCCCAATTCAGGATGCCCTGGGGGGCATGGAACAAAACTCGGAAAGTAAAATTCCTGGGTTTTGTCCTGCTTTAAGGAATAATATTTATTGGCTGACAAAATGGAAAATAAATGCTTTCGATATTTTTAGGGTTTCCTCTTCAGGCGTAATGCAAGTCTAAAACTTACATCCTGGTCAGAGGTAACGGTATATTAATAGGATGCAAGTACAAGGCAACACCACAGGGGGGAGACATTGATTTATTATAACGTTTTTGCTTTACTTCCTAATAGTGAGTGCACATTACCTAACATGGAGCTTCATATTGGGGTCGATTCAGAGCTAAGTGAGAATTCTCACTCTTCCTTTAGGACAGAAAACTCCCATTCACTTCTATTGTCTACCTTGGGGCTGATTCAGAGCCAGTTGAAAATTTACACCTGGTAGACAATGAAAATCAATGATAGTTTTCTCTCCTAAAAAAGGAGTGAGAATTCTCACCTGGTTCTAAATCAACCCCATTATGTAGACAGTTGTACTGATGCAGCTAATCCTGAGAGCTGCTTCCCTTTGGTATAATTTTAGCAGCCCCATTTATTCCTTTTTAAGATTTACAAGATGTATTTATTAATCACCAAGCACATATACATATTCTGGCCCAGCTCTAGGTTTGTGTGCCCTCGGGCGGCATGGCCTCAGTGGGCCCCTTTTGTGGTGGAGAGTCACAGGTCTATAAATTTCAAAGCCAAAACTAAGAAGAGCTGCTTGCCCTCCAACCCCCTATGGGAGCTGTTTTTTAGTTTGGTCCCACATGATTGGGTAGAATATTGAGGAAGAGGGATGGATATAACAGGAAGGGCAGGAATGGATGGGGCAGAGATGAGGGGACAGGGATGGATGGAGCAGGGAGATAGAGATGGATGGGGCAGAAAGACAGAGAAAGGAAATGTGTGCACTGTGTATCTGGGATTACCTTCTTCCAGCTTGTGCAGTACTTCCTGTTGCAATGCTGGGGCCAGGGATCAGGGTGATGACACGTCTCTAGGGGTGGTGCTTGCAGGGACACTCGGCTCTACAGGGCAGCACTGATCATAAATCAACACACAAGCGAGTGCAGGACTAGTTAAAGTGGACCAACACCCACCGCTGATCGGCCTGGGAATCTATAAGATTCCCGGGCCGATCAGCTCCCTGCCTGCGGGGCACCCCAATCTGGGACCCCCCAGGACGCCCGCAGATCCTACCTGTTCCTCGTTCCAATGGCGCATGCGCGGGCCGCCTCTCGCGCATCCCTCTAGCAGGGCGTGCACCCGCCTTTTGGGAATGGCTGGCGCGCTCCCTGTAAGAGGGACGCGCGCGAGAGGCGGCAGCGGGCGCTCTCACCTTGTCCGTCGGCGGACCTCGCTTGTCCGGCGGCGGTGATTGGTGGAGCGAGTCACGTGGGAGCGGGGTCAGGTGAGTTTTTGGGGCTTTCTGGGGGGTTTCACACAGCGGGATCGGGGTGCCCCGCGGAAGTGGACCAACACCCAGGATAGTGAAAATCTTGGGTGTTGGTCCACTTTAAGGGGTGGGGCAACTAAACCACCAATGGAAGAGCGTGCAGCTCAGCCTCGATACGAGGCTAGTGACCACTCGGGTCACGGGGGGCCTGATGCAATGTTAGTGGCAAAAAAAAAGTTTAAGTTCTTTAACCACATTGTGGGCCCCCGGAAGCTAACCGGCCTTGCTGGGTGCTGGTGCCGGCCCTGTACATATTACATGCATAGGAACATACATTGACTATACGCAAGGATATATTGTTTTGACAAGAGGTTATGCATACTAAAGCTTCAATGTTTTGTGCAGCATAATCTGTGTCATTGTGTGTAGTTTTATACGTGTTACAACACACCACACGTATATGTGGCCAAAGATAAAAAAAAGCTATTTCTGTGCTGTGTAGTTCTTGGCTTTGGAACCCTATAACATAAAAGCGGACCTTCACCCAGAATAAGAGCATATCTTATATGTTTCCCACACCCTGTCCATACAGATTGCTTGCATTAGAAATCATCCTACCTGCATCTACTGCATGTTATGAGCCTTTAAACATCCAAGATGGCAGCTCATGGAGCAACAGGCAGCCTGCAAACAGGAAGTGTCCTCTGACTGTGTCGCTCTGCATTCTGGGATTGCTGTCCTTTCCCTGACCCCAGTTCTGCTCTGTCTGTGCAAAGCACAGCTATAATCCCACCCCCTGTACTTTATCCTCCTCTCCTCAGTATGTGTAATGCTTCTGAGTCAAGATGGCGGCACCCGTATCTTAGATTCCTGAGTTGCAGCCCAGTGGGGGAAAGAATAATAAGGGAATAAAAACTTCAAATATATTCATTTTAGATGCCGGGGAATAGTTTAAGGGTTTGGCCTTTTCATTCAATCATGCTGAAGGTCTGGTTTAAAGGATGAGGAAGGAAGTCTCACAATTAATGGGTAACCTGGAATTGTTGAGTTCTGTATGATTTTGGATATGGGGCTAATAAGCCTGTGATTGAAACGTTTTTGTAAGGATGGCAGTGACCAATAAACTTTTCAGCTGACCTCACTACCTTCTGCAGACGGTGCTTCTCCTTGCTAGTGGCTCTACCATTCCAGGAGGAGCCTGGGACAAACACAATGAGCTTTCTGAAGTTGATCATCACTTCGACAGGTTTTTTTTTTTTTTTCAAACTAACAATCAAAATTGACTTAAATCAGACCAACACAACAAATAGTGCTCATATGCATCCCTCCCTAGGACAATTTAGATTGCTGCACATCAAAATAATTTACAGTTACATAATTTAAGTCCTGCTAGGGTAAATTTTAGAAACAAAATGGTGGTTCATTGATCTGCAGGCCGCCTGCAAACAGGAAGTGCTGCTGGGTTTCCTGTTACTGTGCACAGTCAGTTAAATCCAGGCAGCAGCATGGCTGAGATGCTGGTAAAGGAAGCTCCAAAATGGCCACTACCACTAAAAAAATCGGTGAGGTGGCGTTGGGTCCTAATTTGAGTCAATGCAGAAGCAAATGTAGGTGCTGACACTCTTAATGTCTTTTTATGGCCTCCCTCTCATTTTACCTTAGAGGGTTAAAGAACTCCGCAATTAGGAACCTCCCTGCTTGCTTATTTATTGAGCCTTGTGGAGGGTTGCCTCTAGCCCACACCAGACTTCAGAATGGCAATGTTCCTGCCACTCTATCATCTAATGTGGGAAATTGTGCTGTGGATCAACATCCTTCCAACCCGATTGATCCAATTTCATCTGAGACTGTTGGCCGCTCAGTCTGGGAAGAAGGGGTCCAGCTGTGCTCTATTACATTCCCATTTATTTATCGGCATGCTCTTGCAGTTTTATGGGCTACTGTCAGTTATTTTTCATGTGATTGGAAGGTTACATAGGATAGGATCCTTATGGCCTACAACTCCTTCTTTTGTATTTTAGACCAAGCCCTCTAAGGAGGTGTCCAAGACTAAAACTAACTAGGAGATACCCGATATGTAAAATCATGCTACTAGATTCCTATAGGAAGCCTCTTTGCAAGCCCTGTACCAATAAGGTTGTGAGTAAAGAACATCAGCCCGGCATGATGGATATGATGAGAGTTCTGAAGGATTATATTTCCTCTTCCTTTGAGAATCTTAGAACCCCACAGGACTCGGTTGGACGTAAAGCGTTTATTGGGCATCCCTTAGACCCCCCCTTTTTCTTTTTTAGAGGGGAGGAGTCAGAGGTCTTTGATACCCCCCTTTCTGAGGGGGATGAGGGGGATGGGGCCCTTGTTCAGTTTCTGATCCTTATTTACCAGTGAAATTTCTTTTCCCTCCAGAAAATTTACCATATCTTTTGCATATGGTACATCTTTCTATGGGCATGGAGGATGGGAGTTGAGCCCCTAAAGTCTAAACATGATGGGTTCTATCCTGATTTTGCTCTGATTCCCCTATGACCTTCCCCATTCATAACTCGGTTAAAGCGGTCCTTCATTCTGAATAAGAGTCTATGTTATGTTTCCCACACCCTTTACATACAGATTGTTCACATTAAAAATCATCCTACCTGCATCTACTGCATGTTATGAGCCTTTAAACATCCAAGATGGCGGCTCATGGAATATCGGGCAGCCTGCAAACAGGAAGTGCCTTCTGACTGTGCTGCTGTGCATTCTGGGACTGCTGGCCTTTTTCTTCCAATCCAGTCCAGACCCTCCTTACACTTGGGATTACCTCCTTGCCGATTGGATGTGACTGCAAGACAAAAAAGGCGTGGCCCCTCCCGGCCCCATAAGTAGCAGCTGCCTGCTAACCTAGATCAGTTTCATTCTTGCAGTTGCAAGTGACTGTGAAGGTTGTTCAGGATTCACTCTCAAGGATTGGCAGCAAGTGGGGGGGAAGGCACCCTGTCGGCTTCCTGCATAGCCTTATTTCCACGGATCCCCTAGACCCAACTGTGCCTCCCACAGCGTCTGGCTGTTTTAAGGATTGTGAGGTAAGGTGGAAGCGCCGGGGTCTTGGGGCGCTTACAGAACTCTTTGTGCTCTGGGCTGCTTCTTAGAAAGCACGTCAGCCGCAGGTTTCTTCTGGTGTACCCGCTGAGTAACCTTTTTTATTTTTATTCAACCCATCCTTCTTCCTGGTTCATGTTAGGTTGTTTTTTGAAAGGAAAAAAAAAATGTTTTTCTGTTTTTTCGAATTCAAAGATCGCGCCTTTAAGGGGCGTGAGCTGACATCACACAGGGGAGGAGCTTAAATGCGGAAGCACAAGGTCTCGTTTTCTCAGTATCTCTCTCTCCAGCTGGAGGGAGGTTGTGTCCGCGCTCGCTCTGCAGGTTACCTCGTTGGAGGTAAGTGACAGCAGCCCCGGCTGGGGCAGTGCGGCCGTTGTGGCGGCGGTCATTACGGGCCAGCCCGCTGTCCTCACTAGGGGTCCAGGCTATCGGGGCTTAAAAGGATCATGGCCTCGCTAAGTGCGCGGTCTGGTGGGATCACTCATGATCCGGTGGATTGCCGTTTGTTGGTTATGGGGCACAGGCTGGTAGGGTCCCATTTTAGGATATATATATAGATATAGATATTTTTTGTGTTCTCTGCCTAGGCTATTGTGTGAAGGGCTGCTGGGATAAGTGGACGTCGATATTAGTAGATATTTATTATATCTTTTTTATGATACTTATTATAGTATTAGATTATTATATTTTTATATCTATTTTTTTATTACACATTTATTAAATGGTTATATTGATATTAAAGTAGTTTTTTTATGCATTAAAGGGGAAATGCCATTTTTTTCTTTCTAATAGGATTTTTTTCTCATGTTTATTTTATTTTTTTAGATATTGGGAGAAGGATAAAAAGGCTTGTGGTTCCTCCCAGTCCCTTTGGGATTAATTTAGGCTCTTTTTTTTTACAAATTTAGGGAAAAAAAAAACACCATGAGGGAGGCATCAGGGGATAGCGATTCAGGCATCCCACTTGAGCAGGGCGGGCTCTGCCCCTTATGTAAGCAGGATCCCCTGGGTAGTTTTAGCACGGTGTGTTCCGCTTGTGCCACAAGAATTGGATTAGACCGTAATAGAGCGGCGGCTCAGGTCTCTAGCTCAGCTATTGCTTTCCTTTTTACATCCCCCGGAGAGGGGGAAGGCAGTGAGGCGCAGGCGGATGTGGCGCACAGGTTGGATCTTCCTTTTTTAGGGAGCAGACTCTTTGGAGAGCGGCTGGACTGTATGGTCAAGGATGGCAAACTTCCTCAGAGGAAGAGGGCGACTCAGCGACTTCTTTTCATGCTCCCGTAGGGATTTCTGGGGCAGAGCTTGTAATAGGGCAGGAGAAGTAGGCCCAGCCAAGCCCACTCCAGCATGAGGGGGCGCCCTCACCTGAGCGGTTGGGGGGACGGCTCTTGCAATTTGCTCCTATCTGGACACGCCACATGGCGGATCTTTGGATCCGAGAAGGGGTGTCATCGGGCTACAAGATCGAGTTTGCAGCCAGACCGCCCGCAAGGTTCCTTTGGTCAGGGGCAATCTGGAACCAGTCAAGGGCAGATGCCCTGAGAGCCTCTGTTCAGCATCTTCTTCAAAAAGGGGTAATTTGTCAGGTACCCTTTCAGGAGGAAGGTCAGGTTTTTTTCTCCAACCTGTTCACAATTCCCAAAAAGGACGGGTCGGTTCGTCCTATTTTAGACTTAAAGGGTCTCAACAAGTATATCCGGGTAAAACATTTCTGTATGGAGACTCTGAGGTCAGCGATAAGATTGATTCAGCCCGGAGATCTTATGACTACAATAGACATAAGGGACACGTATCTTCATGTTCCGATTTTTCCAGGGCATCAGAAAGGTTTGCACTGGAAGGCCAGCATTTCCATTTTGTGGCACTTCCATTCGGCATATCCTCGGCTCCAAGGGTATTCGCCAAGGTCTTGGCAGGTCTCATGGCTATTTTGAGAAGCCAGGGGATATGCATCATTCCATACTTGGACGATCTCTTGATTTCGGCCGGGTCTCTTCAGCATATCATAAAGGACACGCAGACGGTCCTATCAACTCTGGAGGAGTTCGGCTGGGTGATCAATTATCCGAAGTCCCATCACTCTGGCGCCAGTAAGGAATTTCTTAGGAATTACTCTGGACACAGTTCAGGTCAAGGTGTTTCTACCAGATCAGAAGGCTCTGTTAATTCGGAATCAAATAGAGGCCTTACTGGCCTGCCGGCAGCCGATCATTCGGTTGGGGATGAAACTAGTAGGCCTTATGGTGGCCTGCTTCGAGGCCTTGACTTTTGCCCAGTTTCACATGAGGCCTCTTCAGTTGAATATGTTGGCAAGCTGGGATCGAGCCCCACAGTCGCTGGATCAAGTCTTTGTTCTAACACCCTCGGCCAAGCAATCTCTCCTGTGGTGGTTGGACCCCTCTACATTTGTCTATAGGCAGGTCTTTTCGGACACGGCAGGGGCAGATCGTTGCCACGGATGCCAGTCTCACATGCTGGCGGGGTATCTGGCAAACCCAGAAGATCCAGGGACAGTGGGGGCCGAAGGAGAATCTGCTTCCCATAAATATATTGGAATTAAGAGCAATCTGGCTAGTGCTTCAGTATCTGACCCCCAGGGGCAGGCTGTCCAGGTCCAGTCAGACAATCGGACGGCGAAAGCCTATATCAATCGTCAAAGGAAGTAAGCCGGATTCTGACTTGGGCAGAGGAGAATGTTTCCTGCATCTCGGCAGTTTACATCCCAGGGGTGGAAAACCAGGAGGCAGACGCTTTGAGCAGGAGGTCACTGCGTCGGGGAGAATGGTCCCTCAGTCAGAAGATCTTTCAGGATCTTTGCCTTCGCTGGGGTTGTCCGGAAGTGGATCTTTTTGCATCCAGACACAATCACAAATGGCCGAAGTTCATGTCCCTATCAAGGGACCCTCTGGCCATAGCAACGGACACCCTGTCAACCTCTTGGGCAGGGTTCAAGCTCCTGTACGTTTTTCCCCAGCTTCCGCTCCTGGGTCGTGTACTAAGAAAGATGTCTCAGGAGGGGGTACCAACCATTCTGGTGGCTCTTCACTGGCCAAGGAGAAGTTGGTTCTCAGACATAGCAAGGATGTCGGTAGACCATTGGCGCCTGCCAGACGATCCAGACCTTCTCACACAGGGGGCGCTTCGGCACCCGAATTTACAGATGCTGGTTTTGACGGCCTGGCTATTGAGACCTCGATCTTAGCAGAGAGAGGTTTATCGGCCAAGGTTATTCTTACCATGATCCGGAAGAAGACCTCTGCCAAGATTTACTACAGGGTCTGGTGGGCGTTCATTTCCTGGTGTGAGGCTAGGAAATATTCATGCAGAAAGTATTTGGTTTCTAGGATTTTGGAATTTCTACAGGATGGCTTAGAAATGGGCCTACAATTAAGCACCCTTAAGGGGCATGTATCGGCCTTATCTATTTTTTTTTCCAGAAGTCTATCGCTAGCAATAGGCTCATTAAAAACTTTTTTCAGGGAGTCATTCATGTCCGACCACCGCGCTATTTTACCGGTGTGGGACTTGAATCTGGTATTATCGGCTCTCCAGGGGGCTCCCTTTGAACCTATGTTTGACGCTCCATTGAGCATTTTGACGCTTAAGGTGATATTTTTTGTGGCAATCACCTCGGTGCGGCGTGTTTCTGAGTTAGCCGCCTTTTGTATGAAGTCTCCTTATTTTGAGTTACACAGAGACGAGGTTTAAGCCTGATTTCTCTCCTTTTCACCTTAATCAGGAGGTAATTCTACCTTCTTTATGCCCAGTTCCGGCTAATGCTAAGGAAAGGGCGCTTCATTCTTTGGATGTAGTCAGAGCCATAAGATATTACATGGCAGCTACAGAATCCTTCCAGAAGTCGGATTTCCTTTTTGTTATATCGGAAGGACCGAGAAAGGGGCTTCCGCCAGCTAAATCCACTGTCAGTAAGTGGATTAGGCAGCCAGTGGAAAGAGCCTACTCGGACAAGGGGAAGGAACCCCCTTTTCGGGTCACGGCCCATTCCACTAGGGCCATTGGTGTTTCCTGGGCTTTTCAGCATCAGGTCTTGGTGGAACAGGTTTGTAAAGCTGCCACCTAGTCTTCAGTTCATACATTTACCAAAATTTACAAGGTAGATGTTAGAGCCTCAGCTGACGCTGTGGTTGGTCGAAAGATTCTTCAAGCGGTAGTGAAATGAACTACCTGCTGTTCTACGCTGGGGATCCCGCCCATAGATGGCACTGCTTTTGGAGATCCCAAGTGTAAGGAGGGTCTGGAATGGATTGGAAGAAAAAACACAATTCTGTGAGTACTCACCTGTAGAATTGTTTTTTCTGGGAATCCATTCCAGATCCTCCGCCCCACCCTTTAGGGTCATGATCTATCTTTTGATGCTTTTTTGATGGTGTTTAGTCCATTTATTATTTTCATTTTTGCATTAGAAAAAAAAAAGAGGAAAAATAAAAAGTGAAGTTATATTTTGAGAGAATTCAAGCGGAGTTCGGTGTGAAGTAACATGGACTCCTATATAGGGGCTTCCCGGCCTGCCTCTGTTTTATGTTTTACTGATTTTTAAGTACTGATCTAGTTTAGGAGGCAGCTGCTACTTATGGGGCAGGGAGGGGCCACGCCCTTTTTGTCTTGCAGTCACATCCAATTAGCAAGGAGGTAATCCCAATTGTAAGGATGGTCTGGAATGGATTCCCAGAAAAAACTATTCTACAGGTGAGTACTCACAGAATTGCGTTTTTCCTGACCCCAGCTCTGCTCTTTCTGAGCAAAGCACAGCTATAACCCGCCCCCCTGTACTTTATCCCATTCTCCTTTCCTCAGTAAGTGTGATGCTTCTGAGTCAAGATGGCGGTGCCCGTATCCTAAAGTCCTGAACAGTCCTGAAGAGTTGCAGCCCAGTGGGGGAAAGAATAAGTGGCTAAAAACGTAAAATATATTCATTTAAGATGCTGGGGAATCGTTTAAGGGTTTGGGCTTTTCAATAAATCATGGTGAAGGTCCGGTTTAAGGTTTTACTCACAAAAAGTGGGGTAATCCAGAGCACCCCTATGTACCTGTGTATATATACAACCGCACAAACCATAAAATGTATTGTCTAATAATAGCCCTTTATTTCATATCTGGGTATTGTTACAGTAATGGGTCACGCTTCTAAATTTAAAATCTATGTTAAAAGCATCAGGCCCACCGGGTCAGTATATCAAGCTCTCATGAATATGAATAATAGGTCCCTGTGAAACAGTGAACCTGCAACCAATTATACAATAAAGTGCAAATGCAAGTAAGATAATTAATATGAACTTTGCTATATACTACAATGATAACTAAATACTGTGCAACCTACATATATATCAGTGCAGTAAAGACATAAAGTGCCATGTGCAAAATGAATGGGTGAATGAGACCCTGTCTCCTAAACACTTTATCCAACTAAGAAAACACACATCAGTGAGAATCAATAGGGACTAAAGGTAAAATACTTCACCAAATATCCAGAGCTGTTCCCCGGGGGTCCGCCAAACCTGGACAACGACGCGCTGTGTGATCCGCACCGGATCACTTCCTCAGGTCGTCTCATTTGTCCCACCGCCATGCCCGCCTTTTGACTGCAGGCCGTGCGTCTCCAAGGTGACGCGACGAGGGCGCACGCCGCCCCGCCCACCCCCCTGATTGGGGAGCGTAAGGGCAACGTCATGGCCGCACATCCCCGGGACGCACCTGCCAGGGAAAACAGCGCCGAGCCGCGCGCGCGCCCGACGCACTCTCCTGCAGTAGGAGGCACCCGTGCGCCGGAGCGCACGGCCACGCGCGGGGCCCCCGCCGCCTCCCCGCCAGCTCTGTTGACATCTAATGACAGCTGGAGTTCAAGTGCGGGACATGGCGGTGCGACATGAATGTGTTTTTTAAAAGTCAACTATAAAGGTTCTACAATTGCAGTTACCTTAACATTAAAAACCTAGCGTGTGCATCCTCTATATACAATATAATTATTATTAAAGCTGGTACAGCACCCGACTGTAGCTATTATCAATGTCCCTGAGACACAGCCTCTGTTACATATATAGTCCCACTGTGGGTATGGGCGCAGTTTCCAGTGCTTCCCTCCTGGCCCATGCATTTATGGATGTGCAGTTTAAGTGAGCACAGTCGCAAGTGCTTCCATCCAAGTCCATGCCTTTATGGGTATACAGTTTGGGTGGGCACAATTTCTGATGCTTCCATCCAAGTCCGTGCATTTCTAAGTGTGCAATTTGCAAGGTATCGGGTATATGAGCCCATCATATGGGTAGTGCCAGACTGGATCCATTTTACAGTTCTTATACCAATCTGGGTCCTCTTGATATATTCTGTTTCTTGGGTTGCAGCAGATCCATTCGTCTCCCATTTTCTTTATACTTTATGTATGATTATTTGCTTGCCGTGTATTCTTCTCAATGTATCCAGGAGGGCCTTTCTCCATCTTAAAGGCACAGGCATCCCTTAGAGCTTATTACATGATTGGTTCTCTCCTGCTGGCTACCACCTCCATGAACCAGGTGTCGTCACGCCATGTCGGAAGGGGATCCTTCATCCTGGTTATTCTCCATTGTTCTCCCTACTGGAATTGCAATCTGAGAAAAAAGAGGAAGAAACTTTTAAATCATGGATGTCTGTCTACTATAATCCCTATGAACCTATATCTATGTATTTGAATAACCAAATCGTGACGTCATCGTGTCTCAAAGCAATATATGTGCAAAAATTATATATCACAAAACATCAACTAAAGTGAATGAGTAAGCCATAATATTCAAAACAGTTTACCAAAGATTACCAACAATAGTGAAACCTACAGTGATGTAGGAGAAACAGATTATAACAGTGTAATAAATCTCTTAGGCCCGCCCCAAAAAAAGGAAAGAAAGAAAAATCCTCATTAAGCCCGACAGGTGCCCTAGTGTTCAATTTAAACATCCATTCAAGTTCCCTTTGCTGTAATTTTTTCTTCAGGTCCCCCCCCCCCGCCCCCCAAGCTGATCTTATCCAGGAAGGTAATACGTACATTATCTGTTCTAGCGTCATGTACTTCAAGGAAGTGTTTTGCCACGGGTGTGAGTATCTTGCCTTCCTCCTTGTCTCTCTTTGCTAGTTTAATGCTGGAGAGATGTTTTTGAATGCGGGTTTTGACCACATTTTTTGTTTCACCGATATAACGTTTCGGGCATCCACATTCTAACATGTAAATGATGCCCTCTGATCTGCAATTCAGATACTGTGTTATGGAGTATGTTCGGTTGGATGAATACTCCTTCACATGATCACAAATTGTGACCATGGGGCATCTGCCACAGGATCTAGAGCCCTTGGGTCTTTCCCTTTCCAGCCAGGTGTCTGGTCTTCTATAATGACTGCTACACAGTCGATCCCTCAAATTCGGTGAGCGTCGGGCTGTTAGTAGTGGTCCTTTACTAACCCATTGGGCAAGGTGTGGATCTGTTTGTAGTACCCCCAATGTTTTTTCAAGATGTATCTGATACTACTCCAATCCTAATTGAACTCACTAACAAATCGCACCTCCCCCATTTGTTGGGACTTGTTTCTTTTACCTTTTTTGTATTGTAACAATTCCTCCCTTGGGGTTTTCTCTGCTCGTTTCAAGGCTGATCGGATAGTCTTCCTTGGATACCCGCGTTGGCGGAATCTTTGCTCCATCTCTTCAGCCTCCTTCTTTAAAACCTTCATCGTGTGAGCAGTTCCTCCTGGCCCTAAGCATCTGGCCATAGGGGATGCCCTTCTTGACTTTCTCTGATGGAAACTATCGAAGTGAAGTAAGCTATTGGTTGCTGTTTCCTTTCGGTGGAGTCTGGTGCGAATACTTCCATTCTCCTCAATTGTAATTTCCAGGTCTAGGAATACAACCTGGTGGGGAGACCTAGTGTGGGTGAGATAGATGTTTAGGGAATTCTTGTTAAGCTGTTCAATGAATTCCTGTCCTTGTTCTGGTGTGCCCTGCCAGAGAATGAGTAGGTCATCGATGTAGCGGTACCATCCAAGGATACAGTGGTGGTACCGTTCCATCTCATGTGCCCACACTGTCTCCCTCTCCCACCAGCCTAGAAAAAGGTTAGCAACTGATGGGGCACAGCGTGCCCCCATTGCCACCCCCATTGCCAGCTGTCATTAGATGCCAACAGAGCTGGCGGGGAGGCGGCGGGGGGCCAGCGCTGTTTTCCCTGGCAGGTGCGTCCCGGGGATGTGGGGGGGGTGCGGCCATGACGTTACACTTACGCTCCCCAATCGGGGGGGCGCGAGGTGGCGTGCACCCTCGTCACATCACCTTGGAGACGCACGGCCTGCAGTCAAAAGGCGGGCATGGCAGTGGGAGAAATGAGACGACCTGAGGAAGTGATCCGGTGCGGATCACGCAACGCGTCGTTGTCCAGGTTTGGCGGACCCCCGGGGAACAGCTCTGGATATTTGGTGAAGTATTTTTTACCTTTAGTCCCTATTGATTCTCACTGATGTGTGTTTTCTTAGTTGGATTAAGTGTTTAGGAGACAGGGTCTCATTCACCCATTCATTTAGCACATGGCACTTTATGTCTTTACTGCACTGATATATATGTAGGTTGCACAGTATTTAGTTATCATTGTAGTATATAGCACAGTTCATATTAATTAGCTTACTTGCATTTGCAGTTTATTGTATAATTGGTTGCAGGTTCACTGTTTCACAGGGACCTATTATTCATTTTTATGAGAGCTTGATATACTGACCCGGTGGGCCTGATGTTTTTAACATAGATTTTAAATTTAGAAGCGTGACCCATTACTGTAACAATACCCAGATATGAAATAAAGGGCTATTATTAGACAATACATTTTGTGGTTTGTGCGGTTGTGTATATATACAGGTACATAGTGGGGGTGCTCTGGATTACCCCACATTTTGTGAGTTTTGCTTGTCCCACTGAGGTTTGGGACCTGTATATAACCGGCACACCCTGACTTAAGCAGTGGTGCGGAGTTACATATAGTTTTCGGTTTAAGGTTTTAGACCAGGGGATCTTAAAAGGCATTATTCGTTCATTGAAGAAGATTCACGTATTTGGGATAAATGCCCCAAACTGGATGCCCCCTTTTCTAAGGTCTCCTCAAAGATCCTTTGGACAAGAAGATGTATACTCTCTTGAAGAAAGCATGACAGACTAAATCTTGTACTCTCAAACCAATTCTAGCCTCTAATTGCATTGCCGGGAATCTTAATTGTTGGCTTTAGCAGCTAAAATCATGTCTCTTGAGGCAAATGGATATTAATGAGATTATTAAGGCTTTACCAATTATCTTCTCAGCGACCTCTTTTCTGACTGATGCCACAGCAGAAGCAGTGAGAGTTTGGCTCGGGCCATGGCCCTTACCAATTCGGTGCATAGGACTTTGAACCTGTATCCCCTGACCAAGTACACATTCCCAAAGTTGTGCCTGTGTGCCATGCCCTTACCAGGGCTCTGGCCGAGATCTAGAGAAGGTGTTAGACAGGTCTGCTGACAGAAATAAGTCCTTTCCCACTAAGCTTAGGGATTTCAGGAATAGTATTTTTTTCTAGTCAGTGGATATGGGAGTGATAGTCCCAGTTCCCTGCCAACAATGGGGGGGCTCTACTCAAGCATTTTTCTGGTAAAGACGACCTCCAGAAGATTCTGCTTCATTCTCAATTTGAAGTCGTATGCTACAGACGCTAATGTATGGGAACACAATCGTAAAACAAATGTTTATTTATACTCCAGAAGTAGAAAATGCCAAAAACCTGGCAAAAGGGAGGAGTTTTCAGATTCAGTGATTACCAGCTGATTTTCTTTGTGATTGTTAGACTGCTGTCGCTCTGTTGAATTCCTCTGCTAGCTCTTTACTTGTAGTGATTAGTGGTGGGGCTCCTGTAGTTAATAGCTACTACCATACCTTTCCATGACTCCCTGGTTTTCCAATTTCTTGCCATAATCCCTCTTGGCCTTCTTAATCTCATTGGAGAGGGAGTTCCTTGGCATTTTATATTTCAGCAGTTCACCAGTCTCATAGGCCGCCTCTTTCTACTTGCAGCTCATCCTGATCTTGTTGGAAAATCAGGGTTTGTTGTAGCCAAGTAAGAAGTATGGCTAAGTTGGAATGAACATGCCTTCACAATACTGAATGTAGGCGGACCAAAGGTTGGATTCCATTGTTTGAAAACGCCCCAGTTAAATAGAGTAATGGTGGAAGATCTGCCATTTACTTCATTAAGCAGTGTGGCAGACAGGCATCGTCCCCTGTCTGTGGTTTTGGTGTTTCCCTGCTGCCTTGCATGGTGCAGGACAGCTGAAAAGCTCTTTCCAAACAGACCTTCGAGGTTAGAATGGGGCTGTTAAAGGATTTATGCTATTCTACATTTTCAAAATGTTTTGTCTAACAGAGGATTGCTAAAGTATTTCCCCAACTTCCATGCATCCCCTGGTTTCTGTCCACTGAAATCCCTTGCGAAAAGCCAAAAAACTGCAGTATACTTGCAATTCTGTGCTCACAACAACCAATGGTGTGCACATTGCCGTGCATGCAACGATCTAGAACCCCCATAGGTTACTGCTCAGCTTTGGAAATTCAGGCTAGTGGTTGCTTACTGCTGCTGCTGCTGAGTGATGTGACAGAAATACAGCTTTGTTCTGCTGGTTTCCAAACCATATTTTGAGAATGCATTGGGATATTCAGGAAGTGATCTCGTGTGACTGGCCTGAAAAGGTGATTTTGACTACAATTTTTTTGAAAGTGATACCCATCTGTGGTGTTGTATTTTCTGTAATTGTTGGGCCCATTGCCTTGTAGATTTGAGTTTATTCTTTTGCTGGATCTAGCACTGTGGTCTACAAGTTGCCCCAGTTTTGCTGGGGGTCAGTTTTCTTATTGTCTAATCTATGATAGACAAAGCATAACCAAACACAAGCATAAACAAAATGCAACGCGAGTCTCCTCACAAATGACGGCAACAGTTTTGACTGTTATAGACTTTGTCACATTGTCTTTGCAGCAGTAGGGGAGCCATCCTCCTAAACATTTTTTGAACTCAATAACATTTTATGGGATAAAAGTTTAAAATAAAAAAGGGAAAGGTACTGAATTAATATATATGCTTGCTACCTACCACCTTGCTGCTTCTAAGAAAGTAGAAAATGCTTGCGCTAAGGAGCCATGGAAATGTACTATCCGATATCTTCAGTAAAGGTGTCATCAATTGGCATCCTGATTTTGGGATGATCCACAGTTTAGAAGAGACATACCTCCCAACCCCTTGTTCCAGCTTGGCTGTAAGTTTGGCATTTCATACAGCGACAGTTTTCCTTCTGTATGTGACCACCGCAAGCTTATTGGGTTCCTCAGACACATATGGAGGGAAGCAGGAATGCCACTGTTGTATTTTACAGCAGCTGGAACCATAAAGGATGGGAGTATGTTAACATGAGTTCCTCTATAGCTAATCACAGCGGGGATCGCAAATCAGAATAGTACGGTTTAAATGGACCCCTCCAGTCTGAACTCTCTCTCCTTTGAGGATAGTGCGGGGCTACAGTATTAATTCCTTTCCTGCCTCATTTCATTTTAAACCTCCTGGAATTTTTCAAGGTGATGTCTCCATTGCTGCCAGGAGCAAGTGATGAATAGGGAGCTGGATAATTATTGGCAAGAGCAGTGATAGAAGGGGGCCAGTGTCCTTCATCCCCTTATTTTTTCCACCTGCTCCCTCTTGAGCGAAGATCGCCTTTCACGGTTCTAATGAGGGCTTGTGTGAGAATGTGAGATGACAGCTCTTGCCTTATAATGGCTCCTGCTTCAGCTTGCTCTGGGATGTGATCTCGCACTGCCCTGATACCTGACCATTATTTGAAGATGACAAGACGGAGAACAAGCTCCTCTTCTGGAGATGTTCATATTTGATGAGTGTCATGAAGTGTGTGTGATGGGCCGCATCTTCCGCCCCTTCTCCACTATGTCCTATTAGCTGGTGAGAAATTGTAAAAATGTTAACACTTTCAACCTATTCAAAGTGCTAAAATCCCTGAAACACTTCAAGAGACATTATCACCTGGTATCTATATCTCCAAATGAAAAGGAATGATGGCCAGACCACAGATTCCCCTGGCCACTACCCCCCTCCCCCCCATTGTGACTATTTAGTAATTACTTAAGGTTCTGCTGACTTTTGCACATGTGCAACAATAGTACCATAAAGTATTTTGTTCCAGAGAACCTAATATTAGATGTTTTAGAGATTTTAACTCCAATCTTTGCTAAACCAGGTTTTCTAGTTATAGAAAGAGTGAGGAATAGTTAGAACCAAGAGGTGATTTAACTGAAAATCAATGCATGTTAATGGGACAGAAAGGTTTTGACCCCCCAAAATATATTATTTTTCACACACATCAATTTTTCCCTATATCTATAAGTCTCTGATCCTCTGTAACTCGGGAGCCACATGTGGCTCACAGGCTATATCTGAGTGATTGTCTGAGCCTGACTGAAGAGTCACGCATGTCGATTTTGCATATGCACATTTGGTTCCCCAGTCTCAACATGTGCACAGAAGCTGCAATAACTGGTAATCTGCAACACTAATAAACCCAATTCTTCCATTTACTGTTTTGTTCACCCTATAAGACGCACTTATTTCCCACAAAAGTGGGGGGAAATATCAATGCGTGTTATCAGGCCACATCTACGGGAGGCCAGAAGATGGAGGAGCGGCGGTTGGGCAGGGCAACTGATCCCTGCCCGATGCCTTCACCTTCTGCCCTGTTTCTGCAGCCGCCACTGCTTCTTTTCTGGCGGCTGCACACATAGAGCAAACCCTCTGTGCAGCGGGTGCAGTCCAGTTAATGGCTGGACTGTTGGTATGTTAAAGTGGAGCAAAACCCAGGATTTTGACTATCCTGGGATTTGGTCCTTGCTGGGTGAACCCCCCCCCCCCCCCCCAGGTCCCCCGAGCTGGAGAGAGACAGGTGGGCCAGGATGTCAGCAGCAGCAATGAAGGGGCAGAGGAAGTGGTGGATGTTGGATTTAGAAGCAGAAATATAGGTTTAGTAAAAAGGGATTAGATCATGATTACAGAAATATGGGGAGGATAGAAGTGATTGTGAGAAGTAGATACACACAGCTAAATCTTCTGCTTAAGATTCCCGGGCCGCTTGATTCCCTCCCCCCGGGGCATCCGGAATCAGGATGCCCCACTGGGTGACCCCCCCCCCCCCCCCCCCCCGACACTCGGCATGCTCACCTTCAGCCCTGGTTCAACGGCGCATGTGTGAGCAGCGTCGCATCCCTGCTTTACTCCCTAGAAGGGCACGTGCCTGCATCAGGCATTTGTGAATGCCCGGCACAGGCACGCTCTCTGTTATAGGGTAGCTGGGGGATGTGGCGCCGGAGCACCCGGCTCCTTAGATTAGCCAAGCCGAGAACACATCAGTGCCGTTGAGCATGCTGATTGGACGGGAGGTCGTAAATGTGTCGTAGGATTGGGGAAAGGTTAGTCAGTTCGGGTGACCCTGAAGGTTTCACACAGCGGGACATCCCTGATAGAGGCACCACGGGGGCAAAGACCAAAACCTAGGATTTTGACTTATCCCATAGTCACGCCTGGGTCGAATTTTCACTATATCCAGTCCAGGTCGTCCCAGAAGTGATGACAGTTGGGTAGTCCGCCACCAGGCGGCACAGTTACTGCAAGATCCAAAGCTGTAACTCCTCTCGGCCCCTATAAAATGAGCTGTCTCAATAGAATTCCCAGATTTCGTCTCGCAGTACTGTTGCGAGGATCGTCTGGAACTCTCTCTGGATACGGCAGCTGAGCCTGTCGGCCGCTGCACCCCTATTACCACTGTTCCCGTGGACCCACTTATGCCTCACAGCCTCGGCTGACGGGACAGGTGAAGGTAGGGAGAACGCCGGGGTCAGGTGTTCACAGAGCTAGGCTCTGGGCCGCAGACCCTCCCTTTAAAGGGTAGTCGACCATAGGCGATGGTGAGCCTATTGGGGGGGGAGACCACCTAAATTTCCTGGGGTTATGCCCTTATCTGTGCCCACAAGCTTTATTGTCATACGTTGTGCTTTTACTTCATTTTTACCTCAGACTTTAATGTTGCTGGCTGCTGTGTGGATACTCGCCTTCCCTCGTTCCCTCGCCTCTTCTCCTTCATCTCCATCTTGAGCGCTGTGAGAGGGGGGGGCGGGAGGCCTCTGCGCGTGGTGCGGGTGCTCCACGTCCGGGGGCTCCTCCGTGGGCCGCCCTACCTTCCTGTGCTCTCGGCACCATTTTAGGCGCTGCATGGCGCCCCTGTTCGTGCCCGCAGCGGGGGGCGGGGCTGCACGTTGACGTGTTTTGCGTCATTGTTGCGCAACCCGCCCCTCAAGGTCCGTGTGTGCTGCGCTCGGGCGCCATTTTCTGTGCTGCTCGTTTTTTTGTCAATGCGGACCCTGCTGAGGGTCCCCACGGGCAGATGGGCTTCAGGTCACCATTCACTGCCTGCGCTTCGGTTGCCTGCCTTCCGGACCCCCGCTACTTTGCTGGTCAGGTTCCGTGAGTCCCTCTTTTTTCTGTTGTTTTTTTTTTATGTGCATGTGCTGTGGGATGCTCATGAATCCTTCCGCTTGTGTCTTCTAGGTGTGCCCCCCATTGCCAGCTGAGGGTTGTGGTTCCTCCCGGTCTCCTACACCCCCCTCTCTCCGCACCCTCTCCCCTTTAAGAGGGATTACTAAAAAGAGGGACTAAATTGGGGGTCACTTAGGTTTGGGCCGTTAGTGCCTTGTAACCTGTATTTTTATCACCATAATCACCATAATGGAGGCTTCTGGGGATAATGAGCTACGGGCCTCATCTGGGCGGGTTAAGCTCTGCCCCATGTGCGGTACCAGCCCTCTGGGTGGACTCAGCACTGTTTGTGTCCCTAGTGCTGGGAGTGTACTTTGGGAACATGTTAGGGTGGGCGTCCCTGCCCCTAGCCCTCTTTTACGTGCGGCCTCGCCAACGCCCCCACTGCTGCATTCAGCCCTCAGCGAGGTGGAAGCCAGCTGGGGGTCCCAACCCAATTTGGCACACTGGGTGGCCAGCCTGGAGAGACAGTTATCTTGCACGGCTACTGGGAAGGCCACGAGTAAGAAGCCGCACATCGAGCTGGGTTACTTGGATTTTGCTGATGATGATGACTATCTTTTTGGAGGTCGGGACTTCATGGAGGAGGGTGAGTTGTTTAAGGACTCTGTTGCCTCAGGGGATCGGTCGGTTGGCTATGACAGCGAGCCTGGTTCCTCCTCGCATGAGGATATGTGGCTCTCTGATGACACGGAGAAGTTGCTGTCTTCTGTGTTTGAGACCTTACATATTGCCCCTCCTATAGCGGCTAAGAGGAAGCAGGGTGATTTATTCCGGCGAGAGAGACAGGCTTGTCTTCACTGAGCAGGCACAATTTTCCATTGTGGTGTTTAAGGAATGGGAAAGACCTAATAAATTGCCATCGGTGCCTAAGGGCCTGGACAGGCGGTACCCCTTCCCTGAGGAGCTGGTCTACCTCTGGTCCCGTCCCCCCGATGTGGATGCCCATGTGTCGGGGTTATCCAACACTACAGTTATGCCGCCACCTGATACTGCTTCCTTGCGCGACCCTGCTGACAGACGCATGGATCAGCTGGCTTGTCATGCGTTCACTTTTGTGGGTGCTGGACTTTGCCCTGTCTGTGCCGCGGCCATTGTCTCATTGGCCATCAAGAAGAAGGTGAGACGCCTTGTTGATATTGCCAATTCTCGCAAGCGGGCGGAGAAGTATCAAGACCACAAAGCCTGTGTGGATTTTATTGCCTTTGTAGTCTCAGCTATGGACGATAGTGTCCGGCTTGGCGGCAGGGCTTCAGCCCTGCTTGTTGCGCTTCATCGCTCGCTCTGGCTGCGGCAGTGGTCGGCTGACGCTGCGGCCAAGAAGTTGCTCACTAATATCCCCTTCCTGGGGCTCAGATTATTCGGGGAGCGGCTGGACCTTCTGGCCAAGGATGGAAGACTCCCTCAGCGACGGAAGCCTGCGCGGCCCTTTCGAGGTTCATCTGCCTATCGCTCCTTTCGAGGAGGAAGAGGCTCTTTATTTTCTGGTGGCCGCAGAGATTCCTGGGGTCGAGGTAGGTCTCGCGGCCGACCCAATCCCTCCTGGGGAGCTAAATCCAAACCCCCTGCCAAGCCCTCTTAGGCATGAGGGGGCTCCCTCGCCCATCTGGGTGGGGGGACGGCTTCTGCTATTTGCTCACATCTGGAGACAGCATGTCTCGGATCAGTGGATTCAGGAGGTGGTTTCCTCCGGGTACAAATTTGAGCTGGCAGTTTGGCCGCCCTCAAGATTTCTTCGGTCGCGGATTTCCCAGAACACATTGACAGCGCAGGGTCTAAGAATGGCCGTTCAATGCCATCAGGTGTGATTTGTCCCGTGCCTCGCCAGGAACGGGGTCGAGGGTTCTACTCCAATCTGTTCATGGTGCCCAAGAAGGACGGAACACCGAGACCTATCCTGGATCTGAAGGGTCTCAACAAATTTGTCAGAATCAGACATTTCCACATGGAGACCCTACGGTCCGCAGTGAGCTCGCTTTGGCCCGGCGACTTCATGACCACGGTGGACATCAAGGCTGCTTATCTGCACATCCTGATATTTCCGGGACATCAGAAGTTCCTGAGGTTTACGCTGGAGGATCAGCATTACCAGTTTGTGGCACTACTGTTCGGGATAGCCTCAGCCCCTCGTGTGTTCACCAAGGTGCTGGCGTGCATCATGGCTGTCCTGAGGAACCAGGGCATTTGTGTTCTTCCTTAGCTGGACGATTTACTGATTGCGGCTCGGTCCCTTCAGCAGGCCGAGAGCGACACCCGGACGGTGTTATCCACTTTCGAGGACTTCGGTTGGGTAATAAATTACCCCAAGGCTTCTATCACTCCCTCAATGGTGAGGTCCTTTCTGGGCATGACGTTGGACACCTCTCAGGTCAAGGTATTCCTGCCACAGCAGAAGATGGTGGGCCTCCAGACGCAGGTGCAGGCCTTACTGTCTTGTCAGCGGGCATCGATCCGTCTGGTGATGAAACTGGTGGGCCTAATGGTGTCATGCTTCGAGGAAGCGCCCTTTGCTCAGTTCCACATGAGACCTCTTCAATTAAATCTTTTGAACGGTTGGGACCAGACGCAGGAGTCCCTGGAACAGGAATTTTCGCTGCCCCCCCCGGTCAGACAGTCCTTTTTGTGGTGGTTAGACTCCAGAAATCTGTTGGTGGGCAAGTCCTTTCTGACTCCCCATTGGGAGATTGTCACCACGGACGCCAGTCTGACCGGCTGGGGAGGTTCAGGCTGAGGAGTTCAGGCTCCTTTATGCATTTCCTCCGTTTCCGCTCCTGGGCCGAGTGCTGCGCAAGATAGCACAGGAGGGTACCAACCATCCTGGTGGCTCCTCGCTGGCCGAGGCGGAGTTGGATCACGGACGTAGTTCAGATGTCAGTGGATCGCTACATCATGCCCGACGACCCAGGACTTCTCACTCGGGGGTCGCTGCGGCACCCCAATTTACAGACGCTGGCTTTGACGGCCTGGCTATTGAAACCTCAATCCTGACGGAGAAGGGGTTGTCTGCTAAGGTTGTTCAGACCATGATTCAGGCGCAGAAGAAGTCTTCTTCCATGATTTACTACAGAGTTTGGCATACCTACATTTCTTGGTGTGAATCTAAGAGTTTCCCTTGTTGCACATTTTCTATTTATAGGATTTTGGAATTTTTACAACATGGCTTAGACCTGGGTCTACAGCTGGGCACCCTCAAGGGCCAGGTCATCTTTTTCCAAAGATCCTTTGCCAATCATAGACTGATAAGGACTTTTTTCCAAGGGGTTACCCATGTTCGTCCACCGTGTACGCCTTTATTACCGGTGTGGGATTTGAATTTGGTGCTTTCTGCTCTCCAGGGTCCTCCCTTTGAGCCTCTGTGCGACGCTGCATTGTCTATCTTGACCCTAAAGGTGGACTTTTTGGTAGCTATCACCTTGGTGCGTCGTGTGTCAGAACTGGCTGCACTTTGTATGAAGCCTCCTTACTTTGAGCGGCATAAGGATAAGGTGGTTTTTCGCTTTAAACCTGATTTTTTGCCTAAGGTCGTTTCTCCCTTTCATCTTAATGAGGAAGTTGTTTTGCTTTCCATGTGTCCAGAACCGTCTAATTCTAAGAAATGGACCCTCCATGCCTTGGATGTGGTCAGAGCCATTAGGTACCACCTGGTTGCGACTGAATCCTTCAGGAGGTCGGATTCTCTTTTGTTCTCACTGAAGATTCCAGAAAGGGTTTGCCTCCGGCCAAGTCCACTCTCAGTAAGTGGATTAGACAGGCGGTGGTGCAAGCATATTCTGCCAAGGGGAAAGAACCCCCTTTTCATATTACAGCTCATTCTACTAGAGCTATTTGTGCTTCCTGGGCTTTTCAGCACCAGGCCTCCGTTGAACAAGTTTGTGAGGCCGCCACTTGGTCTTCTGTTCATACCTTTACCAAGTTTTACAAGGTTGATGTTAGGGCCTCAGCTGATGCTGTCTTTGGCCGAAAGGTGCTTCAGGCGGTAGTGAAATGAACTACATGCTGTTCTGCACTGGGAATCCCGCCCTAATGGACACTGCTTTTGGATGTCCCAACTGTCATTACTTCTGGGACGACCTGGACTGGATATAGTGAAAAATGCAATTCTGTGAAACTCACCTGTAGAATTGTTTTTGAATATATCCAGTCCAGGTCGTCCCACCCCGCCCTTATTTCATTATTTCTTGTTTGCCGGTTATGGTGATTACCTTTTAGTTTTTGTTGGAGAGAGTACATGCTGAAGCTATGTAGTTAACATGGTTTCTTGGCCTCCCGGCCTGTCTCCTTTACTGCTTTTTGACACTCTGGGAATTCTATTGAGACAGCTCATTTTATAGGAGGCCAGGAGGAGTTACAGCTTTGGATCTTGCAGTAACTGCGCCATCTGGTGGCGGACTACCCAACTGTCATTACTTTTGGGACGACCTGGACTGGATATATTCAAAAACAATTCTACAGGTGAGTTTCACAGAATTGTATTTTTGCGATGCACTTGAAATTGGGGCTATACGTTAAAATTGGTGCG
Source organism: Gastrophryne carolinensis (assembly GCA_027917425.1). Taxonomy (NCBI): domain Eukaryota; kingdom Metazoa; phylum Chordata; class Amphibia; order Anura; family Microhylidae; genus Gastrophryne; species Gastrophryne carolinensis. Next base: position 368,560,059 of record CM051239.1, on the reverse strand, counting down.
TCGTGGCTCCCAGCACCATGGCTCAGTAAATGTGTTGTTTCACAAGACTTACCGTTGAAAGTAGTAAAATATGATCACTGATTTGACCTCCAGCTTAAAAAGTTTTTTCCTGGCATTATATTCTAGATACAACCTTAATAAGGAGCCCAAGGGAATGTCACTCAGTGATACGGACCTTTTTTACCTGGTCATAGATGTGGTTTGGGGGTGTGGGTTATCGGCAGGCATTTTGAGTAACAAATATTTGCAGCATTCTATTCTACTCCTCACTCCTACTCTTAAACACCAGTTGGATATCTGGGACTCGAATCAATAACGGTAGAAAAAAATTCTCACGGTAGTAAAAAATGTAATTCATGAGAAAAAAGCCTGAGAATGTCACTGTTACTGAATCACCAGATAAAAAGACAATGAAAGTCAATGACAGCTTTTACTACAGTGTAGAAAGGAGTTAACAGTTCTCTACTTTTCTTAAGAGTAATAAAGTGCCAAACTCATTATTTTGTTAGCTGGTGATTCTGCAACAGTGAAATTCTCAAGCTTTTTTCTCATGAATTGAATCTTTTACTACCATGAGAATTTTTTTCTACCTTTATTGAATCGAGGCCCTGGTCTGTAAAGGAGGTTGGTAATTGACCTCTGCCAATCCATACATTCTACTACCACCGTTCCCAGGGCATCAGTTGTAAAGTGACCAGAAATCTTGGATTAGGTAGAGATGGCCTTTTAGATGCCCCAGACTTTTGGTTGGGACAGTGGGACAAAATGCCTCAAAGGGGGATGTCTGGTCAGTTTTAATTCACTTTCCGCAGTAGCCAGTTTTTGTGTTCTTGATCAGACCAAATTTAGCAAGGTGTCCCTTTATGTGGTAATATGTTTTGAATGTTTCTACATATCTCAATGACTCTGAGATGATTTTCATTTAGATCAATGTAAATTGTATTTTATTTATGTCCTATTTATGTCATATTGACAAAATAAATTATGCCCTAGAAGAGGAACAACCACTGGTCTGGAGCCTTATAAGACTTTAGGGCCAGTGTTCTCCCTCTTTGTGGAGCATTCCCTTGCCAGCCCTGCCATGTTCCTAAACAAATTTCCTATCACACATGAGGGTATTGTCGTGTTTTGAAGAAATTGTGTAACAAAATGTGGGAATCCCTTTTCTTATACCGTGTTTGTTTGCTAATAAGACCTACAATATAAGCCCTAGTAAGATTTTTCAGTATCTTTGCTAATTGGTAAAATATAAGCCCTACCCTGGAAATATGCTTTAGTTATAATTCATAATTCAGCCGCTGGGCTTCAGCAGAGGGGCAGGAGAATCTATAGAGGAGAGTGAGGACACATTGAGTCACACAGGTAAGCTTGTCTTTCGGAAGCAAAATGTCTGATCTTGTGGACTCTACCCCATCTCGCCAGTCATGCCGGCTCGCCGAATCCCCTGCTATCAGCCGGCCTCGTGCATGTGTCATACCGAAGCTGCTGCACTGCCCCTGCCATCTTGATTTTATAGGGCCCCGCAAACAGCCAGCTCACTGCCTTGTGCCTTACATCTGCCTTGCACGTGCCCCACGCTGGGCACATGGCAGCATCTTCCCGCTGCCAGCTGGCTCCAAGCACTTGCCGGACAAAGCCTCCACCCCTGCCTCATTAGAGCCCGGCTTCACCAGAGGTACAGAGACAGCTGTACTGCCGCCACCGCCGAGGCCACCTTCACTTTTCAGGGCCACACACCTGCATCTCCCTGCTGTCAGACGGCTATAAAGTAAGCCCTAGCACCTATTTTTGTCTTATTTTCGAGAAACCTGGTAGTGCCCCTTGTGAAAAGAAAAAAAATCTGCATTTTAGTGAGAAAAATATATTTTAAACCATTACACTTGTAAGAGAATAAGTTACCCTGTCTGTATAGAAGGGAAAGGTTGTGCAAAAAATATTCTCTTAAACAAGGTTTGCTCCATTCTATGTTGTATACCTAGATGTGATGCTTTGGCATCTTGTTTACTTTGTTTTTCTTTATGAAATTGCAGGTGGCTATTGAGGAAAAGGAAACCTTTGTCTCTTTACTGAGGAATTCTCCCCTTATTCAGCTGGGTCCAGCCAAGGACAAGATAGTTGCTGGTACAATCTTCCTCATTATCGATGATGACCTGTATATTGATTTTGGTGGAAAATTTCACTGTGTCTGCAAAAGACCCCAACAAGATGCTGAGTGAGTACATGCATGTGTAATACGCAAATGCTTATCCAAAACATTTATTCAAGCTTTGATTCCCCCTGGCAGTGGGTCACTTTTCTCTATAGGAGGTAAAATCACAAAAGACTCGTGTTGGGCTAACCCCATAAAGTTTGGCAAGTTCGGACGAACTTCCCGAACCGTGGTGGACCCAAACTAAAAAAGAAGTGGGTTGTAACTTACCTGAGCCCTGCGATCCAGTCCCTGCTTCAGTTGCCCTGGCTTGCAAATTGTCTGTGAGCGGGGCCACAGAAAGATGGCCACTGCTTCCATGAGTGAGGACACTCCTACTGCCAGCAGTTACAGCCCACTTCCAGCTGCACGCACTGCATAGGTAAGTTCAGCAGCCCATCAGCCAGCTTTTCTGTGTTCGGGAACCTGAACTCACATAGTTCGGTTTGGGTTCACCCAACACTACAGAAGACTACTTCAACCTCCCCCACGGCATGATGGGTTTGTAATGCCCTGCTGCTTCTCTGCCACAAGCCCAGGACAGTCCCTATTCTTTTCACTTCTCAACCAATCTGGGCCATCCAGTGAGTGTGAGAGCACGATGCACCCCTTCCACCTGACCCAGCGAGTCTGATTGGTTGCCAGCAGTCACCGAATAGCTGCTATTCCCAAGAAAATGCACGTATGGGGTTTGTCTGGTACTGGACTTGCAGCAGGGGGAGAGACGGCAGGGCTTCCCAATGCCCCCATACTGCAGGGGTGACTAAACTATAGCCTCCAATCAAAACGGGGGAATTCCTATTCAGGGCCCCCAGTACTCATCACCGCCCTAAAGCCTGAGTTCATGCTAGTCACTTCGTCCTTGCACCACAAGCCGCTAGTCAGGTTTGGCTGGCTTTAGAAGTGGGGTTCATACATACCGGAGGATTGCAGGTTTGATTACCAGCCACAACAGGACTGACATGCTCTTGAGGGAGGCACCTAATCCCTCCAACTGCTCCTGTGCCGTGATAGGAAATGATGTTCTAAAGTTAAAGTGAATAATACTTTCAATGGCAATAAATAGTAGGGGTGTCAGAAAAAAATTATTCTGTCAAGTATCGCGATATTTCATTCGATACTGGAACCGTTTTTTCCTTTAGTATCGATTCTGACTCCTTCCCCCCACACAGTAAGTGTTGATAAAGACATTTTCTCTGTGTGGTGTTTTTTCTTTACTGTTAACCCTTTGTGAACTGGTAAGGGATCTATGTGACCCCTATACCAGTTCACAAGGCTCTGGGTCTGGCAAGTCACCTGCGAGTAACCTCGAGCCCCCCCCATTACCTGCCTCCCCAAAGCCCAGGGGGGTGCAGAAGAGCCTGTAGCCATAGGCTATGCCGACTTGTAGCCTGCAGTTCCAGGGGCCACCAAAGCTGGCCCCTGTTCCCAGCTACCATAGCTGGTACTGGCTAGGTAGGGGGGACCTCATGTCATTTTTGGGGAATTTTTAGGATTTTTAACCGATGTCAATTTAAAAAAAAAAAATCCCAATATATTGTCTTTGAGACTGAATCGGGATATATATATCGTATTGTCCTATGTGTATCACGATACGTAACGCATCACCAGATTCTTGCCAATTCACACCCCTAAAAATTGGCAGCAAGCTGCTTACCTGGAGCTGGTCTCATATGCATCTCCTCCATTTCCTGTATGGCAGGGTAGAAGCCATAGCAGGGCTACAAAGTTTGCCCTACATGCAATTCCATTCCTTAAGGGCCAAACAAGCGACAGCCAATCTGCCCCTTGGATCTCTGTGTGAGCATGGCAAGCCCCAATGGTCCCACAGCTTGCTCTGACCACAGCAAAGCATGTTAAATACCCATTAAGCTGTGCCATGACACATTCTCCCCAGCTGAGCCATGGCCCAGTAATTGAAGCTAAAAAGTGGCTTATCTTAGACGTATCAGATATTTACATAAAATTGGGTATTTTGACATGTGATGAAATGGCTCATTTTACACTGTTCCCAAGTGGGAGAAAATTAGTGTGTTGTGCCGGACAGGAACTTTACCTTCGGATTGTCTGCCTGCCTCCAAGGCTAACATGGTACCACTTTTCTTTTGCTGTGCAGGGTCCAGAATCTTCACAATTTGGGATGCCCCTGCTGTTTTGAATGCCCCCCCCCACTCATCGTTAAAACTGACCTTTCCACTGGTCCCACGACTCGTACGAGGGCACAACATTCACCTCTGTTTGACATAAGTGCTGTGGCACAGGCAGCTGCATCCAGTTTCCCTGCATTCTGAGCCGTGTTCCTGCCAAACAGCGCTCCCAATTTCCTGTGAATGGCACAGGCATGTTACCCTGTGGTTTCTAGCCCCCATTAATGTCATTACTACCCCATCAATATGTCTATATTTAATAAAACACGTGATATATATATCTCATGCACATTTGGTTGCAACAGAATTAAGGGATTTATCAAAGCAGAAGCAGTAGCCATAAGGCAACAAGCCTGGCCCATACACAGGAGCTGTGTCAAGCAGGATACAGGGCAGAAGCCATTGAGGAGATTGCTTTGGCCATAGCACTGATTAGTGGGTGAGGGGGGACTGTTTTCCTCAATAATACACAGGGACAGGACTGCCAGGGCTGGGCACCTACCGGCATGCAGGGTCTTTTTCCATGTGTTCTGGCCCCTAGCAGCATTGTAGTGAGACAAGCACAGCGCTGCCACCAACACACTGGCGTAGCAAATATACACAGCCACAAATCAAGCATACTAATATTCAGCTGGCCTTACTCAATGTATACATTTGCCTGTAGGGGGGGGGGGTGGTGTCTATAGGCTTTGTGCTAATCAGGTAGGTAGAGACTGTTGTTTCAAGTGGACCAGTCACTGAGTAACCCTCTGTCCTGCTGGCCTCCCCTGGCGATGGGACATGACCTGGGGGGGGGGGGGGGTGGTCCAGTCCAGTGCAGTTCTGCGGGTGCTCCGGGTCTAGGGCCCTGCCATCTTGGGAGAAATCACAGAGCAATTTTCTCTGGCTCTGTGCATGCTCCCGCCCGTCTATTCAAATGAGGAAACGGGTACAAGTGTGCACAGTGGGGGGATGCCGCATTGTGTCTTTCTGTGTGCCGGGCCTACGGACTCTGTAGATTGGTGCTGGACTGCAGGTGAGGTAAGGGTTTTGTGGATGCAAAAGGAAAGAGTCCAGCAGGAAGTGTCAATCATTTCTATTCATAACATGTAAGCTCATAAGGGCCAGGGCTCCTGATGTACTACTCATCATTGTGCTTAGTTACAGTTCAGTTACATCTGATTCCTAATGCACAGTCTGTTATATGCATTGTTGTATTAGAAGTATTTTATTTGTCTTACCCTCCTGTGATTTCTAGCTTGTACAGTGCTAGTAACTATGATGGCGCTTAATAAATAAACACTAATAATATTAAAAACTCCTTGTTGGGCATGAACCTGAACAGCCTGGCATGATTCAAGGTAAGCCACCAGGCAATGCGGGGGGGGGGGGGGGGGGTTCACACACAGGGGCATCCCAAGCCCAGGTGAGTGAAGAACCTGAGTTCTGGACTGCGTTAAAGTGCTCTTTACCTTGTAGATTTCGAATTGCCTCCTCTCTGGGTTGACCAATCGAGACATTTTTGAAGGTTTGACTGATGACAATATTGTTGCTAAGTTAGGAACCCCATATTTTCTGATCATCACTGCCATTATGGCAGTGGGTCTGCACCTTGCCGACAGCCAAAGTATACTGAAGTGAATGTGACCCTGTCCAAATCTATTTACCCTTTCAGTACCAGCTAAGTTGAATTGATGTAGATGCCCCTCCAACCGTTAAGTGCCAGCTATGTGCTAGCTGGCGATTCGCCCTGTTGTGGCCCCAAAGAGAAAAAAAAGCTCCCCTCAGTCCTGGATCCAGCGATGGCCGGTGAGATGCTAGAATCTGGTGCACAGGGCAGGGGACGGACATTGGGAGGGTGGACCCCATGCCATTTTTTAAAATGTTGTGAGGTTTTAACATTTGATAGTGCACACAGTAGTTGTATTTCATTAGAACACTCTTTTCAGTTAGGGGTGTCTCCTGGGCAGAAAAATGGTTTCTACTGCTACATATGTGATACTGTTGTAATTGGGAGGAACACGCAATATGGTTTTCTTGAAAAAAATGACATTACAAAAAAAGTGACATTTTAAAATATATTATTTTCTAAACCCCAAAATATTCTGAAAGCACTGAACAAGACATTTGGGGTTGATTCAGAGCCAGGTGAGAATTCTTACACCTTTTTTAGGAGAGAAAACTACCATTCACTTTCATTGTCTACCTTGGGGCTCATTCAGAGCCAGGTAAAAATGTATACCCGGTAGACAATGAAAGTCAGTGGCAGTTTTCTCTCCTAAAAAAAGTGAGAATTCTCACCTGGCCCTGATCGACCCCCTCTGTTAAAGGAGCACTATTGCGAAATTGTGTAATATTAAAAATGTATAAAAACACGTGGACTGATTAGAGGAGGGGTCACTTATACACCCGCACTGAATAAAACTCCCGCCAAGATTGTGGTTTATTCTCTTGTAGTAGGAATAAAATCCAGGGGTGACAAGTTTAGTGTATCTGGGTGACCAAACCAGTCACCCCAGATGTCCTGTTACTGCCATTAAAATAAAAAAAAAAGGCAAGCCTGGCTGGATATTTCCTAATGCCGTGTATATAAGTGACCCCTCCCCCAACATGCAGTATATTTATATGGCTTTTTATCATTGGGTCATTTTTCTCGATAGTGCTCATTTAAAGCGGTCCTTCACTCTGAATAAGAGTCTATCTTATATGTTTCCCACACCCTGTACATACAGATTGCTCACATTAAAAATCATCCTACCTGCACCTACTGCATGTTTTGAGCAGTATGTGTAATGCTTCTGAGTCAAGATGGCGGCGCCTATATCCTAAAGTCCTGAACAGAGTTGCAGTCCAGTGGGGAAAAGAATAATAAGTGACTAAAAAGTTAAAATATATTAACTTTAGATACTGGGGAATCGTTTAAGGGTTTGGGCTTTTCAATAAATCATGGTGAAGGTCCAATTTAAGGTCCTAACTTTGACGAAAAAAAAAATTATAATTTTCCTAGAAATCCCTGCAAAAATCAGTTGAACATAGTGATGGAAGGTTGGCACTGAATGGGTTAGAAACTCAAATTGTAGCCGGAGTTGTCGAGTTTGGGATCAGCACCTCCATTGCTGCGGGGGGGGGGGGATTTTTGGCGATAGTCGGCACTAAGCGCGGTCATCTGGGAGGTGCGGCCCCCTGCGTGGCGTGTGTCTGCCATTTGAACCCTGATTTCTAGTGCCAGAGGATTAGCTTTGTCAAGTGTTTGACACGGAGTGAGGCAGCCAGCCGTGCAATCCGAGCCCTTGATATTTACCTTTCATGTCACCATGGTTCCTGTGAGAGATTTTTTATTTCGGTAAACAAGGAAATGCAGAACAATCCTGTCCATTATATAGTCATTTATTACCACCACAGCTACTGTTACATCTGTAATTTAGCATTTTTATACATCCATTAACTCATTCAGGTCGCTTGTGCTCCCATTTCCCTGTGATTGTATTGTCATCCTATGCATCTTGCAAGCACACTTGCCTATCTACCCCTACAGCACATACCTCCTAGTCTGACTGCTATATACTTACCCGAACCTGAGATCTGGCCTCATGATCTATGCTCCCCTTGTGGCCTCAGACAGAGGAGGCCCGAAACATGTCCCTTTTTATACACAGTGAATAGCATGTGGTAGGGGGTGATGCTATGGCAACAGATCTGTGCTTCTAGATCGGGGGTGCCCGTGGGTTGGCTGGCTAGATTTCAACTGTGGGGATATGCCCTTGCTTACACACACACACAGCAAATCGCCTACCCCTTCACACATGCAATCCTGACTTTAATGTACTAAATGTAATTTAAAATGTTTACACTTAAAGCAGACCAACACCCATTCGGTGGCTAACGGGCGTTGGTCCGGGATCCGGCAATTAAAACAGACTTTGGAGGGGACATAGAGAATGCCCACAATTCTTAGCTGTTCCTAGATCCTGGATCTTGTCTGGAAATGGAGCTGAGGATTTGACCCCGACCCATGTGACAGCCCGACAGCCTATCAAGGGGTTTCCATTTGCGGCCAAGAAGCTAGGAAGAGGTAAGAGTTTCTGGCATTCTGGTGGAGGGTGATGTGTGCGGGGCTCCCATCCACCACACCTTCCTGTTACCACATTCACACACTCTAATGGTACTAACATACTAATAGACATGCTGATTGATTTAGTTCTTTTAATATATGGGTTACCCATATTTTTTTTGCAATTTCCTTATTTAAAAAAACAAACCCCACTAGCGGCCAGCCTGGATCTAAAAGATTCCAGGACAAACCGCTGGCTTTCCCCCGGGGGCATCCTGAATCGGGATGCCACACGGTGTGAAATCACCAGGTAATTCTACTTTCTCCGGTCCAACAGCGCATGTGCTGGCTCTAGTCCAATCAGAGCAGTTTGCCTTTCAGCAAATGGCCCTGTTTGCTTACAATAGGGAGCACGTACTGTCCTGCCACCATTCTTGCTGGGGCAGGCGCACGCAAGCAGGATGTGGCAGCGCGCACTTCCCATTGAATGCAATCAGAGCTTTTTGCCGAAGCATGTAAACACTGCAAGAGGCTCTGATTGGATAAGTGCACGCACATGCGGCATTGGACCGAGGAGAGGTGAGTTTTACTGGGGAAACTGGGGGATTTCACACAGTGAGGCTTCGCAATTTAGGATTTCCCGGGGGCACAGAACAAGACCCAGGGAAGTCTAATTCCTGTGTTTTGTTCCGCTTTAAATATTTCTTGTTTTTGAATTATATATTGTTACAGCGCACCTCTGTCAGGGACTGTGGTGGTTATGCACAGAGGGGAGACTGCACTCCCCAAAGATATGAAGTTGAATTATCACTCTGGCACTACTCCTAGCTAAAAGAAGAACATACACCTAACATATACTTGTAACTTTAAAGTGAGGTGCTCAAACGTCTGAGCCATCAACTGGAGGTGCAACAGCTTGCAACACGTTTCGGGGTATCCAACCCGTTAGTCATATTATTAAGTATGTCACACACCCCGCTTCAAGATATCCATAACATGTGGGTAATACCGACCTGAAGGGGCGTTCCTGCAGAGATGATAGCAAAAAAGAAAGCCCCTCCCTGATCCATAAATACCTGGGACCTCCCACTCATCACCCAGTTTTCCATCTCTGCAGACGGCGAGCAAGTCAGAAGATGATGGCTCCTCCTTGCACAGGGGGTTTTCAGGTAGCCGGGATGACCCCCGGCCCGCTATTCATTTATTTCCGTTTGGACCTTTTTTCCCCAGAACTCCATATGCCTCCCAGCCTCGGCTGAGGGTCCAGGCGAGGGTATATCGGCACCTTAGGTGCTCAGGAGCTACGCTCCACCGTGAGACCCTATATGAGAGGGTAGGCGGTTACTCCGGGTTGGTGACCCCGGTTTGGGAGGCCCTGTCCCTTACTTAACATCCAATGGCCCTCCCAGGATCCCCTTTCCATAGGTGGGGTTGGGGAGTGTGGGTCCCTTCTTAATTAATTCTTTTCACAGGACAGCATACTTTTGAGGGTGTGTGTGTGAGTGTAGTGTCTCTTTAAATGTATTCACCGCCGCAGCCGTTTTACAGGGCCTGTGCGGTGCTGACCTGTCTTTCTTCCCCCCATCTTCCCTCAGCTGGTGTTCACTTTTAGTAATGGCGGAGGGATTTACCTCACGCCATGATACTGTGCTTCTAGGGGGGGGGGGGGGGCGGGACCGGACCGTCGGCGCGGGGCCGGGGCTCGTCCCTCCCGTTTTCACATGTTTAATATATGTGTGTGTGTGTGTGTGTATGTGACTGTTGTTTATACTAGCCGGGCCGGCTCTTGGCGCCATTTTCTTCTGAGGAGATTCTCCTCACGCTGACTGGGGGGGCGGGGCCGGTGTGGCGGCGCGTCACCGCTGCCCGCCCCCATCCTTCTCTGGCGCCGCTGCGGAGCTCTGGCTGTGTGGAGAGGGGAAGGGGGGCGTCGCCCGGCGTCCCGCGTGTCCCGCGCTGACCACGCCCCCTTCTCCCCTTCTGGCTGCAGCTCAGGTGGATTCTGGCTCGGTCCTCACGGTCGCCATTACTTTGTTTGCGGTTATGTAAGTGGCCTCTGGCAATCCCCTTTTCTCATCCTATGTATGTAAGATTTTCTATGTCTTCATTAGCCTTATTAGCCCTTCTGTTCTGTCTTTCAGATGGTGGTTCAGGAGGTTCGCCAGTAGCATTTAGGGGGTCCCTCCCGATCCTTTATCACTGGGTTCATTATTGTTATAAATCCTCCCACTCGGGACATTAAAGGGGCATCCCGGGTTGTCTAGCGGCGTAATTCCCTGGGTCATAGCGACTATTCCTATAAAAAGTTCACCTTATGGAGGCATCCCCGGATACTGGGCTCGGGGCCCCTTCGGGGCATCCCCGAAAGTGCATGTTGTGTGGGGTATCCATTTCTGGGGACGATGTACTTCTGTGTATACCATGTGCACAGCAGACCATCACGCGGCAGTCTGAACCACAGGCGTCTGGGTCAGCACCGCCGGTCGCTTCATCTCCCCCTCCCGTCTTGACACGCACCCCGTGTGACGTCGTCATGGGCAGGGAGCTGCAATCTGAGATGTGCGCCAGATTGGCTAACCTTGAAAAAATTATCTCCAGCTCGGTCGCCCGTAAGGCTCCGACTAAGAGAAAGCATTTGTCGCCGGCTCCGCTGGTGGAGGACCAGGAGGATGTTAATAATCTGGATTGGTCTGATTATTCCCAGCTAGAGGAAGGGGAAGTTTATGAGGATTCTGATTTTTCGGACGATGAGCAGTCCTTTGGCGCTGAAGCCGAGCTGGGTGACTTGGGGAGATCCTCTGATACTCCCCACGCTCTGGCTCTGATGTTAGAGGTACTGAATATTTCCCCTCCTGAGGAGGTGTCACAGCAGAAGGGTGAATTGTTTGAGGAATCCAGGCCGCGCTTGGAATTCCCTACACAAAGGCATTTTGACAAAATTATTGCCAAGGAATGGGACAGGCCGGCTCGGCTCCCTGGCATCCCTCAGGGATGGGATAGGAAATATCCCTTCCCTTCGGAGGCGGTTAAGCGCTGGGCATCTCCCCCCGAGGTGGATGCGCCGGTTTTGGGGTTGTCCAATTCCTCGGTTTTAAATAGACCTGATTGTTCCATTCTCAAGGATGGAGAGGATAAACGTATTGACCAGATGGCTTGTCATGGTTTTGCTAGCGTTGGGTCAGCCATGCGGCCCGTTTGCGCATCGGCACTAATGGTGTTGGCTGCCAGGTCCGTGGTTAGGGACCTGTTGACTTCTTCCGGGCTGCGTCCTGGTAGTGCTGAGTTCCTTAGCCTTAAATGGTGTGAGTTGTTTTTATCTTTTGTGTTGACAGCCTTGGATGACACTTTGATGATGTGTGGTAGAACGTCGGCCCTGCTGGTCACTATTCGGCGCTCGGTGTGGCTGCGCCGGTGGGCGGCAGATTTTATGTCCAAGAAGTCACTAACGGCTCTACCCTTTGTTGGATTACGGCTTTTTGGAGAGACATTGGACTCTGTTACCAAGGGTGGTAGGTTACCTCAACGCAAGAAACAACGCCGTCCCTTTCGGGGGGCGCCTTCCTTTACCCCCTCCTTTCGTGGGGCCAGATCTGGCAGGGGATTTGCATTCCCCTCTTCCAGAGGAGATTCTGGGAGCAGGGGCAGAGGACGTGCCCGTCCAGGATTCAGTTGGGGCTCTAAGCCCAAGCCGGCTGCCAAGCCGGCTCAGCAATGAGGGGGCGCCCTCACCCTTGCGGGTGGGGGGACGGCTGCGACTCTTCTCCCAGGTCTGGGATCAAGAGGTCTCGGACCGATGGATCCGGGAAGTGGTGTCTTCCGGTTACAAGCTGGAGTTCGAGCTCCGCCCCCCTTCCAGATTTTTCAGGTCTCGGATGCCTTCGGAACCTCTAGCGGCGCAGGGGCTCCTGTTGGCAGTGCAGAACCTTCTGGACATGGCTGTCATTTGCCCAGTGCCCCCTTCGGATCAGGGCAGGGGTTTTTATTCCAATCTGTTCACGGTACCCAAGAACGACGGATCGGTCCGACCCATCTTGGATCTGAAGTTTCTCAACAGGTTCATCCGGCCACGGAAATTCCGCATGGAAACGCTGCGTTCGGCCATTCACTCTCTTCGTCAGGGAGACTTTCTGACGTCCATAGACATCAAGGATGCTTATTTACACGTCCCAATCTTTCCAGCACACCAGAGGTTTCTCAGGTTCGTGGTGGAGGATCGGCACTTTCAGTTTGTGGCACTCCCCTTCGGTCTCACCTCGGCTCCTCGGGTGTTCACCAAGGTGCTAGCGGAAGTGATGGCTCTGCTGAGGGTTCAGGGTATCCGCATTGTGCCCTATTTGGACGATCTTCTGATCATGGCCTCCTCTTTCAACCAAGTGGAGTTGGACACCAGAGTGGTGGTGTCCACCCTGGAGAGGTTCGGTTGGGTGGTCAACCACCCCAAGTCTTCTCTTTCTCCGTCCAGAGTAGTGACTTTTCTGGGAATGTCTCTGGACACTTCGCAGGCCAGGGTGTTTCTGCCCCAGGCCAAGATTCTTTTGATTCAGGATTTAGTTCGGCTTCTCTTGTCGGTCCCTCGTCCGGCCATCCGGCTAGGGATGAGGCTGGTGGGGTTAATGGTGGCCTCATTCGAGGCAGTTCCCTTTGCGCAGTTTCATACAAGGACGCTTCAGCTTCATCTGTTGAAGGTTTGGGACAAGTCCCCTCTATCGTTGGATCAGTCCTTCCTGATGACTCCCCGAGTTCGTCGATCCCTGCAATGGTGGCTGGGGTCGGTCAATCTGTTGAAGGGCAGATCTTTTCTGGACCCGTGTTGGGAAACAGTCACCACGGATGCCAGTCTGTCAGGTTGGGGGGGTGTTTGGAAGGACCTCCAGTTCCAGGGTCTGTGGGGCCCGCAGGAGGCTCACGAGCCCATCAATGTTCTGGAATTGAGAGCCATCAGGTTGGTTCTGTTTCGCTTGACTCATCAGTTGCGGGGCCTGCCTGTTCAGGTTCGGTCGGACAACCGGACGGCGGTTGCTTACATCAATCACCAGGGGGGGACTCGCAGCAGGAGTGCCCTCAGGGAAGTGTCTTTGATTCTGGACTGGGCGGAGAGCCACGTCCCGTGTATCTCAGCAGTCTACATTCCGGGAGTGGAGAACACGGAGGCGGACTCGCTGAGCAGGGCCTCCTCTCGTCAGGGGGAGTGGTCTCTCAGTCCCAAGGTGTTTCGCTCGATCTGTCTCAGGTGGGGGTTCCCAGCGGTGGACCTCTTTGCCTCTCGTCACTATCACAAGCTTCCAGTCTTTGTGTCTCTCTCGCAGGATCCTCTGGTTCTGGCAGTGGATGCCATGTCTCTGAACTGGAGGGATCTGGGGTTTCTTTACCTGTTCCCTCCGTTTCCAATGGTAGCCAGAGTGGTGCGCAAGCTGGCCCTGGAGGGCGCGTCAGCGATTCTGGTGGCACCAAGGTGGCCAAGGCAGGTTTGGTTCGCAGACCTAGTAAGACTGGCAGAGGATCAGTTCGTTCTGCCTCTACTGCCGGACCTGCTCACTCAGGGTCGGCTGCGCTATCCCAATTTACCTTCGCTGGCTTTGACGGCGTGGCTGCTGAAACCGCCATCTTGAAGGAGGAGGGTCTTTCTGACGCGGTGGTTCAGACTCTTATTAGCGCCAGGAAGCGCTCTTCCTCTACTATTTACTATAGGACTTGGAGGTCCTATATTGACTGGTGTGAAAGTAGGTCTTTCTCTTGTCGGGAGTTCTCCATTTCCAGAATTCTGGAGTTTCTTCAACATGGTCTGGATCTGGGGCTTCAACTTAGTACCTTGAAGGGGCAGGTTTCTGCCCTGGCGGTGTTCTTTCAAAGGTCCTTTGCACTTCATCCCTTAGTCAAGACCTTTTTCCAAGGAGTTACGCATGTACGGCCTCCTAGGAAGCCTTTTGTTCCAGTTTGGGATTTGAACCTGGTTCTTTCTGCTCTTCAGGGTCCTCCGTTTGAGCCCTTGAATGAGGTTGCTTTGTCTTCTCTTACTCAAAAGGTGGCCTTTTTGGTGGCTATCACTTCGGTTAGGCGTGTTTCTGAGTTGGCGGCTTTATCTATTAAAGCTCCGTACTTTGAGAGGCACCAGGACAAGGTTGTCTTTCGTTTCAAGCCGGATTTTCTTCCTAAGGTGGTCTCTGCCTTTCATCTGAATCAGGACATTGTTCTGCCTTCTCTATGTCCTAATCCCAGCAATGACAAGGAAAGGGCGCTGCATTCCTTGGATGTGGTTCGTGTTGTGAAATATTATCTGGTGGTTACGTCTTCCTTTCGTAAGACTGATGCTTTTTTTTTTGTGGTGCCCTTTGGACCTAGGAAAGGTTTGGCTCCTGCCAAATCTTCCATTAGTAAATGGATTCGTCAGGTCATCATTGGGGCCTATTCTGCCAAGGGGAGGAGTCCCCCTTTTCGTGTTACTGCTCATTCTACTCGTGCGGTTGGAGCGTCCTGGGCTTTCCAGCACCAGGCCTCTGTTGAGCAAGTTTGTAAGGCCGCTACGTGGTCCTCTGTTCACACTTTTTCCAAGTTTTACAAGGTTGATGTTCGGGCCTCAGCGGATGCTGTTTTTGGCCGCAAAGTTCTGCAAGCTGTTGTGGTTTAAGTTGTGCATTGTTGCCTTGTTTTGGATCCCCGCCCTTTTTATGGACACTGCTATTGGATGTCCCACATGTTATAGATATCTTGAAGCGGGGTGTGTGACATACTTAGAATAATACCATTTTGTGAAATACTCACCTGTAAAATGGGTATTATAAGAGTGTCACACACCCCGCTTCACCCGCCCTTCTTGTATTCTGGATCCTTTATTTTGTGAACTTTGCGTTGTTATGACTTATATTTGCCTCTTCCTGGTCCCTTACCTTACTGATTCTATATACTGGGTGATGAGTGGGAGGTCCCAGGTATTTATGGATCAGGGAGGGGCTTTCTTTTTTGCTTTCATCTCTGCAGGAACGCCCCTTCAGGTCGGTATTACCCACATGTTATGGATATCTTGAAGCGGGGTGTGTGACATACTTATAATACCCATTTTACAGGTGAGTATTTCACAAAATGGTATTTTTTCTGTTTGTAGCAAGACAGATTAGTATTCCAGCATTTTGCAGCTGGGGCTGGCTGTATGTTGTCTGATCTGCCTGCCTCCAGGGGTCAGGTTTACTTTTCTAGGGTCATATCCAAAGGAGTATCTGGAGTGAGATTTTAGCTTTGCATGGATGAACATCGTAGTGGACAAAACTTTGCTTTCCAGTCTCAGAACAGTCAGGCTTCCTCGACTAATTGTTACTAATATTAAAGACACTCCTTCCATCTCAAATAACAGGAACAATCAGTTACTCGAATAACAATTCTCATGATGTGTCTATAAGGGTTAGTTGTCCACCTGCCCTGTCCCTGGATACTCTGTGTCTGGGAGGATCCTGGTTCACAGGGAGCCTAAGCGAACCTAACGTACCTCTCTTATGTGATCAGTAAGCTCTGCATTAAAGATACCTTTAGTATCGGGCTCCATCTGATGTGGACATCACCCACATGTGGTAGCTACACCCCTTTTTTTCTGATTTTGATTTCCTAACTATCTTCAACTGTAGGGACATCCCAAGTTGGATTGTATTTGACTGCTGGTCTGCTTTAAATCTAACCTACACAAATCAGCCCAGACTCCCCCCCCCCCCCCCCCCCCCCCACCCGGCACCTTTTTAATGGGTCTGTGAAGACAAATAATAATAAAAAAATATATATATATACTCTTTTCTCCTCTGTAGCTGCTTCCTCCCTATCTGACAACCATAAACCTCTTAGTTCCCAAAAATGGGTACTTTGCCATTCAGGTGTGCCCACCCCCACATCAGTCACGGCTAGTAGAATCCCCAGTTCCAGTCACTGGAATAGCGTTGGGCGCGCTCGTGGCTATGACTGATGTGGGGGTAGAGTCTTTGATTGTCAAGAAAACATCTGCGGGGCCTTCACAAACCCTTTAAAGCAGGCCAACACCCGTGCGTGCGCAGGGGTTGGTCTCTGCCAAAATAAGACAGTCTGGGAGGGGGCATTCAAAACGGCAGATATTCTTACCTTAATCGGGAATACAGAGCCACGATTGGCCGGCGGGGCTTTTCCCGCTGCTGGAACATCACTACCCATGTGAGTGTCGGGCGGCTAGTTATGGCGCTGTATCACTGGTGAGGATCATGGCTAAGGTAAGAATCTCGGGCATTCTGGAAGAGGCACCAACACCGCACCTGCACGGCTATCGGTCCGCTTTAAGGTGTTGGGAGAAAGTCTGGCATGATGTAGGTCATATTTTATTTTTGCCTTTACAGATCTTTTAACCAGCTGCCCCTCAGTCAAATATGTTGACCTTGTCCAGTTTCTTGGGGCATCAAGGACCGGAAGCTCTGGCCACTGTGTTGTGGTGTCTGTATCGGGGGGGGGGATGATCATACGGACATATCGCCTACAACTTCCTAAGGTTAGAGTTTATAGGGAAGGTGTAGGTCAACATAAAAATGGTTGTTATTAATGGCATATTCTTGTTTCTACAGGGTTGTGCGGTTAGAGGGAGAGCACAGATAAACTCCTGGATTTGTTACCAACCACACTGTGAACTCTCCATTCATACTGGCAAGAAGTTATTTTTACTCTGCATGGCGGCCCACTTTACGCCCCAGATGAATAGCACACAGGATCTGTCAGCAATGGCTGTCTGCGCTCAGTTTACCACAGAATTAATATTGACAGCAGTTAATACATCGTTGGCTGCAGGAGTTCAGTTATGGAGGCGCTATGCCTTGGTGACTGTGTGAGTTAGCACATACTGCAGCTGTTGCACGTCGCCAGCAAGTCCTGTGGCACATTTCCTTCTCACCTTTTGTGTAGAGTGCCAAGGTAAAGAAGTCCTAGTTCTGCTACGGGCAGCCTTGTAATCCTTTGGGAGGTTTGTTTGTTGTGAAACGTGTGTTACCCATTCTTTAAGTTCTCCTCAGCGGTTGCTGACAGCAGGCTGAGCCGTGACTGATTCTTACCCTAGGTTCACAACGAAAACTCAACACTTTCCTGGTTAACTCCAGCATGACCTCCATTTTTATGTACCAAGTTGTTTTGCTTGGGTGTAGTTTTTGCTAAAATCCACTGGTATATTTGCAGCCCTTAAACCGGACCTTCAGCATGATTTAATGAAAAGCCCAAACCCTTAAACTATTCCCCAGCATCTAAAATTAATATATTTTAAGTTTTTAGTCACTTATTATTCTTTCCCCCACCAGGCTGCAAATCTGTTCAGGACTCGGCTACGGGCGCCGCCACCTTGACTCAGAAGCTTCACAAATACTAAGGAGAAGAGAGTGGGATAAAGTACAGGGGGCGAGTACTCTGAGCAGAGCTAGGGTCAGGCAAAGGACAGCAATCCCAGAATGCAGCACAGCAGCCAGAAGACACTTCCTGTTTGTAGGCTGTCTGATGCTCCATATGCCGCCATCTTGGATGTTTAAAGGCTCATAACATGCAGTAGATGCAGGTAGGATGATTTTTAATGTGACAAAACTGTATGTACAGGGTTTGGGAAACATATAAGATAGGATCTTATTCAGGGTGAAGTTCCGCTTTAAAAGTATTTAAGGCAATTTAAAAGCTCAAATATATGTATATCTCTAAAATTATACCACACTTCTACCAATAAGTTTATCAGCAAAAGCTAGATGATGCACTTTAAAGAGTTATATTCTTAGTATACAGTACGTCCTGCTGCAAATAGAATGCTTACACTTGGGTTATCCTCCGCCAGATGGCGCTACATTGCAGAGACATGCAAAAAACAGGCTTCTCCCGGCCCCTCAAATACCCGGGGACCTCCCACAAATCCCCTGATTTCTCTGCAGTGCCGACTGCGAAGACATGAAGTATCACTCTCTCGCAGGTGAGCAGGGCTATTACAGCCTCCGGCCCTGTTGGACTATTCCCACCCGTCCTCCCTGTGATGTGCCTCCCAGGCTGCGCTGGTCGGGTGAAGGTAGGCAGCACCATGCGTGCTTATGGAGCCATACTCCACCGCAGTCCCCCACCAAAGGGTAGGCGGTTTAGGCTGATGGTGAGCCTCTAGGGGATGCCCCTCCCGCACTATTGCCCCATGCCCCGTGTAGCGGTGGGCCCTGTACAAAGGGTCGCCATCCTCCCTCGCCCCCCCCCCCCCGTAGCTCGGGGGGAAAGAAAGGGGGGGGTGTGTGTGTTTGGTCCCAGTGTACTGTGATTACACGCTTACGGCCTTAGTAATGTCCTTGACTTGTATATGTGGTGTCAGACGCCGCGCTGATTTGCTTTTTTACTTGTGTAACTGCCACCGCCGTGCGCGCCTTTTCCCGGCGTCGCCTTAGACGCTGTGGCGTCATCCTTGGCAAGTCACCTATTCTAAGTGTGTCATACACTTCGCTCCTCATGACAACATTGGCGGCTGTCTTAGAGCTTCGCGCTCTTCGGGGGGGGGGGACCTGGCTTGGCGCGCTCCGCGTCTGGCCCACCCTTCGAGGTTCGCTTGGCGCCATTTAGAGGTGTAGTCGCGCGCGCGGTAACGGTCCCTCTCCTTTCGTTGGTCCGTAAGTGCCCTCGCGGGCGATTTTTATGCTCCTTGCTTACTGTGCATGGTTCTGACACCCCTTATTCTCATTATGTCTTTCAGACGGTTGAATCCAGTGGCACGGCCCGGTGTAATTGCCAGTTGGGCCTAGTATAATTACTCCCACTTTCCTGTGGTTCATTGGGGCATCCAGGGTAGCTTCAGCGTCAATCCCTAGTGGCCTATTGTGCCTATTAATCACCATATGGAGGCATCCCAGGATATTGTGACCGGGGTTCCTTCGGGACAAGCCCGGCTGTGTGTAGCTTGTGGGGTCTCACCTATCAGCGGTGACAATGCACGGGTCTGTGTTCCTTGTGCACAGCAGGCGCTAATGGTACTTCCCGCCCCTCCGGTGGCTGGGCCTGCACCTCGCCTCACTTCACCTACTCCCCCAAGCCTGAGTCTAACCCCCAATACAAGCGGGGATTCTCATCCTAATGTGGCTGCTAGACTGGCCAGTGTTAAAAAATTGCTTGCTAATACCTTAGCGCGTAAGGCCACCGCAAAAAAAGCGGCACTCTTTTCCCTACAGAGGCTGATGAGTTGTTGCATCTATATGGCTATACCCCCTCGGACGAAGGGGAGCTGTTCTCTGACTCAGGGTCATCTGACGAGAAGTCAAGGGGTCATGACGATTCTGGCTCTGATCACTGGACCCCGGATGATACTGACAAACTGCTGGTTCAGATTTTTGAGGTTTTGTCCATCTCTCCCCCTGTTCCCAGGCAAAGGGGTGAGCTATTTCATATTGCAAAGGCTCGATTCGAATTTCCTGAGCAAACCCATTTCAATAACCTCGTGTTTAAGGAGTGGGAACATCCCAGTAGACTTCCCGGGATTCCTAAGAGTTTGGACAGGAAGTATCCTTTTCCTGCTGATATGGTAAATTGCTGGTCATCGCCCCCCGAGGTCGATGCTCCTATTCTGGGGCTGACTAACACCTCTATTATGCACTCTCCCGACACTACTACGCTGCGGGACCCTGAGGACCGGCGCATTGACCAATTGGCATGTCTTTGCATTTGGGGGGGGCGGCACTGCGCCCGGTTTGCACCTTGGCCATTACTTTGGTGGCGCTCAGACCATGGTCAGGAATGCACTTGATGGCCCAGACGAATTGCCACCTGATACGATTAATGCACTGTCTAACTGTGATGTGTTTGTAAACTTTATCCTGTCTGCATCGGATGATGCTATTGGGATGTGTGCCAGATCTTCCGCCTTGGCGGTAGCTATACGCCGCGCGGTATGGCTGCGCCAGTGGGCTGCTGACAATTCTGCTAAGAAGATTTAAGGGGCTACGCCTGTTTGGGGACCGCCTAGACCTCTTTGCTAAAGGAGGTAAGTTACCCCAGCGCAGGCGGCAGTCCCGGCCCTTTCGGAGCCAGGGCCCCCTTTCAGTCCCCACCGAGCCCTGTAGCAATAAGGTTGTGAGTAAGGAATCTCACCCCAGCATGGCGGATATGATGAGAGTTCTGAAGGATCATATTTCCTTTTAGGACCCCATGGGACTCGGCTGGAAGTAAGGCTTTTTTTGGGCATCCCCTAGACTCCCTCCCTCAGAGGTTTGATACCCCCTTTCTGAGGGGGATCTGTCTTCCTGCGCCTTTGTTCAGGTTCTGAATCGGTTTCACCAGTGAAATTACTTTTTCCTCCAGAGGATAACCATATCTCCTGATTTCTATGGGCATTGAGAATAGGAGTTGCACCCCTATGTCTAAACATGGTTGGTTCTATCCTGATTTCGTTACGAATTCCCCTATGACCTTCCGCATTCATAACTCTGTTATAGAGGCTATCTTTAATTAGTGGAAGGATCCACTTAAGAAGGTTTATAGACCAGGGGCCCTTTAGAGGCGTTATCCATTCATTGAGGAAGACTCAAATATTTGGGATAAATAACCCCAAACTGGATGCCCCATTTTCTAAGGTCCCCAAGGGGGTGGGTTTAGTTTTTGAAGACTTTGGTGTCCTCCGAGAACCTTTAAACAAGAAGATACATTCTCTCTTGAAGGAAAGCATGGTAGGCTGAATCTTGTACTTTCAAACTGATTCTAGCTTCTGCTTTCGTTGCCAGGAATCTTAATTTTTGGCTATTGGCTTCAGTGGCTTAAATGATGTCTTTTGAAGCAAACGGATATTAATGAAATTATGAAGGCTTTACCTATTCTCTTCTCAGCTGCCTCTTTTCTGTCTGATGCCACTGAATCAGAATCGATGAGCTTTTTGGGGCGGGCTACGGCCCTCTACAATTCCAGGCATAGAACTTTGTGGATACCTACTTGGTACCTACCAATTGGTTGGAGACTTTATTGGATTGCCCTTTTATTCCCATGGGTATAAGAAAGGGTTTGTCTATAGGATTCATGCACGTCCCTCCCAGAACTTTTATGTTATTCCTCTCCCAGAGGGCAGGGAGGAAAGACTGGTCATTTGCAGCAGTCTAGATTCTATGTTGGATATGAGGGGGATTGTCCTGGGTTCCCCACCACCCATGGGGGTGAAGGGTTCTACTGAAGCATTTTTTTGGTAGAGAAGACCTTTGGAGGATTCCGCTTCATTCTCAATTTGAAGAAGCTGTCAGTGTGCTACAGACGCTTCCACATGGAGTCCATATTCTCTGGGAGGAAGGTGTTCCCGTCTGGCTCCTTCATGGTTTCAATGGACCTGAAGGATGCCTATTGGCAGGTACCGCTTGTCGGCTCAAGCCTTTTTGAGATTTGCTGTAAAGTTGGGAGACCAAATATTCCACTTCCAATTTGTATTCCAACCCTCCGGGCTGTCATCAGCTCTGAGAATTTTTACCAAAGTTCTGGAGGAACCTCTAGCTGCAGAAAGGAGTTGGGATCATAGAATATCTAGACGATCTCCCCCTCTTTGTCAATTCCAAATTCTTGGAGCAACCTCTCCTGATCTATGGCAAAGGACTTTTTGCTTCGATTGGGTTGTATCCTAAATTACTAGAAGTCCAATTAGTTGACCCAGGCTGGCCAACTGCTGCATTTTAAAACCCAGGATGGTTAAACTCCTGGGTTTTGGTCCTTTCCTCGGGGTGCCCTGCTGTGTGAAACCCCCCAGATCGCCCAAAGAAATTCACCTCTTCCCGGTCCTATGGCGCATGCGCAGGCGGCCATCCAATCGGCGTGCTCTGAGACGCTGACATCACGCCATCTAAGACGCCGTCTAAGTCCAGCGGCATCCCCCCTCCCCTCTAACAGGGAGCATGCCCACACTGGCCATTCACAAATGGCTGGCACAGGCACACGTCTTGCTAGTTGGATAGGGGGGTGTGGCCCACGCATGCGCCGTTGCAGTGGGAACAAAGGTGAGTGAAAGGGGCGACCTGGGGGGTTTCACACAGAGGGGCATCCTGATTTTGGATGCCCCAGGGAGAGGGGATCGATCGGCCACTTTAGCCACTTTAACCCAGTGCTTTATTCTGCCTCTGAGCGCTTCCATTTACTGACCTGCACCTAGCTACTTGACTTTTCTAAGGTAAAGCCCATTTTCCTAAAACCGTTATAACACAGCACCTACAGATCTGGAAAACTAGGTTTTACCCATGGATTTTAGCAGTAGGTGGACCTGAGCAAATCATCTTTTTGCCTTTTGTGGTGTCTCAAGCACCCAGAAAGAGCCTGCCAGTAAAGTAATGCTTGAATTTATAAGAAATATATATATTTCCTACCTGTGGACATGTGTTTCAGGCTAGTGGTCCTTGTCGGCACAAGGTTGGAAGTAATGGCTGTATGGTAGGAAACCAGTAGCTACTTAGGAAGAGACCCATGTTAGGCTTTCTATATTGGTATAAAAGAAACTAAAAATCCCCCTACTCAAGGGTACAAGGTAAAGAGTACCGCTATTCCTTTAGCAGGACGCGGGGCCAGGCATTTGTGAATGGCTGGCGCAGGCATGCTCCCTGTTAGTAGTAGCGGGGATGTGGCCTCCGGCGAGCTTGGCTGAACCTTAGACGAGTCTAGCCTAGTTTGTATCAAATGTGCGGATGGAACGGGAGGTTGTGCATGCGATGCAGGACCAGGTGAGGTGAGTTCGTTTAAGTGAACTTGGGGGGTTTTGCGCCACAGCATTGAGACATATGAGATTTTGGCTATCCAACACAACAAATGTGGTAGAAGTCTGTGAACCATGCCTTACTTGCCTTGCCCATCTCCTGTGCTGCATGTTTCTTTAAGCTTTTTTACTACATGTACCCAAATCTTTTTACAATTTGCCATATGCTATATTTAAGTAAGCTAGCAAAGAAAATTTTGCTTGAATACTGACTGGGGTCATTTTAGGTGTTTACACCTGAGGCTGTGCTCATGACCTGTCATTTTAACAAAGAAAACCTTGTGATGTTTGGGCAGCGCACATCCGTGTGGAACATGGTATGAAGACATTTCAGTCACGTATGACATGTTGAATTGCAAATGACAAAGCTCTTGAGGGTTTTTTGGCAGAGATTTCTCTTGCTTTGCCGTAGATTTTCCCTCCTACTGGGCAGCACACAGCATTGGTTTGTTCAGCCACTTGCACACTTCAATAAGTATCACACACTGGGGGTATTTCTTACATTATAGTTCTGCTGTGTATGAAAGGAGTGTGGACTTTTTAGATTTGCCCACACTCAAGTTGTCCATTGTTGGTAATTGACAGACTTGCTTCTGGGTTGGTGTATTCCTAAAACAATTCCTTTAAAATTGCCTCTCTCAAAGGAAACAAATTGACTGCCCAAATGTAGGTATACAAAAGTAACTTCCAATTCTTCATGCTCAACTGTTCCTTTACGTGTTTAACTGGCAGGGTTTATGTAGATCCTTTCTTTCAGGACATAGTAGCTATTTTGATAAATATGCAGTAACTTTATTCTGACTGCGAACTAATTTCAAGAGGAACTGCTGTGTGCAGCATGGACAGCAGGTCGACTGGCTGGGAGTGACTCAAAAAGGTCCTCGTAGATGTTCAGATATCTGAGGCGATTCTGCAGCTGCTGAAGCATTCATGGGGCAAGACTCCATGAAGCAAACACTATGATGAATTGGGTTCTAGTCTAAGGAATAAGGTCTTAGTAGTACTTTAAAGACTTGGTCATGCTCTTCCAACCATTGTTGGACATTTCTAGCCATGTGACATGTTGCATTGTCTTGCTGGAAGATCCCCCTACCCATGCAGGGAAAACAATCATTATGGGTGTACATGATCTTCAAGGATGAATTCATACCCAAATCGTTTGAGAGTGCTTTCCACATGGATGAGTGGGCCCAGAGAATACATCAAAAAACATTCCCCAAATCATAATGTAGCCTCCACCAGCTTGTTTTCCTGCAGAGGCTGCAGGGTGATTGTTCTCTAATGTTTCTTGCCTGGCACGCCAATGTTTTTTCTCTGTAAGAAGCAAGAAATGCCTCATCGACTCGGAGAAGGCAACCCTCTACTATTTAGCGTAGGTCTAATTCTAATACTTCGGGGGAAACTGTAGCCTTTTTCTGCCGATATATAATTTTGATAGCGGAGGTGCAGTGACTGACAGCTCATCATCCCTTTTTTGCTACTTTGTTACATAACCTCTCATACGCATGATGACAAGAAGGAAAATGTATGCAGACAGTCGATCACACACTCTATACCCACCAGCTTACAAAAGGTGACTTCTTTCATGAGCTTTGCACTACCAACATCAAAAGTAAAAGTGGTCATAATAATGTGACTTCATTATAGTAGAAGTAATATACATTTATGTTTAGCCATCTTGAACAGAGCCTAGAAAAAGTTACATCTCTATATAAACATTAGCAAAAACTTCTATATTGTCCATTAGCCTTTCATTAGGGTAGAAAAAAGTAACTAATTCAATGGCTCCTCCCCCTAATTCCAGAATTTTCATCTTGGAGCTTGCAAAATGTGGTTCCATACTGTCTGGAAAAGAGGATTTTCAACACTCTTGGCCACACAAGTACCTGTCCTTCTGTAACCCATAACCTGCAGTGGTAAGACCAGGTTCCATTTATGAATCTAGCCACTTTGGATTCTTTACTTTATTTTGTTGGTGGTATGCAAGTCCTGCTTTTGCTTCAGACAGGTAAGGCAAAAATTCAGATCGTCACCGATTCAGATACGAATGGGTTAACTCTCGGCCGAAGGCGGGGGTGTCCTCCTGGAAGATCCCTTCTAAGGGACACCAAGCTGCAGGCTTGTCTGAAGGCCTGCGGGATGGACCTTGGGGCTACTGCCTGCTCTCCCTCCGTCTTCAGTTCCCAGCGGGAAGTGGTAGGACCATTTCATTTTCTTTCCTTATTTTTCCTAAAGGGGACGTGCTTCTATATGTATTTTTTTCCCTCACCTAGATCTCTGTGGAGTAGATATTAGGTAGTGGTTCATCCCTAGAATCTTGGAGTAATTATATTTGATTACCGAAATTCATCATATACTATACAGGGATAACAGATAATCATGTAGTCTCTAGATCCTTAAAGGTTTCAAGAAAGCGGAATCACTTAGTCCCTGCAGATTCTACTCCTTCTATGAGGAACAAGATATTTATGTGGCCTTAGAATCTCAGGAAGATTCTTCAGAAGGTGAAATATGTTCCAGCTGGGAAGAGGGGAGCCCGGACTATGATTCTGTGAAAAGCACAGTCGGAGTGCTGTCTGCTAGAGTCATCAAAACAATGATTTAAGTGGACCAACACCCAGGATTTTCACTATCCTGGGTTTTGGTCCACTTCTTCGGGGCACTCCGATCGAGGGTGCCCCGCTGTGTGAAACGCCCCAGAACGCCATTCACAAACGGCCGGCGTGGGTGCGTGCCCTGCTAGAGGGAAGCGCGAGAGGCGGCCCGTGCTTGCACCGTTGGAACGGGGAGAAGTTAAGGTTTGTGGGCATCCTGGGGGTTTCACACAGCGGGGCATCCCGATTTCGGATGCCCCGCGGGGAGGAAGCTGATCGGCCCGGGAATCTTATAGATTCCCGGGCCGATCAGCCATGGGTGTTGGTCCACTTTAAGGCGAGGAAGCAAACCTCGTCTAAGATTTACTATAGAGTTTGGCGAGTCTTTATTTCCTGGTAGCAGAAGCATCTCTGTTTTTTATGACTCTTAAGGTCATCTTCTGGTGGTGATTACCACCAGATTACCAGCCTTATCGGTCAAATCTCCTTACTTGGTGCTACACAAAGACAAGGCAGTATTCTGCTTTAAGCAGCACTTTCCTCCAAAAGGTAGTCTCCCCTTTCCATCTTAATGAAGAGGTGGTTCTCCCTTCTCTGGTCTGCTCCTAGTAACCAAGGTGAGAGCGCTCCACTCCTTGTATGTGGTGAGAGATCTTAGGTATTATATTTCTGCTACTCATACCTTTCACAGGACTGACTCCTTGTTTATCATTTTTGAAGGACCAAGAAATGGTCTAGTGCCGGCCAAGTCTACCACCAGTCGATGGATCAGATAGTCCGTGTTGAAAGCCTATAAAAGGGGAAAGGGAAAAGAACCTTCCTTTCGGGTCACTGCCCTTTCTACCTGGGCCATTGGCCCATCCTGGGCCTTTCAACACCTTCAGTGGAACAGGTTTGCAAGGCTGCGACCTGGTCTGTTTATACATTCACCAAGTTTTACAAGGTAGATGTAAGTGCCTCTGCGGACTACTTTTGGGCAAAAGGCTTTAAAGACGATAGTCCCCATTTCAGCTGAGTTTTGATTTCTACATGGCTTACTCATTAGGCCAGAGGAATAATGTTGATACTTTTCCTCTGCATTTAACCCACCCGTGCAGTGAGACAAACCCAAGCACTGAGTGGGCTCAAGGACACTTCAGGCATGTCTTGGCTGGACATGCCACTCTCTGGTCACAAGGCTGCTTCCTTACCTCCAGGCTATGACTGCCCCTTGCTGGGTATCCCTGTGAACCAGCCCCCCGGCACAGAATTTCTGGGGAGTGTGGAGGACCACTTTACAATCTATTCCTAAAGTATTCCTGTAAAAAAAAAAAAATTGCTTTCACACATAAGTGAAATTTCACAAGACTTTTGTTGGCGCTAAGCAACAGAACATCCTGTACCAAGCACCTTGGTGCCAGAATACATTTACCAAAATGAGTGGGTCCAAAGTTCTTCTCTCTCTCTCTCTCTCTCTCTCTCTCTCTCTCTCTCTCTCTCTCTCTCTCTCTCTCTCTCTATGATTGGTGCTTATTATACACTGGAACAGAGTAAACCAACTACATAACTACTAGATAATTGTCTAGTCCATTGTATGCTCCCCTGCAGAGAGCAAATGCAGAACCAGATGTTCTGCCCTTCAGGCCTCATTCCTACATGTATGAAGAATTAATTTGTTGTATGGTTCGTATTGCTCAGTAATGAGCTTTCATAACAAACTGGATCTACAGACTTCCTGGAAATGCTGTGCATTAGAGTGAGACTCACCTTTTTCTAGCCATACTACATCTGATACTGGACTGGAAACGGCAACAGGAGACAGAGTTACATGCCTGATTTTGTCTCAAGGATTCTTAACTGCAGGGCCCTCCGAAATGAGGATTCCCTCTGAGGGGGGGGGGGGGTTGTTTATTCACGGATAGTCTTTTGATTAAGATCAAAATCAAATCAATATTGCATGCATTAGCTTATGAGTATTGCAGCTGTTTTAAGCTTGATACCAAGGGCATTTCAGAGGCAGCAGAAGGTTTGGGGGTGTTGCTTATCCTCAGGCATTGGAGGCACGCACGCTCCCATCCCAGCCACTGTTCAGCTAATGACCAGATGTGAATTGACCAGACATCCCAGATTCGGTAGGACAGTCTTCCCCACAATGTCACCAAAGTGGGACATTTAAGCTTCCCCAGAGTTTTGGAGGAGCCGTGGGATAAAATGTCTCACAGCGGGACTCTTCTGAAAGTGGGACATCTTGTCAGTTTAGGTATGGGAAGGAGTAGCCTAGTTCTGAAAACAATTTATTCTTCTATGGATTCTGTGATGAAAAAGCTTAACCCATTTTCTACCTGTATAGTAAAAGAACCCCAACTTTCTCCAATCTGGCCCTAGGAACCCAGATAGTAGTACTGTCTGACATTCAGATTAGCAGTAGTTCAGTGTCAATGCCCTTGCTGGGTCTGCCATTTGAGCCCTTCACTTTGTTCCTCAAAACTACCTTTTCCCTACATCCAGTCCAGGTCGTCTCAATATCCTTACGACTGGTGTTCGCCCCAAGGGGGTGCTCGACTGCAAGATCAAATATGTAGCTCCTCCCAGCCCCCTATAAAGGCAGCTGTCCCTCTATCATTCCCCATTTGTTCATCTTGCAGTTTGCCTGCATAAGTTCGTTGGCACTCTCTGATATTGGCAGCAGAGGGGGCCACCTAGCCCGTCGGCCGCAGTGGACTCTATTTCCATGGATCCCTTCTGACCCATTCCTGCCTCCCAGCCTTTGGCTGCTACGGGATCCGTGACGGTAGGGTGAACGATGGGGTCTGTGGCGTTCGGCACAGCTTAGGCTCTGGGCCGCAGACCTTATACTAAAAGGTAGCCGGCCACAGGCTTATGGTGAGCCTGAGGGGTAATCACTATATATATTTTTTGTGTATGTAACCCTCCCTGCGCACAAAATTTATTTTGGTGTACTTTTACTGTGTTTGACTGTACTTTACTGTTTTCGGTCGTCCCGTCCCAAGGGCCATCGCCGCCTGTGCGGCGCTGTCTGTGGAGAGACTGGGGGGGGAGCGTGTGATCGCGCTGTACATGCTGCGGCCCTCACACAGGCGCCGCCGCCATCTTGGGCCACTCTTGAGCAGCGCTGAAAGGGACGGGCTTCCTCTTGCAACGCACTGCGGAGGGGGCGGAGCCCGGCGTCGGCCCACGGCTGACGTCGCAGCCGGTGCCGCACCCCCCGAGGATCCTTCTGGAAGTTGGCTGGGCCGGACACACTGTCTGCTCTTGCTGCTACCGCTCTGCTGCTGCTGGGATCAAGCGCGGGCCTTCTGGCTGCGGACGCTGCGGGGATCCCTACTGTCGGTGTCGTGAGTCCCTCTTTTTGCTGCATTGATTCTGCCATTTGTATTATGCCAAGGCTGACCAGGGGCTCTCTTTTTCTCTTCTTCTGTTAGATCGTGGGCTAAGGTTAAGGGTTGTGGTTCCTCCCAGTCCCCCCTTTTAATTAGAGGGATTATTTATAAGCTTAGGCCAGTAGAATCTTGTAGCCTTATTGATTTTTTTCTGTTTTAAATCACCATAATGGAGGCATCAGGGGATAGTGAGCTGGGGCCCCATTTGGGCAGGACAGGCTCTGCCCCTTGTACAGAAGGAATCCTCAGGGCGGATTCAGCACGGTTTGTACCACATGCGCCAGAGGCATTATTTTGGACCATGAGTGGACGGTCATCCCTGACCCTAGCCCTGTATTACCATCGGCCTCTCCGGACCCTCCGTTGCTGCATTAAGCCCCTAGTGAAGGGGGAGCCAGCAAGGGGTCTCATACTGACTTTGCGCACAGGCTGGCCAGTCTAGAGAGGCAGATCTCGTTGACAGCCGCTAAGAAAGCCTTGAGTAAGAAGCGGCATCTGGAGCCGATTTACTCGGAGGATGATGATCTTTTTGATCGCTTGGGTTCTGTGGAGGAAGGTGAGTTGCCAGATGATTTGCGCTCAACGGTGGAATATTCTGCTGGCAATGACAGTATTTCTGGTTCCTCCTCGGACGAGGATTCTTGGCTCCTGGATGATACAGAGAATTTGTTCGCCTCCGTGTTTGATACCCTACACATTGTTCCTCCCAGAGCGGCTAAGCAGAAGCAGGGTGATTTATTTCGGCCTGAGAGGCAAAGTCGGGTCTTCCCAGAGCAGCCCTACTTTTCTAACATGATCCTTAAGGAATGGGAAAGACCTAACAAGTTGCCATCGGTCCCTAAGGGCCTGGATAGGCGGTATCCCTTTCCTGATGAGTTGGTTCGGTTATGGTGTCACCCTCCCGAGGTGGATTCTCCGTGTCAGGCTTGTCCAACACTATTGTTATGCCGTCACCTGACAATGCTTTCTTACGCGACC
This sequence comes from Gastrophryne carolinensis, assembly GCA_027917425.1. Lineage (NCBI taxonomy): Eukaryota > Metazoa > Chordata > Amphibia > Anura > Microhylidae > Gastrophryne > Gastrophryne carolinensis. Next base: position 368,530,041 of record CM051239.1, on the reverse strand, counting down.
CTGTAGACGAGCACATGGATCAGCTGGTCTGTCATGCGTTCACCTTTGCCGGTGCCCTATTTCGTCTTGTGTGCGCCTCGGCATTTGTCTCACTCGCCAGCAGGAGAAAGGTGAGACACCTTGTGGCTAGAGCTAAGGCTCGCAGGCGGGCTGAGGAGTATAAGAAACTCAAGACTTGCTTGGATTTCATTGGCTTTGTTGTTACTGCCATGGATGATGTGGTCCGGCTTTGTGCCAGGATTTCGGCTTTGCTTGTTGCTCTCCGCGTTCACTCTCGCTGAGGTAGTGGTCGGCTGATGCGGCTGCCAAGAAGTTTCTCACAAGTCTCCCTTTTGTGGGAAGCAGGCTGTTTGGGGAGCGCCTGGTCCTTTTGGTCAAGGATGGTAGACTCCCTCAGAGAAGGAAGCCTGCTCGGTCCTTTCGAAACCCCTCTTCCTATTGTTCCTTTCGAGGAGGAAGAGGTTCTTCATTTCCAGGCGCCCGCATAGATACCTGGGCAGAGGTAGGTCCCGTGGCATGGGAGTTCAAGCCCCCTGCCAAGCCCTCTCAGGCATGAGGGGGCGCCCTCACCCATCCGGGTGGGGGGACGGCTTCTGCTGTTTGCTCAGATCTGGAGACGTCACGTCTCGGATCGGTGGATTCAGGAGGTACTGTCCTCCGGTTACAAGATAGAGCTGGCAGCCAGGCCGCCCACAAAATTCCTCCGTTCAAGGATATCCCGAAACCCGCTAAAGGCTCAAGTTTTGAGAACGGCTGTGCAACACCTCCTGCGGATAAGTGTGATTTGCCCTGTACCCCGGCAGGAACAGGGTCAGGGATTTTACTCCAACCTGTTCATGGTTCCCAAGAAGGACGGAACTCTAAGACCGATCCTGGACCTGAAGGGTCTCAACAGGTTTGTAAGTCAGACATTTCCGCATGGAAATGTTGCGGTCGGCAGTGAGATCGCTTCGGCCTGGCGATTTCGTGACCACGGTGGACATCGGGGATGCTTATCTGAACATCCCGATTTTCCAGGGACATCAGAAGTTCCTGAGGTTTGCTCTGGAGGATCAGCATTACCAGTTTGTAGCACTTCCATTATGGATATCCTCAGCCCCCCGTGTGTTCACCAAGGTGCATGGCTATCCTGAGGAGTCAGGGTATTCTTGTGTTACCCGATCTGGACGACTTGCTGATTTCGGCCCAGTCCCTTCAGCAGGCCAAGAGCGATACTCGAACGGTGTTGTCAACCCTGAAGGCCTTCGGCTGGGTAATCAATTACCCCAAGTCCTTTGTCACTCCCTCAACAGTGAGATCCTTCCTGGGAATGACAAGGTTTTTCTGCCAAAGTTTTGGGTCTCCAGACGCAGATGCAGGCCTTGCTGTCTTGTCAGCAGCCGTCGGTACGTCTGGGGATGAGATTGGTGGGCCTAATGGTGTCATGCTTCGAGGCAGTGCCCTTCGCCCAATTTCACATGAGACCTCTTCAATTGAACCTGCTAACCGGCTGGAATCGGACTCTCTGGAACAAGGCTGTACCCCCTGGCCAGGCAGTCCCTCTTGTGGTGGTTGGACTCCTGGAACCTGTTGGTGGGCAAGTCCTTTCTGACTCCCCACTGGGAGATAGTTACCACGGATGCCAGCTTGACAGGCTGGGGAGGTGTTTGGCAGACCCAGAAGATTCAGGGTCAGTGGGGTCCGCAGGAGAACCGGTTGCCCATAAATCTCTTGGAGCTGAGAGCGACCCGGTTGGTGCTTCTATGCTTGACTCCCCTCTTAAGAGGTCATGCGATCCAGGTTCACTCGGACAGTCAGACGGCTGTTGCCTACATCAACCACCAGGGAGGGACTCGGAGCAAGAGATCCGTCAAGGAGGTAACCCAGATTCTGACTTGGGCAGAGGAGAATGTTCCCTGCATCTCGGCAGTCTACATCCCCGGGGTGGAAAACCAGGAGGCAGACTCCCTGAGCAGGAGTGCCTTGCACCTGGGGGAATGGTCCCTCAGCAGCGAGACTTTTCACGCTCTGTGGATCTGTTTGCGTCCAGACACAATCACAAGCTTCCAAGGTTCGTCTCCCTCTCAAGAGATCCTCTGGCCGTTGCAACAAACGGCGATTCCTTGGACGGAGTTCAAATTTCTGTATGCATTCCCTCCGGTTCCGCTCCTGGGCAGAGTGCTGTGCAAGATAGCCCAGGAAGGGGTACCAACCATCCTGGTGGCTCCTCGCTGGCCGAGAAGGAGTTGGATTGCAGACATAGTCCAGATGTCAATAGATCACTACATTATGCCCGACGACTCAGGGCTTCTCACACAGGGGTTGCTGCGGCACCCCAATTTACTGACACTGGCTTGACGGCCTGGCTATTGAAACCTTAATCCTGACAGAGAAGGGGTTATTGGCCATGGTCGTGCAGACAATGATTCAGGCACGGAGGAAATCATCTTCCATGATATACTATAGAGTTTGGCAGGCATATATCGCTTGGTGCGAGGCCAGGAGTCTTCCTTGCCGGATATTTTCTATTTCAAGGATTCTGGAGTTTTTACAACACGGCTTAGACTTGGGTCTCCAGCTGAGCACCCTCAAGGATCAGGTCTCGGCCTTAGCCATCTTTTTCCAGAGATCCATTGCCAACCATAGGTTGATCAAGACTTTTTTTCCAGGGAGTTACCCATGTCCGGCCACCGCGTAAGTCAGTGTTACCGGTGTGGGACTTGAATTTAGTACTTTCTGCTCTTCAGGGTCCTCCCTTCGAGCCATTGTGCGATGCTGCATTGTCTGTTGACTCTTAAAGTGGTCTTTTTTGTAGCTATCACCTCGGTGCGTCGTGTATCAGAGCTGGACGCGCTTTGTATGAAACCACCCTACTTTGAGCTGCATAGGGATAAGGTGGTTTTTCGCTTTAAACCTGACTTTTTGCCTAAGGTCGATTCTCCTTTTCACCTTTAATGAGGAAGTTGTCTTACCTTCCGTGTCCAGCACCGGCTAATTCCAAAGAACGGACCCTCTATGCCTTGGATGTGGTCAGAGCCATAAAGTATTACCTGGCTGCGACTGAATCCTTCAGGAAATCGGATTTGCTCTTTGTCCTAACAGAGGGTTCTAGGAAAGGTTTGCCACCAACCAAGTCCACTCTCAGTGGACTCAAGTGGATCAGACAGGCGGTGGTACAAGCATATTCTGCCAGGGAGAAGGAACCCCCTTTTCGGATCACAGCTCATTCTACCAGAGCTATTGGTGCCTCTTGGGCCTTTCAGCACCAGGCATCGGTGGAACAAGGCCGCAACTTGGTCTTCTGTTCATACTTTTACAAAGTTTTTCAAGGTGGATGTCAGGGCCTCAGCTGATGCTGTTTTTGGCCGAAAGGTGCTTCAGGCTGTAGTGAAATGAACTACATGCTGTTCTGCACTGGGGATCCTGCGCCCATATGGACATTGCTTTTGGAAGTCCCAGTCGTAAGGATATTGGGACGACCTGGACTGGATGTAGGGAAAAATACAATTCTGTGAAGCTCACCTGTAGATTTGTCTTTCTCTACATCCAGTCCAGGCCGTCCCAGACATAACAGTTGGGTTATTCGCCACAAGGTGGCGCCAGTTACTGCAAGGATAGAGCTGTAACACCCCCCGGCCTCCTATAAAAGGAGCTGTCTCCATAGAGTTCCCAGAATTCTTCTTGCAGTTCCACTGCGAGGATCGTCTGTATCTACTCTCTCAGGATTGTGCAGGCGAGCGAGGCGTCCTAAGCCTGTCAGCCACTGCATCCCTATTCCCACCCTTTGCTGCGGACCCATTCTGCTTCCCAACCTCGGCTCTGGAACGGGTGAATGTAGGGAGAACGCCGAGGGTCAGGCGTTCACAGAGCTAGGCTCTGGGCCGCAGACCCTCACCCAAAGGGTAGCCGGCCATAGGCAATGGTGAGCCTATTGGGGGGGGGGGACCACCTCAGGGATCCCTTATGCCCTTATCCCACAAGCTTTATTATTATTGTTGTGGTTTGTGTACATCCTACTAGAGCCTTTGGTGCTCTGTATCACTTACATTTCTCGTTTCCTTCGGAACTCTCCTCCTGCTCTTCTCCCTCCTTCAGGGAGCTCGCTCCCTTTGAGGGGGGTTGCCGGTGACCTGACAGGGGGCTGAGCCCCTGCGGCCGCCGACTGGGCGCAGGGATGCGTATCCTATGTATGGGGGCCCCGCCGAGGGCTGGACATGCCCTATCTCGGCTGGGACCTCCGCCATTTTGAGACTCTGAAGTGCGCGCCGTCGAGAGTCCCGTGGTCCCTCGGGGGCTTGCAGCGGAGGAGGCACTCCAGCGATCTCTGTTGCTGCGGAGGACTGTTTGAGTGGGTCATCCCTCTTCCTTTTGATGCTGCTGCTGACTGATCCTTGTCGAGCTCCACCGGCTGCGTGAGTTCTTATTTCTTTTTATTATATTTGTATGCCTGCAAGATCAAAAGCTGTGATTTTCTTCCCGCCTAAGGGGCGTTGATTTGTTCCAATTTTTGGATGCGCCTTGTGGGGGTGTCCATGTGCTGTGGGATGACCCGCTCCTTCATGTGCTGTTGGGCCCTTATAGCAGTGTAGGTGGTTCCTCCCGGCTTAGCCCCCCCCCTCCTACCTCTCTCCACTCCACTCTCCCATCTTTATTAAGAGGGATCACTTACAAGAGGGACTGAAACAGGAGGGATCAGCGGTTGAGCCTTGGCTCTATAACCTGGCTGAAATGTCTACTAATCACCATAATGGAGGCTTACTGGGATAGTGAGCTGGGGACCGGGTGAAGCTCTGCCCCATGTGCGGTACCTGCCCCCCGGGCAGAATTAGCACCGTTGCGTCTTTTGTGCCAGGAGCATTTTTTAGTATCATGATAGGGTGAGCGTCCCTGCCTCTATCCCTCCTGTGCCAGCGCTTCACCTACCCCCCCTCTGCGACAGTCAGCCCTCAGTGGAGGACGCCGGCAGGGGGTACCTGGCCATTTCCAAAAAAAAAGCTAGCCTGGAGGGACTTTATCTCGCTCGGCTACTGGAGAATCCACGAGTAAGAAGCGGCCGAAACGGACTTACTGTAGATGATTTTTACAGCGAGCCTGTTTCCTTGGGCGAGGATATAGGTTCCCTGTCAATATGGAGAAGTTGCTGACTTCTGTGTTTGAGATTACATGTTGTGTCTCCTACTACGGCTAAGAGGAAGCAGGGTCCGACCTGTGAGTCAGAGGTTGTCTCCCCTCCCCTCTTCCACTATGGTTCTAGGTCTGGGATTGGCCTTCTAAACTATCTTCCTGTCCGAGGGTCTGGACAGGCGGTGTCCCTTCCCATCCAGGTGTAGTGCTCTGCTGGCTTGTCATGCCCTCAACCTGTGGGTACTGGGCTTTGCCCTGTCCATGCCGCAGCCATTGTGTCCTTAGCCATCGGAAGAAGGTAAGGCCCTTGCTTTTATGGCCTGTGTCCAATTGTGTCCGGCTTGCCGCCGGGGTTCGGCTCTGCTTGGTGCGATCGCCGTTCGTTCTGGCTGCAGCAGTGGTTGGCTGTCACTCGACCAGGCAGTCTCTCACAGTTTCTCCCCTCCAGGGCTCAGATTGTTCGGGGTGCGTTTGGTCCTTCTAGCCAAGAATGGAAGGCTTCCTCAGCGATGGAAGCCGGCACGGTTCTTTCGGCATTCATCTGCCTAACGCTCCTTGGAGGAGGAGGCTCTTCTTTTTCTGTTGGCTGCAGATTTTCCTGGGGTCGAGGTTGGTCTCGTGGCTGACCCACTCCCTCCTGGGGAGTCCAAGCCTGGGTGGGGGGGGATGGTTCTGCCCTTGTTCACATCAGGAGTCTGCTCCTCTCGGATCGGTGGCTTCAGGAGGTGGTTCCTCTGGGTTCTTAAAAGAACTGGCAGTTTGGCTGTCTTCAAGTTTTTTCTTCGGTCCCGGTTTCCATGAACATGTTGACGGCGCAGGGCCTAGGTGTGGCCGTTCCACGTCTTCTGGTGTGATTGCTCCTTGTCTTGCCAGGAACGGAGTCTAGGAATCTACTCCAATCTGTCAGTGTCCAAGAATGACAGGTGCTGAGTACTGTCCTGGACAGGTGGGGTCTCAACAGGTTGTCAGAGTCAGACTTTTTCGCTTGGAGACCTTATGATCCGCAGTGAGCTCGCCTTGCCGGCAGCTTCATGACCAAGGTGGACATCAAGGAGCCCATCTTCACTTTCCTATTTTTCAGGGCCATCAGAAGTTCTTAAGTTGCCCTGGTGGATCAGCTTTGCCAGTTGTGGCTCTGCCGTTTTTGGATAGCTTCAGCCTCTCGTGTGTTCACCAGGTGCTGGTGGGCTTACTGGCTATCCTGAGGATCTGGGACCTGGGTCCTTCTTGATCTGGACTTTTGCTGATGCAGCTCAGTCCCTTCAGCAGGCCTAGAACGACACCCATCGGTGTTATTTACTCTTGAGGATTTCAGATAGTAATCCTTACACAGGTCTTCTTTCGTTCCCTCAAGGGTGAGGTCCTTCTGGACATTGCGTTGGACACCTCTCCGGTAGGGGTGTTCCTGCCCAGCTGAAGGCAGCGGTCTTCCAGACGCAGACGCAAGTGCTGGTATTACTGTCTTGTCAGCGACCCTTGATGCGTCTGGTAGGCCTCATGGTGTCATGCTTCGAGGCAGTGCCCTTCGCTCAGTTCCACGTGTGACCTCTTCTATTGAAGTGGTGGTGGACCCCAGAAATCTATCGGTAGACAAGTTCTTTCTTACTTCTTGTCGGGGTTTGTCACCATGGACTCAAGTTTGACCAGCTGGGGGGGAGTTTTTGGGCTGACGTTGAGCTCAGGGCCAGCGGGCCTCAGGTGGCCCTCTTACCCATCAATCTCCTGGTGCTGAGACCGACCTGTTTGTGCTTCTTCACTTGATTCCCCATCTCTGGGGTCCTGCGATTCGGTTCCATTCGGTCTCCTACATCAATTCACCGGGCTCCAGGAGGTGCCTCAGACCGTTATTTGGGCAGAGGAGAATGTGTTCTGCATCTCAGCGGTTTACTTCCGCGGAAGAAGTCTTCTTCCATGTTTTACCTTAGAGGTTGCATGTCCACTTCTCTTGGCAATTGCAAGAGTTTTTTTTCTTGAAGTATTTTTTACAACTCAGCCTAGACTTGGGTCTACAGCTGGATGTTCTCATGTGCCAGGTCTCTGCCTTGGCCTTCCCTTCCAAAGTTCCTTTGCTATTTTTGATTGCTCCGGACCCTTTTTCCAAATAGTTACTCAGGTTTGTCCACCGTGTAAGCCTTTTTTACCGGTGCGGATTTTGGTGCCTTCTGCTCTACGGGGTCTCCCCTTGAATCTTGTGTGACGCTGCATTGGCGGTCTTGTCCATGAAGATGGTCTTTTTGGTGGCTTCGCCTCGGTCCGCCGTGTCAGATCTGGCCGGCCTTTGTATGAAGCCTCATTATTGTGAGTGGCATAGGATAAGGTGGTTTCTCGTTTAGACCTGTTTTCTCTGAAGGTTTCCAGGAAGGGTTGCCTCGGGCTGAGTCCACTTCAGTTGTGTTTTTTTCAGGCGGTGGGGCAACCTTACTCTGCCAAGGGGAAGTATCCTCCTTTTCGTGTTACAGCTCATCCTACTAGAGCTTTTGGTGCTTCCTGGGCCTTTCGGCACCACGCCTCTGTTGCACAAGTTGGTAAGGCTGATGTCTGGTCTTCGTGTTTACCTGTACAAGTTTTTACGTGGTTGTCTATAAGGCCTCAGCTGAGGATGCCTTGACCGTAAGGTGCTTCCGGCGGGAGTTTAATTAGCTACTTGCCTTTCCGCATCGGGGATCCCACCCTAGGGGACACTGCTTTTGGATGTCCCAACTGTTGTTATTACTGGGACGGCCTGGACTGGATGTAGAGAAAAATACAAATCTGTGAAACTCACCTGCAGAATTGTTTTTGTATACATCCAGTCCAGGTCGTCCCACCCCGCCCTTGTTTTTTCCTTTTTGCCTTTTCCGGTGATTATCTTTTTGGACCATTGTTTTTAGTTTCTTGTGAGAGAGTATATGCTGAATCTATGTGTGTTGTTATGGTTTCTTGACCTCCCGGCCTGTCTCTTCTACTGCTTTTTGACATTCTGGGAACTCTATGAAGACAGCTCCTTTTATAGGAGGCCGGGGGGTGTTACAGCTCTATCCTTGCAGTAACTGGCGCCACCTTGTGGCGGATAACCCAACTGTTATTATTACTGGGACGGCCTGGACTGGATGTATACAAAAACAATTCTACAGGTGAGTTTCACAGAATTGTATTTTTGGATACATCCAGTCCAGGTCGTCCCACCCACCCTTGTGTTCATTATGCCTTGTTTGCTGTTATGGTGATCAACCATTTTTCTGTTTCATAGGACACGTTTTTTTTTCTAACCTTTTGATTAGAGAGAGTACAAGCTGAAGCTATGTGAAGTAACATGGTTTCTTAGGCCTCCTGGCCTGTTCTCTTTTTTGAATACTGCTTTTTAACCACTGGGGAATGATAGAGGGACAGCTGCCTTTATAGGGGGCCGGGAGGAGCTACATCTTAGATTTTGCAGTCGAGCGCCCCCTAGGGGCGCACACCAGTGGTAAGGATATTGGGACGACCTGGACTGGATGTATCCAAAAACAATTCTACAGGTTTCTTAGTAGCCATAAATACAAATACAATGCGTGCTGGATATATAGGTTCTCTTGATGAAAATACCTGCTATGAAATTTAGACATTCCAGCGTTTGCTTTGTCTGAGCAAAATTACATTACTTTTGGTATGTCTTGTCAGCTGTAAATTGGACATCTTCAGTCTCACTTCTGCAGTTGGAAAAATCTGGAGGCAGTCGATGAGCCCAAGTTAGGTGGAAGGGATTCAGTCCACAGCATTGTGCTGGTGGTTCTCATCCTTTTCACTGCTATGGGGACCCTGTACAGGCTACATAGCAGCACGAAGGGTTAGTGCAAATGTTTTTTTCAAATTCGGTCACCCTTTAGGAAAGATTTGACATTTGTTTACAGAAGGCGTTTGTGGTTTCTTGGTTTGTGTTACTCCTTTTCCCACTCAGCCAATCAGCAGTGCTCATTCAATTCAGATTTCCTCAGATGAAATCTGTATAGAGAAAGCGACACCTGCCACATCCACACTCTCCTTTGAGGGTGTGCCCATGCTAGCCATTCAGAAAGGCCTGATGTGGGTACACACCCCCAGATAGAGGTATGCTGGGGATGCAGGTGCAGTGCTGGTAAGAGGTGAGTAAATTGGGCTATCCAGGGGATTTCACATAGTGAAGGCATCCCAATTCGGGATACCTGATAGAGTAGACCAAAAGTGTAAAACAGACCATTGGTCCACTTTCATATTGCTTAAACTCTAGAAAGATGCCGAGAGCCATGCTTTATACTCGGCTTCTTCGGACTGCGTCTACGACTTGTGGGCCACTGGGGGCATGCTGAGCGGAAGCAGTAGAAATGCCGCTACTCTACAGCAGTACATCGCTGTGGGAACCTGGAAGAAGGCGACTATGTGTCACGGCTCCTGATGTCTCAGTAGCAATTCTCACTAAGGAATTGAAAAGTGGACCAAGAGTGAATTTTAGATTTTGGTCCACTAACAAACCTTTAATGAAAAGTACACTTTTTTGTACTTTTCCTGATAGATCCTTGATCAGAGACAGCAACAGGCACAAGGTCCCCCCCCCCTTGCTTACCTGTAGTCGCTCTCCTCCTTCCCATGAGCTCCACACCAGGTCCCATACTGCAGTCTGGATAAGTAGAGTAGAGTATGAGCGCAGACCAAGGCACACATGGAGGGCAGCTTGGTCTGGGCTTGGTACTCCACACACACCTACCTTGAGGCTGAAAGCTGGAGCTGTGGGGGTGCTCATGGAGATGCTGAGCCCTAGAGTACAGCGATATACACAGTGGGAGTGGATACTAGTACTACTGGCAACTCTCAATTGGGGGGTTTGTTTGGCCCCTGCAGGAAAGAAATAAGGCTATATGTTCCCATCAGGGCAGCAGAGAGGACATTGGTGTTTTCAACCGTACCCTATTCTATCCAGAATCTGAAATAACTGCCCTAGAAGGAAGATACCACAGACAGGAGAGACGTGATCAAATACAAGATGAACAATGTGCATTTTGCGAGGAACACATGAATGGAAGTTAGAAAATGGCGATCTCATTGAATGCCTGTGTGTGTGGCCGGCATTCTCCAGATCTGTTTGGGAAATCCTTTACTCATTTGCATGTTTAAAGGACACTTAAAGGATTTTCTGCATCCCTGTGCGACTGATGTGGTTGACGTTCTTCACCTTCATCCCCCCTGTGATTTATTTGCCAAGGTGACTGGCGGTAAACCTTTAACATTAAGTCTGAGTTGTGGGCTGAGAGGTTCTTTTCAGCCGGTGGCGGTGACACACAGTACAGGAGTGAGGAGGAGATTCATTCTTCCGCCTGCACTTCCCCGGCTCTCTTGCCCCCATTGAGCTGGAAACAGTGGCGGAGGACAAAAGCTGTATACACTGTACAAACAGGGCAGCAAAGCGGCAGTACACTGACTCATTCTTTGCTCTGTGTGAGAACTGAGGGGGACTCTATTCACTTTCTTTGGGCTGGTGTCTGTCAACAGCACTGTTTGAGGCAAGGCCCATTGTGCCGGCCAGTGTTTCTTATTGACCTAAGTCTGCGCCTGCAGTGTTCCCAGGGTCGAGGTTTGGAGCAAGAGAATGTTAGCAGGGGGAGAGGGAATGTCTGGGGCTGGAGGGGGCATAATTATACTTAATATATTATCATCCTGTTGAGTCTAAACTGGGAAAGCTGTATCGGAAGGGGTGGATGAGTGCTACTCCTCTCTATAGCTAGCCATGGCTTGCAGGTATTTCCCTTCACCGGTTTAATCCCCTTTCCATTTTCTACATTGAGCGGTGCCAGCTCCAGGTTTATGCGGGCCCTTCGGTGATAAAGTGCCAAGAGGCCCCTTGTGGTATGGTATGATACTCTATACATGCATGCATGGTGAATACTGCCAAACAATAGAAAGAAGAAAATAATAAAAGGAATGACAGAAAGTAAGAGGAATAAAGAATAGAAAAGGAATGACTGAAAGAAAGAGAGAATAGAATGAAATGATAGAAATAAATAAATAAATATAAGAAAATGGAAATAAACTAAGAGTACAAAAGCATAGAATGAATGACAGAAACAAAGAGAGAATAAAAGGAATGGCAGAAGAAAGAACAGCTACTATAGAAACAATGACTATATGAACAGAAAGAGAAAGAAAAAGAACATAAGGAAACAAATAATAAAAGGACTGAAAGAAATCAACGGAAAGAAAAAAAGAAAAAAGAATAGAAGGAATGAGACAAAGCATATAAGGATTGACCGAAAGAAAGACTCTCCCAATTGCAAATGTGCTCCTGGCGGACAGTCCTTAGTCCTGTTTACTGCATGGTCCTGCAGTGGGGCTGCCCAAGGTAGCGGGAATGAGGTGGGCCTTCCCACTGTGCAAGGGCCGCAGCACCTGCCCGAGTACACCCAGTGCTGACGCCTGGCCTGATTGAGTACCACCTGAGGGGTAGGTATGGGTTGTCAGTAACTTAAACCAACCAAACAATTGGTTAAATTGCAAGAAATACACAAAAGTGCAGATAAATAGTTTTTATTACCTTTTTGATGCTGTTTTGTATTTACAGCGCAAATCAGGCGTGTGTAAAGCATAGATGGAAGCAAATCCGGTTGGGGGCTGGTGTACAGTCTGCAGCCTCTCCAAGTACTGTGCCACCTTGATAGGATCTCAAGTACCAGTCTTACTCGTACCACTTGTTGGGAATCTCTGATCTATACTGAACAGTGGTTTTCTGTTTTTAACTTTAGTATTATCTATAGTTGTACAGAGCTGGTACTGAATGGTTACTTTATACTGTGTGTGTTTATAGTGGCTTGCAAAAGGATTCACCCCCCTTTGGCATTTTTTTATGTTTTGCTATCTCACAACCTGGAATTGAGATGACAATGGATTTTTGAGGGTTTGCATCACATGCCTACAACTTTGAACATTTGTGTTTTTTATTGTGAAGCAGAAAACAAATAGGACAAGATATCACAGTGTGCATAACTAATGGCTGGCACAGGCACGCTCCCTGTTAGAGGGAAGCGGAGGATGCGGCCGTCAGAGCTGCTGCTCTTAGACGCTCCGTGGGACGGGGAAGAAGTGAGCTGGGTTTGAGGGTGGTCTGGGTGGATTTCACTGGGAAAAGGACCAAAATCTAGGATAGTCAAAATCCTGGGTTTTGGTCCACTTTAAACATCAAGAACAGGCGTGATGAGATAACAGAACCGAGTTCTTTAAGAACTCTTGGGTGAAGTCCATCTGGTCCTGCCGTCTTATTCACATTTAAATTATTTTGTTTTTCTTGGGTGATATCCATGTTTAGCTTGTTGAGTATTATACTTGGGCTATTGCTATCGGTGGCATCTACTGTGTTGGCTCTTTGCTCCTCTTTTGTGTACACACAGCTAAAGAATCCATTTAAAGTGTACCAACACCCTGTATTTTCACTATCCTTGGTTTTGGTCCACTTCCGCGGGGCACCCTGATCGGAGGTGGCCCGCTGCGTGAAACCCCCCAGAATGCCCGATAAAACTCACCTCACCCTGCTCCTACGGCGCATGCGCGGCCGCTCGTCCAATTGGTGCGCTCGGAGCCACTGTGGTATGCGCATCCAAGCGGTGTCCAACCACAGCGGCTCCGAGCACGCTGGCGGCCGCATCTCGCGCTTCCCTCTAACAGGGAGCTTGCGCATGCGCTGTTGCACCGTGAGTAAGGTAAGGTTAGAGGGCGTCCTGGGGGGTTTCACACAGCGGGGCATCCCGATTTTGGATACCCCGGAGGGATCGGATCAACCTGGGAATCTTATAGATTCCCGGGCCGATCTAGGAGGGTGTTGGTCCACTTTAACAGCTCCACCTTCTCTCTCTGCATCCCCAGTGACCATTTCCCCATTATCATTAGTTAGGGCACCTACCTGTTCTGATTTATTTTTCTTTGAATTTATATATTTAAAAAACGTTTTAGGGTTTGTTTTTCTTTCTTCGGCCACGTCTTTCATTTTTTGCTTTTGCCAACCTTATTTCTTTCTTACACATTTTATTTACTAATTTATACCTTTCAAGGTTTGCAGCTGATAGCTCAACCTTGTAATTTTTAAATGCCTTTTTTCTTGTTCTTTATTGCCCTTTTAACCACAGGTCGCATATATTTGTTACCCATAGGAATACATTTTGCAATGTTGGCACTCCCATTTGGCATCTGTATCCTTATTCCTCAACAGATGCTCCCAGTCTATGTCCTGGAGTGCAGCTCTGAGCCTTGGGAAGTTGGCCTTCCTAAAATTCAGTGTTTTTGCCCCCCCCCCCCCCCCCCGACAGACTTTCTTACAGTTTATGTTGAATATAACTATATTGTGGTCTTCGACCCTTCCACCCTATGGCTTGCACTCAAGGTTATAGGGCCACCTCAGGTAAGCCTGCTCCCAATTTATCTATTGCATTGTATGTCTCAAATGGGGCTCTCAGAGATTAAAGTTAGGACTGCACCTTGACGCTTTGTGGTGCAGCTTAAGCATACTTCTGCAGATGTGTGTGGACCAAGCCCCCTGTTTTTAACCAGATTTAGAGACAGCTTTTAGGTTGTCTGCAAGCTAACAGGGTTGAGTGCTGTGGCTCCTTTAAGACTTTTGTATCCTAATTGCTCTGCTCATGTGCACCTCCCAGGTTAGTTATAAAATGGTCTGAGTGGCTGTCATCCTTCCTATATTGTGGTCACTGTGACCAAGGTTTTCACGGAATGTTACCATCCCTATCAGATCATCATAATTTGATATTACCAGACCCAAAAGAGCATCACCTCCTTGTAGTAGAAATTGAACCCATGTCTCCAGTCGATACCTGGGTAGTTTAAGTCCCCCCCCATTACCACCACTGTACCAGTCTGTGATGCACGCTCTGTTTATGCAGCTTACCTTCTAGTTCCTCAGTTATTTTGCACCAAATTGTATTTTAACATGGTTTACATCGCCCCGCATGTCTACCCACAAGGATTCTACATCTTCACAATTCTGCTAGTATCCCCTCATTAATATATGCTTTGAATTATTGCTTTACATAGACACACACTCCGCCCCTTTCCTATTTGCTCTGTCCGTCCAAAAGAGAGAAAAACCTTGAAGATTCACAGTCCAGTCATGTCTCAGCCACACCAATAACATCAATATTTTCTTCCAGTACCAGAGCCTCAATCTCTCTCCAGACTTCTGGCATTTGTGAACATACACTTTGAGTTTTAGTATTAGCTTCTGCAGTAATGCATTCACTTAATTTTCACTCCTGGTTTGCAACACATGGATCTCATTATCCATCATAGCAGTCCTCCCCCCTTCTAATTCTCCACCCACCATCATATGTGATCCCCTAAGTAAACGGTCTTCCCCTTTGTTTTCTCTCTTTCCCTCCCCCCTCATCTATAGTTTAAATTCCCCTCCACCCCTTCTAGTATCCTCTTACCCATCACAGCAGCCCCCTTCCATTCAGGTGCATGTTATCTGTAGAATACAGTTTGTGCCCCAATGAAAAGTCAGCCCAGTACTCTAGGAACCTAATTCCTTCTGCCCTGCACCAGGACTTGAGCCATGCGTTTAACTTTCTAAGCTCCCACTGCCGTTCATGTGTAGAGCATACGGAGAATACAACCTTGGAGGTCCTTCTATTCTACTTGGTGCCTAACTCCTTAAATGTATTCTTAAGGATCCTCCATCTCCCATTAATTTTGTTATTGGTCCCCACATGGACCATGACAGCTCCTCCCAGTAATTTATCCACCCTTTCCACCACATGCCGAGCCCTGGCACCAGGGTGACAACAATCCATTCGGTTGAGGAGGTCTTGGTGACAAATTATTCTATGAGTCCGCCCGATAATAGAATCCCCCTATTGCCACTGTCTAGTCCTACCTGCAGTCCCAACCACCTACTCACTAGCTGGCAGCAGTGGCTTGGAGGAAATGCGATTGTACAGAGCCACCCCTGTGTGAAATCTTTGGTAGAATATTTTGATAGAAGTTGCTCTATAAAAATTGTATGCTTAGCATTGGTGGGAACTTGGATGGGCTGCGTATTGGGAACATGGTTAAGATGGGGGAGGTATATATATAACAGAGCCATAGATTCAGAGAGGTAAACCAGTCGACTTATGCGTTGCTAGCATGTGGGGATTGTTGCATATGAATGTAGGGGGGTGGTCGAAGGACATACGAGTGGAGTTTGCGGAGACAGTGGGTATCTTGATTTTCATTTTGCTATTCCAAATTAATACATTCTAAACCTATTCATTGTGGCCCGCGACCGGGTTCCATATCAATTTGCCCACACTCATCAAAAGGTTTAGCAACCCTGCTGTACACCATTGTAGTGCTGAACATGTCCGTATGGGGGCACTGGTAGCAATCCATAGGACACACCTGTTGTGCTGGTTGTCAAGGCTTATAATTGGGATTTTATTTTAGTGCTGTTTCTGTAGCATCTAACATCTGTAAACGAGTGCATATCTTCTATTCTTTATATTGTGGCTGCTGTGATCGCTGCAATATTTTCAGTTCCTAAACAAAATGACAGGTTTGTGTGCAGTTGCAGGTGGACAGGTTGTTGGGATATTAGGTGACACCCCTCCTTTTATTAAGCTTTCAAAGAGCACAATTCACGGATTGTAATTACTGATAACGAGCAAAGGAGACATGTCTGAGTTTTACTGTGAAGAAATACAGCCAGTGTTGGCTTGACCAGATCCTCCCAATAGGTTAATGATCTGACATATTCTGCAGAATACTGCTGCCAATTTTTCGTCAGTCATTTAGCAAATTGAAACCCTTATAATTCTTCAACGCAGACCAACACTGTCTGATGAGGTTGTTGGTGGCCGTGCCTATAGGACAGTCTGGGGGCGGGGCATCCAGAATGCTAAAATACAAATATTTAAATACCAATATGGACACATGTAAAACCTCTCTAAGCATATCTCTCAACGCCTTTTTACTTGCGTTGTGACTACGTTGCCCAACGCAGCGCAAGCGGATAGGTGTGAATATAGCATAACCCTCAAATGAATCCCCTCCCCAACTTATTAAAATGATTCAGAAATGTTATTGAAAACTTGCAGGGCCCCTCAACCATGCAATCCCCATACAAATTCACACAAACATTGCAAAAGTCGAGGCTCAGAATGAGCCTCCAGTCAATGTCATAGGCTATCAATGGGACAGTGCCCCCTGTGCTTTGGGTACCTCTGCCGCCCGAATTTGAGAGCCAAATTAAAGGGCGGCAGATGTGCTCGCTGTACAAGCAGTTAAGACCAAGCTGATGGCTATGCTGGTCTGCCCCAAGACCAGCATAGCCATCAGCTTGGTCTTCTCCTCCTGTGTGCCTGTTCCACCCAGCCTGGCCTTCACCGCCTAATATTCATGCATTTGATGAAGCTAAACTTGTCAGCCCTGCTATGACTCCCATCATTGGCCTTATCTGCCTTTTGCCTGAATTGTTTTCAGTCCTGTGGCATCAGAATGAGCCTCCAGTCAATGTCATAGGCTATCAGAAATGTTATTGAAAACTTGCAGGGCCCCTCAATCAATGGATCTGTATCAGGTGTCCAGCTCACCAAAACCATAAAACTTAACATTTAATATTTCCATTAAAAACCTACATGTCCTGTGTGAGGTGTAGTCTCATCTCGTCCCCCTCAAAAGGTGACGTATTTCAGGGAAAGGTACCCCTTAATCATACCTTGCCCCTCAATTAATGGGACAGTGCCCCCTGTGCTTTGTTTTCGGTCCTGTGGCATCTGAATTGGTTTCTGGCTGTTGACAATGGCCAATGACAATGACTGGAAGCTCATTCTGCTTGTGTAAAATATAAGCAAAAGGCTGATTTCTCCTGTTGTATAGCTATGGCTGCAGCATTACTTGACAGACAGCTTACTTTCCAATCAACGTAAAAAAAAACAGTGATAAGCTAGGTCTCCCCTGCAGGCGTGGACAGTGGTGTGTTCCACAAGAGGAGGTGAACATTAATGAATAGAATATAGGGGCTGTACAACAGAACGAGGGGCTAGATCTCTGCCTCAACAGCTTTATGCAGCAAGACACCAAGATGAATCAGCCGCATATACTGTAACTTTTGTTTCTTTGATTTTTCACTTGGCCTAGACTGGAGGTTCTTGACCTTTTTACGCCAAGTACCCCTTAGCGACAATAACAGGCTGATTCATTAATAGCGCCAGGTAGCGACAGATGAGCGACAGTAGCGTTATTTTCACAGAGCCCGCTAGTATTCGCTGTGCTTGGCCGTTGTTCGGCTGTTGACAGCGACTCAGTCGGTGTGCGGTAATGTTGAATACAGGGTTAGGAGTCGCTGTTTGACAGGTTCCGCGCTGTATGGGAGCGCATGACGGCCATAGCAAACGGCTCCCAGAATATTCATTAACAAATCACGCTCCAAAAATTCTCGCGCTGTGAAATGCTTGTTTAAACCCCAGAGCGCTGGCGGCGATGGGTTAAAAGTAGTTTTTTAACCCCCAAACAACCATATTTTTAGAAAAAAAAACAAAAACATGTTTTTCAAAACATTCTGTAATATGAATACATTAATATCAGACCTGTAATATCAATTCTGCACAAATTTTTTTTTTTTTTTTTTACCTTAAAAAAAAAATCTAACATTGCAGAAGTGGTCACAGAATTTTTGACATAAAAAAAAAAAAAAAAAAATCATAGCAATTATGAATATTTAAAGTTAGCTCCATTGACATGCATTGGAGAGCGCCAGGTAGCGAGAGGTCATACCTGTCGCTGTTCAAGGTCGCTCCCTGGCGCTGTGGGCTGAGGCTGGAATAATGATGAATGATTCGCTATCTGGCGCTCTGTCAGTCGCTAAGCAGGATCGGCTTCATAAATGTGTGATTGCGGAGGGGAGTCAGCGTTCTCGTGGCGGGGAGCGTCATTACCGTTCGCTCACCATTCGCTACCTGGCGATATCCCTTGTTAAATAAGGGCCTAAGTTACTTCACGTACCCCCAAGAGGGGGGATTAATTATTATAGCCTTTTACTTATAATGCAAGAAAGGGATAACCTTTGACTTGTAAAATAATATACCAGACCAGTCAGACACCCCCTTTTGGTGTGCCTTGTACCACATGGGGTATGGTGGTTTGAGAAACGGTGGCCTAGACAATCCAATTAAGTTGTAGGCCAGGCAAGGTAAGTATCCAAGCAGTTCTGTCTTGGGCTGCAATTTGTACCAAATTGCATTTGTATCAGTTTCTGCTGATATTGATCCTCTGCTTCTGTGGGGCCATAAAACACTCTATTATTAGGACTACATAAAAAAAATGGATGCTGTACTATTGAGAACTGGAAGCTGCATCACACTGTCGATGGTGAAGAGTGGCTTTAATGCTGGATACTAAATTAGTGCTATGGATTGTAATTGCATGTGGAGACACAATAGGCGGGTTGTTGGCTCCTCTTAATTTACTTCAACTCATCAAATCAACACACAAGGACATAACCCCTATAATGTCCAACTGATCAGCAATTGGGATCTCCCCTGCCCAGTACACTGACAAACACCTATTTGCTGTAAAATGGGTTTAACAAAGAGGTAACTTGCACATAAACCCCATATTTGGACTAAAGAAGTGAGTCTAAATCCTATTGGGATCTTGACGGCAAAAAAGAAAAAAAATAAGCATCACCTCATCTGATCTGTTCCAGTAATCTTGCACTGACACTGAAAACATGTATTGCTGCGGGCACCCTACAGTGCCTTTTTATCACTGATTCAATTCGGTGTTTGTTTTTTTTAAAGTGGTCCAAAACCCAGGAATTTGACTATCCTGGATTTTGGTCCTTGTACCCCGATTGGGGATGCCCTGCTGTGTGAAACCCCCAGACTGCCCCATCCCACACAGCTTTCCCTGGTTCTACGGTGCATGTGCAGCCTCTCGTCTAGTCGGCGCGCTCAGATCCGCTCCAGCCCTTTCCAGGCTCTCTGGTGGCGCATCCCCTGCTACCCTTTAACAGAGAGCATGCCCGTGCAGGCTATTCAAATATGCCTATCATGGAAACGCGCCCTGCTAAAGAGATAGCAGGGATGCGGCCACTGTTCACACATGTGATGTTGGACCGGGAAAGGAGGTGAGTTTCTAGAATCTAGATGCCCCAGGGGGGAGCAAGTGTACCTGCCCTGGAGTCTTAGACTCCAGAGTGGGTTTTGGTCCACTTTAAATTGTATTTAATTTTTATTTCCCACAGTACATACCTGTGAACACTAGAGGGTGCTGTGTCATAAAATAGGCCCAAGTCAGGTTTGGCATTACATATGAGTGTATTTGAAGAAGGAATTTGTCAGTGATTGATAAGCCCTAGCTCTACAAAATGTTTATCCTCATTTTTCATGGACCCCCCCAATGGCTTGTGTGTGTTTTGTCTAAATGTGAACATGTGTTTTAGAATGGCAATTTGTTGACCCTATAAAAACATGCATGAGGTGCTGTCTGAACTCTGGTCTGAGACTTTACTTCATCTGAATGGGATGTTCTCCTATTATATATCATTTCCCACTTTGAAGCAGGATGTGGGGTTCTTTTTATCTAGCTGCCATTAGATGTTCTCAGAGAATGATCTCTGTATAGATGAAGATAATAAGCTGGCCTGTAGGATGTATGCAGCACATACAATCTATATTGGGGCAGATCTGTAAAATCATCAATATGGTGCTGAGGACAAGAGAAAAAGAAATTACATTTGTCCCCCCCCATGCGCGTTATAGTGGATCAAAACTCAATTTTGGGTGATCTGCACCCCCGACTCCCTTTGGGGTTTAGACCAATTTTTTTTTTTTTTTTTAAAGGTTTTCCCAGGCAGGTTGGCCATACAGGGACACCGAGCAATCATGAATGGGTTTATCTATTAGCCGTAAGGCGGGACTAGAGCAGGAAGTGAGCTGTAATTCCTCCCCATAAGACCCGGCCAGCCAGTAAGTTTTCCATTAATGTTCTAGTCTTTGCCAGGAAAGGATGTCGGATAAGTGTTTTTCCTTTTGGTGTGTTCTAGAGCTGGTTTATGCTGTTGCTGTTTTTCTCTGGCTTTTTGAAGATTCACAGTATTTTAGACCAGCAGCACTTTCCCAGGGCCCTGCATCTGCTGCCCCCAGGGAACCAAAAACCTGATGCCTTGACCTAGCTGGCACCTTGGAATGGGATCAGCGGGCTTTCCTGTTGCGAGGAGTGTCTCGGGAACCACTGGACTAAGGAGCTTGTATTCCCCTTCAAAAATAAAGGGCACTGGGCTTGAGGGGGCCACCTTTTATTTGCATACACTGAAGGGGTGGGGTTTGGTGTGGAACCTGAGGGTGCCCCACCTCCCCCCATGTCCTCCGCTCCTTCAGCAAACTGCAAAGGTGCGAACAATTTAGCCCAGGACGTTTTGGGAGTTTTGTGTGAAATTCTATTCAATTAACCTTTTTTAATACCCACCTTTGCTCACCGTACAACTTCTGCTCACTTTACGCCTTCCTGTCTCTCCTCATCTTTTCTCCACCTCACCCCTGTCCACTTCTTACCACCTCCCCTCTATTCCCCTCTACCAGCGTCTTCTCTCCTCAACGCTGCTGACCCCCCCCATCTCACCTCTACCCACTTCTGCTCACTTCTTTCTTTCTCGCCTCAATTCACCGCCTAAGCTCTACCCTCATGTACATACACATAAAGAATATTTGACATAGAAAGGCGACAGCAGACGGAGACCATACGGTCCATCTAGTCTGCCCTTATGTGTATACTGTATGTGCTCTTTATCTTAGGATAGATGTGTGCTTATCCCAGACATGTTTAAAGAGGAACAGTCATTTAACACATAGGGGGATTTAAAAAAAAACCCTGTATAATGCAGATTGGACTCCTTTTTGCTGTCTGCCTCTCATTTTCCATACTTCTGTCCCCTGCATGTGTGGCACTTCCTGGTTCTGTAGTTCTGGCCCCCGAAAGCAATGCCGTGCTTTCTGTGGTCTGTCCTTTAGACCCATGGGACCATCAAAGCTAAGGCTACGCAAGACTGGAATCTGCTGCACAGTGCGGGAGCTCTCCTGGATCATGCTTGCGCATTATGCCAAAGTCAAGTTTATTGGATATATATATATATATATATATATAATGAACTACACTCAAGAATAAAAACACTATGAAATGATAAGACTTATAATTGCCATAGTACCTAGGAAACTATTTTACGTTTCGTATGGTCTCACATACAGAACTAACCCTGAACGTATGTGGCTACACTATACCACTAAGGTTGACTCCTATTTAGTGGTTATCTGTATGTATGTACAGGTTGAGGTTTAGGGCCCTTACTGCCTGTGGAGAAAATGTTTTTATTTCCACCGTGGAAGCACTTAATGCCCAGAGCCTCTTCCCATGATGGCATTATGATAAAGAGCCTATTATTGGGGTGGGACCTATCTCGCGTCATCCTCTGCTTTTGTTTTGCATCGGTCATGGTAGATGGTTTTAAAAGTTAGGAGTTCGGTATGAATGATGCATTCAGCAATCCTCGCCACCCTTTGCAAGGCATGCTTATCCAGTTAGTTGCCATTGGTATATCAGCAGGTAATGCACCCTGTGAGGATGCTTTAGATGGTGCTGCTATAGAAGCATTTCAGAATGGTTGTTGGAAAATTGAACTCCTTCAAGCATCTAAGGCGGTAAATATGATGGATTGCCTTTTTCGCTATGGTTTTGATATGGGAGGACCACGAGAGATCCTGTGTAAGATGCCCTCCTAGATATTTGAACTCACACACTCTCCACTGTAGTGCCATTTATCACTGAGGAGATGGTAGTTTGTTTTCAGAGTTTTACCACAATCCTCTCCTTGGTTTCGCAGGCGTTGAGTAGGAGGTAGTTTGCACAACACCAGGACTCTAAGGTCATCTCATTGAGACAGGCCTCCTCATTATTGTTAGAGCTCAGGCCCCCCACCACGGTGGTGTTGGCAAAGTTGATGAAGTGGTGGAACTGGATGTGGCGCACCAGGAAGGCTCACGCCTGCTGTGCTAGTCTGTTATCATACAGCGCAGACACAAGACTTTGCAATGGGCCCCTCCAAAGGATGAAGGAAGAACTACACCTCCTGACTTTCAACATGGCGGAACACAGCAGTGGAGATCTTGGTCGGCTTGGTATGTATGGGGGGTTATGTTAGCTCATAATTATATAGCTGGGGGATTTTTTAATATTTACTACCTTGCCTGTAGTAGACGGTTTGTGTTTTCTGCGCTTAGTTTCTGTTGTGAAAAGATAATGCAGTCCTTGGACCAAAAGTTTTGCACCCCTAGTATAAAGTAATGGTCTGGTGATTTAGGAGGGCTTTGTGTGGTGATGAGGAAAATGTATTTTTTAACCTACCCTTGCCGTCTACTGGCTCCTGACTCTCCCAGCCATATATCCATCACTAGCTCAAGCGGCAGTAATGTTGATATATGGAATGTGAGCTATGACATCTCGGCCCTCCCGGAGATATTAAAAGATGTCTGCTTTGTTATAAATAGTATGTGAATCCGTCTTAATGTTTGTCTTTGGAGCTGCCTGCTGTGGAAACATATCTTGGAAGCGTGATATTACAGCTGCTTGGTGGACGTCGGGTTAGCCGGGTTTCAAATAGGCACTTGTCAGCAGTAAACTGACAAATAAATGATATTCCTGGGAACAGGCTGCCGCGCTGCCTCACAAGATTAGCACCTAGACCAGCTGAGAATGGCGGCCATATCCTGCCTCCCAATCAATTACTGCTTCTGATATTCTCATACCACTAATCGGATCCTGACTTTCTTACCAATTAGAATGATTGGCTCTTCTGTTCTTAACTTTCTGACCAAAAAGACCTCCTGTCTGTAGACATCTTTACCACTCTTGGTCAGTTATTCTACGATCTTTTCTACATAAATACTAAAGGCCTTTTCACACCTATTTGCTTTATTTCGAGTAGGTATATCATAATTGGGATGAAAATTCTACCCATTGAAATCAGTGGGCACTTTCTCATCTACATGTTGTTACGGTGCATTCTGGGAAACACTGCATGCAGCATTTGCCATGCAATGTAATCCCAACACCTATTATTATGTATATATACAGTGCAATCTTCTTCAGTAGCGCTGTACAGATTAGAAATTGCAGACGGTTAAACCTACAGCACATGGACTATTACAAACAAGATGCTACAAAGTTCAAAGCAAATGCTATGATAACAGAATACAGTAGATGAAAAACCGGCGGCGCCAACTCTGGGCACACCGAACTGGTGCCTGGCATCCTTAGGGGACCTCGGGCTCAAACTGGCCCCTGGGATCAGGGCTGGCTCCAGGTTTATGCGGGCCCTTGGGGGATGGAGTCCCAGTAGGCCCCTTGCCGGTGTGGTATGATACTTCATACATGGTGATAAAAGTTGCCTGTATGAAAATAAAATAGTTAAAAAAAAAAAAAAAAAAAAAAAGGAAATAGGCAGAAAGAACAAAGGCATAGAATGAATGACAGAAACAGAGAATAAAAGGGATGATAGAAAAAAGCAGGAAAGTCGGGGAGACGTAATGGGAGAAAAAAAAACAGAAGAGATAGGAGGAAAAAAATAAGGGCTGTCAAGGACTTTTTAGGCAAGGACTGTCAGAAAAGAAAATAGAAGTAAAGAAAGAAAAAAAAGTGGGAAAGTGAGACATTTGTTAAATTTGGCCACGCCCCTTATTGAGGGATGGATAGGATATATATTATAACAGTTAAAACAATATAAACCCTTTAAATAGGCAAATCATTTATTGATTATGCCTCCAAAGTGGGCCAAATGAGAAGCACGAGGGACAGGGGGACACGGACTCAAAAGTGGGACAGTCCCTCCAAATCAGGGACAGTTGGGAAGTATGAAAAAGCGAGAAAAAAAGCAATAGCAGAATGAACAGATGAAAGAAACACAAAATAGATGAAAGAAAGAATGAATGAAAAAGAATAGAAGGACTGACAGTCTCTCCCAATGGCCAATCTGCCCCTGTCTGGCAGTCATTAGTCCTGGTTACTGCACTGTCATGTATCCTGCATAGGCACTGCCCAGGGTATAGGGAATGAGGTGGGCCCTCTCAAGGTGCAGGAGCCCCGGTATCTGCCTGGGTATGCCTAGTGCTGACGCCTGCCTTCCTGCAAAGATTATTTGGTGGCCTTCACCCACTGGAGCAGTGAGTTGGGTTTTTCATAGCTGGCTTCAGGTCTATAGCATGATTGGTGGCAATGGAGAAGGTGGCAAGGAGTAGAGCGGAGGCAGCGGAGAAGCCAGTGAGGAATAGAGGATTATCAGTGACAACGGAGAAGGTGGCGAGGACTAGAGTGAAGGCAGTGGAAAAGCCAGTAAAGACTAGAGTATGATCAGTGACTGAGGTGACAGATGACATGGCATATGATGTCATGCAATGCAGCACTCTGCAAAGGGGCCCATTGAGGCTCTCTTGCCCAAGAGCTCATGTAAACCTGGGGCAGCCCTGAATGAGATGCCCTTACCTGCTTAAACTTCACAGATGTCTATGGCAGCACATGTATTGCACTTTACCTGTGCAGGACATACCACTGCCTTCCAGTCTATTCCCAGTCCCCACCGTTAGGCCTCCGCCATCCATTGCAGCCACTTCTGTGTGCTGGGGTTGCTCTGGATACCAGATTCAACAGGATGCTGGGGTCATGGTGCTGGATCCTTCCAGCAACAGGTCCTTTTTGCCAGTCCTGCTGATGCTAGGTTCACCCATGGATTCTTTAGCCTTTAAAGCGGACCAAAGCCCACATTTTTAACTAGCATTCCCTGAATTGCTCCCCCCACGAATAGTAACATTTGCCTATTTTCCTGCTCCTGCTTCACTTTAATCCCAGATAATGGCGCCTCCATTCATTGCCACTGTGTGTGGCAATGAAATCATCGCCACATCTATACAATGACTGATCACCTGTCATCTTACAGAGAGGGACAGGAAAAATAAAGTATTACAGGGTGATTTGATAAGTGAAAATATCTATTTCTAGTTCTACACCCTAAGAAGAGAATATCGGCAGGGATTTTGGTCAAAAGTATTTCACGGGGTCAGTGGGTTTTGGTCCGCTTTAACGGCGGATGTTTTAGCCTCCCCTTTGTAACATCTCCTATGCCACATCCTGCCGGGGGGATAGAAAATTGTAATAGTCTATGTACTGTATGTTCTACCCTCTTTGCAATCGCTAATTTGTACAGCGCTACAGAATAATTTGTGTTTATAAATGAATATTATTAAAAATAAGTGCCTCAAGCCCATATATAGGTGAATATGACGCCTTTATTAGAATCCTGTAACATTGATCACAACCGTCTCTTATGACCGGGGTAAGGTTAGATTGTGTTTAAGTGGAAAGTTTAAGTGCAATAAATATTTCTATCAATGTCAGCACCTATGTCCTGATTACAGCCTTTTGATTGTGAGTGGTTAAAGTGGACCAAGCCCAGGATTTCGGCTCCCCCCCCCCCCAGATCGCCGTAGCTTATCACCTCTTCTCGGTCCCACTGCACGTCTGTTTCCCTCTAGCAGTGCGCATGTCCATGCCAGGCATTTATGTATGGCTGGCGCGGGCACGCTCCCTGTTAGAGAGAGGTGGAGGATGCAGCTGTTAGAGCCGCTGCTCTTAGACGCACTATGGGACTGCGGCGATCTGGGGG
The DNA here is from genome assembly GCA_027917425.1 of Gastrophryne carolinensis. Classification (NCBI taxonomy): domain Eukaryota; kingdom Metazoa; phylum Chordata; class Amphibia; order Anura; family Microhylidae; genus Gastrophryne; species Gastrophryne carolinensis. The sequence continues at coordinate 368,504,264 of CM051239.1, read as the reverse complement.
GGGGGGGGGGGGGGTTCACACAGCAGAGCAGGGAACAGACCAAATCCCAGGATAGTCAAAACTTTTGACTGAGGATTGATCCCTTCATTCATAATCTCGTAGGTGGAAAATTAAATTGGACCAGAATTTCCTAATCCTAGTTCTTCTACCCAATAAAACGTTTGGGTACGGATATATCTTGGTGGTATTTGAAATATTATTACAGGAAGTACCTCAATAATATTTTGTACAGTGCTGTGGAAGATGGTGCTTTATAATAAAAAATGGGGCTGTGGCAACCACAGGTTTCACAGGCACTTCAAGCTATAGCAGAAAAATTTTAATAATAATAATCCACATAAATATCATTTATTTATTGAGTGCCATAATCTTCCTTAGCACTGTTCCGCTTCTGCTTAGCAAGATAAGGGCCTACCTCTAAAGCTAAAACAAAAACAGACTGGGATTTGAAGAAATATGCAAGAAATATGCAGTCAGCAGCTCCTGTTCTATTCAGGTTTTCTTTGCAACCCCCCCCCCCCCCCCCCCCCGAGTGGCAAAAAAAGCTGAATGGAGCATGTGTCGCCACCACCAGCATCCATACTTGCCTCTATTTGTGGGGTGTGCCAGCGCCAGCCATTCAGAAAAGCCTGGCATAGTTACACATCAAGGTATAGCGGGGATGTGGTACCAGCATCCCAATTTGTGATGCCCCATAAAGAGAAAGACCACTGGTCAAGATGGTCTCTCATTAAGTGAAGGAAGAAGAATCAGGGCTGACATGTTTTGAACAATTCTGTTTTTCACAGAAAGGAAAACTGAACCTAAAGCGAACCGAACCCCTCTAAACCACCCCACCCGCCGTCGTGTGAATACCCATATAGTCTTCTATATGTTACTTTCCCTCTTTTCATTTCCATTCAGGTCTTTAAAATCTCTGTCAGTCATCGATTAGATCCAGTGCACCCACTCATTACTGAAAGATAGCGTGTCATGAGAGCAATGGATGCCAGAAGCATGTGTCCTGTCACCTTGTGCTTTGCCCTCTTCCTATATGACTGTTGCACGCAGCACGCAGTTGGCATGGAAGTAATGATAATAAAAGAGAAGCACTTTAAACATCAGCGGCCGCAGCTTGCTAAGCTCCAGCAGCTGTCGCGTGCTGTCTAGCAGTGTGAGAGCACCTTCCTGACAAGTTCTCAGGCTCGCCTCTAAGGTCAGCAGAGGATTAGGCTGAGGAGTCCAGTGTACAGGCATGACAGCTGCACTGCCAGGGGGACTGTGGCCACAGAGCTTCTGGGCAGCATTACCAGCAGGGACGGGTTCAGCCTGTGGTCTTGTATTCGCAAGGATTTCCATTGCTCGTTTAGCCTTGACTAGGAGCCCCCCACGGGGAAAATAGGCGAAGAGTGCAGGACAGCTTAGCATGCATTATCTATAGCTGGTCACCTGTTACATGGAATGGCAGCAGCGCTTCTCATGTCAGGAGGTTAATGAGTGCACTAGATGGGTGAAGTGGCGAGCCCATCATGTCTGCTGGCGTCTTGCTGTGGGCTACACACTCAAACGCCAGTTATCTATGCAGTCCCCACTTAAAGCAGGGGAACCTTCCGATTATAATTTTAGAGATAAGTGGCATATCTGAATCACCAGAGAGGTACCACATCAGTAGCCTTTGAGAATCTGGCCTACGCTTTTCCTATAAGCAGGAAGACAACTACAAGTAGAAATTCTATTTTGACATTCCTCGGATTTCTGCATGAGGGATTCGAGTTAGGTCTATCTGTAAATATATTCCAAGTATGTCACACACCCCGCTTCCACTATTCATGACATATGGGTTATGGTCCAGTAGAGGGCGAACTTCTGCAGAGATGAAAGCAAAAAAGAAGCCCCTCCCGGTCCATAAATACCTGGGTCCTCCCACACATTCCCAGTTCCTTCTCTGCAGGACGATGAGCAAGTCAGAAGATGTATGCTGCTCTTCCTTGTAGGTAAGCCGGGCTTACACCCGGCCATGTTTGCCCTATTTCTGCCCGGACCTTTTGCATTAAGCCCAATACCAGCCTCCCAGCCTTGGCTGCAGGTCCGAGTGAGGGTAGGCATCACCTTATTAGGTGTTTAGGGAGCCATGCTCCCCCGTGAGACCCCATACAAGGGGGTAGGCGGTACCCGGGTTGGTGATCCCAGTTTGGGATGCCCTGTCCCTTATATGTATATATCACTTACACCCATGGTGTGGGATTCTCCCGCTTCCGGGTCCCTCTGTTAACCCTCCAGCGAGGGGGGGGGACTGCCTTTATCCCTCTTCCTTTCTTTTCACTCGTTTGTGGTGTGAATGTGTGTGCGCTGTGTGCTTGAGTGCTTCACGTTTACTTGCCACTTCCTGTAATCTGCTTACACTTTGTGAAGCTTCTTCCCCTCAGGCTGCATTGGGGAGGGGGCGGGGCGGGGCACTCGCGTGTTGCCGTGGCCTGCCCCCTCCTGTTTAGGCGTCATTGCGGAGCCCAGCCTCCTGCTGGGAACCGCGTTGCTGGTTGTGGAGGGGGGGCGGGGCCAGGCGCGCGATTTGCGCTGGCCCACCCCTTCTTCTTCTCCCTCTCTCTCTCTGGATGCTGGCTGGGCCGGACGCCATATTCTGCTGTTGAGTGAGTGCCCTCCTGGGCCACCCTTGTTACTTGTGACTTAGCCAAGCGCCCCTTGGTGTTTATGGGCCCACTTCTCTTGTGTCTTTCAGAAGGACTCCCTGTGCTTTGCTAAAAAGGGGGTTCTCCCGGTGCTAGGGTCCCTAACAGTAAATTGGGCACCTACAAATCCTCCCACGTGGGACTTAAAGGGGCATCCTGGGTTGCTTATCAGCGACTACCTTAAAATCACTATATAGAGGCTCCACAGGATACCGGGCTCGGGCTCCCTTCGGGACAATCCCGGCTATTTGTGGGTTGTGGGGTATCCCTTACGGGGGAGAATGTACTAATTAGCATACCATGTGCGCAACAGGCCATAACGCGTCAGTCGGGATCCCAGGCGTCTGGGTCAGTGTCGCCCCTCTCATCTCCTACCCCACCCCGCATTGTCTGTACCCCATGTGACACTGTCATTAGTGGGGAGTCGCACTCGGATGTATGTGCTAGGCTGGCCAACCTCGAGAAAATTATTTCTGGCTCAGTGGGCAGAAAGGCCCCTGCTAAGAAAAGGCATCTGTCACTGGCTACGCCGGTAATTGATTTTGATGATTAGAACTCCCCTGACTGGGCTGATTATTCCCCGCTTGAGGAGGGGGAATTGTTTGAGGAATCTGAGACTGAGGAACTGCATTTCTTTGATTCTGATGCCGGGCAGGCGCTGGGGGATGCTGTGGATACTCCCAAGGCCCTGGCCCATCTCTTAGAGGTTCTGGATATTTCCCCACCAGCGGAGGCCCCTCCGAGGAAGTGGGAATTTTTTGGGTTCTCTAAGCCCCGCTTGGAGTTCCCAAATCAGGATCATTTTGACAGCATGATCCCTAGAGAATGGGAGAAGCCGAGTCGGCTTCACAGTGTTCCTCAGGGATGGGATAGGAAGTATCCCTTTCCGGTTGACACGGTGAAGCGCTGGTCTTCCCCTCCCGAGGTTGATGCGCCCATTTTAGGATTGTCCAACACCTCCGTTGTACATACTCCTGGCACCACTACCCTTAAGGATGGCGAGGGCAAGCGCATTGATCAGATGGCATGTCATGCCTTTGCCAGTGTGGGTTCAGCCTTGCGGCCTGTCTGTGCATCGGCACTCGTGGCTGTGGCTACCAGGTCTGAGATTAGGGACATGTTAAATGGGTCCCAGCTCAACTCGGCCAGCGTTGAATTCACAGCCCTTAAGAGGTGTGAATTGTTAATGAATTTTGTTTTGTCAGCTATGGACGACACTATTACCATGTGTAGTAGAACTTCGGCTCTGCTGGTGGCCATGCGCCGATCGGTTTGGCTACGCCTGGCTATGGCTACGCCTGGCTATGGCTGACATTGCGGCCAAGAAATCACTTACAGCTCTGCCCTTCCTGGGTACGCGGCTGTTTGGAGACAAATTGGATTCTGTGGCAAAAGGTGAAAGGCTACCTCAGCGTAAGAAGCAGCGTTGCTCCTTTCGGGGGGCAAGCTCCTTCAAACCATGGAGGTCATATGCCCAGTGCCTTTCTCAGAGAGAGGCCGGGGCTACTATTTCAACCTCTTCACGGTTCCAAAAAGGGATGGTTCCATAACACCCATTCTGGATTTGAAGCTTCTCAACAGGTTTATCAGAACCAAGAAGTTCCGCATGGAGACTCTGCGCTCTGCCATCAGTTCCCTTCGCCAAGAGGACTTCATGACGTCCATAGACATCAAGGATGCCTATCTACATGTACCAATCTTCCCAGCACACCAGAGGTTTCTCAGGTTTGCGGTGGGAGATCAGCTTTTTCAGTTTGTGGCCCTCCCGTTCGGGCTGACCTCGGCACCGAGGGTGTTCACCAAGGTTCTGGCGGGCATAATGGCCCTGCTCATAGCACAAGGCATTCGCATTGTGCCGTATCTGGATGACCTACTCATTACAGCTTCTTCCATATCTCAGGCGGAGCTGGACACCAGGATGGTGGTGACGACGCTGGAAAGGTTCGGATGGGTGATCAACCAGCCCAAGTCTTCTCTCTCCCCGTCAAGGGACATCTCATTCCTGGGTATGAATCTGGATACCAGTCAGGCCAGAGTGTTCCTACCTCACCCAAAGATGCAGAGGGTTCAAGATCTGATACGTATTCTCCTGGCCAATCCTCGCCCCTCTATCCGGCTAGGGATGACACTGGTGGGTTTGTTGGTGGCTTCCTTCGAGGCAGTCCCCTCTGCTCAGTTCCACATGAGGTCGCTCCAACTCGATCTATTGCTGAACTGGGACAGATGTCCACAGTCCTTGGATCAGTCCTTTCTGATGTCTCCCAGGGTTCGGCAGTCCCTTCAGTGGTGGCTGGAACCAAGCAATCTGATGAGGGGCAGATCCTTTCTGGCCCCTTGTTGGGAGACGGTTACCACGGATGCCAGCCTGTCGGGCTGGGGGGGTTTCTGGAAGGATCATCAGTTCAAGGTGTTGTGGGGTCCTCAGGAGGCTCACACCCCATCAATGTCAGAGCTATCCGTTTGGTTCTGTCACGTCTGACACTTCACCTCCAGGGCTTACCGGTTCAGGTTCGATCAGACAATCGAACTGCGGTAGCTTACATCAATCACCAGGGAGGGACTCGCAGCAGGAGTGCCCTCAGGGAAGTCTCTCTGATTCTGACATGGGCAGAGAGCAATGTTCCTTGCATCTCGGCAGTGTACATTCCGGGAGTGGAGAACACGGAGGCGGACTCCCTGAGCAGGGGGTTTTCTCGCCGAGGGGAATGGTCTCTCAACCACAGGGTATTGCGTGCCCGGACTCCGGAGGTGGATCTCTTTGCCTCTCTGCACAATCACAAACTTCCATCCTTTGTATCTCTGTCTCAGGATCCTCTGGCCCTGGCAGTGGATGCCTTGTCCCTTGCCTGGAGGGATCTGGGGTTTCTGTACCTGTTTCCCCCTTCTCCATGGTAGGCAAGGTAGTGCGCAAGCTGGCTCTAGAGGGGGCACCAGCAATTCTGGTGGCTCCAAGGTGGCCAAGACAGGTTTGGTTCGCGGACATCGTAAGACTGGCGGTAGATCAGTACAGGCTGCCCCTGTTTCCGGATCTGATCTCTCAGGGTCAACTACGTTACCCCAATTTACAAACGCTTGCTTTGACGGCGTGGCTGCTGAAACCTTCATCCTGAGGGAGGAAGGTTTGTCTGAGGCGGTTATTCAGACCTTGATTAGAGCTAGGAAGAGGTCTTCCTCTATCATTTACTATAGGACTTGGCGGTCCTATATTGACTGGTGTGAGGCTAGGGCCTTACCTTGCAGGGTGTTTTCGATTTCTAGGATTTTGAAGTTTCTACAACACGGCCTGGATCTGGGGTTCCAGCTCAGTACTTTGAAGGGTCAGGTTTCTGCCCTGGCTGTCTTTTTTCAAAGGTCCTTTGCTTTACTTTTCACAAACCTGACCAATCTTTCCAGCTAAAACTTTTAACTGGAATACAATAATTGTTCCAACATCAAGTAACACTAAATGGTGCCACAATACCAACCTTTGGGTGCTTCACTGCAAGTTGTGTTTTTTTCAAGTGGAGTGTATAAGTAGCTCCTTCTCTCACTGTTTATATTGACCATCAGCCTTGCACAGTTGAAAAAAAACAAACTCCCTTTCCACATTTTCATGCATGATACTGAATCATTGCCAGCTATTCCATTTAGATACAAAGAGTCCTGGGGGGGGGGTTGCATATGAACACTGTTCCTCCTAAAGGTGTAGGTCCGGTTTAAGTGCTGCTTATGTGGACGAAGTAACTGCAGCCAAGATATAGCATGATACATTTTTGTGCAAAATTACCACAACCCAAGCACATGGGATTGTATAGCTTTATAAAAAAAAAAAAAAAGTATGTGTATATCTATATTATGCATTGAAGTTTCTGCATGCCCAGGAGAGGTCATCTATTTCCTCCTTGATATGTTCAATATTTGTGATTATATTAAGGCAGTCTGACATACTGGGAAAATGTATGAAGAAATGACAGTTTACATGGCAGCGTGACTGCTGGATGATGAGGTAAAGGAACCCTTAAGTCTAGGATTAGCCTTGGAGCTGGTCCGTGCACCCTGGTTTACCCAGCTGTTGACAGAAGATGACAAGTGCAACAGCCCTTTCCCAGTAAACCCTTCCTGCCAAGGCGACTGGCCTGAAAAGCCCCTTTATGGTCCTGCCATGGTAACCAACTGTCACCTAGCCTGTCCTGTTATTTATTGGGTCTTGTGTTTGGGAGATGGGTGCTTTCTTTTCATTGGGAAATGTGTTGACACGTAGGCCGGGGGGTCACTGAGGCTGCACCTGTACAGTAAGGGTTTGAAAGAACAAAGACGCCATTGTTCAGGGTAACTTGAGAGGGCACTGGAGGAAACAAACTGTACTGTATGAGTAACTGATAGCCAGCCTCACTGATTTTCACTGAGAGAGAAGCCATCAATTGCAGCCTACTCTAAATTTCAGACACGTGGAGAGTAGCCTCTTTTGTGTGTATTTATTTAGCACTGGTGCTTTCTGCAGAGCTACAAGAAACTTTCAGATCACTCTCTGTCCTTCAGATAAGTTCACTGTATGATGTCTGTATAATGCACACCTGGTGGTCGCAGTTTCATTGGAAACCAGTTAATCTTACTCTGCATAGTTTGTGTAATAATATCCTGATTGCATTCCAAAAATATATTCCAAGCATAGGAGGAACATATTAACTGCATGCAAGGAGTGTCCAGGGCCCTGCTGTAAGACAAACGTGCGAACAACTTCAATAGTGCTCCAACTTTAATACAGCTCCAGACAAAATACAGATTATCTAATAATAAAGGGGTAATGTTGGCATGTTTGCACTTCTAAAATTTTGAACAAAAATTATCTGTATAAGTACCAAAGGTATGTATATGTTACTGGAAAATGATATGGTCAAAATTAGATTTGTGGGCACTCTAAATGACTGAAACAATGTAGGTTTGGTAATATCTAGCATCTAGTTGTTTTTTGCACTCTGATTCTCAACAAATGGCTGTGCGCTTGGCGCAGGAGCGAAAGTAGCCACATCCCCAGACGTGGGCGCACCCGCCCTAGCCTATCTGAATGGTTTGGCATTGGCGCGTACCTCAGTCCAAAGAAGCTGGGAATAGTAAAAGCTCTTGCTCCCCACTGTTTACAACGCCAAGGGATCCACCAGGAAAGGCGAGTTTTGCTGAGACCTGTGGGGGTTGCACGCAGTAGGGCATCCTGATTTGGGGAAGACCAGCTTCCGGCCCTGTAATCTTTTAGATTCCAGAGCTGACCACATTGGGTTTAGTTATGCTTTAAAGAGTAACATCAGTGTTTTGGCAACCCTGGACTTGAATGCGTACCCGTGACAGGCGTATGTGAATAGCTGGTGCATGTAGCCCCCCAACGTAGATGTGTGCGGACTTGCGAAATACATTTGGCCAAAGCCCCTGTCAATACTCCATTCTTAGGGTGTAGAAATAGATATTTTAACTTTTAGAATCGTCCTGGAACACTTTATTTTTTGCTGTTCCTCTGTGTAAGATGGCAGGCAGTCAGTCATTGCTTTGGTGTGGTAATGGCATTGCCACACGCAACAGTGGCTAAGAATGGAGGAGGCGGGGCTTTACAGCTAAAACAGACGCCATTATCTGGGATTAGAGTGACGCAGGAGCTGTGAAAATTGGCAAAAGGTCCTCTTCATGGGGAGGAGCAATTAAGACGATGCTAGTTAAATATGTGGAATTTGGTCCTCTTAAAGTGGACCAACACCCAGGATTTTGACTATCCTGGGTTTTGGTCCACTTCGACGGGGCACCCCGATCGGGGGTGCCCCGCTGTGTGAAACCCCCCAGAAAGCCCCAAAATCTTACCTGTCCCCGCTCCCACGTGACTGGACGGTCCAATCCCCGCCAACGTCCAGGCGGGGATCAGGAACGTCCAAGCGGCCGCCGCCGCCGCCGCCTCCCTCGCGTCACTTTCGCAGACGGCCGGCGCGGGCGCGCGCACGCCTACAGGGGCGCGAGGGAGGCGGCGGCCGGCCGCCGCCGAAGATCAGGTAAGAGATTTGGGGTGTCTGGGGGGGTTTCACCCCGCGGGACATCCCGATCTCGGATGTCCCGCGGGGTGGGAGGTGATCGGCCCGGGAATCTTATAGATTTCCGGGCCGATCACCTCTCGGTGTTGGTCCACTTTAAACTCTATTCAGCTCACTTGACGCTCTGATGTCAGTGCGGCAAGCAGAGTAGAGTGAAGCATGATGATTGGCTGCCCGCTTATGCCTGTAAAATGGAATTTCCGGAATTCCCCTTTAACATTGTCAAAGCTGATCCTCACGTACAGTGAGCAGAAAATATTATTGAGCCCTTCCTAGTGGTGGGGTTACAACAGTTTTGGGATTCTTTTGAAGAATGTATATCATACATTTTTCAATACTGGAGGTTCTTCTGTGTAGCATTTGCTTAAATAGCTCAGCTTAAGCACTTATCTGATGCCGCCACTTGGCCTTTCCTTAGGTGACCAGGTCCCTTTGTTGGAATTTCAAAGACCTAAATTCAGTGCTTCCTCCCATCAATAGTGATGACGTGCAGGCAATCATCAACTTCTGTGTACACTTAGCAACATCTTGCATACAGCTGCTGTCTCTTGTGCAAGTACAAGATAATCTCCTGAAACCAGATCTAAGGAGGGTAAAGCTGGCTGGTTCCCATTTTGGCCTCTTCCCTACAAAAGGACAATGGGCCTAGAATTTTCCTAGTGCACAGCACGGCCTGTTTCATGTAATCCTTACATCTGGGTAGTGAATTGTGGCTCCTCCCAGCCCCATATAAGAAGCCGGAATCACCCATAGACCTCCAGTGTTCTCTCTGCAGTGATTCTGCGAAGATAGAAGATGGCTCTTATATTGCGCAGGTGAGCGGGGCAACCGAGCCTGCGGCCCTGCGTGTCTATTTCCACCCGTTTCTGGACCCTCTGTGCCTCCCAGCCTCGGCTGTCGGATCGGGTGAAGGTAGAGGGGCACTAGGGTTGAGTGCTCAAGGAGCACTGCTCCTGGCTGCAGGCCCTGTACCACAAAGGGTAGCCGGCCATAGGCTTTATGGTGAGCCTACTGGGGATGCAGAGCTCCTGTCCTAACTTCTGAGGGGGTGAGTTTTTGGGATTATGTGCCTTGTTTCTGTTGTTTGGGGTCCCCCCCCCCATCCCGGGCCTGGGCTCTCGCCACTGCCTGCTCGCTCTCCTCCCCATCCCCCCCCCCCGACATGTTATGTCTTTCAGGCGGGACAACTGTGGGTTGTGGTTTCTCCCGGTCCTGCTCCTTACCCTTCCTCATCTCCCCTTATTGGCTCTGGGGGCATACCTTGGGGGGGCATCCCGGGTGGCTTTTTATTAGCCCTTACCCTAGGCTGGCCTATTGCGCCTGTCTTAATCACCATATGGAGGCTTCTGGAATCGAGTGCTCGGGGGGTCCTTCGGGGCAATCCCGGCTGTGTTCCATGTGTGGGGTATCCCCTGTGAGTAACAGTGTCACGGTGTGCGTGTGGTGCGCCCAAGGTATCATTGTGGTCCAGGCTGGGCTGCCCGCTTCTCTCCCCAGTTCTGCGCCCCCTTCGGCATCTCCTACACCTCCGCGCCTGCATTTAGCCCCCAGTGAGGGGGATTCTAGCAGGGGGTCACAATCTGATCTGGCACTTCGTGTGGCCAGCATTGAAAGGCAGCTTGCCATGCCTGTTCCACGTACGGTCTCTAGCAAGAAGCGGCACCTGGCTCCCACGCCCTCCCTCTTTACTGAGGAGTATGAGGAAGTTGATGCCTTTGGTGACTGCTACTCCCTAGAGGAGGGGGAGCTTTTCCCGGGCTCTGACTCCTCTGGGGACCAGCAGTTGGGCTGCGACAGTGACCCTGGGTCTGAGTCTGGGGAGGATTCATGGTTCCCCGATGACACTGATAGTCTGTTGTCGCACATTTTTGAAATCTTGCACATTGTCCCCCCTGAGGTAGCTAAGAGGAAGCAGGGTGAGCTCTTTCGTCCTGATAAACAGCGTCTGGAGTTCCCTGAGCAGAGCCATTTCACTAATATGGTGCTCAAGGAGTGGGAACGTCCTAGTAGATTGCCCGCGGTGCCCAAAGGGTTGGATAAGAAGTATCCCTTTCCTGCTGACCTGGTTAAGTGTTGGTCGGGTCCCCCTGAGGTGGACGCTCCTGTTCTAGGGCTGTCCAACACCTCGGTCATGCCTTCCCCTGACACTACTACACTGCGGGACAGTGAGGACCGGCGTATGGATCAGCTGGCCTGCCATGCTTTTACATTTGTGGGGGCTGGGCTGCGTCCAGTCTGCGCCGATGCTATTACAGCTATTGCCCTTAAGAAACAGCTCAGGCGTCTCCTTGATGGCGCTACGGCTGGTAGGAGGGGGGAGGATTATAGGACCCTCTTGCTTTGCTCTGATTTTGTTGCCTTTGTCCTTACTGCCATGGATGATGCGGTACGGCTGAGTGGTAGGGCCTCTGCCCTTTTGGTGGCTATGCGCTGCTCTTTTTGGTTGGGTCAGTGGGCAGCTGACGCTGCTGCGAAGAAGGCTTTCACTGGGCTCCCCTTTGCGGGGCTGTGGCTCTTTGGTGAGCGTCTGGACGTTCTAGCCAAGGATGGTAGGTTACCTCAACGTAGGAGGCAGTCTCAGCCTTTTCGGGGGCCCTCCGCTTCCCTCCCCTCCTTTCGTGCTCCCAGAGGAGGTTGTGGCTCCCTCTTCTCGGGTAGCCGCAGAGATTCTTGGGGCCGTGGCAGATTCCGTGGTCGTCCCGGTCTCTCATGGGGTTCCAAGCCTAAACCCCCTCCCAAGGCCCCTCAGGCATGAGGAGGCGCCCTCACCCGTCCGGGTGGGGGGGCGGCTTCGGCTCTTTTCTCACGTCTGGAGGCTTCGCATCTCAGACCGGTGGATTCAGGAGGTGGTGTCCTCCGGTTACAAGATAGAGTTTGCAGCCTGGCCTCCCCCAAGATTCCTCAGATCCCAGATGTCTCAAAACCCTCTGTCAGCTCAGGGTTTGCACCTAGCAGTTCAAGGTCTGTTGGAGTCAGGAGTAGTCTGCCAGGTAACTTTCCAGGAACAGGGTCAGGGGTACTACTCCAATCTTTTCGCAGTGCCCAAAAAGGATGGTTCTCTGAGGCCCATCCTGGATTTGAAGGGTCTCAACAGGTGTGTCCGGTTCAAGCACTTTCGCATGGAGACGCTACGCTCTGCTGTCAGCACGGCCAGGCGACTTCATGACCACCGTGGACATCAAGGATGCCTATCTTCACGTGCCAATCTTTCCAGGTCATCAGAGATTCCTGAGGTTCGCTCTAAAGGATCAGCATTACCAGTTTGTGGCTTTACCGTTCGGTATCACCTTGGCGCCTCGGGTGTTCACCAAGGTGCTGGCAGGCGTGATGGCCCTGTTGCGGAACCAGGGCATTTGCATCCTTCCTTACCTGGACGACATTCTGATTGCGGATCAGTCTCTTCGTCAGGCCGAAAAGGATACTCAGGTGGTGACCTCCACTCTCGAGTCCTTCAGCTGGGTGATCAACTTTCCCAAGTCTTCACTGTCTCTGTCTTTGGTGAGGTCCTTTCTGGGCATGACTCTGAATACCTCTCAGGTCAAGGTATTCCTGCCTCAGCAGAAAGTGGAGGGCCTTCAGAAGCAGGCACTGGCTCTGCTCTTGTGTCCCCATCCCTCCATCCGGCTGGGGATGCAGTTAGTGGGCCTGATGGTGTCCTGCTTCGAGGCGGCCCCCTTTGCTCAGTTTCACATGAGACCTCTTCAGTTGCACCTCTTGTCAGTTTGGGATCGGGACCCTGTGTCCCTGGATCAGGAATTTGCTCTGTCCCCCCTGGCCAGACAGTCCCTCTCATGGTGGCTGGACTCAAGGAACCTTCTAGTGGGCAGGACCTTTCTGCCCCAGTGCTGGGAGATTGTCACCACAGATGCCAGTCTGACCGGTTGGGGGGGCTTTTGGAAGTCTCTGCAGTTTCAGGGTCGGTGGGGCCCCCAGGAGGCCCATGCTCCCATCAATGTCCTGGAACTGGGGGCGATCAGGTTGGTTCTTTCTCAGCTGACCCCACACCTTCGGGGTCGGGCTGTTCAGATCCGCTCGGGCAACCAGACGGTGGTTGCCTACATCAATCATCAGGGAGGTACTCAGGGCAAGCGAGCCCTCAAGGAAGTGTCCCTGATATGATGTCTTGGTTGGAAGAGAATGTCCCTTGCATCTCGGTGGTCTACATTCCGGGGGTGGAGAACCAGGAGGTAGACTCCCTGAGCAGGGGGATGTCTCGGCTGGGGGAATGGTCCCTCAGCAACAAGGTATTTCACTCCCTGTGTCTCCGCTGGGGTCAGCCGGATGTGGACCTGTTTGCGTCCCGCCACAATCACAAGCTTTCCAGATTTGTCTCCCTGTCGCAGGATCCTCTGGCCTTCGCCACAGATGCGCTAGCAATGCCTTGGACAGAGTTTCGGCTTCTCTGTGTTCCCTCCTTTTCCTCTGCTGGGCAGGGTGCTGCGCAAGATAGCCCATGAGGGGGTACCAGCCATCCTGGTGGCCCCCTGTTGGCCAAGGAGGGTGTGGTTCGCAGACGTCGTGAAGTTGGCAGTAGATCGGTACGTCTTGCTCAATGATCCAGATCTTCTCACTCAGGGACATCTGCGCCATGCCAATTTACAAACGCTGGCTTTAACGGCTTGGTTGCTGAAACCTCCATTTTGATGGATAAGGGTTTGCCGGCCTCTGTTGTTACTATGATTCGGGCTAGGAAGAAGTCCTCGTCCTTTATCTACTACATGGTCTGGCATGCTTACATTGCCTGGTGTGAGTCTTTTCCTTGTCGGGTGTTTTCTATCCCCAGGATTCTGCAATTTTTGCAACATGGTTTGGATTCGGGCCTTCAACTTTGTACCCTCAAGGGACAGGTGTCAGCTCTGGCTATTTTTTTCCAAAGATCCTTTGCCAATCACCGGTTGGTTAAGACTTTTTTCCAGGGAGTTACTCATGTGCGTCCGCCACGTAAGCCTATGCTACCAGTTTGGGACTTGAATCTGGTGGTGTCTGCTCTACAGGGTCCTCCCTTTGAGCCTATTCGTGGGGCTGCTTTGCCCGTTCTAACTCTTAAGGTGGCCTTTTTGGTGGCTATTACTTCAGTCAGGCGATTTTCTGAGCTGGCGGTGCTTTCCATCAAACCTCCTTATTTTGAGCGGCATCAGGATAAGGTGGTGTTTCGGCTTAAGCCGGATTTCTTGCCTAAGGTTGTGTCTGCTTTTCATCTCAATCAGGACATTGTTTTGCCTCCTTTGTGTCCGAACCGTGCTAATCCCAAGGAGCGGACCCTTTATTCTCTGGATGTAGTCAGGGCTCTCAAGTTTTATTTGGTTGCTACGGAGTCTTTCAGGAAATCTGATGCGCTTTTTGTTCTTCCTGCCGGTCCTAGGAAGGGTGTGCCTCCGGCTAAATCCACTGACTGCAAGTGGATCCGTCAGGCGGTGGATCATGCCTATTCTGCTAAGGGGAAGGAACCCCCCTTTCGGGTTTCTGCTCTTTCCACTCGTGCTATTGGTGCTTCTTGGGCTTTTCAGCACCAAGCTTCTGTTGAACAAGTTTGTAAGGCCGCGACTTGGTCTTCTGTTCATACTTTTTCCAAGTTTTACAAGGTTGATGTTAAGGCCTCAGCTGATGCTGCTTTTGGCCGCAAGGTACTTCAGGCGGTAGTGGTTTGAACTGCCTGCTGTTACTCTTTGGGGATCCCACCCTACCTTACGGACACTGCTTTTGGATGTCCCAGATGTAAGGATTACATGAAACAGGCAGTGCTGTGCACTAGGAAAAATACAATTCTGTGAGTACTCACCTGTAGAATTGTTTTACTATGCAACGCATGGCTTTCATCCCTCCTATTCTAAGCATACAGCACGTCCTGCTCCAGTAGTAGTAATAACATGTGGGTAATCCTCCGGCGCCGTGCACTGCAGACATGCAGAAAACAAGCTCCTCCCGGCCCTACATATACCGAGGGACCTCCCACAAATCCCCAGATTTCTCTGCAGTGCTGGAACTGCGAAGACATGAAGTATCACGCTCTCGCAGGCGAGCAGGGCTTGACAGCCCGAGGCCCTGCGGGACTATTGCCACCCGTCCTCATTGTGAATTTAATGCCTCCCAGCCTGGGCTGCGTTGGTCGGGTGAAGGTAGGCAGCACTTAGTGTGCTTACGGAGCTAGTCTCTACCGCAATCCCCCTCCATAGGGTAGGCGGTTAAGGCGAATGCTGAGCCTTCAGTGGATGCCCCTCCCGCACAAGTGCCCCCATGTCCCATCTAACGGTGAACCCTCTATTCGGGTCACCTTCCTCCCCAGATTCCCCCGTTAGTGGGGGGAAAAAGAGGGGGGGGGGTCGTGTGTTTGATGGCCTACTCCTCGCCCTAATTACACTATAGACGCTTTACCGCTACCGGGTGTCAGAGCGCGCTTCTCTTGTTACTTTTCAACTGACTGTAGCGTTTTACTGTGCTCTAGGCGCATACGGCAGCAGTCCTCGGTGGCTTCCCCCGGCCCGACGTAGCACTCGGTCCAGACCATTTTTTTTTTCAGAAATTACTCCCACTTCCCAGCGGGTTATTGGGGCATCTGCTCTCTGACTCAGGATCCTACGAGGACGAGTCCAGGAGTCCGGAGGAGTCTGGTTCTGATCTTTGGTCCCAGGACGACATTGACAGACTGCTATCTCAGATCTTTGATGTGTTATCCCTCTCTCCCCCTCTCGCGGCCCCTCGGCAAAGGGGCGATCTGTTTCATACCGCTAGGGTGCGGTTGGAGTTTCCTGAACAAACTCACTTTAATAACCTAGTGCTGAAAGAATGGGAACATCCCAGCAAACTCCAGGGAATTCCTAAAGCTGTGGATAAGAAGTATCCATTTCCTGCCGATCTGGTTAAGTGCCGCCCGGGGTCGATGCCCCGATTCTGAGTCTGTCCAACACCTCTATTATGCACTCCCCTGACACTACTTCGTTGCGGGATTTAGAGGATCGGCGAGTTGACCAATTGGCATGTTATGCCTTTGCATTTGGGGGAGTGTCGCTCAGCCCGGTTTGCGCCTTAGCCATCACGGCGGTGGCGCTCAGGACGGTGGTTAAGACTGCCCTGGAAGGGGTGGATGACTTGCCCTCTGAGGCTGTCAACGCTCTGGCCACCTGAGAGACCTTTGTGAATTATATCCTATCTGCATCGGACGATGCTATTAAGCCGAGCGCTAGATCTTCTGCTCTGGTGGTGGCCATACGCCACGCGATCTGGTTACGCCAGTGGGTTGCTGACAACGTCGACAAGAAGGCCCTTACTGGGCTTCCATTTAAAGGGCTGCGCCTGTTTGGAGAAAGATTAGATATCTTTGCCAAGGGTGGCAAGCTGCCCCAGCGCAAGCGTCAGATTCGGCCCTTTCGGGGTCCAAGCTCCCATTCTACCCCCTACCGTGGGACCAAGCAGGGTAGAGGGGTGTCCTTCTCTGGGTCTCGCGCAGAACCCTGGAACAAGAACAGAGGATGCCGTCCTGGTTCCTCCTGGGGGCCCAAACCCAAAGCCCCCCCCCCCCCCAAGACCCCCCAAGCATGAAGGGGCGCCCTCGCCCGTCAGGGTGGGGGGACGTCTACAGCACTTCGAGCATGTCTGGAGACGCCTTGTCCCAGACCGGTGGATTCAAGAGGTAGTCTCCTCCGGTTACAAGATAGAATTTGCTGTGCTGCCCCCTACCAGGTTCGTTGGGTCTCGGATCCCACAGGATCCTGCCTCAGCTCGAGTCTTGATGCTGGCGGTGCAGGACCTTCTGGAGCTCGGGGTCATCTGCGAGGTCCCCTTAAGAGACAGGGGCACGGGGTTTTATTCCAACCTGTTCACGGTGCCCAAAAAGGACGGATCAGTCAGACCCATTCTGGTTTTGAAAATCCTAAACAAGTTGGTCAGAAGCAGGCATTTTCGTATGGAAACTCTGCGCTCGGCCATTGCCTCCCTGCGTCCAGGGGACTTCATGACATCTGTGGACATCAAGGACGCTTACGTTCCGGTGTTCTCAGGGCACCAAAGGTTCCACAGATTTGCGCTGTTGGATCAGCATTATCAGTTCGTGGCCCTGCCATTCAGCCTTACGTCGGCTCCCAGGGTCTTCACCAAGGTGCTGGCAGGGGTGATGTCTCTCTTAAGACTAAAGGGCATACGTGTGTTGCCCTACCTGGACGATATACTCATCACCTCTCGGTCTCTGCGGCAGGCAGAGCTGGACACTCGATTGGTGGTGTCCACCCTGGAGTCCTTCGGCTGGGTGATCAATTACCCAAAGTCCTCTCTGTCCCCCTCCTCAGTAACCCTGTTTCTGGGGATGATTTTGGACTCGGTTCAGTCAAAGATATTCCTTCCTCCGCAGAAGGTGGAAGCTCTGACAACCCAGGCGAGATCCCTGCTCGCGAACCCTCATCTCTCCATCCGGCAGGGAATGCAGTTGGTGGGCTCGATGGTGGCAAGCTTCGAGGCGGTGCCCTTTGCCCAGTTTCATCTAAGAACACTGCAGCTTCACCTTCTGTCAGTATGGAACAAGGACCCAGCATCTCTGGACGACAGCTGGGTGATTCCCCCCTCGGTCAGACAGTCCCTTGCGTGGTAGTTAGACCACAGAAACTTGACAAGGGGCAGATCCTTCCTGGCTCCCTCTTGGGAGACGGTCACAACAGACGCCAGTCTTTCGGGCTGGGGGGGATTCTGGAAGTCCCTGCGCTTCCAGGGGAGGTGGGGCCCTCAAGAGGCCCATCTACCCATCAATGTCCTGGACGGTCAGGTTGGTGCTGGAACGATTGACCCAGCACCTGAAGGGTCTGGCGGTTCAGGTACACTCAGACAACAGGACGGCGGTTGCTTACTTCAATCATCAGGGTGGAACCCGGAGCAAGGGTGCTCTCCAGGAGGTGTCTCTGATTCTAACTTGGGCAGAGACCAATGTACAATGCATATCGGCTGTCTACATTCTGGGGACGGAGAATCTGCTAGCAGATGCTCTGAGCAGGGGGTCGTCCCGTCGGGGGGAATGGTCCCTCTGCGACAGGGTATTTCAGTCACTGTGTCACCGTTGGGGTGTGCCAGACGTGGATCTCTTTGCGTCATGTCACAATCACAAGCTACCGAGCTTTGTATCCCTGTCTCAGGATACTCTGGCTCTGGCCACGGATGCCCTGTCAATGTCTTGGAGTTTCGGCTCCTGTATGTGTTTCCACCAATTCCCCTTCTGGGCAGAGTGCTGCGCAAGATCGCTCTGGAAGGGGTATCCGCGATTCACGTGGCCCCAAGGTGGCCAAGAAGAGTGTGGTTCGCGGACGTGGTTCAAATGGCAGTAGATCAGTACGATCTGCCAAGGTTGCCAGACCTTCTGACTCAAGGGTCTCTACGCCATCCCAATTTACTAACGCTGGCTTTGACGGCTTGGCTATTGAAACCTCCATCTTGATGGAAAAGAGTTTGTCTGCATCTGTTGTGGCTACTATGGTGCAAGCCAGGAAGAAGACCTCTGCCGCCATCTATTATAGAGTATGGCGTGCTTACATTGACTGGTGTGAATCCAGGTCCCTTCCCTGCCGGGAATTCTTAGTATCCAGGGTGCTGGAGTTCTTACAACATGGTCTAGACTTAGGTCTTAAGCTTAGTACCTTGAAGGGCCAGGTTTCGGCCCTGTCTATCTTCTTTCAGAAGACCTTTGCCCAGCACTCTCTTATCAAGACCTTCCTTCAGGGGGTCACTCATGTGCGCCCTCCTCGGAAACCTATGGTCCCCGTTTGGGATCTGAACTTGGTTTTATCGGCCCTGCAGGGGGCTCCCTTTGAGCCTATTCATGAGGCCGCTCTCGCTGTGCTCTTGCTGTGCTCACGCTCAAGGTTGTCTTCCTGGTAGCCATCACTTCGGTCAGACGTGTGTCTGAGTTGGCTGCCTTGTCTATTCAGCCTCCCTACTTTGAGAGACACCGGGATAAGGTGGTGTTTCGCTTCAAGACAGACTTCCTGCCTAAGGTTGTGTCTGCATTTCATTTGAATCAAGATATTGTACTTCCTTCCTTGTGCCCTAATCCTAGTAACCCTAAGGAAAGGGTTTTGCATTCCTTGGATGTGGTCAGGTGTGTCAAGTCTTACCTGGTTACCACTCAGGCCTTTAGAAAGATGGATGCTCTCTTCGTTGTGCCTCATGAGCCTAGGAAGGGTTTGGCTCCCGCCAAGTCTACCATCAGTAAATGGATTCGTCAGGCTGTTGTTCAAGCCTATACTGCTAAGGGGAAGACTCCCCCCTTTCGTCTTACTGCTCATTCTACTAGAGCTGTTGGGGCTTCTTGGGCTTTTCAGCACCAGGCCTCTGTGGAGCAAGTTTGCCAGGGCGCTACTTGGTCTTCTGTACATACCTTTACAAAGTTTTACAAGGTTGATGTTGGGGCCTCAGCTGACGCTGTTTTTGGCCGCAAGGTTCTGCAGGCGGCAGTAGTTTAGACTGCTTGCTGTTGCCTTCTGTTGGGGATCCCACCCTTCTTTATGGACACTGCTATTGGATGTCCCACATGTTATTACTACTACTGGAGCAGGACGTGCTGTATGCTTAGAATAATACAACTCTGTGAAGTACTCACCTGTAGAGTTGGTATTATACGCATACAGCACGTCCTGCTCCACCCCACCCTGTTTTCACCTTGTTCTGAATCCCCTGTTGGTGATTGTTATCTTTGATATTTTTGCCAGTTTTGGGTGGTTGTTTCTCCTGGCCTCTCTTTCTCACTGCTTTTCAATGCTGGGGATTTGTGGGAGGTCCCTCGGTATATGTAGGGCCGGGAGGAGCTTGTTTTCTGCATGTCTGCAGTGCACGGTGCCGGAGGCGGAGGATTACCCACATGTTATTACTACTACTGGAGCAGGACGTGCTGTATGCGTATAATACCAACTCTACAGGTGAGTACTTCGGAGTTGTATTTTTGTTATCGTTATCTTTGGTTACCTTTGTATGGTGATTTGTTCCAAAGTTAGTTGAGAGGGCTTTTTTTTTTACCTTTATTACCTCCCGGCTTCTTGTATAACTGCTTTTCAACACTGGAGGTCTATGGGTGATTCTGGCTTTTTATATGGGGCTGGGGGGAGCCACAATTCTTCTGCAGTACACTGCGCCACCTTGTGGCGAACTACCCAGATGTAAGGATTACATGAAACAGGCCGTGCTGTGCATAGTAAAAACAATTCTACAGGTGAGTACTCACAGAATTTTATTTTTTTTGCCTATGGTGGAACAAGGACTCTTGGCTATGCTGCTAGGAAAACCCCTGCTTCCCACATTAAACACAATTCAACACACACTCTCATGTCTGTTGTACTAAAGATGTTTTCAGACGATGCAGTAACTTTGTATATTCATACATTAGCCTTGAATCAATAAGAGTTGAAAAAAATACTCATGGTAGTAAAAAATTCAGTTTATGAGAAAAAAGCCTGAGAATGTTACTGTTACTGAATCACCAGACAGGAAAACAATGAAAGTCAATGGCACTTTTAACTACAACGTAAAAAGTTCTATGCCCAACTCAGTAGTAAATTTGCCATTGACTTTCATTGTTTTCCTAGCTGGTGATTCAGTAACAGTGACATTGTTGTGTTTTTTTTTCTCATAAAGTGAATTTTTCTTTAACTCTTATTGAATCAGAGCTATTGTTTTAAGTGGGGGAGCAAGGATGGGCACGTGCAAAAGTTAAAGGCTTAAATCGTATGGAACCGCAGCGTGCCCTTAGTCTGATGCTATAGCTCTTACCTGATCGCCAGGTCTCGCGCCACCCAGTCACTGATAGCTGGCTCCATGTCCGAGAAGACGCAAGAGGCGTACAACACCCAAACCAGCAAGGGACATGAATGCAGCAATCGGGTAAGAGCTGCTTTCGTGGACCAGGGCTGTGGGCTGCGTGGGAGAAAAGAGGAGTATATAGTTGTTTTGTTTTCTGAGTGTAAATTGTCTCTAAGTGTCTCCGTTCTTATTTTTGGAGTCCTAAAACTCCTGTCTGATGTTAGAAGCTAAACATTAAGGATGGGGGTGGTCTATCCTAATCTTCAATGGCTGATTACGTAGTCAATGTTCACCAATCGGAATCCAGTTATCCCATCTGCACTCTTTTGCTGCGCATTTGTCATTGGATCAGGAAGAGGTGAGTTTTTCTGGGCGATCCAGGGGGTTTTACACAGCAGGGCATCCCAATTTGGGATGCCCCGATACACAGAACAAAACCTGGGGTAGTCAAAATTCTGGGTTTTGTTTTCTGTTTTAGACATGTGGCACATATTCTTCCATTGTTGGACATTTGTTAGTCCAGGAAATCGTCTATATATACACCTGATAATCACTTAATAATATGATCTGCTTTATTGCCTTTGTCACTACTCATGGAAAGTTCCACCTTTGTCTTCAGCACTGTAGCCTGTTGTCGGGTGTCCGTCTGTTTTGACAGTATGTATGTCGCCAAGCTAAGTTTCCTCTGCACCACTTTCCCTCCGTTTCATTTTTCTGTGAGAAAACTTTGCTAACAATCCCTTCCACCCTCAAGAGGGCTGTGGATTGCTTGCACTGTCAATACATCTCAAGAATCCTTTGTGGGATACAATAAACCTCCCTGTCCTTTTCTCAGGAGAGGCGGTAGAATTTCAGCCACTATTTCAAGCGCAGATAATACCTTGTTTGGAGAAGAAGGTTGAAAAAAAGTGGTTTGAGTTAGAGTGAATTATCACCTAGGCTGGCTGACTGCGTGCGTGTGTTTGTGCCAGCAATCCGATACTGTGGGAAAGTGTGGAGCCACCTTAGGAGATGGTGAGAAAGGGACTTATGCTTGGCCACACAATGGGTTATGCACTTTGGATTGCTTTATAATGGGTGTACCGTGGTTATTTTAGCCCAAAAGATCGGGGGTATTGTGGATGCAGTAGGATGTCTGCTCTAGCATCATGGAGGTCCCATGAGGTGGTGATGAAGGAAGTGTTACAGTATTGTCCTAATGAAAAAGATGGGTTAATATCACACTAGCTTTGGAAGACTAGGAAAATGTTGGTTTTGTTTTAAACAAGCAATGGTTCTGCAGCCGGATGATTTTCCCTGTCTCTTTTGAACCATTTGGGAGATATTTTCCACTGTCCTTTTTGTGCTCATATAAACTTGGAATACTGTAAATGATTGAACCACACGTGATAATGGCTCATTGGCTCACCTGACCTTGATTAGGAAAACTCTTTCTCTTCTGGGGGGTGGGGGGGGGGGTGGGTGTACTGCATAGCTAGTACATCTTTACAGCATCCTCTCTACTGGTTCAGCCTTCTGTCTGAACTGGAAATCCCACCGATTTTTCTCTGATTCCACTCCAGGGCACCAGGAACTCTGCAAGGCATGGGTTAACTCTCATCCAAAAGGCGGGGAATGCAAGACAAAAGATGTGGTTCCTCTTGGCTATATATACTCTCCGCGATCCAGTTTCATTCTTGCAGTTGGGACTGGACTGCGAAGGCGTGCCTGGATTTATGTACCTTTTTAATTTGTGTATTTTTTTCCTTTTTTATAGATATTGCTCAGGAAGCGGGGGATTTAACACAATCTGCTTCCAGGCCCCTATGGTCCCACTGATCCAGTTGCCCCACTAATACTACTTGATCACTTAAGCAGATAGTGCGGATCAGGTTGAATAAAGGGTAAGCGTCAGGGACTTGGGGTGCTATGGAGTGTCACCTTGGTTTTTAAAAACTGACCCTCAAGGGCTGGAGTTCCTGTCTGAAGATACAACTAGCCGCCAGGGGGATGATATTCCCCTTTTGCCTTTCTTCCCCCAAAAAAAAAAAAAAAAAAAATGTTCAATGTTTACTTGTGTATGTGGGTCGTCTTTCGGAGGAAGGAACAAGACCTCTCCGGCACTTGCACGCGGCACAGCCAAGCAAAGTGCAGGTTGTGCCGGATATTAACTAGCTCGACATTGTGGGTAAAGGACCCGCTGCTTTGGGCTTGATCACAGCGGGGCTGCTTCTGTTGGACCGCTGCTTAGCTAGCTTGGGCAGCTGCTGCGGCTCTCTGCCCGCTTGATCATATTGGGGTTGTCTCTTCGAACCGGGGGTGCTGCTACGGTCCCTGGCGGCTAGCAGACTGTTCAGGGTAGCTTTGGGGGAAAGAATTGCTGCCACTGCAGTCTCTCCTGCGGCCCACTTGTCATTCAGTGGGGCTGCTTCTCTCGGGCCGCTGCTGCCCTCCTGCGCCTTTGAATCAGGGCCTCCATAGTGAGTGGTCTTTCCCTTGGGTTAGCAGGTAAGTTATTATGCTACTTGCCTATGTATATATTATAATTTATACTATATTTTAATTCTGTTTTTAAAACAGCTGGATTCTTAGATTTGTTCAGGGCATTTATGTAGGGTATGCTCCCAGTTGATCAAGACCAGTATGGACATTAACAGGTACGTCATCTCTTCTATGGATATGATCAGGTTAAACATTAGAGGCTTAGCTCTGCTAGTAGCTCTAAGGCATTCATTATGGCTTAAGCAGTGGTCGGCAGAAAAAACTTCTAAGATGACTATCAGCACTCTCCTTCCTGGGGGGGGGGGGGGGTTAGCGTCTGTTCGGGAAGCGCTTGGATAATATGGTAAAGAAGGCTACTGGGTGCAGATCTACTAAATTCCCACAAAGGAAGTCTAACCCCTTTTTTCTCAGGTTTTCTAATCCTCTGCCCATTTGCGAGGGTAGGGGCTCTGTCTTCTTGGGACACCTTCTGGCAAAATAAGGCAAACCCCCTTCTAATCCCCCTCCCTGGGGATGGGGGGGACAGCTTCTGTGTTTTGCTCCCATTTGGACGCTCCATGTAACAGATATTTGGATACAGGAGACTATTTCCCCAGGTTACAAGATCAAATTGGGGGCTAGACCTCCACGGAGGTTCTTTTGGTCAAGGGTATCCTGGAATCCAGCAGAATTGAGATCTGCTGTAGCCCATCTATTGCAGATTGGAGTAGTTCCCCTTTTTAGAGAGATGTCACGGTTTCTACCATCAGAACCTTTTAAGGTCCATGATGGTGACGCTTCAGCCAGGGGAATTTATGACCACAGTTGATATAAAGGATGCGTACCTACATACCCCTATCTTCCCAGGTCATCAAAAATATGCACTTTGCAGTAGACGGCCTACACCTTCAGTTCATGGCTCTGCCCTTCGGCCTGTCTTCATCCCCAAGGGTGTTTACCAAGGTCCTGGCCGGTCTCATAGCTCTTCTATGAAACCAGGGGATCTGTTTATCAAGGCCCCATTCTTTCAGGAGGCCCGAAAGGATACAGAGACTGTCTTATCGAAGAATTTGTTTGAAAAGTCGACTACTAAAGTCGCATATCAAGAGTCACCTCTTTCATAGGGATGACATTAGACACAACTCAGGCAAAAGTATTTCTTCCGGAACAAAGGAGACTCTCACTTCAGGCCAGGGTACAGGCTCTCTTGACCTGCCCTTATCCGACGAGCCGTCAGGGAATGCGTCTGTTGCACTTGATGGTGTCTTGCTTCTTGCCTGTGCCTTTTGCACAATTTTACACAGGACTCTCAATCTGGGATCAAACCACGGAAACTCTGGATCACCCCTTTTACATGACACACTCAAGAAGACAGCCCCTAGTCTGGTGGCTGAATCCTCCAGCCTCTCCAGGTGGACAAATCTTTTCTTCCAATACAATGGAAGACAGTCAGCACAGATGCCAGCCTAACGGGTTGGGGGGGTCACCAACGATCCAGGGACAGTGGGGATTTGGGGAGAGCACACTTCCCATAAATATCCTGCAGCTGAGAGTCTTTCACACATTGAACTTCAGGCATCTCTATGCATTCCCTTTGTTTCCACTCCTGGGTTAAGTACTAAAAAAAGATGGCCCATGAGGGAATCACAACCATATTGGTGGCCCCCCGTTGGTCAAGGAGAAGCTGGTTTTCAGACTTGATACGGATGTCGGAAGGCGACCACTGGCAGTTGCCGACGATCCAGATATCCTCACACAGTGGCCTCTACGGCACCCCAATTTACAAGTTCTGGCTTTGACGACCTGGCAATTGAAACCTCCATCCTGGCAGAGAGAGGCTTATCTGCCAGTCATCCAGACCATTATTCAGGCCCGAAAGCAGACTTCATCAAATATTTTTGTTACGTTGTGTGAATCTAGAGGTTTCGCCTGTAGAACTTTTTCTGTTCCCAAAATTTTGGATTTTTTGCAGAAGGGTCTTGATGGGAGTCTTCAATTGAGCACTCTAAAATAAAAGTACAGATATCGTTAATCTATTTTTTTTCAGGAACCCACTGCTGAAAATAAGTTTATTAGGCCTTTTTTGCAGGGCGCCACTCATGTGCATCCTCCCCGTAAGCCTATTTTGTCGGTCTGGGACCTGAACTTAGTTTTATCAGCACTTCAGGGTCCTCCCTTTGAATGCTGGCAGAAGCGTCACTAATGACACTTAGTGATCTTTCTAGTGGCAGTTACCTCTGTGCGGCGGATTTCTGAGTTAGCAGCCTTATCGCTTAGGCCTCCTTAGTTTTGCACAGGGGCAAGACTGTCTTCCATTTTAAACAGGACTTTCTGCCTAAGGTGGTTTCCTCTTTTTATCTTAATGAAGAGGTGGTTTTGCCCTCCTTATGTCCCACTCAAGTCAGCCATAAGGAGAGAGTTCTTCACTTCTGGATGTAGTAAAAGCCCTTAAATATTATATATTAGCTACCTACCGGTGGATGCAGCCTTCGCTAAGAAGGTATTACAGACAGTAGTAAGCTCTTCAGTTAAGGTTAAATCTTGGAAGGACTTACTCCTCATTTAAGGGAATAAGGTTAACACTTGGGATCCCACCCTGAAGTAAGGGCACTGCTTTTGGAGGTCTTGACGCCCTGGAGTGGAATATGAGAGAAAATACAATTCGGTGATTATCATCTGTAGAATTGTTTTCTCTTTTTTTCCACTCCAGGGCGGCAGGCCCTCCCTATCTGCTAGGCTACTATATCCGTTACTCGGATGCCATAGTCATAGTTGAATTGGTATATATGTATGTTTCCAACAAGATGTAGGGCTTCTTAGGATGCCTTATCCTCCCGGGTGGCTGTGTCTACTGCTTTTCAATTACTGGATCGCAGAGTGCAGCTGGAAGTATATATAGGCCGGGAGGAACCACACCTTTAGTCTTGCAGTCCCTGCCCTTCGGACGAGAGTTAACCTGTTTCCGGTTTCCTGCTGCTCTCGAGGGAAACAATTTTACAGGTGAGAATCACAGAATTGTATTTTTTTCACAGTTCTATTCATTAGAAGCAGGGAAGTGGCTGCATGCATGCTCAGCTCTATTTGGCGGCCTTTAGCTAGAAACTGCCTCTAGCCAATCCTTAGCCTAAATTGACAGGAACAGCTTAGTATGCATGCAACGTAGGGCTGGAGAAAGGTGAGTTTTACTGGCGTGTTGGGGAGTTTAACACAGCAGGGCATGCCAAACCAAGGTGCTCGGGGGCCAAAATCCGGGATAGTCAAAATCCCAGGTTTTGGTCCACTTTGACCTAAAGCAACATTAGATTTTCACATACGTTCTATAAGTAGATAAAGAGAAGCAAGACAAGCAAACGTGTGAAGAATGTAAAAAAGCAAAGATCCAATATCACATAACTGTGAGTGGTGAAAATTATAAATGGAGGCCAATAAACTCACATCAGGTGTGAGTCTGCAAGTGTCTTGTAGCACAAAGGTGGTTTTTGAGGACCTCAGAAACACAGTTGTTGGTGCTCATTAGGCAGGTTGTTTACTGAACCATCCTGAAAGGGGTTGGACCCCCAAAAGAAAACTACCTTTCTCCAAAAAAAGTTGTGGAATGACCTGAAGCGTGCAGTTTATGGTATGAGACCCACCAACGTAAGAGTTTAAAAGGGAAAGTCCACGTGTGTGGACTTTGCCACAGACCTCAGATTAGAAGTTGTCAGAGGACACCACTCCCACACCTCTGTTTGCAAATGCATGGAAATTCCCCCTGCTTTCACAGACCTTCATGGGACAGTCCCAGCTTTTCTCAGGCAGAAAAATCGGCTGTCTGGGAGGTAAGACATATATGCTTTGATTTTAGAGGTTTGCCTTGACTGTTAATGGTTCCCAAGCCAACTCGCCCTCTAGTACAAATGCATTATGCATTTGTACTAGAGGGTGAATTGGCTTGGGAAACAAGTGAGGCTCAGTAAAACATTGTTGCATTTGTATAACTAGAAAGGATTTTTTTTTATTTTTAAATCCATTGAATTGCAAAGAAAGCCTTGGCTTATTTACTAAAACATACCGTAATAAAATCATGTCTGTCATTTATTATGGGAAATGCATTGCATTGAAATGCTATTCATACCCCTTGAACTTTTCCACTTTTTTAAACATCCACAGCCACAAACTTAAAGTGGCACTCCAGTCAAAAAAAGAAAGTTTAGTAAATTGAGAGGACTTAAAGGAAAACACCCTTTTTGTCAGGTTTTTGGTGTTCTGCCTTATTGCTTTCCCCTTCTGAAATGTAAAATAAACATTTGTGTTAGGATTGTGTCCCCGTACCTGTGATTTATTTATCAGTATGCTGTTTCCATGTTTTATATTCCCCTGGCTCTCTCTTGATAAAACAGGAGTGGCTTTCTTGCCAGGGGCAGAGGCTCCCAAATATTTTTCCATCACGTACCACTTTCTATTATATTCTCAGTGTGTCACACACCCCGCTTCCCCTTTAATTCTTACGATCGGGTTACTCCACCAGCAGGTGGCGACGTTGCAGAGAGAAGTCTTGAAAATGAGCCCCCTTCCGGCCTATATATACCTGGGACCTCCCACTTAACACCCAATGTTTTCTCTCTGCAAGATGCGACAAGACAGAAGAAAGAAGTCTCCTGCTTGCAGGTAGCCGGGGTCAAACCCCGGCACCCCCTTTTGGTCTATTTCTGCCCAGTTCTATTGTTTACATGCCTAGATGGTTAATGGAAGCCTCCCAGCCCAGGCTGCTGGCTGGGCAACGGTAGATGGCACTAGGTGCCTAGGAGCTTATCTCCTCCGCTCGACCCCACGCGTGGGGCAATGCGGCTATCCGGCATGGTGATCCGGATTTGGGATGCCCCTGTCCTGATGTTCCCCTTGGCCACCTTCTCCCGCTTGGTCCCTTCGCTTTGGGGGGGTGTTGCATGGGGTGCTTTTACCATTGTATGTGTGTATGTGTGAGAGCGCTGGCAGACGCAGGCTCAGCGCCGCGGTGTGCGGCCACGTGGCCTGGGTTGCTGGGTCTCTTTCTTTTTACTGTTTACTTTTTTACTTTTGAATTTCCCTCCGCTTTTGCACGCGGCGCCGCCATTGGGCGGGCCGCGTCACTCGTATCCTGGGGGCGGGGCCGAGTCCTCTGTCAGCCCTCGCTCTGTGACTCACTGGCAGGGGGCGTGGCCGGGGCGCGTCGCTGAGCTCGGGCCCGCCTCACTTCCTCTTCCTCTGTCTCATTACTGAGACAGGTGCTGCTGAGCTGAGGGGAATAGTGCGCGTCCAGGAGTGTGTGGCTGTCCTTTGCAGCGGCAACAGGTAACGGTCCCCACCTCGCGCTCGTGGGGCCATCATTTAGCTGCAGTGTTTTTCCTTTTATGTCTGTGTTATTTATGTTTGAGTTTGCCCTGGCACTCTAGCTTTTCTCCTGGAGGCTTTTATCACTTGTATATATGTATACATGTATAGTTGAATTCATGATGTATATTCTGCCTTTATATGGTTTACCATTATTTTTTAATGTGTATGAGTGTGATGCATGCTGGCTATTTTTCCTGGGGGACTGACTGTGGTCTCTCTTCCCCTACAGATCCTGGGATCCCCTCACTGCAGTGGCTGTCCCGGTTCTGATATACCTGGCTAGTCTTAGTCTCTAAATTGGGATTTTCCTAAGTTTAAAAAAAAAAAAAAAAATCCTCCTACTCCCGGGACTTTAATTATCAAGGGGCATCCCGGGTTGCTTAATGCGTAAAACCCTGGGTTGTTGCGAATACCATAATTTCACCATATGGAGGCTTCCGAAATTACCGGAAACGGCTCTTCGGGGCTATCCAGGCTGTGTGGGGGTTGTGGGGCTCCGCTCCCAGGCTATGATGTCATATTATGCGTTCCATGTGCAAAGCAGAATATTGTGCGCCAGTCCGTCGCTCCGGCTTCTGGCTCCTCGCAAATTCCGTCATCTCCTACCCCCCCTCCCTTATTCCGGACCCCGTGTGACATTGTCAAAGGTGGGGATTCGCAATCCGAGGTGTGTGCACGATTTGCCAACCTCGAGAAGATAATTTCCGCCACGGTAGCTCAGAAGGCTACGGCGAAGCGGAAGCACCTTTCTCCGGCAGCGCCTGTTTCGGAGGATGAGGTGTTTGAAATATTGGATTGGTCCGATTGTCCCCCTGATGAGGAGGAGGAACTCCTTGAGGAGTCGAATGAGCCTGCAGACCAGCTATTGGTTGACACTGCTGGCGATCAGGCTGTGGGGGTGTCCCTTGACACTCCTTCCATTTTGGCTCAAATGTTTGAAATTTTGGCTTTGGATCCGCCCCAGTGGTCCCCCCGCCAAAGGGTGAGTTGTTTGATGTACCCCAGCCACGTTTGGTGTTTCCCAGGCAACAACACTTTGTGAGGGTTGTCCTTAAGGAATGGGAACAACCCACGCGCCTGGCTGGAATTCCTCCTAGTTGGGATAAACGTTAACCCTTTCCGGAGGATTTGGTGAAGCTTTGGTCAGTTGCCCCTGACGTCGATACCCCTGTGTTAGGGCTAACACGGCTGTGTTGCACTCCTCTGACACTACTACCATTAAAGATGGTGAGGATCGTCGGATTGATCAATTGGCTCGCTATGGTTTTATCAGTGCCGGATCGACACTGCGGCCGGTTTGTGCTTCGGCGCTTCTTCTGTTTGCAGTTAGGTCCATTATTAGGGATCTGTACGCAGGTCTTGATCCCACTTGTGATGAGTTTAGTTCTCTCAAGCAGTGTGAGTCTTTATTTCCTTTGTCTTGACCGCCCAGGACGATGCTCTTGCGATGAGTAGCAGGACAGTGGCACTGCTGGTTGCTATTCGTCTGTCAGTGTGGCCTGCGCCAGTGGACGGCAGACTTTTAACTCTAAGAGGGCACTTACAGCGCTACCTTTTTTAGGTTTGCGCCTGTTTGGCGATAAATTGGATTCAGTTACCAAGGGTGGTAAATTGCCTCAACGCAAGAGGCCTTGTCGCTCCTTTCGGGTGCTAGTTCCTTTAGTCCCTCCTTTCGGGGAGCCAGAGCGGGCAGAGGGGCTTCCTTTCCCGCTACCGGGGGTGCAGGTTGGACCCGGGGGAGGGACCGTGGCCGTCCCGGTCAGTCCTGGGGCGCCAAGCCCAAGCCTACTGGTAAGCCCGCTCAGCAATGAGGGGCTGCCCTTACCCGTGCGGGTGGGGGGACGATTGCGACACTTCTCCCTGGTTTGGGACCAGGAGGTTCCGGACAGATGGATCCGGGAGGTGGTGTCGTCCGGTTACAAGCTGGAGTTCGAGTCTCGCCCTCCTTCACGGTTTTTCCAGTCTCGGGTGCCCACCGATCCTTTGGCCGCGCAGGGGCTCCTGGCGTCGGTAAGGAATCTTTTGGAAATGGCGGTCATTCGGCCGGTGCCTCGCTTAGAGGTGGGCCTCGGTTTTTACTCCAATCTTTTCACAGTCCCCAAGAAGGACGGGTCAGTTCACCCCGTCCTGGATCTGAAGTTCCTCAACAGGTTCATCATGGCTCCTTCCCTCAATCAATCGGAGACAGACACCAGGACGGTGGTCTCCACGCTGGAAAGCTTCGGTTGGGTGATCAACTTTCCCAAGTCCTCCCTCATTCCGGCCAGGGTGGTGTCCTTTCTGGGAATGCGGTTGAATTCCGGTCAACACAGGGTGTTTCTCCCTCAGTCCAAAATTTGTCTGATTCAGGAGTTGGCTCGGGTCCTCCTTTCCAATCCTCGGCCGTACATCCGTCTGGGGATGAGGCTGGTGGGGTTGATGGTTGCCTCGTTCGAGGCAGTTCCTTTCGCTCAGTTTCACACGAGGACGCTTCAGCTTCATTGGTTGGCGTCCTGGGACCGGCGACCACGGTCGTTGGATCGGCCCTTCCAGTTGCCCTCCCGGGTCCGGCAGTCTCTTCAATGGTGGTTGGTCTCGACCAATCTCTTGAGGGCCAGGTTTTTCCTGACTCCTCTTTGGGAAATTGTCTCCACGGACACCAGTCTTTCGGGATGGGGGGGATTCTGGAGGGATCTTCAGTTCCGGGGGCAGTGGGGACCCCGAGAGGCCCACCTGCCCATCTATATTCTGGAACTGAGAGCCATCCGTCTGGTTCTTGTGTTTTTGACTCAACATGTTCTGGGCCTTCCGGTTCAGATTCGCTCGGACAATCGAACAGCGGTTGCTTACATCAATCATCAGGGAGGGACTCGCAGTCTGGGGGCCCTCAGAGGTGTCCCTGATCCTGACCTGGGCGGAGGCCCATGTTCCTTGTCTCTTGGCAGTTTACATTCCGGGTGTGGAAAACGGGGAAGCGGACCTGTTGAGCAGGTGCTCTTCCCGTCTGGGAGAATGGGCTCTCCATCCTCAAGTTTTTCGGTCTCTGTGTCTCGTCACAATTGCAGGCTCCCGAACTTCGTGTCGCTCTCCCAGGATCCTCTGGCTCTGGCGGTGGACACCATGTCCCTGAGCTGGGGGGATCTGGGGTTTCTGTACCTGTTTCCTCCGATACCCATGCTAGGCAGGATGGTACGGAAGCTGGCTCTGGAAAGGGTGTCCGCCATTCTCGTGGCTCCAAGGTGGCCAAGGCGAGTATGGTTCGCAGACATTGTTCGGCTGGCAGTGGATCAGTTCGTTCTGCCTCTTCGGCCCCATCTGCTCACTCAGGGTCAGCTGTGTTACCCCAATTTACCAACGCTGGGTTTGACGGCTTGGCTACTGAAACCTCCATCTTGAAGGAGGAGGGTCTTTCTGACTCGGTTGTTGACTCTGATCGGTGCCCGGAAGAGGTCTTCTTCTATCATCTACTATAGGACTTGGAAAGCCTATATCGCTTGGTGTGAGGTTAGATCTTTGCCTTGTAGGGTCTTTTCGGTCTCCAGGGTGCTGGAGTTCTTGCAATCAGGGCTGGACTCTGGTCTTCAGCTGAGTACTTTGAAAGGGCAGGTTTCTGCCTTATCTATCTTTTTTCAGAAGCGTTTTGCGCTTCATCCTTTAGTTAAAACCTTTTTCCAGGGGGTTACGCATGTGCGGCCTCCCAGGAAACCATTACTCACTGTTTGGGACTTGAACTTGGTTCTCTCTGCTCTTCAGGCTCCTCCCTTTGAGCCTTTGCAGGTTATTGCTTTGTCTACCTTGACTCAGAAGACTGCCTTCTTGGTAGCTATCACTTCGGTTCGACGTGTCTCGGAGTTGGCGGCCTTGTCGATTCAGGCGCCCTACTTTGAGAGGCATCAGGACAAGGTGGTCTTTCGGTTCAAACCGGACTTTCTTCCTAAGGTTGTTTCTGCTTTTCATTTGAATCAGGATATTGTTCTTCCCTCCTTGTGTCCTAAGCCTAAGAATGACAAGGAGAGGGTTTTGCATTGTTTGGATGTAGTACGCTGTGTTAAGTACTACATGATTATCACGTCTCCTTTTCGTAAGACGGATGCCTTTTTTGTTGTGCCCTGTGGGCCTAAGAAGGGTTTGGCACCAGCCAAATCTGCCATTAGCAAATGGATACGTCAGGCCATTATTGGGGCCTATTCTGTGCTAAGGGGAAATTTCCCCCTTTTCGTATCACTGCTTATTCTACTCGCGCCGTTGGAGCGTCTTGGGCTTTTCAGCACCAACCTTCTGTTGAACAAGTTTGTAAGGCTGCAACCTGGTCTTCTGTTCATACTTTTTCTAAGTTTTACAAGGTTGATGTGCGGGCCTCAGCGGATGCTGTGTTTGGCCGCAAGGTTCTGCAGACTGCAGTCATTTAAGTTATGCTTCATTTTGCCTTCGGATACCCATCCCTTGTGGACACTGCTTTTGGATGTCCCGATCGTAAGAATTAAAGGGGAAGCGGGGTGTGTGACAAACTGAGAATAATACCATTTTGTGAGTACTCACCTGTAAAATGGATATTGTCAGTGTGTCACACACCCTGCTTCACCCGCCCTTTTTGGTATCCTGGATCCTTTATATGGTGAAGCTTTTCTTTATTTTGAGGTTACCATTGGATTTCCTGGTACCTTGTCTTTCTGCTTTTGAATTCACTGGGTGTTAAGTGGGAGGTCCCAGGTATATATAGGCCGGAAGGGGGCTCGTTGTCAAGACTTCTCTCTGCAACGTCGCCACCTGCTGGTGGAGTAACCCGATCGTAAGAATTAAAGGGGAAGCGGGGTGTGTGACACACTGACAATATCCATTTTACAGGTGAGTACTCACAAAATGGTATTTTTAGGATCTTAAAGTGGACCAACACCCACCGGTGATCGGCCGAGATCGGGATGTCCCGCGGGGTGAAACCCCCCCCAAACACCCCAAACTCCTTACCTTAGTTTCCGGCCGCCGCCGCCTCCCTCGCGCCCCTCTAGACGCGCCCGCGCCGGCCGTCTGTGAATGGCCGGCGCGGGCACGCGCGTGTCAACAGGGACACGCGGGAGGCGGCGGCGGAGGAGTCGCTTGTCCGTCGCCGCGGACAGAGGTGAGTTCGGGGGGTTCGGGGGGGGTTTCACACAGCGGGGCACCCCGATCGGGGGTGCCCCACCGAAGTGGACCAAGACCCAGGATAGTCAAAATCCTGGGTGTTGGTCCACTTTAAGTACTGCCTGCGTGGTTCATATGAGTTGTCAGTCCGCTAAAACCATATCAGAAATGCACAAAACTACCAGAGTGCAGAAAATCCATCAAAATACATGCAATGATAGTTTCTATCACCTTGTGGAGCAGTTTGGGTAAAATATAGATGGCAGCAAATCAAGTTGGGGTACAGATCAGTCTGTAGCCTTGGCGAGTAGAACTTGATAGGACCTTGAGTACCACTGGTTGGGAACCCATGGTCTAAAGTATGGGTTGCTGAATACATATGCCCACCACACTTTTCAGTTTATTTTTTAAACATTTGAAAAAGCATCGATCATTTTCTTTTCACCTCCCAAATACCCAAATACTTGCCACTTTGTGTTGATCTATCTATCATCATTGATCCATCAAAACTTGTGGCTTTAATGTTTAAAAATTGTGAAGAGCTCCAAGTGGTGTCAATATTTTTTTCTAGGCACTGTATATCCTCACAAGAAATTGGTTTGACCTTTGCCTTGCTGGTTAGGCAGGCCCATGAAGTGCACAGATGTGTGGTCTGCTTCAGGCCTTTGCTGGCCACCTCCAGCTTCTCATGTCACTGGAGGCGGACAATAAATTTATTGGATGTTAAGCGCCATGGATTTATCCACAAAAACAGGCCAAGCTTGAAAGCATGCACCTTTAAATGCAGGACAGGCTGAGTTGTGTTAGGGATTAGTGCTTTGGTGCCAGCGTATAATGATGGGTTTATGTATGATTACCATGCCTACAGCAACCTCTCATTTGTGCTTCCCTCTGAATGGCGAGGACTGGAGCCTGTATAAGCGGCATCCCTATTTCCGCTGCTCACTGCCTCTCCCCATTGATCTTCCGTCCACAAATGTTTTAGCTGCAGGCAACATCTGTCACAAAGGGCGGCGTTTATACCCCCCCATTACCTGACAGACACGTCTGCCGCCTTTCATGAGCACCTTTTTCAGGATATCTCTATACGCAGGTGCAGCGGAGCTGTTGAAGAATTTCTTTTAATAAATTGGATTAGATGTGATTAAAGTATCTGAGAGTTTGTGTTCAAATTACAAGAGGCAGCAGTTGGAGCCGGTGACACTGGTATCACTCAGTAATTGCCTCGTCGTCTATTCATCGAAAATAATCTCCCCCCGAAGGCACACACGGGCAGCCCGACAACTTTCTCCACTGTTGTTTCGTGCTGTGTTGCGGTTTGTGGATTTGGCTTGTTGGGGGGGCTGCAGTAAATACACAATTTCATAATCTTTGGATTTTTCCAGAAATCAAAAACACAA
Source organism: Gastrophryne carolinensis (assembly GCA_027917425.1). Lineage (NCBI taxonomy): Eukaryota > Metazoa > Chordata > Amphibia > Anura > Microhylidae > Gastrophryne > Gastrophryne carolinensis. The sequence goes on along the minus strand of CM051239.1, from coordinate 368,469,476 downwards.
TTTTATAAATGAAGTTGTTACACAGAGCTGCTATTACGGGGCCCTTAAAGTGGACCAGAACCCACCCCCAATCAGGGGAGCCCTGCTTAGGGAAACCCTCCAGGTCGCCCGAAATTAACCTTCGTTAGTTTCTAGTGGCCCATATACATTTGCTACTATACAGATCACTTTTACTTAGGGTCATTAAAGCGGAACAAAACCCACTGTGATGCCCCACTGTGTGACCCCCCTCCCATTCCTCCCCTCCCCCCCCCCCCCCCAGAACGTTGCAGAACTGCAGCCCCCGGGGCACGGAACAAAACCCAGAATAGTTAAAGTCCCTTTTTAAAGTGTTTTTTGGAAAATGTTTGTAAACCATAAAATATATATATTGGGCTGCCATCAGGGCAGTACAGAGAAGGCTCCTGGGCCCAGTCAGTCAGGTGGCTCAGCCGCTCATCCTACTGAAAGCTCTGAAACTTCACACCTGCCCCCCACACTTTCATGGTATCTAGGGGCGGACTACAATTCATTAGGGGTACAGGACAGTATGGGGGGTTCCGGAATCGCAGTCCATTTATTAGTTTCAATGTAAAATGGTAAAATGTCGTCATTCCAGTCAAATCAATCTGAGACGCGGGGGGGGGGGGGGGGTGTTGAGTAATCTTTTAATGCACACTCACTTGCATGTTATTCCTTGTTTGCGGATCAAAAGGATCTTGCTTTGATCCTCTTTGGCCAGAAAGTACATGGAGCTGGGAGATGTGAGCGTAATTGTCATTCATGTTCCTGAATTGCGACGTGCGGCATAACAGGCCTGTTTTGATCCCTGAACATCGGAGGAAAATGTTTTATAGCTGAGTAAGGAGATGAAAGAGGGGCGTTTAGAAAAAGAGGAAATGGCTGCACTACCCGGGACTTTCTAGAGTTTCTAGATCTAAGCTGCCTGTCTAGAGGCCGGGCTGAAAATGGTGCCGATTAAATGAAAAAAACGCTCATTATCGTATCTTCATGTTGCACCTTGACGTTCCTAGACTTTGCAAATGCTTACCTGCCATGACGGATTAAGTGTGGTGGAGGCCCCAGATACAGCATTTTAAAATAGTCCAGCCAAGTAACTTATTGGTGGTTGTCTGGCTCCCACCCACTTACTGGAACGTCGGATCGAGTCCCTTGTGCCACACCTGCTTCGCCATTCTGGGTGGGGGGTAGTGTAGTTGCCCAGCTGGTCCAGCAGAAAACAGTTCCCTGCATTGAGCTGGACCAGCTGGGCAACAAAAGACTAAAAAGCCTCCTGGACCAGACCATAACCCAAAGGTCGGTGGAGGCCTGGGGCGTCCACCCCTTGCACTCCCCTCATAATCCCTGCTTAGCCGCAACCCACATCCTGAACATTGTGCTAATTTCTTTACTGAACACTCCACTTATGGGAAATGCAGCTCTGTGGGGTCCACGGGATGGGGGATTTGTAGTTATTGGGAGCCCCATCTTTACTTACATTCTGCATGCGATGCCAGGCTGCAGGACCTGAGCTACAAAATGCGCAGAGAGAACATTTTATTGGAGGGAAGGTCTGAAAGGTTTATACTTGTGGAGGGGGGGCCAAACTGAGACACTTAGTTAAGCTGACCACTTTTCACGATGATGGGTGTGATGGCGGTGTGGCTTATCCACATGCATTTAAGGAACAAACCTCTACAGCATTTATATGCTGCTACTCTGTGTCTAAGGAGCTGTAGCCCCCCAACATACACTTAAACCGGACCAACAGCCTGGCACAGTTGGAAAAAGGTTGCGGACATTTTGGAGCTTCCACTCCCAACTGACATAACTGATAATGCACAGTAACAGGATGCCCAGCCCACTTCCTGTTTGCAGGTGGCCTGCAAATGCATGAACCGCCATCTTTTTAAAATTTACCACAGCAGGAGTTAGAAAAAGGTAAAATTGCCCTGGGGAGGGATGCATATGAGCACTGTTTGTTGTGCTGGTTTGCTTTACATCATTTTTGACTGTTGGTCCACTTAAAAGGGGAACAACACACATGAATTTGACTTTCCTGTGTGTTGTCCCTCACACTGCTGGTGAGAAGGGATGCGCACAGACGCGCTAAGTGTTCTGGGGGGGTTTTACACAACTGGGCATCCAAATTCGGATGCCCCAAGGACTGGAACTCGGGAGGCCCTGGAGTCTTTTAGACTCCAGTGTCTCCGATCTTCCTCTTTAAAGCACATGATCCACGTGATCCTCAGCCAATCCAAACGATTATTGCTGTCGTTCAGCCACTGAGCCGGAGCAGGGTCTCAGTTGTAAATTGACCAGGCGTTCTGGCTGGTTTTGGTGGTACAGTTTAACCAATAATGTTGCCAACCCCATCGGTTGCAGGCGAAGTACTGACTGAGCAGCTAGCAATGGTAAGTTGAAATATTTTGCCCATCCTTCAAAGAGGAACATTGGACCTGCAGTCTTGGGTTACCCAAGTTCCTGTTCTTGGGGCTTCCCGAATTGGAATGTCCCACAGTTTGAACCCCCCCCCCCCCCCCGATGCCAAAATACACTAACCTTCTCCCGAGCCCTCACCACATCTCTGTGTTGCAGCCGCATCCCTGCTCACCTTTAGCTGTGGGCACGCCTGGAACAGCTGCAAGGTAAGCAGGGGGGTGCGGCTGGTGGAGTACTCGGCTCCCTTCGGCACCGCCCAGGTGCTTAGCCTTTCAGGAGGCGAGTGACAGCGAACGCGCTGATTGGCTGAGTCTGCGCCGTGGGAACTGAAAGGTGATTGTATGGACCGACCCGGGGGGGATACACACAATGGGGCATCCCAATTCGGGATTCTGCCACACAGAGGAGCAACACACAGGAAAGGGAAATTCCTGTGTGGTGTTCCTGTTTAAAGTGGACCAAGACACACTGAGACCCCAGTCAATCCCTCCCCCCCCCCTCAATCGGGGGTGCTCTGCTGAGTGAAAATTCCCAGCTCGCCCATAAACTCATCTCTTCCGATCCACTGGCGCATGTACGAGCCAAGGCCGCATCCCCACTATCCTCCTAGCAGGGCTCGTGCCCATGCAGGGTGAATCGCTAGCGTGGGCATGCTCCCTGTTGGAGAGCAGTGGGAGATGTAGCCGCCAGCGTGCTCTGATCCGCTTGCCTTAGGCGAAGGCTTAGATGCGCTGATGTGAGCGGATCCAAGTGTGCTTATTGGACGCAAGCGCTGTAGGACCGGGAAGGGGCGAGTTTGTTTTTGGGACCTGGGGAGTTTAACACAGTGGGGCACACCCCGGGGGCAAGGACCAAAACCCAGGATAGTCAAAATTCTGGGTTTTGCTCCACTTTAAAGCTCATTTCAGGCACAACAGATTTGCAGAATATGTGTGTGCATTAGGTAGCGTGTAAGTTGTTATTTTTATAACATTAACTATCAAAGGTTTTTAAAAGTGTGAGGGAAAGTCTACTGGAAGTCTGTGACCCCTTTAGAGATGTAACTGCATTTCCTGTCTTCGGTGACCAAACTGGGAACAGATCTAATAGAAATGCCACTAGTAAAATTGGGAGAAGACACCCCCTCCCCCAGAAACTCGCTCCCCTATGCTTCATAGATACTGGGGCAGGGGAAGACACTGGCTCTTGGTTTGTATTGCTTTTTGTATTTAGGTCCTTTTTTATAATTTTTTTACTGTGCTGACCAGACATGAGTTGAAGCTAAACCTCCCCTGAGGGCATCTAGTGGTTGGACAAGCTTTACAGGGAGTCTAACCTTTTCCTGGGGAGTGTCCTGTCACCATTGTGACCTCTCTGGATTCACTGCTGCTGCCATCAAGGCGTGTTCATTAAGCAGACACTCAAGCTCAGTGCAGCAGCTTGGAATCTTGGCTACCCCCAAGGGGTCCGGTGCACAGTGTGTGAAAGCTTAGTGATATAACCGCACTGTAACTTTCTGATGAGGTTCTACAAGCATTTCCCACAAATTCTAACACACCATATAGCTTGGCCTGGTGGGATAGTCCAGCTTATTGAACTGGAAACTTTTGTGTGGGCATTTGGGGGCTGCTTAGTTTTATTTTTCCACTATGTGTCCTCTTATATCTGTTGTGCTCTGCTGCCCATACTATTGAGCAGTATGGAATCTGAGGAGTAGTATATCAAGTTAATCGTTTTTCTTCTTACTATTTATTTTCTATGTATATTATAGTGTTCTGGCTAATGTTTGCCTTGCATTGTCTTTTGCAGAAAGTACCAAAAAGGGACAAAAGTGCGCCTGAGACTGGTGGATCTGGAGCTGACATCGCGATCCTTAGGAGCAGTTACTGACACCACCTTATTGGAAGCAGACGCGGTTCTTTTAGGAATAATGCAACAGAAATCAGCAGAGTAGAAAATAAATCTCATCACAATTCTATTATATTCATGTCTTTACTTGTGCTGATTTGTGGGGGTGTTTATATGCAGCTCTGGGTATCAAAGAGATTTGTCTGGGGTAGATATAAGAAATTTTACCACCCCCTTTGTGAAATTTAAGAATTTTATAACCTATCGAGAAGTTCCATGGCTCTGAAACGCGTCAAAGCATAAGGCCAATTTGCTTTTCTACAGGTCAGCGGACTCCAAAGTAACTTCTAATATCCTAAATAATTCACAGGGCAATATGTGTCATAGCTCTTTTCATGCTATTTTCCATGTAGCTCCACCTAAAAATGCTGCTTCTTCCTGCCTACTTGGAGGGATCGTGCTTATATGAGAAAACTTCACCCAACTGGGTACTGGTTCCTCGTTTTCCTGACTTGTCTTCGTCTATATTTTATCTTGGTTTAAATTCATAGAATAAAAATCAAAATAAAAAAATGTATAAATGAAAAAAGCAAGTATTGATCTTGAGAGCACCGTTATGTATTTCAAATTGCAGCAGAAGCGAAGAGACCCAGGTCCAGGTGTTTTTATATAGCAGATGTTTCCTGTGATTTGCCCTGTAGTCAAGATGCACTTGATTTGCATTGGTGATCTTCTGCATGGTTATGGTGTGTAAATTGTAACAGTTTGTTCCAATTTATCTAAACGGGATCTTAAATCTCTGTGCAATGGTGATTGCAACCTGCCTTTGGACTTTGTCCACACCAAAGTGTTTCAGTGCAACTGGGTTTTCCTAGAAAATTACAGTTGCACAATGATTTCAAACGATTGCCCTTCAATAGACTTGAATGGCAATCACTCTCCTCTAAAATCTCTGCAGGTAAGACTTTTGATGATGTTTTTATTTGCAATGTGTCAAAGGCCTTATAGACTTACATGGGCAGTGATATACTTGCAATTATTGGCAATTAAGGCCTTACCGTTCACCTTGCCTATAATATGGCTCCCAGCAATCTTCATGCTTAGTGTAGCTCTCAAGTTGAGAAAGTTTGGGCCCCTGTGCTAATGTATAGCAGTTCCTGCATCTGATCAACTTTCTTCTGCTTTTGTACAGATTGCTGAGCAACTTTAACAGGTCCCTGCATCAAATAAAATAAATGCAGCAAGAAAGAAAGGCTGGCTGGAATCTAGAACCATCTAGAACAAAATTTTGGCCACAGGAATATAGGTATCTGCCTTACCATATGTTTAAATAGCTACAAAAAGATAGCAAACTCCTATTTCTGAGCCTGGTTTCACACCAGCATGATTGTGGGGCATTCATGCTCTGCAGTCGCCTGTGAAAAGATGTGCATAGTAATCTATGGGCACTATCAAATATGCTTCAAAGAGTACCAAAGAGAGACCCTAGACTGATCTCCTGAAACCCTTATACAAAGTCCGCACACTAAATGTAAAAATATATAAATGATTTTAATGAATATTATGTACATGAAAAAGACACTAATATATACATATACACAGATTAAAAAACACAAAAACACAGGCAAGGGGATCCCAGTCTATGGTGACTCGTAGAAATTAATTAGAATGATGCCGCCATATATATACAATGTAAAGATATAAGTATAAAATACTGTATGTGAACCCAGGTAAAAAAATGATTACTATATTCAGTGTGACAATGGTGGCATGAACGTGTTAATGAAATAGTTAAAAGACAATGATCTATAAAAAAGCCACTAAAATGCTAAATGAATGTGCAAGCTATTAACAAACCAATTATACTGTGTACAATATTACATCTAAACTCCATATGTGACCAAAAATATCAACAGTGAATACTAATGTGCAAAACAAAGAAAGAACAAGACATATGAAGACAGGCTTAAGTTGAATTAAGCCGGGCTGGGTCACTAGACAGTTAATAGTAAGTAACACTGTGTAGCAGCATACCGAAATAAATAAACATCATAATCATATTACTTCACCTTGTCACCAGGGGTCCCCCGCAGCAGCCGCCACCGACGCGTTGCGTGTCGCTAAGACACTTCGCCAGGGTGGGGTGTGGTTTCAGGCATTTGAGGAGCGATCACATCGCTTTGCAAAAGCCTTGCCAGCAGCGTTTGGAGGATGTGGCTTTTGCCTTTCCATGAGTCCATATGAGTGAACAACTAAATATAAAAAAAAAAAACTACAAATAACATATATACAGACAAAAGCCCAAAAAAAGAAAAAATACTAGTGCAGGGTAAAACATCATATGTTCACAGCATAATAAATATCACTCTGAGGATCATAGCATATCATAAGGTGTCTCCTGCATGTGGTTATTTACAATGTATCGCAATGTACTAGCAGCACTTAGTATAAAATCACACTCCATTATGTACTATATAAAGTGCTTAGTGCACATCAAAATGGCATGATTCTCCTGCACTGAGCCTCCACAGTACAATAAAATAACAGCACACTACACAGCCTTAAAGTGGACCAAAACCCAGGATTTTGACCTCCCTGTTAGAGGGCAGCGGAGGATGCGGCCGTCGGAGCTGGTGCAGTCATAGACGGAGATTTTCTAAATAGCAAACAAGATTTATCAACCATAAAAAGTAGACAATATAGGGACAATCTGATGCACTTAATCTGTGATGGTTCCTTATCAAGGGGAGAAGCGCACTTTTGATTATCTCTTCCATCCTTTTATTCTCTCTACCTGCAAATATAAACCATAATAAATATCAAACACATTACAATGCTACCTATTAATCAACAAATATCACACACTATATATGCTACATTGAAAAACATTTATTATATAAAGGTGACTCACACACGACACCTCTGCCCTGACCTTAAATTGGACCTATGGTTATAGCTAAAAAAGCTTTTTCAACAAAGACCTCTGATTGTGTCATGGTGAATACTTATCTAATATACTTTACATGATTAAATCAAATTATGCCACATTCAAAGGAAGCGAGTGTAATCACACTCTTCATTCACTCCATACAGAGCTAAAGCACTTAACTCATAGATCCAAAACATCGCCTGTTGGGAGAGCCTGTCTCATATCACCTCCTCTTTTCATAGATTTAACCCTCAAACCTTAGTTGGACAATAGTATGACTTCATATGAGTGGAAAGCACATGCACTCACACGCTGCACATGAGTGATTGCAGGGCGCTCAACCGATATCGTGAACACCCCACAATCACATGCTGTGAACCTCAAGATTCTCATTCATCCAGGTCCTGGTATAGCTATAGAAGGCAACTGGACTTGCTGTTTTATTCTTTTGCTAGTCACCCTGGCACTCTGAATTAAGAATTGGGATAACTAGTTAACAGTCGATAAGATGAGCAAGATATGCCTTGATTTATTCCTGCAGATGTACGCCAAGCTCACAAAACCAGGCTTGTCTACATGAGCCCTACATACAGTTTGTGCTTCTTCTTGGAATTTTGTCACCTGAGAAAGGTATCCCTGACAATCTTGCAGATGAGATGATATCGTTATAGTTGCTGTGATCCCATAACCATTATTTGCAGGTCTGGGCCCAGTAATCAGCAAGGCAACCTCTTATTGCTCCAATTAGCTCAAATAATTGAGGATTTCTGTAACACTTGGCTGACAGGAATTCAAGGTGGGAAACAGCTGGAGACTGTGTAAATATAAAGACAAGGAATTACAGGGGAAGGCAAGAGGAGGAAATGCCTCATGGAAAATATTTATTAGGAGGTGGAATCCCTAATGATGCGCTCCGCCATAAAAGCCCTCTGGCTGATGTCTCTGTGTCTAGCAAAGGCAGAACAGACTCATTTCCTAGCTGGAAAATAATTAGGGAGAAGGGATCCTCCTAACTATCAGTTGTTGTTCCAAACATGTTGGTCATTGCTTGGCTGTGTTCTTTTCTAAACTACAGTTTATAAAAAAATGTGCTGTATGCCCTTGGCGCTTGTGGAGATGGAGGACATAAACATTTATATGGTATAAAGTCATTTCAGGCATTTTTTAACCTGTCTTTTGTCTCAACCCCTTAACTTTCAGTGGTCCCCAACCCTCTACTACAATGCCCACCGCAGGTTATGTTTTGTGGATCTCCACATAGCTGTCTCTATAGCTCTGCCTGAGCATGTGTGTAGAGATCAGCAAAACCTGGCCTGTTTGTGGCCCTTGTAGGAGAGGGTTGGGGACCCCTGGTTTAAATTTTAAGCTCTCAAGGGCAGGGCCCTCTTTCTTTGTGTATTTCCATATCACATTGCATTTGTATATTTCTGTTATATCTGACTCATAATACTTTTTTTTACCCCATTTAGAATTACTACATTGTTCGGTGCCATGGCAGATATTGGTGCTTTATAAATAAATACATATTTAAAATACCTATATATAAAAAGGTGACTAACCTTTTCACACTTTAAACCCTTATAAACTGTTGCTGGGGAGTCCAGTCCTGGGCCTAAATAAACACGTATGATTCATTTCTCTCACACTGTTATCAGCCAGAATCACTATTGCTTCTTTATGGAAATCCCCCGAGATTCCTAAAGCCGAGTTTGACAGAAATTAGACTGGATTATGACAAATAAAATATTTTATAGTATTGTGAATGACCAACAACTGTTTTTGATAAAGTATGGTCTCCTTCACTGAAATAAGGAAATGTTACAACCATCTAAATCGCTGATGTGAAGCTCAAACTGAACTCGGACCTCCAGTCAAAAATTAAAAGTTTAGTCATTTGCTCCCCTAATGCCCCCCTTTGACGATCTGTGACGTATGCTGTTTGAGAGGGCTTAAACATATGCAGATGTTGTAGAATAGCTGTGCTCCTAGAATATGTGAGCGGCCATCTTGAATCACACCTGAGAGCCCTGATTACACATAAGCAATAATAGGGGAATGGGGGGAGAGCCTTTGCTAGTCCACAGACACGTTGCAGTTGAACTGGGAGCTTCCTTATGATCAGCCCAACCAGCTGGAGAAATTTTATCTATTTCCACAAAAATGTTTAAGATATAAAATCCTTAGATGGCTGCATTGATGCAGCATAGCTGCATTATGCCTGTTTGATATGGTTTCTTAAAACAATGCAGGCTGTCTAGCGCTTGGGATTCGTTATAAGCAGCCCACACCAAACTGAGAGAGATTTACCTTCAAAGAGGGATCAGCATGTCTGTCATGTTACACAAACACACACACACACACACACACACACACACACACACACACACACACACACACACACACACACACACACACTGAATCACCAGCTGCTGGAGGGGATTGGTTTAGCTATTTATCAATGTAAGTCAATGGCCAGGGCTGCTGCACAGTTGTTTACAATGTTAATACTGCTTTCTAAGCAGTGCTGAATCAGTTCAGCTGATGTCTTATTCTAAGCATACAGCACGTCCTGCTCCATCTATAATACTTACACGTGGGTAATCCACCGCCAGAGGGCGCTGTTCACTGCAGACATGCAAAAACAGGCTCCTCCCGGCCCTTCATATACCCAGGGACCTCCCACAAATCCCCAGATTTCTCTGCAGTGCTGACTGCGAAGACATGAAGTATCAACTCTCTCGCAGGTGAGCGGGGCTATTACAGCCTGCGGCCCTGCGGGACTATTTCCACCTGTCCTCTTCGATACAGATGTGCCTCCCAGCCTGGGCTGCGCTGGTCGGGTGAAGGTAGGCAGCACCTCGTGTGCTCACGGAGCGACGCTCCACCACAATCCCCCACCATAGGGTAGGTGGTTTAGGCCGATGGTGAGCCTCCATTAGATGCCCCTCCCGCATTGTTGCCCGTGCCCCTCATAGCGATAATCCCTGGATGCAGGTCCGCTTCTCCCTCGCTTCCTCCTGTAGCTCGGGGGGAAAAGAAAGGGGGGGGTGTATGTGTGGCAGTCCTAGTGTAACGTAACACGTTTAAGGCCGTTGATCTTTCATTTGAACTTGGGTGTCAGTGCCGCGCTCCTTGCTCCACATAAGCCTTATGGTTGCGCGCATGTTTGTCCTTTCATTACATTAGTGTGCAGCCCGGACGGCAGCATCATTCTCTAGCGTGAGAGCAACATTATGTATGTGTGTACTATCCACTACTGTCATTCACGTTGCGATGGTTAGAGCTTCGCACTCTTTGGGGGAGGCGGGGACTCGGCATGACGCGCCCCGTGTCACAGCCAGATCAGGCCCGCCCCTCGAGGTTCGTCTTGGCGCCATTTTGACAGTCTTCGCGTGCTTGGTTGCGCTCCGCCTCCTCCCTTGTAATGTAAGTGCCCTCTGGGGCGGTATTTGTTCCTATGATTTTTATTCGGCTGCGCATGGCACTGACTCCCCCCCTCTTATCCCATTATGTCTTTCTGACGCCAGGATTTCTGTGGCTTCTCCCGGCCTGACATATATTATAGCGGGTCCACATAACAAATTCTCCCACTTTCCTAGCGGATCTTGGGGCATCCAGGGTTGCCTATTGCGTAAATCCCTGCGGGCATACTGCTCAGATAATCACCATATGGAGGCATCTCAGAATTATGTACCCGGGGTCCCTCGGGGACATGACCGGCTGTGTACAGTGTGTGGTCAGCCCCATGCTGATGCTGACAGAGCTCGGGTCTGCGGACCGTGTGCTGAACAGGCACTGACCCTGCAATCAGGTTTGCCAGTGGCTGCACCTCCCTTCAGTACACCTGTCTCCCCGGACCTAAATCTCACTCCTGATGAGTCTCACTCGAGCGGGGATGACCAGCAAGTCGTGCCGCGCAGGTGCTGTCTAGTTTGGCGGAGCGCTTGGGCCCTGGAAAGAAGCAGTCCCTGATGCCTCCTGGCTCTCCGGTTCCTAACAATACTGATGACTCTGCTGCTATGCAGGACCTTGATCCTTCTGAGGAAGGTGAGCTATTCTCCGATTCTGGGCCCGGTTCTTGGGGCCTGTGTGACACAGATGAACTACTTATTAAGATCTGTGAGGTTTTGTCAATCTCCCCTCCTGGAGAAGGAGAGTTTCCACACAGCGCTGCCGCGCTTGGAATTCCTGGAACAGGAGCATTTCCAGAATCTTATATCCTTAAAGGGGTCCCGGGGGTCTGGGATTGGAAGTACCCTTTCCCTCCTGATGTGGTTAACTTTTGGTCAGCACCTCTTGTGGTGGATGCACAGATTATAGGGGTTACTAACCCCCCCTTCATGACGGCTCCTTATTACCGTACACTTCGGGATGCTGAGGACCGGCGCATTGACAGACTGGCTTCCCACGCCTTTTCGTGTGCAGGGACGGCTCTGCGCCCGGTCTGTGCCGCGGCCATCACTGCGGTGGCCACCAGGACTCTCATTAGAAAGGTACTTGACCACCGACCTGAGGACCTCCCCTGGGGGGTGTTTAATGCGCTCTCAGACTGTATTGTGGTTGTGAGGTTCATCCTCTCAGCGCTGGATGACACCATTAAGATGTGTGCTAGAACCTCTGCCCTTGTGGAAGCTATTCGCCGCCTGGTCTGGCTGCACCAGTGGGGTGCTGACGATGCTCCGAAAAAGGCTCTCACTGGCCTTCCCTTCAGAGGACGGCGTCTTTTTGGAAAAAAGGGTAAGGCTCCTCGGGGCAGGGACACCCCTCCCCCTCCCTACGTTAGTGTCAAATGAACCTGAGGTGTGCTTCCAACTGTTCGGTGTGGATTTCCACCACGGGGTGGGCAGGCAACGCCCTGGGCCCTCTGGCAGGACTAAGTCCAAATCTGCCAAGACTTCCCAAGCATGAAGGGACGCCCTCGCCCTTCTGGGCGAGGGGACTGCTACAGCAGCTGACTCCTATCTAGGAATGTATCTTCTCCTTCTGGTGGTTCCAGGAGGTAGTTCCCCTGGACACAGGATAGCATTTGCTGGGCGGTCCCTCTCAGAGGTTGTCAGGGTGCTTCTAGCCCCTGTTTTCCCCTCAGGAATTGGTGCAGGCCGTACTAGGCCTACAGAGTTTGGGCTTACTTACAGGTTGCCCTTAACAGAATGGGGCTATGGCCTCTATATTAACCTTCCTCCTTCCCTCAACAGTATGAGGCAGTCTGGGCCATGCTGGCCTATGGTAGGCCTGGCAATTCTACTCTCACAGGTAGTCCCTTTATGACATCTCTGTCTTGGGACACAGGCGCCCTGTGCAAGGGGGGCTTCCGGCCTCCTGTGGAGTTCTAGATCTTATTAGTTCCCCCTGTGTCTTCTGGACACCAAGACCGTTACTAGTCGGTGTTGCAGGACCAACCCTGCGGATTGAGGCATTGTTTTTGGCCTCTCTTTCGCTCCCAGGCTACTCGCCATGGCGCGGATGGGGGTGACGTCTCGGACATGCCTAGGGGCCGTCCGCATTAGGACCTACCGGGTCGTCTTTCCTTACTCCCCAATCTCTACATCAGGCCGAGTGGATTAGTCGGCCGGCGGTGTCCCCTGGGAGTTACTGGATGGGTGCTCAGTCACCTCAATCCCTCACGGTCCCTTATCCGCTATCTCCATTCCTTGGATTCGGTTCAGGCTTGAGCCGTCTTCCTTGGCAACAAGTGGACTCCTGGTTACGGGGGCTCTGTCCCCCTTTGCTGACATCTTACTTTCACCAGGCAGGATTGCAGCTGGTGGACCCGTTGGTGGCGTATCAGATGATGTCCCTTATATACCGAGCCCTTGGGCTCTTCGGCACAGTAGGTTATTGATCCTACATGGGGTTCCAGCACCCCTGGAGCTAGGTCTGTGCTCATTCCCCCTTGGTACGGTGGTTCCTCTTGAGTTGATTATATTCAAGGACCCTGTCAGGGGGGCACCCCCTTCCTTCCTTGTATCTTCCTGTGAATGGTCACCTTGGGTACCGAATCTCGCAGGTTGGAGGGGGGGGGGGAATTTCTTCCAAAACCCCCTGTGGTTCCCCTACTGGTTTGTTAAAACAATGAGCCTTCCGTTGACTCTATACGGCTGGACTTCTCCTCTTTTAGGACCTGTCTATTTGGGGACTCTTGGCCTGTTGGAAGACAACGGCCTGTTTTATTATTGGTCAGGAGCTTGAAGCAGGATGATCCCTCTGGAGGGATCCTGATCTGGGCGGGGGTCTACGCCCCCTGCTCCTCAGCGGTATTCGCTCCAATGGATGTCTTTCAGTGGCAGGTTATGCTATCCTGGTGTCACTCTGAGAGCCAACTAGGGTGGCTCTGTTGGGTCTCGCTTATACCACAGGGGCTATGCCCTTGTTTTTACTGTCCCAGAATATTCTGACTCTGGTCATGGGGGCTTAGTAAAGTTATGCATAAACTTTCTATTTTATATGCCTTCTCTTCATTCCCCCTACTATGTGGGGTTCTGCGCACGGTTGTGCTGATAAAGAGACCCGTGAGATTGATGGCCCCTGGGTGGCCTAGTGAACTGTGGTTCGCAGATGCTTCTGCTGAGACGGCCTGAGGAAGTGATCCAGACGGATCACGCTACGCGCCGCCTTTCGCTTGTCCGGACCTCCAGGTGGATAGCTCTGCATACCGGCTGAAGTACCTTATCATATCTTCATTAGTCCCATTCGGGCCGTCATAGCTACACGGTAGTTTTTCTAATTTTAGGGAAGCAGGATTGTTCAGCATTTGGCACTTTACCTAGTCCTTTGGGGACAGGATTTTTGTATGTATTATTTATTCTTTTGTAAGGATAAGGGTTTGTCTTGGCACTTTAATATAGTTTTTCACATTGATAGATACATCACATGAACTGCTTAGGCATTAAATTATTAACTGTATATTTATTGATAGTTTTGCACTGAATATATTATAGCACATAGGGTTAATATGAATATATTTTTATTGTAATTGTGATTCACAGCTATGATACTGCATCCCTAGGGACTTGTTATTAATTTCATACACAGAGAATATTGTTTATTTACCATCCAGGGGGTCTGATGTTTTTAATTTCTTCTTTTAAAATGTGATATGTGTGACCTAGCGCTGTATTATCACCCACACATAAATAAAGGGTTTTTATCAACTTATTTATCCTCTGGTTGGTGCGGTTCAATTATACAGGTATATTTTGTGGGTGCTCTGGGTTACCCCAACTTTTCTGGAATTATACATATCCCATACCGTTAGAGGTTGGGGACCTGTATACAACCAGCACACCTCAATATAAATAGTAGTGCGGAGTACCCTTGTGTTTTGGTTACGTATAAACTCTCAGGAGTGCAGTTCTGCCCTTGTCAGGCCCCTTCTTTTGTCGTCCCAATCTACAGACTCTAGTCTGGGGCTTGACATCTGATTCATTCACCCTTTTGGAGACGGGCTTATCTTCTGGGTGACTTGGTCTATAGGGGGCTAGGAGCAAGCTTCCTTGGCTTCCTCTCCCTCCGTCTATTGTGTGTTATGGTGTACCCATATTGATTGGCATGAGTCTTGGTCTCTTCCCTGTTGGACATTCTCGGTTCCCAGGGTTCTAGAGTCATTACAGCATAGGTTGGGGTTGGCTCCCCATCTAGGTACTCTGAAGGTTCAGGTTCTGTCCTGTCTATCTTCCTGTAGGAGTCTAGTTCTGTCTTCCTTGTGAGGAGTTCTCTTGGGGATTGCTCAGGGGCATCTCCCAAGTAGTTCTATGGTCCCTGTTGGGATCAATTTTCATTCTGTTTGCCCTGCGGATTGTTCCCTTGGGACTTATTCTGGATGCTGTCTGAGCTGTCTTGTAGTCCAAGTCGCTTCTCCGGGGGCTGTTGCTTCAGTCAGACGTGTGCCTGAGAAGGTGGCTCTGATTACTTAGCCTTCGCTATATATGTGTATATATATATATATATATATATATATCTATATACACACGATGACGAGGTGGTATTCCGCCTTACGCCGGACCCCTTTGTCCAAGTCCTTTTAGTCTGCCTATGGGCCTTATTCTTAATAATGCTGAAGTATGGGGTCTACATTCCCTCAACAGGTGTTAACATTTTCCTGGTTATTTCTTGTCCCTTAGGGGGACTGATGCCCTTTGGGGTCTGCGGGCGCCTCTTTATGTATGCGCGTGATCTCGTTTGCTTCCAGGGCCAATGCGCCCTTTGGACTGATCTTACTTGGATGGTTGCCTTCCTGGTCCTGAGTAAAGGTTTCTTGCTGATCCTTGTTAATGAAGGGGTCAGTATCCCCGCCTGTCTGACGGGAGACCAGTTTTCATTTCCCCTTGGGGAGAGTTCTCAGTTTTACACGAGGCTTCTGTTGCCTGTGGGCTGGTTGGGCAGTTACACTGGCCTATTCCTTTAAGGGGGAAGTATCTCCCCCTCTCGTTTTATTCCGTTATATTGGTGTTTGTGTACCTTTTGGCCCTTCAGCACCAGGTTTTCTGTTGAATACCGTATTTTTCGCCCTATAAGACGCACCTGCCCATAAGACGCACCCAAGATTTGGAGGAGGAAAATAAGAAAAAAATATTCTGAACCAAATGCTGTACTAAAACATTTAATAAAACATAACATTTAACCACATTCACGCAACATCAGCATAAATAACCTTAAACACTGCTATTAGAAAAGTAGAGACTACTAGTTGTCTGGGAATACCAGGAATTCATCTTCAGTATTGTCCGAATCAAAGAAGCTCAGTTGCTCACTATCACTCATTTCACTTTCTTCGGTATCTTCATATATTATCCCATCTTCATCACTTTGTGTTCAATGCCTCATATGCCCCTGAGCAACCAATCATGCTCGCTGAACAGCTGTGCACATTACTGAGAACCCGGCAAGCCTGATAGGCTGCTCTTTGGCTGCCATGGAATGCTCCTAGAAGAGGTGAGTATCAGCAACTCCTGGTGGTACAGAGGACCAGTAACACAAAGGGGCAACTTAAAGTGGACCATAACCTGGGGTTCTCGTGTTTAGGTCCATATCCCTGGGGGCATCCTAATTTAGGATGCCCCACCATGTGAAACCTCTTGGTTCGCCACTAAAACGAACCTTCCCCACATTCCCATGCACAAGCCAGAGCACAAGCATATTAATTTAGAGGTATCTGGAGCAGATCTTGGCATCCCTGATCTTATGGCAGACTGTGGCGTGCTTCCACGCCCAACATGAGTGGCTGGGTGCAGCAGCATGCCTCAGCTGAACAGACGTAGAGTGCGTCCCCTGTGAAAGGTGATTGTTTATAGGTGATCCAGGTAAGTTTTAGACTTAGCCGGCATCCCGAATGGCATGCCCCATGGGTAGTAAATTGGCTGGCCCTGCAGGCTTTTGGACTCCAGGGCCAGCCATTCAGGTGGTCGGTACTTTATAAAGTGGACCAAAACCCAGCATTTTCACTATCCCGGTTCCTGGTTAGTCTCCCTGGGGCACTGTGGTTTGGATATCCTGCTGTGTGACCTTTGATAGCCAGTAAAGCTCACCTTTTCCCAGTCCTACAGCACATGCGCTATCAGCACAGCATCACTCTTCAGCTGTGTGTGGCCATGGCAGCAATTCAGAAAGGGATGCAAGTGATGCAGATACTGGCCACGCATGTACCGCAGGCTTGTTTGACAGCTAAGGGGTTTCACACATCAGGACATCCCAGTTTGGAATGCATCAGCCGACTCATAGACTCCAGGTCAGTGGGGGGGTTTCACAAAGCGGGGCATCCCGATTTTGGATCCCCCGTGGGGAGGGATTGGATCGGCCCGGGAATCTGGGTGTTGGTCCACTTTAATAACTGTACAAGTGGACCAACACCCAGATTCCCGGGCCGATCCAATCCCTCCCCGTGGGGCATCCAAAATCGAGATGCCCCGCTTTGTGAAACCCCCCAGGACGCCCGCTAACCTTTCCTGACTCCCGATCCAACGGCGCATGCGCTGGACACATCTCGCGCTTCTCTCCAGCAGGGCGCATGCCCACGCCAGCCATTTGTGAATGGCCAGCATGGGCACGCTCCCTGTTAGAGGGAAGCGTGAGATGCGGCTGCCATTGTGCTCGGAGCCGCTGAGCTTTGACGCACATACATCAGCGGCTCCTAGCGCACCGAATGGATGAGCGCCCTTGCATGCACCGTAGGAGAGGGGTGAGGTGAGTTGAATCAGGCGATCTGGGGGGTTTCACATAGCAGGGCATCCCGATCCAGGGAGGTGGACCAAAACCCAGGATAGTCAAAATCCTGGGTGTTGGTCCACTTTAACGTCCAGGTGATTCTCTTACTAACATTATAAGCTAAGATGACAACTACCTGCTTTCCTTTAAAACTGAGGAAGTAGCCTGCAGCCTGCTATGGAAGATTCTAATATTCACACTGCTGACAGGACTCTCAGCATGTGGTCAGTGTCTCTCCTGTCTTCTAATCTCCCCTCTCTCCTCTCATCTCCCCCCTCCCCTCTCCTCCCCCTCGCTCCTCTCCCCCCTCCCCTCTGTTCCTCTCCTCTGGTATGAGTCAGCCAATGAGAAGTGTCTCGGCCGGCTAGGAGTGACGTCAGCTCTTCACAGACACAGCGTGCTCGTTCTGGACAGCACAGCCGTGATTCCAGCATGTCTCCCTCACTGAGAGACATGGCTTTGCACCCACCCTCCCTCCTCTATCCCACTGACATGGGAACCCACACAGCGGCCAGACACCAGGTAGGATCAGCTCCTGCTGGTAACTTTGCTGGTGCCCCCCCCTAAACCTGCCTGATCGGATGTTAGTAATGGCGTCCAGCCACCTATACCCGGCGCCCCCCGCATGCTCCAGCACTCGTTTACTTGCACACCCCTGCCCCACAGTTGGTAAAAAAAAAGTGCATTCGCCCTATAAGGCGCATGGGCATTTTTCCCCTCTTTTTGGGGGAAAATTAGTGCGTCTTATAGGGCGAAAAATACGGTAAGTTGCTAGACCGTTGCTTGTCTCTGTTCATTCCTTTTCAAAGGTTTTGTTATGGGATTGACGTTAGAGCCTTTGCTCATATCGTACTTGGTGACAAAGTTTTGCAGGTGACAGCGCCTTTACTGTCTGCTGTGCCTTTTTTGGGGGGGATCCCACCCTAATTTATGGACACTGCTATTGGATGTCCCACGTGTAAGTATTATAGATGAAGCAGGACGTGCTGTATGCTTAGAATAATACAATTCTGTGAAGTACTCACCTGTAGAATTGGTATTATACGCATACAGCACGTCCTGCTCCACCCCACTCTGGTTTTACATTTTTCTGGATCCCCTGTATGGTGATTGTTATCATTACTATTGTTACCAGTTGGTGGTTGGTTTCTCCCGGCTTCTTTTCTCACTGCTTTTCAATACTGGGGATTTGCGGGAGGTCCCTGGGTATATGAAGGGCCGGGAGGAGCCTGTTTTTTCATGTCTGCAGTGAACAGCGCCCTCTGGCGGAGGATTACCCACGTGTAAGTATTATAGATGGAGCAGGACGTGCTGTATGCGTATAATACCAATTCTACAGGTGAGTATTTCACAGAATTGTATTTATACTTCTTGTCAGAAATAAAGCATTATCAAGAGTAAATGTGATTGTAGCACTGTTGTTTTCAGAAGCAAGTCTGTTAAAATTGCGGCAAGATGGCTGACCCCATGCAGCTCATAAGCATAGAATCTGTCTGCTATTCCACAACATCTGCATGGAGATAAGCCTTCCTGAATAGCTTACATCTCTGATTGCGGGAGAGGGTTTAGAGCAGCAATTTACTAAACTTTGAATTTTTTGGTCTGCTTTAAGTTTCTTGGTTTTTGGGATATAGTGACCTTGATGACACCCTCTGGACCTGCTATTTTATCTAATTTTTTTTTCTATTCTATTTGTTCTTTACTTTTCCTCTTCCCTCTCTGGAATTATTCTATCACTTATGGTAGCTATGTAGGGCTACTATCCCTTTCACCCCTGGTGCGGGATTCCCCTCCTTCCGGGTCCCCCTGTTACCCTCCAGTGGGGGGGGGGCAGTGTTTTTCCTTCAATTCTTCTCTCTTTCACTCTCACTGGTATGTGTGTTGTGCGCTGGGTGCCTTTTTCTTTTTTTGTGCCTTCACCTGAGGGCGCGCTGAAGCACACTGGAGAGATTCTCCCCCCTCAGGCCGTGGTGTGGAGGGGGCGGTGCTGGGCACTCGCGCATTGACGCGGCCCGCCCCTCCCCAACCCCCCCCCCCCCCCCGCTGTTGGCGCCGGATGCGGAGCCCAGCCTCCTGCTGAGAACCTCGTTTCTGGTAGTGGAGGAAGGGGGCGGTGCCAGGCACGGCGCGCGATCCGCGCTGGCCCGCCCCTTCTTCTCCCTCTCTCTCTCTGGATTGCAGCCTGGCTGGACGCCATTACTGCGACGTGAGTGCCCTATTGGGCCCCCTTTATTCATCTAACTTTTGCAAGTGCTTCATAGACGGGGGCAGCGCTGGTCATTATGTCTTATATGCATATGCTTAGGTGTTCTATTGTGAGTGTGTGTGAGTGTGCTAGTACTTATGGGCCCATCTATCCGGCTAGGGATGACACTGGTTTGATGGTGGCTTCCTTCGAGGCAGTCCCCTTTGCTCAGTTCCACATGAGGTCGCTCCAACTCGATCTATTGCTGAACTGGGACAGATGTCCACAGTCCTTGGATCAGTCCTTTCTGATGTCTCCCAGGGTTCGGCAGTCCCTTCAGTGGTGGCTGGAACCAAGCAATCTGATGAGGGGCAGATCTTTCCTGGCCCCTTGTTGGGAGACGGTTACCACGGATGCCAGCCTGTCGGGCTGGGGGGGTTTCTGGAAGGATCATCAGTTCAAGGGGTTGTGGGGTCCTCAGGAAGCTCACACCCCATCAATGTCAGAGCTATCCGTTTGGTTCTGTCACGTCTGACACTTCACCTCCAGGGCTTACCGGTTCAGGTTCGATCAGACAATCGGACTGTGGTAGCTTACATCAATCACCAGGGAGGGACTCGCAGCAGGAGTGCCCTCAGGGAAGTCTCTCTGATTCTAACATGGGCGGAGAGCAATGTTCCTTGCATCTCGGCAGTGTACATTCCGGGAGTGGAGAACACGGAGGCGGACTCCCTGAGCAGGGAGTTTTGTCGCCGAGAGGAATGGTCTCTCAATCACAGGGTATTTCGGGCCCTGTGTCACAAGTGGGGGACTCCGGAGGTGGATCTCTTTGCCTCTCGGCACAATCACAAGCTTCCATCCTTTGTTTCTCTGTCTCAGGATCCTCTGGCCCTGGCAGCGGATGCCTTGTCCCTTGCCTGGAGGGATCTGGGGTTTCTGTACCTGTTTCCTCCTTTCTCCATGGTAGGCAAGGTAGTGTGCAAGTTGGCTCTAGAGGGGGCACCAGCAATTCTGGTGGCCCCAAGGTTGCCAAGACAGGTTTGGTTCGCAGACGTCGTAAGACTAGATCAGTACAGGCTGCCCCTGTTTCCGGATCTGATCTCTCAGGGTCAACTATGTTACCCCAATTTACAAACGCTTGCTTTGACGGCGTGGCTGCTGAAACCTTCATCCTGAGGGAGGAAGGTTTGTCTGAGGCAGGTATTCAGACCTTGATTAGAGCTAGGAAGAGGTCTTCCTCTATCATTTACTATAGGACTTGGCGGTCCTATATTGACTGGTGTGAGGCTAGGCCCTTACCTTGCAGGGTTTTTTCGATTCCTAGGATTTTGGAGTTTCTACAGCACGGTCTGGATCAGGGGTTCCAGCTCAGTACTTTGAAGGGTCAGGTTTCTGCCCTGGCTGTCTTTTTTTCAAAGGTCCCTTGCTTTGCATCATCTGGTCAAGACTTTTTTCCAAGGTGTCACTCATGTTCGGCCCCCTAGAAAGCATTTGGTTCCCGTTTGGGACCTAAATTTGATTCTCTCGGCCCTCCAGGGGCCTCCTTTTGAGCTGGTGCAGGATGTGGCACTTTCTGTGCTCACTCAAAAGGTTGCCTTTTTGGTGGCTATTACCTCTGTTCGGCGTGTCTCTGAGTTGGCGGCTCTGTCTATTCAGGCCCCTTACTTTGAGAGACACCAGGACAAGGTGTTTTTTCGCTTTAAACCAGATTTCCTTCCTAAGGTGGTTTCTGCCTTCCATCTCAATCAGGATGTAGTTCTCCCTTGTGTCCTAAGCCTAGCAATGACAAGGAGAGGGTTTTGCACTCTTTGGATGTGGTTCGTTGTGTGAAGTACTATTTGGTTGCTACTTCTTCGTGGTGCCCTCCGGGCCCAGGAAAGGTTTGGCGCCAGCCAAGTCTACCATTAGTAAATGGATTTGTCAGGCCATTGTTGGGGCCTATTCCGCTAAGGTGAGGGTTCCTCCTTTTAAGATCACTGCTCATTTTTCTCGTGCTGTTGGGGCTTCGTGGGGCCTTTCAGCACCAGGCTTCTGTTGAACAAGTTTGTAAGGCTGCTACTTGGTCTTCTGTTCATACTTTTTCCAAGTTTTATAAGGTTGATGCGCGGGCCTCAGCGGATGCTGTTTTTGGCCGCAAGGTTCTGCAAGCTGCAGTGGTTTAAATTGGTGCATTTTTTTCTGTATTTGGATCCTCACCCATGACGGACACTGCTACTGGATGTCCCATATGTCATGAATAGTGGAAGCGGTTTGTGTGACATACTTGGAATAATACCATTTTGTGATTACTCCCCTTTAAAATGGGTATTATAAGTATGTCACAAACCCCGCTTCATCCTGCCCTTTGGTATTCTGGATCCTTTTATATGGTGAACCTTTTATTGTTAAAGTGGACCAACACCCAGGATTTTGACTATCCTGGGTTTTGGTCCACTTCGGCGGGGCACCCCGATCGGGGGTGCCCCGCTGTGTGAAACCCCCCAGAAACCCCAAAAAACTCACCTCTCAGCGCTCCCACGTGAGCGCCGCAGCCAATCCCCGCCAACGTCCAGGCGGGGATCAGGAACGTCCAAGACGCTTCCGCCGCCGCCGCCTCCCGCGCGTCACTCTCGGCGCGCGCGCGCCCCCGCCGGCCATTCACAGAGGGCCGGCGCGGGCGCGCGCACGTCTGGAGGGGCGCGCGGGAGGCGGCGGCGGCGGATCAGGTAAGGTGTTTTTGGGGTTTCTGGGGGGTTTCACCCCGCGGGACATCCCGATCTCGGATGTCCCGCGGGGTGGGAGGTGATCGGCCCGGGAATCTTATAGATTTCCGGGCCGATCACCCCTGGGTGTTGGTCCTCTTTAAGAATGTTTATTGTCTCTTCCTGGTCCCCTTTCTGCTGTCATATACTGGGGAATGAGTGGGAGGTCCCAGGTATTTAGACCGGGAGGGGCTCCTTTTTTTGCTTTCATCTCTGCAGAAGTTTGCCCTCTACTGGACCATAACCCATATGTCATGAATAGTGGAAGCGGGGTGTGTGACATACTTATAATACCCATTTTACAGGTGAGTAATCACAAAATGGTATTTTTTCTGTTCTTGTCACAATGTCATTAGAAATCTGTTGAAAGTAAAACAACCTGCCTCTGCTTTATTTCATGTCAGTATCTCAGGTTTAAAGGGGAAGTCTTTTATGGCATTTTTCATAAGGCTTTTTTAATACTAAAAGGATGTCCTCATGGCGCTGAGCTGATCTACTATTGTTAGTTTTATGGAAGCAGTTTTCACTACCTGCAATCTGTTGCTACTGGCAACTGTACACCAAGTTGTACAAGAAGCAAGTTAAAAAATACTAGATAAGCTCAGCCGCTTGATGACATCAATTTGATATATATATATATATATATATATATATATATATATATCCAGATTAAGTGTGGTGGAGGCCCCAAATACAGTATTTCTTTTTCCTTTAAAATAATAGTCCAGCCAAATAACTGATTGGTGGTTGTCTGGCACCCGCCCACTTACTGGAATGTCAGATCGAGTCCCTTGTGCAGGTGCGTGCTGCTCGGGAACTCCTGCTTTGCCATTCTGGGCGGGGGTGTAGTTGCCCAGCTGGTCCAGCAGAAAACAGTTCCCTGCATTGAGCTGCCGTGCTTGGTGGCTTATGTGCAGTGAGCGGCCGCCAATTGACAGCTCTGCACCCACCCATCACTGTAGCGTTGCTGACAGCAGCTTTGTGCTGCTCTAGACTCTTCGTCCTGCCCTGTGGTGGCTTTGACTGTAGGCTGGCAAAAACAAAAATGGCTTGCCCAGGCACATGGGGTGGGGGGGCACTGCCGCCGATAGCTTTGTTGCTGGCCTCCAACTGAAAAGCCTCCTGGACCAGACCATAACCCAAAGGTTGGTGGAAGCCCCCCCCTTTGCAGGGCAAGTGGTGAAGGCCCCGGGGCTTGTGCCCCCACTCATAATCCGGCCCTGTGTGTGTATGTGTGTATATGTATGTATGTATGTATGTAATATATATATATATATATATATATATATATATATATATATCCACACACTTACTTTTAAAAATTGCATTAGAAGTGCACTTTGTAAAGTAATTTCTAAAATATCAATAGCTTATCTTTTATTCAGTGGCTGACCTGGTCCATAAGCCAACCTTCAGTGGACCAAGTGTAAATAATGGGCCCCCCAACTCCCTGCCCAGACGTCCTGATTGGCTGCCTCTCTCTGCAGCTCTGAAACCTTACCCTCCTCTCTCACGTCTCCTATCACACTCATCACATCACTGATGTCACACTCACTGGTTTTGAAGGATTGTAGTTTAGGACAGTGCAATGTGTAGTCCAAGACAATATGATAACAATCGGGATTGCCTTTAGTATATCTTTAAAGGCTTTGGGCTTGTCTGGAGAATTATTCAAAACTAGAAATTCCAACCAATTACTCTATCCGCTTCAAGATATCGGCTGCACTGGTGGTAAGGTAAATATGACTGACTGCAAGGCTTCTACCTCTCCGTTGTGGAAGCCTGTCTGTTTGAATCGGCCTCAAGTGGGCAAAACTCAGCCATGGTATAGGTCCACTTTATCTTTGAGAATAGTGTGTGTGACCTTGGTTGGAAGGGCATGACCAAGACTTCCAAGCACGACCCTGGCTTCCTAATTCCCCAGACTTGAACTTAATTGAGCAGCTGTGTGGTGTGCTGAAGTCATCTCGGCTCCAGATACCTGTGTCAACCTACCAGTGTTCCCCAACCCCCCCCCCCTCTAGACACACCAGCATGATCTGTTGCAGGGCCTTGAGGAGGAGGGTTGGGGGCCCATGTCCTAAGTCACTCTTAGCCAGTCTAGGTGCTGTCCATGCTGCACATGACAGAGCAGCAGGGGGATTGGTGTATAGATCTTTCCAAGTTAGGTTTTGCAGTAGCTCTGGATCTAAAGCCAGGAAAGGTCACATGGTACAAACTAACACACAAACTAAGTTGCACTACTTTAAAATTCAAAATGATGATCTTGGCGTGCCAAGCTGCCCCACTAGAGATTATTTTTCACTATTTTGCTCTATACATGTTTTTCGGATTTTTGATGGAAAGTCCAGGGATTTCCCAGGAAAATTTGTAATGTCCATTTCAGTGTTTGGGCTTTAACTTAAAATGTCTTGTTTGTAATTCTTTCAGTGCTTTCCCAATATTTTTTATATTTTGTAGCTTTTTAGTAAGTAAGTTTTCAAGAAAACTATATTGTGTGTAAAGACCTTCCTCCAGATCACAATGGTACCATATATGTATTGGTAGACAGCCTTATCTGCAAACTGAAACCGCGCTTTAGGAGATTTTCAAATAAAATACAGCTACTATGCGCACCTTGCAGTTTTCCCCCACAATATATATATACTTGCAAAATACTCCAAGCTTTCTAGGTTTACCAGGCTTGTTGTCGTGGATGCAAACCCTCGAGGCATTCACTGGTGCACAGGATTTCCCTAAAATATTAATAAAGTAGAATAAATTTTTTTTCTGGAAAAGTCAAGTCCCCTGAGTAGAACAATACACAACATGCATAGGTACTTTTTGAATTGCCAGCCTTCTTGAGATTTTGTCACCTTGCCAGACCATCTTTCACCATTTTGTGCTATGTATAACTGTAATTTTTGCATGAATTTCCAGGAAAATTACATTTTGTTGGGGTGAAATGTGTTTTTTTTTTTTTTAATCCTGACCTTCACCCTGAATAAGAGTCTATCTTGTATGTGTCATCAAAATTGCTTTTTTTGAGCCTTTTAACATCCAGGATGGCGGCACATGTTGTCTCCGGCTGCAGACAGAAAGTTTCTTCTGACGATGCCGCTTTGCATTCTGGGATTGTGGTCCTTTTCCTGAACCTGAAGCTCTGCTCTGACTGTGCAAAGCACAGCTATAACCCGCCTCCTGTGCTTTTCACCCCTCTCCTCTCCTCAATATGTGATGCTTTTGAGGCAAGACGGTGGCGTCCGTATCCTGTAGTCCTGAACAGAGTTGAAGCCCAGAAGGGGAAAGAATAATAAGTAAGCGACAAAGTATATTCATTTTAGATGCTATGGAATAATTTTTTAAAGGTTTGGGCTTTTCATTAAATGATGGTCTGGTTTAATTTTGCATTTTTTTTATTTATTTTTTTTTTAAATATAAAAGTTTTTCGCTAAAATCATATTGTGTGTAAATGCCCCGTCACTTCCGCTTACAGTGGTACCACATATGTATCGGTAGCCCCCCATTCCTACTCAGGAGACACCCAAAGCTGAAAACACTTTATGGCATTTTCAAATAAAATACAACTACTAAGTATACTATCAAGGGTTAAACCCTTAAGCTTTATTTTTAAAAATTGGTGGGGAAACCGTCCCCAAAACACAGCGAACACAGAAGGTGGTATCCTAAATCTCAAGGACACTTTCCCAATCTTGCTCTGGAAAATCCTAGACTGTGCAGCCATTATTGGCTATTAGAGGGGGGTTAAATAAATTCTCATGGGAAGCGGCCGGCTGTGTTTTGGGTGCGACAAATGTAAATAGCGGCTTCCATTACCCACTCGTGTCTTCTGGAGCTCTACGGGGGGTTAGAGAGCAGCGTGTGATAGCCGGCTTTGCACCACGCTCTCCATGGACACTCAGTCGGGTAAGAGAAGAAGTTTCATTTACCGGCTTCTTTGGCTTCAGTAAATAGAGGGAGGGGAGGCTTCCTATCCCCAATTAGTGTTGCAACTTGTCCAGATCAATGTCGGGTTAAACTGAGCTGCCTAGTCAAGTGGTGGGCGTTGCATTTATTAGAGAGGTGGTGGGAGCAGAGAAGGGGCTCCTTCTCTTTCAACAGGCTGGATTCTTTCAGCTGAACGGCAGTGTGCAGGAATTCTTGTGTGAAAAACAACTGGCACAATGCTTCAGCCCTAACCTCCTCACCCCTGACGGCATGGGAAAGTGCACTGCTCAGCTGTAAGTTCTAGAAAGGCCGCTCTAGTCATGAGAAATGTTGATAAAATGTGAAGGGGAGATTTCCCTCCTAGGCACATGTCATATTGCTGTCAACCGGCTTAATTGGGGAAATTAGACTTGCTTTTGACGATAAAAGCCCCAGCGCTGATGCTGTGTCAGAAGCCACTACTAGGCCCGAGTGTGAACCTTGCCGTTAAAATACAACAGAGGGATGAAACCAAGGAAATAAACTGGAATACTATTTAAAATATATTACAACCCAATAAGTCATATTGAATCATCATTTAAAACATAACTTTTGCTAGTTAAAAGGCATCTGTTCCCTGCAGTTGATTGCTCCCAGTTCTCTGCTTCACATGTACCCTTCTAGCAGATCCGGACTCTGGGTTACAGACACGCCTTGTCTGGCCATAGTTTAGGTGCAGAGCTGTGCCCCAAATGCTGCCCCCTGCTGGTATCAAAGAATTGTTCCATGCAGCTTAGCTCAGTACTTGCCAGGGGTATGGCTGGCAATCTCAGTGTGGCCGAAGATCTGGCATCTATTAAATATGTAACACAATTCACCAAACGACTCAGATGATCATTCATAGCACAGCTATTTCTTAAAGATTGGGCCCAAAAAATGGAGGTTCGGAGGTGCAAAAGACTCCAGACGACTATAAGCGAAAGCCACAGGGAAAGTCTAAGCCCTCTCAAGGTTGACTGGGCACCCTCACCTAAGTGGGTGGGGGGGTGGCTTCTGCACTACATGCACGTGTGGATGGACCGGATATCCGATGACTGGTTTCTTCCTGATACAAGGTTGAGTTTTGGACCAGGCTTCTGCACCGGTTTCTGGTGTCCAAGCCTTCCTGTGTGGTGGAAAGGGCAGCAGCTCGATTGTTCTCTTGCCGGACCGGGTTGTTGTAGAGCCTATGCCCCCCCTCAGAGTGGGGCTGCAGTTTCTACTCGATACTCGACTAAAAAGTACAGGTCCATTGGCCGATCCCTGATCTGCGTTGTCTGAATAGTTTTGTTGGGGTGCGGAAGTTCCGCATGGAATCTCTGAGGTCGGTCATGACCTCACTGGAACAGGGGGAATATTTTAAGTATGTCACACACCCAGCTTCCAATATTCATGACATGTGGGTTATGACCAGTAGAGGGCGAACTTCTGCAGAGATGACAGGAAAAAAGAAGCCCCTCCCGCTCCATAAATACCTGGGACCTCCCACACATTCCCCAGTTTTCGTCTCTGCAGACGGCGAGCAAGTCAGAAGATGGCTGTATCTCCTCCTTGCAGGTAGCCGGGTTACCCCCGGCCAATTGTTTCTATTGCTGCCCGGACCTTTTTTTATTTAAGTCCTCATAATGCCTCCCAGCCTAGGCTGTGGGTCCGGGCAATGGTAGGCCACACCTTAGTGGTGTATACAGGGAGCCATGCTCCCCCGTGAGACCCCATACTAAGGGGTAGGCGGCGTCCGGGTTGGGATGCCCCGTCCCTATTCTGTTCCTTCCACCTATGTGGTGTGGAATCCCCCCTTCCCGGGTCTCCCTGTGCCCCTCTTTGGGGGGGGGGGGGCTTCTCTTCCCATAACTTTTAATCGTGTGTGTGGGTGTTGTGCGTGTTTTTACTGTCTCTCCTTAACTGGCCAGTCATTAGCTATCCGGCACCTGCCGTATGTGACGGTCATTATCGATGGGGGAGCTTCTTCCCCACAGGTGCCCGGTGGGGGGGGCGGGGCCGCGTGCTCGCCGCGGCCCACCCCCCTTGATCTTTGGTGCCATGGCGGAGCCCGGCCACTGGCTGGGAGACGCATTCCTCGCTGAGGGGGCGGGGCCAGGCGCGGAGCGCGATCCGCGCTGGCCCGCCCTTCTTCTCCCTCTCTCTTCTCGAGCTGCTGGCCGGACGCCATTGCTTTTTTGGTTGTGAGTGCCCTGTGGGCCCCTTTCTTATTACTTATTGCGCTGCGCCCCGCTTTATAGCGTTTGGAGCAGCTTCCTAGGCCTTTTAGTTACATATAATATACATGTAAATATATAAATATATATTTGCATATATTGTGTTGTATTCGACATATGAGTATGGTGTGTGCATGATTGTACATTCTTATGGGTCCCTTCGATTGTGTCTTTCAGAAGGACTCCCTATCTAGTGTTTAAAAAAAAAGGGGGGGGGGGGTTCTCCTGGTCCTAGTGTCCCTTGGAGTTTAAATTGGGTTCCTAAAAATCCTCCCACTTGGGACTTGAAGGGGCATCCCGGGTAGCCCAAGTAGCGTAATTCCCTCTGGTCCTTGCGACTACCGGGCTCTGGCTCCCTTTGGGACAAGGGGTATCCCTTACGGGGGATACTGAACTGATTTGCATACCATGTGCTCAGCAGGCCATAACGCGGTAGTCGGGGGCCCAGGTGTCTGGGTCCGTGCCTCCGACCTCATCTCCTACCCCACCCCGCCTTATCCGTACCCCAAGTGACACTGTCATTAGCGGGGAGTCGCAATCTGATGTATTTGCTAGATTGGCCAACATCGAGAAATTGATTTCTAGCTCTGCGGGCAGAAAGGCCCCAGCTAAGAGAAGACATCTGTCACCGGCCGCGCCGGTTCTGGATGTTGATGACTATGTTTCCCTTGACTGGTCTGATTGTTCCCCGCTTGAGGAGGGGGGAATTGTTTGGGGCAGGCGCAGGGGGATGTCGTTGATACCCCCAGGGTCCTGGCCCATTCATTTGAGGTGTTGGATATTTCTCCTCCAGCGGAGTCCCCTCTGCTGAAGGGGGAATTCTTTGGGACTTCTAAGCCTCGCTTGGAGTTTCCAAATCAGAATCATTTTGAAAGCATGATTCTTAAGGAATGGGAGAGACGTAGCCGGTTCTCCTGTGTTCCTCAGGGATGGGATAGGAAGTATCCCTTTCCGGTGGACGCGGTGAAGCGCTGGTCGTCCCTTCCTGAGGTTGATGCGCCCGTTCTGGGATTGTCCAACACCTCTGTTGTACATTCTCCAGACGCCACCACTCTAAAAGATGGTGAGGACAAGCGCCTTGACCAAATTGGCCTGCCATGCCTTCGCTAGTGTGGGTTCAGCCTTGCGGCCTGTTTGTGCATCTGCGCTCATGGCTGTGGCTACCAGATCTGTGGTTAGGGACCTTTTGAGTGGTTCCCAGCTTAACCCGGCCAGTGATGAATTTGCAGGCCTTAAGCGGTGCGAATTGTTCATGTCTTTTGTTTTATCCGCCTTGGATAACACAATATGCATGTGTAGTAGGACCTCGGCGTTGCCAGTGGCTATTCGCCGATCGGTCTGGTTGCACCAATGGGTGGCTGACATTGAGGCTAAGAAATCACTTACAGGGCTACCCTTCCTGGGTATGTGGCTGTTTGGAGATAAGTTAGATTCGGTGGTGAAAGGTGGAAAGTTACCACAACGTAAGAAGCAGCGTTGCTCCTTTCGGGGGACAGGCTCCTTTAATCCCTCCTTTCGCAGTGCCAGAGCAAGCAGAGGAGCTGCCTACTCTACCTTCAGAGGTGTTTCCTGGAACAGAGGCAGAGGACGTGTTCGTCCTGGACCTGCCTGGGGTTCCAAGGCCGCTGCCAAGCCAGCTCAGCAATGAGGGGGCGTCCTCACCCTTGCGGGTGGGGGGACGGCTGCGACACTTTTTTCCAGGCCTGGGAGGTCACAGACAAATGGATCTTTCTCGGAGAGAGGCCGGGGCTATTATTCCAACCTCTTCACTGTGCCCAAAAAAGCATGGATCCATAAGACCCATTCTGGATTTGAAGCTTCTCAACAGGTTCATTCGAACCAAGAAGTTCCGCATGGAGACTTTGCGCTCAGCCATCCTTTCTCTTCGTCAGGGGGACTTCATGACGTCCAAGACATCAAGGATGCTTACCTTCATGTACCTATCTTCCCAGCACACCGGAGATTCTCAGGTTTGTGGTGGGAGATCAGCATTTTCAGTTTGTTTCCCTCCCTTTCGGGCTGACCTCGGCACCAAAGGTGTTCACCAAGGTGCTGGCGGGCATAATGGCCCTCCTCAGAGCCCAGGGCATTCGCATTGTGCCGCATCTGGACGACATCCTCTCTCAGACAGGCGGAGCTAGACACCAGGACGGTGGTGACGACGCTGGAGAGGTTTGGCTGGGTGATCAACCATCCCAAGTCTTCTCTATCCCCGTCAAGGGGGATTTCGTTTCTGGGCATGAATCTGGATACTGTTCAAACCAGGGTGTTCCTACCTCAGTCGAAGGTGCAGATGGTTTAAGATCTGATACGTGTTCTCCTGTCCAACCCTCACCCATCTATCCTTCTAGGGATGAGACTGGTGGGTTCGATGGTGGCTTCCTTCGAGGCAGTTCCCTTTGGCTCCATTTACTGTTGGCTTGGGACAGATGTCCGCAGTCATTGAATCAGTCATTTCTGATGTCTCCCCTGGTTCGGCAGTCTCTTCAGTGGTGGCTGCAACAAAGGAATCTTCTGAGGGGCAGGTCTTTTCTGACCCCTTGTTGGGAGACGGTCACCATGGATGCCAGCCTGTCGGGCTGGGGGGGTTTCTGGAAGGAACATCAGTTCCAGGGGCTGTGGGGTCCTCGGGAGGCCCACACCCCCATCTATGTCTTGGAGCTGAGAGCTATTGGGTGGTGCTGTCACGCTTGACGCATCACCTCCAGGGTCTACCGGTTCAGGTTCGATCAGACAACCGGACTGCAGTCGCTTACATCTATCACCAAGGAGGGACTTGCAGCAGGAGTGCCCTCAGGGAAGTTTCTCTGATTCTTGCATGGGTGGAGAGCTATGTTCCATGCATCTCAGTGGTGTACATTCCGGGTGTGGAGAACACGGAGGCGGACTCCCTGAGCAGGGGATTCTCTCACCAAGGGGAATGGTCTCTCGACCACAAGGTATTCCGGTCCCTTTGTCACAAGTGGGGGATTCCGGAGGTGGCTCTCTTTGCCTCACGTCGCAATCACAAGCTTCCTGCATTTGTGACTCTGTCTCAGGATCCTCTGGCCCTGGCAGTGGACGCCATGTCTCTTGCCTGGTGGGATCTGGGGTTCCTGTACCTGTTTCCCCCCTTCTCCATAGTGGGCAAGGTGGTGCGCAAGCCGGATCAAGAGGGTGCGCCAGCAATTCTGGTGGCCCCAAGGTGGCCAAGACAGGTTTGGTTCGCAGACGTCGTACGGCTGGCGGTAGATCAGTACAGGCTGCCCCTGTTTCCGGATCTGATCACTCAAGGTCTACTTTGTTACCCCAATTTACAAACCCTGGCTTTGACGGCGTGGCTGATGAAACCTCCATCGTAAAAGAAGAAGGTTTGTCTGATGCTGTGATTCAGACACTTGTTAGAGCTAGGAAGAGATCTTTATCTAACATCTACTACAGGACTTGGTGGTCCTATATTGATTGGGGTGAGGCTAGGGCCTTGACTTGCAGGGTGTTTTCGATCCCTAGGATTTGGGATTTTCTTCAACATGGTCTGGACCTGGGGTTCCAGCTTAGTACCTTCTTTCAAAGGTCCTTTGCTCTTCATCCCTTGGTTAAAACTTTTTTCCAGGGGGTCACTCATGTGCGGCCCCCTCTAATGCCTTTGTTGCCTGTTTGGGATTTGAATTTGGTTCTGTCGGCCCTCCAGGGGCCTCCTTTTGAGCTGGTGCAGGATGTGGCACTTTCTGTGCTCACTCAAAAGGTTGCCTTTTTGGTGGCTATTACCTCTGTTCGGCGTGTCTCTGAGTTGGCGGCTCTGTCTATTCAGGCCCCTTACTTTGAGAGACACCAGGACAGGGTGGTATTTCGCTTTAAGCCAGATTTCCTTCCTAAGGTGGTTTCTGCCTTTCACCTCAATCAGGTTGTAGTTCTCCCTTCCTTGTGTCCTAAGCCTAGCAATGACAAGGAGAGGGTTTTGCATTCTTTGGATGTGGTTCGTTGTGTGAAGTACTATTTGGTGGCTACTTCTCCCTTTCATAAGACGGATGCCTTGTTCGTGGTGCCTTCCGGGCCCAGGAAAGGTTTGGCGCCCGCCAAGTCTACCATTAGTAATGGATACGCCTAGCCATTGTTGGGGCCTATACTTTTCAGATCACTGCTCATTCTTCTCGTGCTGTTGGGGCTTCTTGGGCTTTTCAGCACCAGGCTTCCGTTGAACAAGTTTGTTGGGGTCTTCCGTTCATACTTTTTCCAAGTTTTATAAGGTTGATGTGCGGGCCTCAGCGGATGCTGTTTTGGCCGCAAGGTTCTGCAAGTGGCAGTGGTTTAAATTTGTGCATTTTTGCCGTATCGGGATCCCCAACCTTGATGGACACTGCTATTGGATGTCCCACATGTCATGAATATTGGAAGCGGGGTGTGTGACATACTTAGAATAATACCATTTTGTGATTACTCACCTGTAAAATGGTTATTATAAGTATGTCACACACCCCCGCCTTTTGTATTCTGGATCCTTTATATGGTGAACCTTTTATTGTTAAGTTTGTTATAATTGGCTCTTCCTGGTCCCCTTACTGCTGTCCTATACTGGGGACTGTGTGGGAGGTCCCAGGTATTTATGGACCGGGAGGGGCTTCTTTTTTCCTGTCATCTCTGCAAAAGTTCGCCCTCTACTGGTTATAACCCACATGTCATGAATATTGGAAGCAGGGTGTGAGACATAATACCCATTTTACAGGTGAGTAATCACAAAATGGTATTTTTTGAACACGGTGGACGTAAATGATGCTTATCTGCATGTCCCGATATTCCTGTGTCACCAGCAATGTCTGCGCTTGCAGTGGGCCCCCGCCATTTCCAATTTGTGGTGCTGCCGTTTGGATTGTCCACGGCCCCGTGAGTGTTCACAAAAGTCTGGGCGGTGGTGATGCAGCTCCTGAGGAGTCAGGGGGTGCACATCACCCCATACCTCGACGACTTGCTTATCAAGGCCCCAGCACTGCGGCATGTCAGTACAGTTCTATCCAGGCTGGAGCGTTCGGGGGCGATTGTCAACGACCCCAAGTCCTAGGTGGGCTCTTCCAGGGTGGTGACTTACTTGGGAATGACGTGGGATTCTCACCTGGCACAAGTCCTTCTTCCAGGCAGAAATGCTTGGCCCTTCGGAAGTGGGTGAGATCTCTGTTGGCGGTCGGGCGACCCACAATCAGAAGCAATTCATTATGCTCCGTTCCACGCCAGGCCTCTACAAATGCTGCTGCTGTTAAAGTGGCGCAGACTGTGCTTCATCTTAACGGGAATGCCTGGGTTTTCCGTTAAAGGATCTGGTTGGCCTGGTCTGACCAGATTTTCTGCAGCAGGGTCCTTTGCGGCACCCCAATTCTCTAGCGCCTTAATGTTGAGACCAGCATCTCGAATGAGAGGAGTCTGCCCACCGCAGTGATTCAGAACTTGATTGAAGCACAGAAACAGAATTTACTACTGGACTTTGAGGGCCATACTGGAGTTTCTTTAGCAGGGCCTAAACCCTGGCCTACAGCCAAACAGCCTTAGGGGCCAGGTCTTGGCCTTGTCCATTTTTTTTTAACAGACGAGTGCAAGACCACAGGTTGGTCCACACATTCATGCAGGACACAGCACTTGTTCGCCCTCTGCGTTGATCACTGGTTCCAAGCTGGGATATTGATCTGGTCCTGTCAGCACTTTAGGGGCTCCCCTTTGAACCCATGAGGGAGGCTCCCCTGGCGACTCTCACTTTGAAGGTGGCTTTAATTGTGGCGATCACCTCCATCCAGTGGGTTTCAGATCTGCCTGCGCTTTTTTCCCTTTTTGGTGCTGCATGAAGATGAAGCAGTGTTTTAGGGGAAGCAGGATTTTTTTGACCAAAAGTAGTCTCCCTTTTACATCTGACTCAGGAGATTGTGCTGCCCTCCTTGTGCCCACATGCCACTCATCATAAGTAATGGCTTCTGCATTCCCTCAATGTTGTCAGGGAATTAAGGTACTACTTGGCTGCTACTAGAGAGGTGCATAAGACTGACGTCTTGTTCATGATCCCAGAAGGGCCAAGGAGGGGCCTGGCAGCTGCCAGTCTCGGCAGGTGGATCAGGCAGGCCGTCATTCTGGTCTATGCCTGCAAGGATAAGGTGACGCCCTTCCAGGCCACCGCCCACTCCACCAGGGCGATCGCCATGTCTTGTGCTTTTCAACAACAGGCGATTCCTGGTTGTGTGATGTAGTTGGCCATTTGCTATTTTTGCACGGTCCCACCCTGGGGATGTCCCACACATTGCTGACTGGCGGTGCCCTGGAATGGAAGGTACGAGAAAAAGGAAATTTGTGTACTCTCCAGTAAATTTCTTTTCTCGTCCTCTTCTATTCCAGGGCACCGCACCTGTCCTACTGTTACAACTGCATTGGTGGTGGTTGATGTCTTCCACATGGTTTGAATTTGGTTGCACTCTTTCAAGTTGTGCGCATTATGCGCAGGTTGGCATTTCTCCCCTACCTGTGGCTGAACGGCTTTTTAATTAACTGAGGATATCCTGTCACAGCCTGCCCTATATAGGCCGGGAGGAGTTCGTTTTTTTTGCAGTCCCCGCCTACGGCTAAGGTTAACCCGCGCGTTGCTGACTGGTGGTGCCTTGGAATGGAAGATGACGAGAAAATAAATTTACCAGTGAGTACACAAATTCTCTTTTTTACATAGAATTTTAGGATCACGGTAATAAGCAGTTCTGAAACTAGCTCCTTGAATATGCAGACTATTTATTCGCTCTTCTACAAAGCTGGGTTCCCCAAGGCCATTTTTATTCAAATTCCTAATGGCCAGGCAAAAGAAGCTGTTTTTATAACTCTGTTCTCATCAGTGGAAGTTTGTGGCTGACAACAGCCTGAGGTTAGTATGTTGAAAAAGGTTTTACCCGGATGAGTGTGGTTGCCAACAGTCTTGGTTGCTTTAGATGTCTCATCTCAAAGAGTTTATCCAGTGCCTGGAGTGATGTTACAATGACTTTTTCAGCTGTCCTCAAAATTCTTGTCAAATGTTCTCTCATACCAGACCAGTGCTGATGCACACAAGACCGACTCTCTATGGTTGCCCTGTAGAACATGGTCAGTAAATGGTCCATTTCAAGTGTCTGGTGACCAATGTGCCAAGAAATGTTATGTTGTCCACCCTCAATACCTCTGCTCCATCGATGATTAAAGTGGACCAACACCCGATGCTGATCGGCCCGGGAATCTATATATGATTCTCGGGCCGATCAGCATCGGGCCTGCGGGGCACCCCAATCGAGGGTGCCCCCGCTGTGTGAACCCCCCCAGAAAGCCCCGAAATCCCTACCTGCTCCTCGATCCAGCGGCGCATGCGCGAGCCGCCGCCGCTCGCGCATCCCTCTAGCAGGGCGCGCACCCACGCCGGCCGTTTGTGAATGGCTGGCGCGGGCGCTCTCCCTGTAAGACTGATGCGCGGGATGCGGCGGGCGCGCTCGCTTGTCCGTCGGCGGGGATTGGCTGCAGCGGTCACGTGGGAGCGGGGACAGGTGAGTTTTTGGGGTTTCTGGGGGGTTTCACACAGCGGGGCACCCCCGATCGGGGTGCCCCACTGAAGTGGACCAAAACCCAGGATAGTCAAAATCCTGGGTGTTGGTCCACTTTAAGGGACTCGACTTCAAAGGTGCTTTCCCAAAATCCAAAACAATCTTCACTGTCTTTTCTACTGTATGATTACATTGTTCTGTCTGAACTATTGATCTAATCTATCAATTTTCTTAATGTATGCTTAAGAATCATCATTGCTAATGAGTCCGATAATTGATTGTAGTGTTGTCTGCAAATGACAGTGTCTTCTGCCAAGGTACAGTTATTTGTGTAGAATGAGAAAAGGAGGAGTGACAATACACATCCTTGTGTAGTCCCAAAGTTGGTTCTTTTGGGGCTAGACCAAAATTCCACTAGTTTGACACATTGGGTCCCATCAACCAAGAAGACCTTTATCCACTCATAACCATCGATTCCGTCAATTTGTTGTGGAGGATGTTAGGTCTGATTGTGTTGAACGCTGAACTAAAGTCCAACAACAACCTCCTGACCCAGGAGTGACACCAAGCTGAAATTTATTTCATATCTGCACATGACAAAATGCTTTAGACTACAAAATGCAGTTCACTTTACCTTCTCCCAGTGCATCAAATAGGTGGGAGCATAAAGAGGTACGAACCTACTCTCCATGGTTTCGTTATTCATTTAAATCCGGACACCTCATGTGTAAATCCTCCAGGGTACAACGCTTTGCTTACCCTTCTCCAGCCATCCCATGGTGCAAGTGAGGGGTTTCCTCCAATCAGTGTTCTATGGTGTGTATATTAATGAGCAGCATAGAAAGCTGAATGAAACAAAGTCCACTTTCAATGACATTTTTGGAAGTTTTTTTTTTCTTGCCAAAGGATGTCCTCAAGCTCCTGAGCTTATCCAGTATTTTATTTATTTTTTTCTTAGCAGGTAGTGAAAACTGCTTCCATAAATTACACATTTGGTAACATAAGAAAAATACCAGCTCAGCATCTTGAGAACATTCTTTTGGAACAAAAAAATCTACACTTTCAAAATTGTCTTTTTTTTTCTGGATTGCTCAATTCAGTTTTGTGATGCTTAACTCGCTCCATGAGATGGTTGGATCATTATGGGCGTTTAGGCCCAAAGTTACTGTGAAACAGATTTTTAAAACAGCCATTGATCCTTGGTGCTTCCATATTCACATTTCTACAATACTGACAACTTGGCATTCGTAGACCCTGTTGGCCACAAGATTTTCGAGGCCACTGTTTAAATTTTGTTTCTCATAAAGCGGAAGTCCAGTGCACAGCAATACTGATAAGCTTAATCGGCACTCAGTCACTCACAATGTGGCTTACAATGCAGAAGCACAGCTCTCAATGGAAAATAGGCGGACATGACTGATAAGGTAATATTTTCATTCTATAAGCCAGTGAGGGCTCAACACATGGCAGCGAAGTCCAGGTACAATGAACTTCAGCTTTAAAAGCCTAATTTATGAACTCTACTAAAATATTATTGTGTTAATAGTTACCGTATGTTAGTTTATAGTTATGCCCTTGATTTTTTTTTTGGGAGGTTCACGTTAAAACCCAACTTCTGCTAGGTTTGGTTAAAAAACCTTGTCTCCATAGCGCATACCTCTGGTGCTTCCTGCAGTGGCCACAATGAGGATACACAGAGCAGCATCCCTGATTATGTGCTAGCTTTTGTTTTGCAATAATCACATTTTAATATAAAAGTAATCAGAAATCAGAGTTAAAGCATGGTAAACCTTTTCCATTTTCAGTACTGTCAGTTAATACCTAATTTATTTATGCTGATGAATACATCACACCTGAAACAGGGACAAATGAGGACACAAGGGCCAGAGGGAAGTGGATTTAAAAGAAAGGGACAGTTGGAGGTATAGTATTATTTCAGAGGGGCGGTTTCTAATGTTGGGCCAGCATGTTCTACGGTGATCATCATTCCACCATCTGTACAAAGTAATCTTCCTTTATGAATGCATATAACCACAAGCCCATTCATAGTAACCACATTTATGCTGGTGAGCCATATTGTATTAATAAAAAGAAAACCTCATAGCCCTCCGTATATAGCATTCATAACCATTCAGGCATGTTAATACTAGTTCCACACATGACATTGAAAATAATAGTGTTGTTGCTTGGATTCAGATTCAATAAGATTGAGCTTTATATTTGCCAGTATTTTTTTTTCATTGTTTTTTTTTTTAAGATGAAAAAACATGAGTCCCCCTTCCCAGAGCTATAGCCCAGATACCAACCATAGGGACTGTTATCCCCAGAAGCACAATGCCGTTACTAGACTTTGGAACAGTGGATACAGGATTTGGTGACTGCTGGGAGAACACCACCTACCTTATGCCAACTATAAGTTTGGTGGAGGAGAAAAAGCATATAAGTTGTATTTCAGGACATGGCCCAGCTCCAAAGTTCCGGTGAAGTCAAATCTTAGTGCTTTGGCATATCAAGGCTTTTTGGACAATTGTCTGCTTCTAACTTTGTGGGAGCAGTTTTAGTGAAAGCCCTTTTTTGTTCCAGCTTGACTATGTCCCAGTTCACGAAACAACATCTAGTAAAGGGAAACAAAAAACAGGATTTTGACTATCTTGGGTCTTGGCCTTTGTACCCCCCCCCCCCCATTTGCCCAGTAAAACTCCTTTCCTCAGCCCTATGGCGCATGCGTGGGCTCTCCTCCAATCAGCGCTCTCTGCTGTGTTCTGCAATATTGCCTAAGCCTAAGGGCCGAATGCAGGTGAGGGAGATTTGTATGACATCCTTTGGATATGGACGAGAATATGATAAAAGCGAGAGCCTGGAGCTAACTGGTTTATTTCAGGAAAAGAGTAGCATCAGTGAAAAAATGGCAACAATATTGTGTAAGAATTTAAGTTATAAATATATTTCCTTGTCAGGTTGTCCCTACAGGGACACTGGATTGATTGGTTAAGTAGAAGACAGGTGGGATCAGACCAGGATACAAGTTGTGGTCCTATAAGTCCCGGCCAGGCCGAAACCTTCCCACTTCTGCTCTAATCTTTGTCCGAGAAGGATTACATAAATATCCTTTTTGGTTGGCTAGAGTTTGGTGTTTTGAGCATTACCATTCCTTTTAATTTTTTGAGTTCACAGTTTAGGACAATATGCACAGGCCCAGGTCCTTGCATTCGCTGCCCCTGTGGGACAATAGTCCAGCAGCAATTAGGGCAGTCAGGGCTGCTGGATGAGGGAGCTTGCAGGTTCCCTTATACGTTTGAGTCACTAGCCTTTGCACCACAATTGGGCTCAGAAACCGTTATTTAAAGCCTGTGTGCAGGCAAGGTCATAAAGACTGCACATACTTTAGTCTTAAAGTGCTGGTCCCTAAGACTAATAAACACTTTTTGAATGTCTGAGGTGGGGTGTCCACTCTCCAGGGCTATGACACACTGCGTGGTGACAGCGGGGTACATTCACAGGCTTACACAAAGCAATGTCCTTCTAAAATCTATGGGGAATAGCAGAGTGGGCAATGGGCCAGTATCTACACTGAGGTCTCCAGAGAACCGCTTGTTAAACCCAGGCTGCCTTACAGGCTGAGAAACTATAGTCTACAAACAGATCCACCACTCCTGGCCGCCATGGATCTCCATAAGACATTTCTATGCCTGAAAAAATGACTAACCCCCACACTCTTCACATACTGCTGCTTTCTATAACTTGGCTATCCATATATTCTTGCTGCTTCTGTGAATCCTATATTCTGCTGTATATTGCCAATCATGAAAGTCAAGACATCGAGGAACCTCCACAGCCTCCTTCTTCTATAATAAAGCTAGGCAGGAACTGTGCTTCATGAATAGTTTGCCTAGCCTAAATGATTCAGGAAGCAATGGTATCATTTAAGCTGGAATTAAACTTATGAAGTTGGGTCTGGGCAGGGATCAGCTTTTATAATGGGCTGTAGGTAGAATCAGAAGAGACTGCAGCACTGGCTGGGCCTATACAGGAGTACGTCATTCATCATGTTCCAGATACTGTATTGGCCGGTGCCTCTGCTACTTGTAGTGGAAGCTTGTACAGTAGTGGTGACCTTTTGGCTGTCAGTGAAGGGGCCTCCTGGGCAGGCATGCAACTGGGAGGTGTCTGCTTGCCGAAAGCTGTGGCAAGCTTATCCTGGTAATATAAAAATGTTACCTCCCTTTCCGAGGCAGGAAAGTATCCCCCAATGGTGGTGCTATGATGACCTCCCTGGAGTAACCTATAAACAGGGCCTTCAAAGTGACCTTTAAACCAGACCAAAGGCCACTGGCTTTCCCGAATGGGGATGTCCTGCTGTGTGAACCCACCCCCAGGGCACTGGTAATCACATTTCCCCAGTCCAATAGAAACATAGAAGGTTGACGGCAGAAGGAGACCATACGGTCCATCTAGTCTGCCCTTATGTGTATACTGTATGTACTCTTTATCTTAGGATAGATGTGTGCTTATCCCAGGCATGTTTACATTCCGAGACTGATTTTTCAACTACCTCTGCTGGAAGTTTGTTCCAAGCATCTACTACTCTTTCTGTAAAATAATAATTTCTAACATTGCTCTTGATCTTCCCTCCGACTAGCTTCAGGTTGTGCCCCCTTGTTCTATCATTAAGTTTCCAATTAAAAACACTTCCCTCCTGAACCTTATTCAATCCTTTCACATATTTAAAGGTCTCAATCATGTCCCCCTCTCCCTTCTTTCCTCCAGACTGTACAAATTTAGTTCTTTAAATTTTTCCTGATAAGTTTTAAGTTTAAGCCCTTCCACCATTTTTGTTGCCGGCCTTTGGACACATTCTATTTGATTAGTGTCTTTTTGCAGGTAAGGTCTCCAGAACTGCACACAGTATTCTAGCTGTGGCCTCACCAGGGCTCTATACAGCGGCATCACAACCTCCCTCTTTCTACTGGTGATGCCTCGAGCTATGCAGCCGAGCATCCTGCTTGCTTTTCCCACTGCCTGGCTACACTGTCCACTCATCTTGCAGCTTTCAGTAATCATTATCCCTAAATCTCTTTCCTCTGAGGTCTTATGTTCTTATATAGTTTCTTATATTCCTGTGGCTCTGGGTTGCTCAAAGAGGAGTGGCATTCCTGGTCTTGAGTAAATCTCTTGAATATAGCTCCTTCCTACAAATCGCAGAAGCCTTCCACTGACAATGGTGAGCTGCCCTCCCCCCACATAGCAGAGATTGGCAGCAGTAATGACAGACATTTCTCCCCAGGTGAGAACACTGCCAATAACCTTTTATCTACTGGAACACAAGATTGTGATACTCTTCTGAAGAGGCTAAATTAAAGCAGGAGAGCAATTCGATTCCACCAATCAGAAGATTAGCATGTCAGGAAGTTTCTGCTCTGTACGCCAAAAACACAACTTTGTGTACAGTTGTTCATGTAAATATTGTTGCTAGAGAAACTCTTTTATAACGCAGAGTTACAAACAAATAAAGAAAACAAAACATAAACTCAGCACCTTGAGGACAATATTTTGGCACATAATAATGGCAGCTTTTAAAAATGCCATCAAAAGTTGACTTTCCCTTTGAGCAAGGTTCTCTGGACGGTGCAGAAATGCTATAAATTGCCCAGTAAATGAGTGGAGAAATAGCAATATTTTTTAAATGGAAGCTTTCAGATCTGGGCCTTGATTCAGTAAACTTGTCTTAAAATATGTCACACAAATAAAGGTGTGTTTTTTTTTATTCGAAATAAGGATATCAAAAAAAGTAAAAAAAAAAGTAGAGACATCAACTGTAGAGACCAATTTTACAAGGTGATAGGCATGGCAGGGGTGTGGCTTATTTGTGGGCTTTTCAGGAACAAATATTTTGTATCACCCTGCTGGGAATTGGGGCGTGATACATGGCATAGGTACAGGGGCAAAGCTAGGGGGGAGCAGGAGGCCCCTTGCCCTGGGTGCAGCAGGTCAGTGGGGTACCAAAGAAGGACCTGAGAACTGGTGGGGTGCAGTTTCAAGTCTTTGCCCTGGGTGCAAGAAAGCCTAGCTACTCCTCTACGTGGGTGTAATTATATATATATATTGTGGTAAATTGTATCAAAATGTCTGTTTCTTCCCTGCTTGGTTGTATAAAGCACAATCCGGGCCGGGTTTTCAGGACCCGGGTCACTTCCCAATTCCAAAACGGGTTGTTACATGTTCTAAGGCCTCCAAAAGTGTGCACGCTGATTACAGGAGAAGCCTGTATAAGAAAAGAGCACACGGCCTTTCCTTTGTCTATGACCAGCCTGTTGGAGTGAGCCCAGGCTGAGCTGCATTGTGGTGAAGGATAGCACTGGACATTGAGCAGAGGGCTGATACGCCCTGTAAAGTGGACCGGAATTGATCAGCTTGCTGGAGTACCCAGCCCAGGACTATTTTTGGTTGGTGAAGTAACCCTTTTTGCTTTCTGCATTTATGCTGCAACCTTTGGACTATCTACTGAACTTTGCTGAATAAAAGCCGTTTTGCCGTTCAAATCCGTTGTCGTCACTGCTGATTGTTTGCCCGCTTACACTATATATATATATATATATATATATATATATATGCATAACAGTAGCAATTTTGATCCTACACACACATCACTATTACAGTAACAGACACTACAAATGAAACAAAACACAAGCCTCCCCACCATAAGTGGTCCCAAACCAGGGAGTAGGCTCTTTTTCACCAGTCCTGCATTTAGCACAGGAGTTCATCAACCTTAGGTCAAGCAATTATCTCATTTTAAAAAAAGAGTTTCTATTGCCTGAAGTTAGGTGAGCTCAGACAAAAATCTCAACACTAAGTGCAGAAATGGAGAGTTTGTTCAGCTAAAACCATTTCTGTCAGCTCTGAAGTTCAAAAGACTCCAGTACCAACCAGTTCATTGTCCCTGGGTCATCCAGGGCATGCATTCAATTGGCTAAAATATATAAATATATAAATATGTTTTTTTCTGAACCATTAAAGTAGACCAATTTTAAATTGGATCTAATTTTTTTATTTTATTGGGGTCATTAGGAATACTAGTGGATTGTTGTAGTATAGGACCACTATAAAAGGTTTTAAGGAGGGGAATCTTCAAAGTGCTGAATCATGACTTTGAACCAGGTGCAAAAAGTTCCATTCCCCATCATTGTCTTTCTAGGTGTCAGTTCAGCACCAGATGTAGAAAGAGCACATCTATTTTATTTTTCACCTTATGGGCACTTTTTTTTTTCTTTACAAATGGCACCAAATTTACCACTTTATAGTGAAACAAAACCCCTGCGTCACAGCCACTGGCCTTTCCCTGAGCCATCCTAAATCGAGATGCCCCGATGTGTGAAACCCTCCCGGTGAGCTGCTACATTCACCTGTCTCCAGGCTTCCCCCGCCGGTGTAGACATCCGCATCTTTGGGCTGTGGGCATGCTCCCATTCAGATAGGCTGGAGGCAGGAGCGTGCACGCTGCTTGGG
Organism: Gastrophryne carolinensis; assembly: GCA_027917425.1. Classification (NCBI taxonomy): domain Eukaryota; kingdom Metazoa; phylum Chordata; class Amphibia; order Anura; family Microhylidae; genus Gastrophryne; species Gastrophryne carolinensis. Next base: position 368,426,001 of record CM051239.1, on the reverse strand, counting down.
GTGCTGGGACCGATTGCTGAAGCCCTCTATGTGAACAGAGCATTTCATATGCTTAGCAAACGGCTCTGATTGGATGATAGCCCGCACATGCACTGTAGGACCAGGGAACATTGAGTTTGTATGTGTGTGCTGGGGGGCATCCCTGTTCAGGGGCAAGGAACAAAACCCCAGGTTTTGTTAGACTTTAAAGAGGAGCAAAACCCAAGACTTTAGCTAACTTTGGTTTTGTTTCTCCTGCCTAGGGCACCACGATTTGCGATGCACCACTGTGTGTGATTTTTCCGAGCGGCAAGAAAAAGTAAATGGATTGCGCATGGTGGCCATATCACCGCTCACCTCTAGCTGTGGGGTTTCCCAACACTGGGTCAGCCCAGGGATACATACAGTGGGGCATCCTAGTTTGGGATGCCTCATAAAGAGGGATACCACCTACCTTAGCGTTTTATAGACTCCTCTTTAACTGAACATTTTAACCAAAAGCACAATGGTGTGAGCGGTGTGTTCAGTAGTAGGAAGCCAGACTAATAACAGGAGGGTTACTTACACAGGATAAACTGCCTGTCATTCGGCTTTGTTATAAAAGTGAGTGGAAGCAAAGATAAAACGTGGCCCCGGGACTGTACAGGTAAAAACCACTGTGTGTGTGCGCGTCACCGGTATTATTCTAAAAGTGAACGCTCTGCTTTCAGTCCCCTGGGGTTGTAGGTTCCGGTCTGATTTTGCCAGAGGCTTTTATTTCTGTACTCTAATGGGAACGGTTTCCCAGGGAGTTTGCTGCTGGGAACCTCACAGGCAGTAATGAGTCCAATACGACCCTTCTCTGCTACAACAGCAGGAACTGCATTCAAGCTCCACTTGAGTCATTGGCCTCTGCTGGTTTTCTCCACTGTAAGTGAGGTGGTTCAAGTCCTTATTCCAGCTAGACTTTCCCTTTGGGCTGCTCACTTCCCATCTCTCCTGCTGCTTCATTCTTGCTGGCTCCTATCTCTTATTATCACCTATTAAACATTGATGAGTACCCCCTAATTGGATCAAAATAACACTAGACTATGAATTAGTGCTCCTCTTAGTTACTACAGAGGTGTACCTAGGCTTTCTTGCACCTGGGGCAAAGATTTGAAATGGTGCCCCCCACCTGTTCTCAGGCCCCCCTTTGGCAGCCTGCTGCACCCAGGGCAAGTGTCCCTTCTGCTCCCCCTAGCTACGCCCCTGGTTACTATACTGCTACCTTCAGACACACCATGGCCATAGCCTAGTCCACGTGTCACATGTGAGGCTGGTGTGGTAACTTGCTATATCTGGTTACGGCTGATCCCCAATGAGGAAATTAAATGTGATGGGGCCCTGGTACGAACTTTAAATGGAGCCCTTTCACGGCCCATACAGTAAACTTTTTTCTGTCTTTTAACTCAAATGGAAACAGCAGAGAGTCCTGGTGCTTCCTTTATCGAAAATATGTCAATTGATCACAAATATGATAAATAAGGTGGAGAAGCAACAGGGGGGGGGGGGCCCTGGTGTGATCGCACCCCTACAAGTTACCCCACTGTTGATTCCTGTTTACCAGGTTTTAATGTCCAGGATCATATCTGACCTTTAGCTGATTACACTTTATGGAGTCCTATAATTTCTGATAGCTGTCTACTCTCTACTGTCATCTAGTGCCCTGTTTCCAGTACTACACTCTCTTAACTATTCTTAACTCAAACCTTTGGAGCCTATTTAGTGAATTTCTGCAGGGCCTATTCCACTGAAAGGGGACTAACCTTTTATGTTTCTAACAGCAACAACTGAATCTCATTTCCCTCGCAGTAGCTGGTGGGGTGTCCACTTGGCCATGGCTTACATGTCATAGAGGCAAGTACCTCCAAGCCCATGACAGGAGGAGATCTAGTATAAGCTGCTTCCCCTTCCTCTATGGTATTGATGCAGTGCCGGGTTCTGCTGGAGCATATTTGGAAGGGGTGGCCCAGCCACAGAACACTGGAAGAAGGTAAGTCTGGACCACTCCCATCTCTTGCTGGGCCACCACCTCCCCCAGCGGTGCCTGCTACCTGACCTATCTGCTCCCACTTAACCTGTTCTGGCCTCGTCTCAGCGCATGTCCTACATTTTTACATCCACAGAGCTGGGGGTGTTAGCACTGGCTTGGCTGTTCCCCCCAATTGAGGGACGCCCTTCTTTACATACTTGCAATGGGAGCATGAAACCGGTGGCCGATACTCACCTGCTTCAACATTCCACTCTCGTTTGTGGCCACACATATCTGCCACTGGCCAGTGAGCCTCTCTAACCCTAGGAGGTCAATTTGGCTGATGAAACGGTTCCTTAATCGGATGACGTCCCCGCCCTGTACAGTGACCCCTCCTCATTACTTTTTGACTAGAGGGTTGTTTTAACACTAATTTTTGACATGAATGCCCCTTTAAGAAATGGATCAGGAACTGCCCCATACCATGGGCTTCCAGCACCGTTGTTACTTAATGGGATGTCCTTCTTGCCCAGTACAGTGCCCCCCCCTCCCACCTAGGGTTGCCACTTTTCCCTACAAAAATACCAGTCTTGTTGGGGCATGGTCTTCAATCAATGCAGAGGAGTGGAGATCGAGGCAAACAGATGAGGGAGTGAGAGGGGCATGGAGGCGGGGCATGGCTGATATCATGGGTGACATCATGAGGAGGGGAGGAGCATCAAAGGCACATACATCACGCTTCCCTGGCGCTCTGCAATGAAGGACTGGCTGAGACGCCACCCCTGGCTTTTGCTTTCCGGGCACTCCGCCCCATTCAAAATACCGGCCATTAATATGGCCAGTAAAAATGAAATACCAGTAACGGCCCAGCACGTGCCGGTGAAATACTGGCAGATTGGAAACCCTACGCCCTCCCCAGTCTTTAAAGTAACCCTCCATTTGACTGAAGGGTTACTTTAAAGGTAATATTTTGACTAAAATGTCCATTTTAGAAATGGATCAGGAAGATATTTCAGCAGCAAGCATTTTCTGACCAGCAAAGATGGCTCTTACATTTCCCCTGTAGTTGGGTTCCATTTACCCCTCCATTAATAATAGTGCCGCACATGATGCCATGCTGTCGGCGGCGCGCTCCAGCCAGGTACCCAGTGGTGTTGTCATTTACGTTACAAGTGTAAAGCTGCCTGAACTTTATTCAGTACAATTAATAAAAGAACCTGTTATTATATGTCAGCGAAAGCATGATGGAGCTTTGTTCCTTTCTGTTTTCCTCGCATGTGGTTTAATAATCACCTTGACCTAGCCTCTAATCCCACTAATGTGTTCCTCATTGTGCAGCTATTAGCTATTAGGCCGCCGCGCCGGCTACGCAGATGTGAATAGGCTGGTGGGGAAACGAGGCCGCCGCGCTCACATCAAATTAGACATGTGGTCGGCCTTTAACCACCTTATTACCCCTTCTCATCCGAGCAGCTGACAACCTTTAATAATTTATTGAATGCAAATGGTGCAAGCTCCAGTCTCCTTAGGAACCAGCATCCAGTTAGCGCAGTGCATTAATGCTAATTGCTGGTTTGTGGTGACAGCGCGGGTGCAGGCAGCCAGACTAGGGGCAATTACAGGACTGCAGGAAAACGGCTCACCAACCCCCCCCCCCCTCCCTGGCCCTGTGTTTGCTTCACTGGCTTCTCCCCCTGCTGTGCAAGTGAATGGAAATCTAATCAAATCAGCACTTCCCATATGCTCTATGATGAACGGGCAGCTCCGAGAGCGGAACTTCAGGCTAAAGCAGCCTTTTTCGAACAAGTATGTGTGTATATATACTGTATATAGGATATACATACACACCTAGTATAATTATATGTAAATAAGTCTCACCATGAAAACTTTTCAGAATTTTTACAGCTTTAAAGGGGAACAAAACCCACCAGTGGCCATTCTGGAATCACAAAGATTGTTTTCGATGGCGAATGGTGATCGTACAATGCCCACAGTCAGAGCTGTTTGCCGAATGGCATGGTCACGGTAAAAGGCTCTAATTCGATGAGAGCCCACACATGCTCCATAGTAATGAGGAAGAGGTGAGTGAATAGTGGTGTTTTGGGGGGGTTCATACAGCGTGGCATCCCAATTCAGGATGCCCCAGGGGAATGGTATACCTACAATCTGGGCAATTCTATTGAAAAACAAACATTTTTATTTCTAAAAATAAAGTATTAAAATAATGTGGTTGTATAAATTTGCACACCTAACTAATGACTAGGGATGAGCAAACCCCCCAGTTTGGGTCCAACAAGTTCGGGTGTACTTTTATTATTACTATCTCCTTCCTGTCAGTGACGGTGGCATTTGAAACGGTCCACAGAATAATGGTTACCTGTCCTTATGACTGAGGACACTCTTAGTGCCAGGTGGCAGTGCCCTCACTCATGGGGAGCGGACTTGGGCAATTTCTAACACCGCTGCTCACAGGAAGGGGATTGCACGGGGCTCGGGTAAGTTTTACAGCAGCTTCAGTGGTTGCATCCTTTAGCTGAAGCGGGTTGATAAGCCACGGAGCAGCCCATCAACCAGCTTTTCTGTGTTCGGGCCTGATGCCAAACTCAATTCTCAATTCTGGCTGAAGTCTGTGTTCGGGTTTGCCCATCACTACTAATGACCCTTTGAATCTATGAGCCTGATTTCACACCAGCATGGCTGTGGGGCGTTCGCGCTTTTGGGCGAGTGCCCTGCATTCGTCTGTGAAACACTGACTATAGTAATCTATGGACACTTTCGCCTATGCTTCGGGCACTTGCATGGCAATCACATCACTCCACAAAAGCCTTGGCAGCAGCATCTGGAGGGTGCAGAGCTTGCAGTTCCACTCCATTTGAGTGCAGAGTGTTAACGCTAATGCCCTCCCCCTCGCCTTTCTATAGTTCTATCAGGCCATAACATTTTCCCACAAACTTAATGTAAGTTTAGGCAAAACATTTAAGAAGTAATAAACAAATGGATGCACCAAAAAAAGAAGAGAACCCTTCAAGTCCTTCACAGACCTTTCAGGGAGCCTAATTCATTTTTTTTCTGCGGGCGCTAGATGAGCATCTCTTGCGAGACCCTCTCCGAGACGCACTGCAGAGCCGCCTGGAGACAGGAAGGGCTCTGCGTTTGCTCACTCCCAGTGACATTATTACACTTTAGGCTTTATGAAGTGCAACATTTGGCATCTTTCTGGTGGCTATAGCGTCCAGAGCATCAATTTTTTCTTTTTGGCGCTACTATTTTGACTAGAATGGTGCTGGAAGTGCTGGAAGTCACAGCTCCTGATGTTGACTAATTAGCTTTGATTGTTGCACTAGGTATTGGCCGGCATGTGTCACCACCCGTTGGACCTGTCTGTTGATTATAACAGTGTCAGTGAGCGCCACTCTGTACCGCTGTCTTTTTGGCGCTGAAAAGCTTATTTATTGATTTTTACCATGCTGAAAAGATTGGTGCTGAATTTCCGACGCTGGTCGGCGTTTCATCATAGTTACAGGATATCACTACTGGGGACAAAGGGGACAAACTTTACAGTACATTTAGGCTTCGTTTTAAGTTGCAAATTACACATTGGTAATCAAGAGAAGCCATGAAAATGATTTTACAAGAAAAAAAATAAAATGTAATTTGGCAATCTAGGTCCTGCGTTTTCATTATTGACAAGTCACAATAAAAGTTCTATACAATAAAATGTGTGTAATATTAATTATAAGCTTAAAACACTTTAATACAGTTCTGGCTATTGTGCTCTATAGGATCTTAACCTATAGCACCACTATAAAGCGGCGCAGCTTCAGCAAAATCTCCCAGCACTGCAAACTATATGGCTAGTGATGAATTAGATGCAGGCTGGCGGATGCATCGGCACTGCCTGTTTTCTTGCTTGTTAAATTTCACAGACGCAAAAATATTTCTGCTGAGTGGTATTGCCAGGCACTGGAACATCATAAGTAGCAATCAAAAATTAATTAAATCAGAGCAACACAACAAACAGTGCTCATATGCATCCCTCCCCAGGGCAATTTAGATTGCTGCACGTAAAAAATAATTTACCTTTTTCTAACGTCTGCTGGATAGATTTTAAAAACAAGATGGCCGCTCATGTGCTTGCAGGCCACCTGCAAACAGGAAGTCGTGCTGGGCTTCCTGTTACTGTGCATTTCAGGTATGTCAGTTGGGAGAGGAAGCTCCATAATGACTGCTACCTTTCTTTTCCAACTTTTCCAGGCTGTTGGTCTGGTTTAAAATCAAATAAACGCTTACCAAATAAGAAAACAACAAGGTAAAGAGATCTACACATCACTATGGCCCTGGAAATGTCAACCGTTCTCGGGGAGCTCGGTTTCAGTCCAATACTGCAGATTAGAATTTGCATAAAAATGCTTGTGCACAATAGTTAACTCTGACATCTTCCGAGGAGGTACCGGTAACTACTCAATGGAGTAAAGTAAGTACAGTGGTTTAACCCCAGCAGCGTTGGGTCAAGTTATTATCAATTATGACAGTTTTGAAAGTCATTTCAAATTACTTCACTGCAGTGTCCAGTTAATAAAAATGGTGTTATATTCTCAGATACGCAAATAAATAAAGCTCAGCAATAAATAGATGTTTTTTTGGGGGACTTGACAGGTTATTGGTCCTCTTTAAAGAACACATTCCTAATAAAGTGTGTTGGTACAGTACACTTTTTGTATTTAAGGTGGATTCTCACTGGAGTTTTGTGGGTATACACATGGTTAAGAGCCTTAAAGTATTTCAATCTAGCTCTGCAGAACATCAATTTTCAGTTAATCTGGAACAATGCCCATTCGTCACAAAATTTGTGTTGTCCCTGGCACAGGGGGCATTCTGATTGCCAGTAGCCCTCTGTGCATTAACCCCATTAACCCAGCAACCGGATACCTGAAAGAAGCCTGTGGACCACATGATTGCAGCAGCCAATCGCAGCACTTCTCAGGGGGACCGAGGAAGAATGGTAAGCTTTCTTGGGTGTAACAGGGTTATTGTGCATGGGGCACCGCCAAGCTGGATGCTGCCCTGCACTTGGGACAACCAACCAACCAATTTGGGAAAAATGTGTGGTAACCCGATTTAAAGTGGAACAAAACCTACCAATGGCCTTCCTGGTATATAAATAATTCTAGGGCCGGCCGCTGGCTTTTCCCTGGTATTGTATCTATGTCTGCAGGAGTCATTATTGCTTTTATTCTTTGGGAAATTTGACATGGTCACTATATTTCCAGAGTGTTGAGCCCTGCCCAAATTGCAGATTTTAGTTAAAAAATGTATATTCATTCGTGTGAAACCCCCCAGGGCACCCATAAAAACTCACCTTTCCATAATCGGTGCATGCATGGGCTCTCGTCCAATGAGGCAGGAGGCTCTCATTGTTTTAAATTCAGATAGGCTGGGGCGGGAGCGCACACAAGGTCGGGGGTACTGAGGGTGAGGCAGCGCGCCCCCCAAAGCAAATAAGAGAGCCGCTTGCCAAAAGAGGTTAACACGGCAAATGGCTCTCATTGGCTTATTTTCAGGGAGGGGGGATATTATATGGGGCCAGACACACTGCAGAAGGGCCGTTGTGACCAGAAAAGACCCGGCCAGGTTTTTAACCTCAGCCCCTCTGTTACCTTGTAAACGTGAATGCATTGGTTCAAGCTCAAAGTGCAGCATGAAGATACAGCTCCCAGGTACATTGCACCAGCAGCATGACTTGTGAGCCACAATAAGACTAGAAACATGGCTTTATGGTGGTTCACATGATGATGATGGTCCCAGCGTGTGTGTTGAGCCCTGACAGCTGCAGAGCAGACCCTTGGCCAATAATGAGGCCAGGCTCTGTACAATTCACGACTGGAGCAATAGTTAATAATCAAACAATAGAACACATGCGGGATGGAGAAAAACATTCTTCAGGAGATATTTCCCAAGATAAGAGTCAGCCGAGTATGATTATCAAAATTGTCCCACTTTTTCCCAAAAAGATCAGTTTCAGACATCTGTAATTATATCCACGAGCTTTATTCCGCACAGCACGTGACTTCAACATGTCGAGGAATTAGCCTGCAGCCCCAGACGGTGAGCTTTCAAGTCTGCGGGTCTATTCATCAAAGAGAAATTGTACATGTCAACACTACTCCCCGCCTGCTTGTGTTTTCCTCTTCCCAGGTCTGGAGTGTTTGTACAGAAGCGTGTGGGGCTGGGTGGCAGTTATATCCCCCCCCCCCCCCACCCACTCTGCCACTTATTTTACTGCGTCAGCTTTGACCACTGATCCTTGTGGCTGGACATAGATCAGATATCAATTCCTAAAACCTGCTGCAAATTGACTAAGAACCCCCAAAGATTGGGCAAAGATTGGAACCATGTTAATTTTTTCTGTTTCTTTGGTCACTGTAGACATGAAGAAAATCTAAAATGATATGTTTGCTGCAGACTTCAGGTCCAGGGTCTTTGGCTTACTTTGTACATGACTTACCCAACAGACCTAAGATCAGGGGTGCCGTGGGACTATTTTTACCCATGGAAGTGACTGCTCTCCTGCTATCATGCTCCTGGAATATACTGGCCAGAACCCGAGGCTTAACCCTGCTGCCCAGAGTCTAAGGACCTGCCTGTTCTTCTCTAGAACCCCCCCTCCCCTGCAAGGGAGGATAGGTTTGCTGCTTAAGAGGTCCCAGGTTGTGCCCAACTGAGCAGGCAGGCAGTGGTAAAGATGGTACAATGGCAATTGGCAGCAGAAGCGTGGTCAAACTAAGCCGAGGTTGAGGAGCAGAGAAATCAGGATAGTCTGAGTTTAAAGGTCAGGGGCCAACAGCGAGCAAGACGAATCAGGTAGCTAAATTTCATGGGCCACAAGAGTTCAGTCATAAACAAAGTCTCTAGTTCAAGTCAGGGGCTGGCAGAGAGCAGGCAGAATGAACCTAGCAAGGGTGGTCAACAGGTAGTCCAAACAAAAAGCTGATCAGGTGTAATCCAAAAACAAGGTGATTGATCTAGGAAAATGTTTTGACACCATCTTGGGGCTGGGTCTATCTTTCCTACTTAAAGGGCCCTGTGCATGTTCTTGTGTTAGTCTGCAAATACTCACTGCAAACAGAACTTCACGCATGGTTATTCCGAATAAGACTTTGCACTTGTGCCCTAGAAGCAGTGTGCCCAGACCCATGACACCTGCAGCCCTTGGTATTTGAAGCCAAGTGCCGCAAGCTAGCCGAAGAGGTTTAAGCTCAGCTGCCACACCCATAGGGAATAATTGACAGCCTAGGTCTAGCCTTCATCATAGCATACACCAGAATCAGGACTACAACTCAGAAGTGCTTAGAGCAACATTAGATACCTGGGGCTGCAGGAGACTGATCGGCTCCACAGGACTTGGTGAAGAAAATAAGCAAAGGAGCCTGGTGCCCCCTATGGCACCCCTGATCTGAGGTCTGTCAAGAAAGTCAACGATAGTGGTCATTCTCTTTAAATAAATAGTTCATAGTGCACTGAAGAGATCCCCATGTAGCCCTCTTGCATGCAAAGTCAAATAATAGAATTTAGCACTTATGACCAAAGTTTTTCTGGTGGCAGAAATAGCAATAGCATGTTCCTAGAAAATGCCCATTGCACCATTCCAAGCAGCGCATAGTCCATAATAATATCCTGATCCATGAAAAGCTGACCTGTATTTTGAATGAAATCAACGGTTTGTCAATATTTGGCAGCCATGAATTGCTAATGCTATCCCAGTTTTTCCCATGGCATGCTGCTGAACGCCGCAGGTAACCTGCTTATATTTGTGAGACAGGAACCCCAAATGTTTGTGAGATGGGTACCCCAAAATGACTCCAGCTTTTATTGTCTAATCTGCAAATGAATCTAATATATAAAAGGTTCTATTTAATCAACGGTTCTCAACCTGTGGGTCGGGACCCCGGCGGGGGTCGAACGATCAAAACACAGGAGTCACCTAAAGCCATCGGAAAATACATATTTCCGATGGCATTAGCCGCTGAGCAGCGCTATTCAGCTGGAACGCACTCCTTTATGGATGCGCGTTCCAAACTGAATGCCTGCGGCGCATGTGCAAACGTGATTGCATCATCCGTCCGGGGCCTAAGGGGTGGGAAAGCGGGGGGAACGCTCCACAGTCCATAGCAGCGTATTACGTGTATCCGGCGCTTGCTGACGTCATCAGTGGGAGGACAGGCGCCTAGGAGGCGGAGAGGCAAGAGAGCCTGCGAGACAGCCTGCTGGTGTAATAAAGGTTAATGTAAAAACATGCACACACCATACACACAAAGCAGCTTACACTTACACAAAGCACCATACATTTACACAGTGTGAACTACATCGGTCTTATACTATAGGAGACCACTATAAGATGTAGTTCACACTCCTCCCCGATGTATAATTATTTCCCATATCTCCCACTATTTTCCCATATTCTGAATGAGGAAACTGCTGAAATCAGCAGTTTCCGGCATTGAATCCGCGTCCTATTGATTTCGTTGTGAGTGCGGCGGATTTTGTGGAAGAGAGCTCCCGAGAACCTCGAGTTACCACACAATCCGCCGCAGCCTCCTATTAATTTCAATAAGAGGCTGAGAAATGACAGTTTCCGACACATGCTATGCCATGGTGAAATGTTATTTATTGGAATTAGTAATAAATATTTCTCAACATATAGTTAAATATTGTTTTTATGATTAATCACTATGTTTAAATTATGTTTGATTTGTAGCAATGAGAATACGTAATGCATATCAGGTATTTACATTCCGAATCATAACTGTAGCAAAATTACAGTTTTGAAGTAGCCACCAAAATAATTTTTTTGTTTGGGGTCATCACAACATGAGGAACTGTATTGCGGGGTCACGGCATTAGAAAGGTTGAGAACCACTGCATTAAATATAATACAACATGCAATACAACTTATCAAGCAATTACTAAACTGATTACGTCATATACATGTATACAACAAAATCTATATTGTATATCACCAAGATCATGCTGTCAGCACCAAAGCTACAAATACATGAAAGTTCCATCCACAGGGCTCTGAAGGGACCAGGGCTTGGGTGGTAAACAAGGGTGGACCAGGGCTTCCCAGCTGCTTAGCCCTACCTCCAATATTATACCCATCAAGTGTGTTTGTCAGCTGAGGTCATAGCATTGCAGGGGGCAATCTTGGGCAGGGGCAAGACTCTTTCACAATGCCACTGAAGCTTTTTGTAGGGCAGATATTGTGTTGGGGAGGGTATGGTCCTACAATTACCACATTGAAGGGAATGTGGATTTGGGTGAAGGAGGGGGCAGAAAATGGAGTGGGTGTTAGAACTAGATGGCCCACCCTAGAAGATCAGATGTGGTGGAAAAAAGAAAAATAAAAAAATAGATGGAGAAATAGGATAAGTTTGTGTGAAAAAGTGTGAGAGGAGGATTTGAAATAAGGGAAGGGGTCAGGTGCGAAGAGGCCCAGGCTGAGCCAAAGGTATATGGAAGTTATGCAATCATTAGAGGTCCCTGAGTTCCTTTAAAATGGAGATCAGCTTTCAGGGCTGGATTAGAGTTTGCATGCTGCAGATGGTGAGAATAGTAAGTGAGTAAGTGAGGAAGGTGGTGTGCCAGTTCTTGGGAATTTGGGAACTGCTGCCTCTGTAATATGACCAGGTAATGGTCATAGGAGGTGGTATTTATAACAGCAGCATGGGTTCCGGTGGTAACTTTGGGATTTCCTGTTGCATCTGCCTGCAAAGTGGTGGTTGAGAGATTGCCAGACTGTATTCAGGTCCCTGGGGACACTGCCATGCTGCTGGCAGGTGCGGCCACACTGCCACTTGTGAATGTGGCTGTTGCAGGGCCCAAGCCAGCTGCAAATGTTTTTTACAGGGCAGTAAACCTATGAGGATACCACTAGTGGCTGCAGCCAGTGTGTTTAATCCTATTGTGATTTGCAGGCAGAGTATTGGGGAGTGCAGCACACTGTCTTCTGTGTCTCCGACACGTGTGGGGCGACAGCAGGTCTGGGGTTGGGTTGTGGGGGATATATAGGAAGGACAAAAATCCTGCAGTGCCTTCCAGTCCCGGGAACATGGCGGGGGGGGGGGGGGGGGCTAATGCTGAAAATTTAAATGTGGCAGCAAATAGAAGCAGCCGGTGATCGGAACATAAGAGAAGGATGAGCCTGAGGACAAGTAGCATGCAGGAGTAATGGCGCTCCTGACTTTGCTGAGGACCATGTGTGTTGGGGGTCTAGTAATCGTTCCCATCCCGCCACCCACTGTGCTACAGCACATCACTCTAATAGGGAGAGATTACTAAGAAAAGGGGCATTTGGCCTATGGTGGTCTGGAATAGAGGGTGGTCTAGTGCAATGTATTGTGGTCTGGTGTAGTTTAATGTGGTGTGCCACACTGTGGTCTGGAGTAATGTAATTTGATCTTCTGTAGTGTACGTGCAAAATTGGATTTGGTTGTGGCAGTGTGTATTTTGTGATGTAGTCTGGTGTAGTTTAATTTGGTGCGGTGAGATTTGGTGTGGTGTCTAGTGCGGTGTAAATGCAAGATTGTTCTATTCTTTTGCCTCTGGTTGTGGGATGAGGCAGTGGGAGACTTGGAGAGTATGTGGTGGAGTGATGTTGTAACAGAGTGGTGACTTATTCAACCCCACAGTTATTAGTTTTATCGTTACGGTTATTGTAGTGCAGGGGGTGTATTAATTTAATTCGGTGGCAGGGACACTTTTATTTGCTGTCTCCCTGCCACTGAGGGGTCAAGTTTTAGGCATTCAGTTAAGGACTGGCCATCTCTTCACTGACTGGTTCCTGGGTCTTAAAGTAATACACTGTCTTGAAGTAATACACCCCCTACACTACAATAACCGTTAACGATAAAACTAATAACTGTGGGGTTGAATAAGCCACCACTCTGTTACAGACCCAGGGAGTGAGAGGTTGTGCACAGTTGGGGAAGCAGGACATGAAAGCTGAGCCAGGAGGCTGAAAAAAAGTCCAGTGCCCAAAAGAAGAAGCGCTGACCAGTATCCTCTGATGGGGGTGCTGTGGGAGCACCCCTGAGAGCATTTCCTACCTGAAGGGGCCATGGAGGTCACTTAGGCTTAGTACCCCTTGTGACTAGCCAAAGCCAGGAGATCTTCATTGGTCAGAGGAAGAAACTCCCAATTGCATGAAACACCAGAAAGGCGGATCAGGTAAGGGCTAAGCAATTGGAGGTGGGCACCACAAGGAGTATCCTTATGTGCCTGGGAACCTTTGTCTATTTAGAGGTGTTCCAATAAAGAGGGTGTACCCCCGTTAACCATTCTACCGACTCTGCTTGGTTATTTCGCTGCACTATAGAACACTGGGACCCGCCTTTGACTCCTGCCGGAGAACCTGGGAATCTGAATGAGTACCTAAATTCCCCTGGGCCACAGAGGTTCCCCTATGGAATGTAGGTCAAGTCCAAAGCTTTTGGCCTACCTGCACACTAAAGAAAGTAGAGATAAGACAAAAGCTCTTGCCCAAAATCCGACCACCCTTGGGCAAGACTACTAGACATGGTACAGCTACACCCCAGTGCCTACAGCTTTTTCCTAATAGTGCAGCCACTTTTCGTCTCCCTTAGAGGAGGGCATATCAGAGCACCCCATTGGATTGTAGCACCTGCAGCTGTCACCACATTCCTATTCTGGCTTTGTTCCTTGGAGCCGCTGACCCAGCACTGAACCCACAGCCGATTATGAAGAGTGAATGACAAGCGCTGCAATGGAATTCCTCTCAACATTTATATTTTCTTACAACACAAGCTCTTGCCTGGCCTCATATTCTTCTGGTAATCTTATCTGAAAGATAGCATAATGGAGACGTGTACATATGATTATGTTCCATACATGACTGGCTGCTGCACGCCGCTGCCTGGAGAACCTCGTCCCCATCTCATTCACATAATAAAGCCCTGAGCGTTTTCTCCGCTGCTGGAAACACTGAGGATGCTTTCTCAGATCATCGTGTTTGCTAAAAACTTAGACATGCTGTCAGCTTGTGGAAACATGAGATTAACTGTGCTGCCGAGGTGCGGAGCCCTAGCGAAATATTGAGCCAGCCACTTGTGGGCTTCATGCTTGGTGGCTATTAAAAGTTGCGTGTTTCAGGTGCCGCGTAAATAGCAACGAAATGTACAGGTGAAAACAAAAACACATATTTCAGGTAGACCTCCATAGAAGTCTGCACCCACCTAATGATCCACATGATCCCCATAGGCATTAAACAGGGAGATAGAGGAGAGTAGGTCACCCAGGTCTATTGCTTTTCCTTTGCAGAAGGTTGATGAAAGATGGATTCTCTGAGAAATCCCTGAAGTAGTGAGGGGGTGTGAAACACTTTATCATGCATTTACAGTTAGTGTTAAAATTGACCCCTAGTCCAGAAGGCCGCACCTTCCCTGGGGGCCCTGCATCCCCCACCCCAGAAAATCCCAGTTTGTGATGTTCGTTTGGTTCAAAACTATTTGGAAGCCACACCCCTGATTCACCAAATGGGGGTGCAGGTAATATGTCGGTTACCAGTATGTCACCTGCCGGGTCCGGCAGGTGCCATGGTGGCTCCCGACCCTGGTGAACTAGTATATGAGGTATGGAGCCCACACAAAAAATGTTATTATATTATTCTTTAATTCTCTTTACTACTCACCGGTCCCATCTTCTACCTTTCCACGCCAGGCGATGTTCTCCTCCTCTGCTGGTCTTCAGGGCTCTTCTTTGCCCCCTCCACCGCGTTCTTGTGGAGGCGCAGAGTATCAGAACCTGACACCTGCACCGTCACTTGGATGAATAGGGAACACAGGTTCCCCCTTCTGTTATCTCTGCTACCCAGAAAAGGTCTGAAGAGAGGGCCAGGGGAGCTGCCTATTATACTAGGATGCGGGGCCTCCATGAAATCTCCCTCACTTCACTAATTACATCACAGGAGGGGAGGGGCCTGGAGGGTATTTTCCAAAGAAAAGTGATGTGCAGAGGAGACAGTTTCAGTGTTCTCTCCATCACAGCAGTGCAATGCACACATCACAGAAAGCTGTAAGCTATCTGTGAGCTATTTAAATTGAAACAGCAGGCTTATGGCTTTACAACATATAACGCTGCTGATTACAAAAGAAACAATTATGATACATCAGCTGCTCCTTGGCTATAATATATAGTGTAACGCAATGTAACTCTCAGCAGGGAGTTGGCAGGCTTTTCACAATGAAAAAGATCTAAATGAGAAACGTTTCTGCAAGATGTGTGCACCTGCAAGTAAGCCTCCTAGAGTTGTGTCTAAGAGGGTATATTGTATCTTAAAAGAGATTGCCATATTTCTCACCCTATAAGACACACCGTCGCTGATTCTTGGGCAGCGGCCAGAGCAGGGACAACGGGTGGAATTCACTTACCCTGCCTTCCCTGTCCACCGCTCTTCCATGGCCGAAGCGCGGGCTCCAGGCGAAGCTGTAGGTATATCTTTTTTTTCTTATATCCTGCATCGGGGGGGGGGGGGGGGGGTCTGGGGATTCAGCCACACTGCATATGAGGAATGTGATTTGGAGGGAAATGCCACACTGCCTATGGTAATGGGAGGGGGGGAATGCCACACTGCCTATAAGAATGGGAGGGGGGATGCTACACTGCCCATGGGAATGGGAGAGGGGAATGCCACACTGCCCATGGGAATGGGAGAGGGGAATGCCACACTGCCTATGGGAATGGGAGAGGGGAATGCCACACTGCCTATGGGAATGGGAGGGGGGAATGCCACACTGCCTATGGGAATGGGAGGGGGGAATGCCACACTGCCTATGGGAATGGGAGAGGGGAATGCCACACTGCCTATGGGAATGGGAGGGGGGAATGCCACACTGCCTATGGGAATGGGAGAGGGGAATGCCACACAACCTATAGGAATGGGAGGGGGGATGCCACACTGCCCATGGGAATGGGAGAGGGGAATGCCACACAACCTATAGGAATGGGAGGGGGAATGCCACACTGCCTATGGGGAATGGGAGGGGGGAATGCCACACTGCCTATGGGGAATGGGAGAGGGGAATGCCACACTGCCTATGGGGAATGGGATGGGGTATGCTGAATTACCTATGGGAATAGCGGGTGGGAATGCCACACTGCCTATGGGATGGGGGGAATGCCACACTGTCTATGGGAATAGGATGGGGGCAATGCCACACTGTCTGTAATGGGGTGTTTTAGCGCAATATTTGGTTTAGAATATTTTTTTCTGATTTTCCTCCTCCAAATCCTAGGTGCGTCTTATGGGCAATACTGTACATGCCCACATGATTATATCATGCAGGTAAACATCACAACATTAAATATATGTGGATGTGGAAGAATTCCTGGTGTTTACATCAGGCCTGGTCCGACTTGAGCCTGAGTCATTGTAATCTTGTAAATAGGTGGGGGGGCTCTTATGAGCAAAAACATGTAGAAAAACAGCTTACATAAGCAGTACACTTTGAGATCACCTTACGAATAACCCACCACATTATAAAAAGCAATACTTGACATCACCCCTCCAGCAGCACATAGGTGTGAATGAAATCTAGGATGTGGATTTCCAACCTGTCTAATTACTTCCCTTAAAAGTGCGACATGCTAGGCCTCTGAAACACATGTGCGCCTTGTACTTTCACATTTTCTTTTAAGAAAAATCTTGTGAAATATTCAGATTTTTTCCTTGTTTCCTGCTCTTTGACCTGGTGTCTCTTTTATGCTGTTGGCGATGTTGCGAAAGGGGTCAGTTTTCACACGTGACCCTTAAGATGTCTGAGATCAGAGCAACTGCCTCTCAGTTTCCTTCAAATTTCCTCTCCTATGTTTATTTTCAAGGAAAAACCCCACTTTTGTGGCTGGCTTGGAAACAATGGCCTCTTATTACCCTAATCACCACCGCTAAGGAATTGGTTCATTTCATCCCTCACCGCAGAGGTTAAAAGAGCGAGGGAGAGCTGAGGAACTTTAAAGGAAACTTTAAACAAGCCAAAACTTGAGCAACCAAGTCCTCTCGGGATAAAAATATGGAGTCTCCTGCATGAAATATTTCTGAGACCAACAAATAGTGTTGCTGTTTGCTTTTTTTAAATTAGACCGGATTTTTCTGATTTGGTATGATCAGAACAAAAATAACAGCCAGCTCTACTTTTATTGAATATAAAATCTGTCTCTGCTCCAATACTGATAGCACTCATGCAGGAAACCAAACCATGCTGAGTAGAGGTAGTGCTGATAACGCACATCCCTGCAGCCAATCAAAGAGGGAACCTGCTCCCCCATGACTGGTAACAGGGAACACACCACAGCCAGCCTGGGAGTCAGCACCAGGGCTGAAAGCATCTTAAAGTGGACCAACACCCAGTAGGATTGGCTCAGGAATCTTATAG
The DNA here is from genome assembly GCA_027917425.1 of Gastrophryne carolinensis. Lineage (NCBI taxonomy): Eukaryota > Metazoa > Chordata > Amphibia > Anura > Microhylidae > Gastrophryne > Gastrophryne carolinensis. The sequence continues at coordinate 368,408,583 of CM051239.1, read as the reverse complement.
ATTCCCCTTATAGACCCAATCCCTCCCAGCGGGGCATTCAAAATGGGGATGGCCCGCTGTGTGAAACCCCCCAGGACGCCTGCAAACCTTACCCGAATCCCGGTCCAACGGTGCATGCGCTGGGCGCGCCCGCATCTCGCGCTTCTCTCTAGCAGGGCGCGCGCTTAGAGGGAAGCGCAAGATGCGGCCACCAGTGTGCTCGGAGCCGCTGAGCTAAGACGTCGCTTAGACCTGCATAGCTCAGCGGCTCCGAGCGCATGCGCTCTAGGAGCGGGGTGAGGTGAGCTGAAGCTAGCAATCTCGGGGGTTTCACATAGCGGGGAGCACCCCTGATCTGGGTGCCCCGGGGAAGTGGACCAAAACCCAGGATTCTCATAATCCTGGGTGTTGGTCCACTTTAACAGTTGAGTTGCGGGCTCCAGTATTGAGGCAGCTATAGGTAAAGTAAGTATTAAGGAAAAAGAAATAGCCTACAAATTTGCTTCCATGCAAGTAATTAGATAATGGCAGAGACAACTGCCCCTTTAGACAACTGTCTATGAACTTGTGTCTACACCCTGGTCACCTCCTCTCACTCCAGTCTCCAGGCCTTCACACATGCCTCACCAGTCCTTTGGAATGCATTTTCCCACTCAATTCAACACTCCCCAACACTCCAAGCTCAATAATTCAGACAAGCATATGTCCTGGTTTAGATAACCCTTATATAGCCTCCAAATGACACATGTCACCAGACTCAATGCCTACCACTTGTGATTCTTCCTCTTTGTCTCTACCCCTTATTCTTTAGACTGTGAGCTCGTTAGGGCAGGGCTCTCTCTTCTATTGTATCCTGTTTTCATAGCATTTACTTTGAACTTTGTGGGATCTTATTTGTTTTCTGCGCGCCCATGTCTGGTGACCTCCTTTGTGTAATCTCAGTTGTTGGGCAGGTGGTGTGATTGTGTGTTTCACTGGATCTTACCTGTGACCTGAGATGTCTGAATGTGTGACACTACATGGCCTAGGTTTGGAAGTAAATGGGACATGGGACATGGGACATCATGTCATGGAGGAAACTAGGAGAGCATGGAGCAAGGAGATCCAATGTCTGATAGATACAGTATCTCACAAATGTGTGTACACTCCTCACGACTTTGTTAATATGTTATTATATCTTTTCATGGAACAACACTGAAGATACATGTGACTCTTTAATACAATGTAGTCAGTGTACAGCTTGTATAACAGTGTAAATGTTGGTGTGCCTCAAAATAACTCAACACTTTAATTTCTAAACTCCTGGCAAAAAAGTGATACCGCAAAACTTGACCAGGGGCATACCACCAAAGCCGATACCGACCACTTGTTATCCCTCCCTTTCATATATGCCACTTAGCCAGAGCCATATTTGATGTTATTGCTGCCCTTCGCAACTTCAGAGGGAAGGCTGCAGTCCTCAAATGACCACATAATGTAAAATGTAGCATACTTGTGGATCCCCGCTCCGCCACACAAAATGTGTATGTGTGATGCCCAGCGGGATACCTGCCTTCTATGAGCTGACAACCTCCAATCTCCGCCATTGTTTCCCCCTATAGTTAAGCCCCCATTCCCTGGGACGCTTAAAGCGCCTCACCGGACATGGTTGCCCCCAGGTCTTAAAAGGAGCAAAGGATGTCTGCTTACGGTGAAGGCCGATAAACCACATGGGTATCCCGAATCCGAGGTTGTACACAGGTAGTCAGTCCGGGGATACATCAACACACAGGGATGAGACTGGAGCGTAGTCGGGAATAGCCAAAGGGTCAAGCTAGG